>CM035442.1:43732324-44342324 GCA_020310875.1 Ceratopteris richardii | reverse complement strand
TGGTCTTCATCTCTCCAAGTCAGCCTCTTAATTCAAAAGGAGACTTCTACCCCGACTAAATCTTAAAAGAGGAGAATCCATGTGTGGTCTAACTCCCTGCGCCACAAAAAAGAAATAAGTCGAATGTAAAGTATGAAAAGAATGAAAAAGGTGGATGAGAGTGTCCCTGCCTATTTCCTTGTTTAAGCCATGTGCCATCTAGGTCTCCATAGTTCAAACACATGAATTAGGTGGATTCAAAGTGACTTCAGCTAAATTGCTACCTTGGTCCATCTCTTTGCACCACTTATGCATGGACCTAGCAAAATAGATGAGTGCTTCTTAAGGTTTCCTTATTAGATTCATCTCTCTAGTCAGAATCCATTTTGTTACAAAAGGAAGATGAATCTTTCATCATCCCTACCCAAAACACTTCCTCTTAGATGTACACATACTTGTACCTTCAGGCTTAGTAAAATGGGTGGATTTTCATATATAAAATTTGCCTCCAAATATAGAGAGGAATCTATTTTTATAATTCCCTACCCAACCAATAGAATCGTATAGGTGGATTATATATCTAATTCTAAGAGGATATACCATCCTCTTCACGTTTGGAGATAATTTGAATAGCTTATTAAAAGTGGGTTCAATATTCTTTCAAAAATTTACATAGTTTTGAGTATCCACTTTAAGAAGCTAGAACCCATAGGGATTAATCTTGCTATTGAAGATTCTAGTTGGTTGAAATCTATTTTACTTGTTCTTCTAAGAAGATTAAGATCTTTTTAACTATGTCTCTAGATGGGAACTCATAGTGTAAAAGATCGTACTAACTTTAAGGTCACGATTAAGAATAGATTATTCCAACCATTTCTTCAATACTTAGTCCTTATAGCTCTTTAGTTGGATCTCAAACCTTGAAGGTTCTCTTGATCCTTCTAGAATTATCTCCTTTATATTTTAGATATGTTCTAAGATGACTTATATTGATATCCTAACCAGTTGACTTGAACTATGAAGCATCCAAAAGATGATCTTTCTTAGCATTCTTTCAAGCTTGGCCTAAGATTATCTTTATGTTCCTTGAATTCCAAGTCATAACTTTCAGATGAAGTTTTTAGAGCTTCAACCTTTGGAGTTTACCTTCAAACTCCAAGAAGTTGATCTTCTCTTCATTTCTCATATTTTATGAGAGATAGATCCTTTAGAATCTTGTTGGAAGAATTCTTCTTCCCTTTGAGAGGATAATTGAAGAAGATGCCTATTGCTAGAACTTATCTTCTCAGCATATTCCATTGGATCATGAGTCCCTGTTTCTTCTAGCCATCAAGAAACAGTACTCAACAGGATTCCGTACCCACTGTCCATACCAGTGGGTTCTTCATCCAATCCTCATAAATATGTCTCTATATTTTCTCACCTTCCCTTTCCTTTTTAATGCTTTCTACTATGATACCAAATTATAGAGTAAAGTCTAAGATGTTTGGATACACCCCAACTAATCATACTCAAATATTTGGTTAGCCAATTTAATGTGGTGTGACTTATCTTATGAAGCTTAAAGTTTGACTTGATCTTTAGTCCACTTGGATCTTTTGGCTTTTCTTCTCTTCTTTAGCCAAAATAAGAGATATGATTAGGTCTTTCTGCATTAGATCCTTTTCTAAATCTTGTGTTCAATGTTTACCCATAGGTTCTACTTGGGATCTCGTTATTCCTTAGTTCTTCATTATTTGGGCATAGCTTCTTCAGAGATGATTTTAGATGAAGGGATGACTGTCTTCTTAAAGTTAGACGGCAATTAGAGGAGTTCGATCTTATGATGTATATCTGAAATCAAGAAACGTCGATCTTACCATCGTGACTTTACACGAAAAGACATAGTACGCATGACCTTCTGAAGTAAGTAATGTGAGTGTACAATGAACGACATAATTACCGATGGGGCTCTCTGAATTCCATACGAGTAGGGGGAAACGCTTATTAAAAATGTGCAGAGCCGATTCGTCACGTTGAAGATAAGAACTGCGAAAGCGTCGCCAAGAGATTGGCTTTGAATCGATCAAAAGTGTGGCAGTCTGTGCACGTGTATGGTCCATGTTATCATCGACAAAGTCCACGGAAAATGCAAATGCTAGAAAGCATATGAGATATGTCTCCGCAAAGTATCAATTCATCTTAGCAACCACAAAGTATGAAAGTATGTCTAGCCAGCACTACAGATAGGAGCTAGCCGCTGTAACTTGTACCGTCGTTACACAGCCTACACATCTTATCAACCACTCCACAAGTATGAAAGTATGTCTAGCCAGCAGTACAGATAGGAGCTAGCCGCTGTAACTTGTACCGTCGCTACACAGCCTACACACAACCTGTAGGAGATGTGTGATCCGACCAGCCGCTGTGCGCTATTTGATAAAGCTGAGGAAGACTTCAAAGTTGATGGGGCATGTTGACCAAATGTGCAAATTTTGGTGGCAGCCAGCTGTATTTGAGTTATTTTACACGTATGACATCAAGGAGCTGTGTGCGTGTCATTTGCCAAGACGGCATGAAACCGCTACACGCGTTGACTTATAGTGTAATTTAGGCGGCAGCCAGCTGCTATTGCGTGCTAGATCAAGGAAGCTGCGCAAGACATTTGGATGAAAGCGGCACCGCCGTTGACTTTGTAGCATCCAATCGTATCTTTAGAGCGTAGACTGAAAAAACAAAAACGTGTTAGAGCATTTAGTAAAATACGTGCATCACTCTAAGGTTTTCTGCTAAGGACCTTTTCAAGCATTTTACAAGTTTTGTAGCGAGTAAGACAATGCATTGGGTTATAGTGTAACTTAGGCGGCAGCCAGCTGCTATTGAAGCTCCTTACACACGTGCCACATCAAGAAAGCTGCGGAAGTCATTTGGATGAAAGCGGCACCGCCGTTGACTTTATGGCATCCAATCGTACCTTTGAAGTTTTGAGCATAGACTGAAAAGACAAAAACACTCTTTCAGTAAAAATATAAGGTGTGCACGAGGACATAAAAAGCCTAAGGAGATCGTCTCGCGATGGCGGGCTCCTAGTCGATTGTTGCCCAAGCCTGCCCTTTTAGGGGCGCTGTCGTTTTTGCTCGGGGCTTTCTGGCTTTCTCCATCGTGCCCCTCTAAGCAGAACTCCGCAAAATCTTTTCTTTTTCATGGCCCTCTACGAGGCACTCCATAACGGATATACGCACAACAGTTCTCCTTCGTTGGGGCAACCTCCTCGGGGGGAAGTATCCAAAGGTTCTCAAGCAGTAAACAATGGTCCCAACTCACCTCGCAAATCCTTTGCCGAAGCGGTCACGGTGCAACCCACGAACCCCGACTCTATATTCGCTGCTCAACCAGGTAAGGTCTTCAACTGTTTGATGAAAGCCGCACCGCCGTTGGCTTTGAAGTTTGTAGCATCCAATCCTACTTTTGAAGCGTAGACTGAAAAGACAAAAACGTGTTAGAGCATTTAGTAAAACACGTGTCTAAACTTGCATAGTTTAGTCTAGTGGCGGATCCTTTGAAAGTCCTGATTGCAAGTTTAGTCTAGTGGCGGATCCTTTGAAAGTGCTGAGGTCAAGTCTTGGTTAGACATGTCCATGAGTCTGTCATGATGGGTGTCTCCACCTTACGAGATTGAATGTGTGAGTTTGTATTTGCAATTCATTGTACTCTCAAAAAAATAATTTGGTAAAACACGTGCGTCACTCTAAGGTTTTCTGCTAGGGACCTTTTCAAGCATTTTACAAGTATTGTAGCGAGTGAGGCAATGCATGTATAATGAAGTGATCGAGTTGTTTTCATCACGGCCTCCTAATGTTCATCACGTTGCATGCTGCGTAAAGAATATATTGGCTCCTCAAATGATATACTCAGTAATAGTACCTTGAGCCCACACGTTGTACGTATTATCGTATAAGAAGGAAGGGCGTCCAGAGAAGTCATGTGTTAGTTATGAACTGAAAGAAGCAATGCACCATGAACGCAATGCTATTCCGAGCAATGTAACGCACCATGACTTGCCCATTGTATTCACGCAAAGTTTACTAGCTCACCCTTCGTATTCACAAAAATACTTGTAGATGCTCGAACTCATTACCTCATGTGTATGATTCAGTCGGAATATAATGTTATCTTTTTCCCTTTCCATTTTAAAAGTTTATCTATACCTCTTGTGTAGGATTAATGGACATAGAATTCGTGACATCTTTCATCTCTCAAGAGCAGGAGTAACCGACCTGAAAGCTAGCTAGTAGACTAGGAACCCAGCATAAATACTAGACAGGAGACCAGATAATTCTTACGTACATCTATTAGGAACCCAGCATAAATACTAGAGAGGAAACCAGATAAGGTATTAGAAATTTCCAATGAAATTCACATTATGAACAAAAAATTTCAACAACTATATGTGTCTCAATATCACATTAAAATTATTGACATGATGATTCTCTATCATGAACTAAAACTAAGCGTTCGGAGTTTTCAATAACTAGAACAACATGATCATTGGGATTGTATTAATCTTCTTCAGTTGCCTCAATCCATATGCAAAATATTGATAGATATCGTAACCTATTAGAGAAATTTCATATTCATCATAGAATAATAACATCAAAATCTACAATGGATACGAGCCCAAATAGGATTTTGACACATTCTTAGTGCAAATTTTGGAAGTATCATGTTCAGATATGTTGGTGTAAATTGCAAGCCTACACATTTGGCTCAAAGGATGCATTGAAGTTTATACATACATGAAGAAGCATAGGAACATATGCTAGTGGTTAATTACCACTTTACCTCATTGTAAAAGTCAGATTGACATGGAATCTTTTGTAATCACCTACCAAAGTGAGTCGTGGAAAAAGTAGATTATTTGATTGAAGGAATATCTCCTAGGATATAGGAGCTTGATCATAGGGAGCCAAAAGTTTGAATTTGAATTCAAATTTTTAGTCATCTCTTATAAAAATGATCATGAAAAGTCGCGGGTAAGAGAGAGCACTCTCGAGCCTAGCATTACTGATTTTTGAGTGTGTGTGTGTGAGCTCTACACTCAAGCCCACACCTCTCTACACCATTTGGCATTGATGTTCATGCAAATGGAGTTGTATACAAATGTTCATTAATACATATATTCATATTGTCCATCTCTGAGTTCTCTGTTAGTCTACTCAAAAGTCTGTCAACTTGTCAAGGGCATATCTCGGTCAATTCTTCACCAAATTCAGTGATTCAAAGCTTGTTGGATTCAGATTGAAGTAATCTGCATGCTGTCAAAGTTTGAAGACATTCTATTCAGCCATTTTGAAGAAATCTGCGTCGATGTGAACTCTGGTCATTTTTTGGTACAGTCGTAAAAAGTCAGGGGTATAGCATAACTCGCTAAATTGATTTCTCTTAGCATAGTTTATCATTTTACATCATTCCACTTGGAATAGGTAGCTTACTACGCTAATTAGATAGCCCTAAAAGGAATTTTTTTTCCTACTGTGTTGTTCATAGTGAGCAAAATACTTAGCAGGTGTCAAGCCATAAATAGAAGGTTTTCTTGAGTTTGTGACTTCGAAAGTTAACTGTTTTGATTCAATCATTGAACACATCATTTCCAAAGGACATAGGACATTTTATGGTGCCATTGGAAAGCTAAGGAGGTCTAGTTATCAACTCTAAAGCAAAAGAGGGCTGGTACAAAGCAGGTTTAGCAGAATCTACTCAGTCTCTTGGAGTATCCATCCATCTATCCCAACAGTGGTATCAGAGCAAACTAAGGTAAAATGGGAGATTGTTTTCCTTCATTTATTGACAAATTGGACAGGAACAACTATCAAGCATGGTCTCTAAGGATGAAGACCTACTTACAAGGAAGGAGTCTCTATGGGTACATCTCAGGAGATGAGGAATTGCCCTCATTCAAAACAAGAGGACTACCAACCAAGGAAGAACATGAAAGGCTCAACACATGGTGTGCTAAGGATGCATTGGCAAGGTCTTATTTACTCAACTCTATATCTGATTTTCTTTTGCCACATATTAGAAATTGTAAAACATCCGAAGAGACTTGGGAAACCTTGTCATCATACTTTTCCTCCAACACAAGGGCTAGGAAAAATCAGTTGTGGATTGAATTCACAACACGAAGGAAGCAACCTAAGCAAGTTGTTTCAGAATTTGTGACCGAGATTAAAGATGTAGCAGATCAGTTAGCAAGCATAGGAGAAGAGATTGAAGAAGAATAGATTGTAAAGCAAGTGATTAATGGGATCAAGGCTGATGACAAATGGGAAAGCTTCACCACTGCCATGGATCTCTACATGGACATGCACACTCCAGATCTTACAACTTTCATGGGACAATTGTTTACTCATGAAGCAAAGCTCAACAAGAATGGAGATACATCCAAAGGTAATAACTCTTCTGCCCTATACACTGATAAGAAGTCTAAAGATAAAGGCAAGAGCAAGAAGGTGAAAGATGAAGGATCAACCTCTCAAGCCAACTATGGAGGGAGAGGTAGATCTTCAAGAGGAAGGGGCAGAGGAGGTAAGCCAGGTAGGGGGAGATCTTATAACTCCTCACCATGCAACATTTGTGGTTTATCAAATCATACTACAGATGAGTGTTTCAATAATTACAAGAATCAGAGAAGAAGAGGATACCAAAGAGGTGGCTACTCACAGTCAAGAGGAAGATTCAACCATCACCAAGGCTACAACAATAATTACAACAACAACTACAATATTAATTACAATGGCAACTACCAAGGAGGATTCAAATCTAGGAAGGATTACAACAACTACACAGAGGAGCAAGATGACTCTCTTCTAATCATGAACATGACTTCAAAATCAGGTACAAATGATGACCACCTATTCTACATTGACTCAAGATGTTCAAATCATATGGCTGGCAATGTAGCATTACTCTCTGATCTTGAGGAACCAAAAGGTAAGCATCAAGTCCAAACAGATGATGACACAAAGCATTCTGTAGTTAAAGTTGGAAATGTTAAAACTTGTGATGGAAATCAGAATTTGTTGAGCAGGGTACTCTATGTACCAACCACTACCAAAAATTTGATGAGTGTTGGTCAGATTGTGGAGAAAGGTTTGCAGGTTAGATTCAACCAATATGGAGCATATGTGGAGGATCAAAGACATGGGTTCAAGAGGATTACTAAAGGAGAAAAATCAGGTAGACTTTTCACTTTTGAGTTGGAAGATACAAAGAACATTGCACTATACAGTTATAAAGATCAAACACTTTCAGAGCTTGAGATTTGTGTTGGTGCAATTCAAGCCATCACACTTGGCTTGGAACTTTGGAAACTTGTTTTGAAACCTTGGAAGCTTAATTCATTTGAAGAAAGGACCATGTGAACTTATGCTTATAAGTTCCTACTTCTTTACCCTTTGTAAAAGTCTAAAATGACTTGGCATATGTATGAGTACACCTACTTGATTAGTCGTGGAAATTTAGAGGACTTAATGGAGAGAATATCTCCCTACTTTTAGAGGAGATATTCTAGGGAGCCTTGGATTTGAATTTCAAAATTCAAATGATCACTCAACCTCTATAAAAGATGAAGGAAAAAAAGTCGCGAGTGTGATCCTTACTTCAGCTCATTTCCCGAGGCATTTTATCATTGTATCTTTGTGTGTGTGAGTGCTACATCTTAGCCTACACCACAATACCTCATTTAGCTATTCTTATCATGCTAATGAGATTGTACAATTACATCAATCAATAGATACATTCATACTTTTCAACTCTGTGTTTTTCGGAGTTATCTTCTCCAAGTGTGTCAACTTCCAAGAGGCATATCTCAGTTCCTACTGAACCAAATCAAGTGATTCAAAGCTTGTTGGAAACAGCTCCAAGTATATTACATTCCTACAAAATTTGAAGGTCATTGGAGCAGCCATCGCGGAGAAATCTTGCTCGAAGTGATCTCGGGTATTTCTCTGCACATCTCCTAAAAAGTCGGGGGTGACTCTAATTTTGCTAAACTTATTTCTCAGTGCATAGATTATCAATTTGAGTGATTCCACTTGAAAATGGTAGCTTGGTAAGCTAATTAAATAATTCTAGGAGGAATTGTTCCAATTGTAAGTGTGCTGGTTACACTGAGCAAAACTTTGAGCAGGTATCAGTACCAAAATAGCAAGTTTTCTTGGATTTGTGAAGTATCAAGTAGTCTATTTTGATTTGATCATTACACACATCATTTGCAAAGTACATATATGATCTCTTGGTGTCATTTGGAAGCTAAGCAAGTGTACTAATCAACTCTGAAGCAAGGAGGGCTGGTACAAAGCAGGTCTAGCAGTACCAACTCAATCTTCTAGGTGTATCCAACCATCTCTCCCAACGGTGGTATCAGAGAAGATAAGGTAACATGGGAGATGGTTGTCCTTCATTCATTGACAAATTAGACAGGAACAATTACCAAGCTTGGTCTCTAAGGATGAAGACCTATCTACAAGGAAGAAGCTTATTTGGATTCATCTCAGAAGATGAGGAATTGCCCTCATTCAAAGCAAGAGGACTACCCACCAAGGATGAACAAGAGAGGCTCAACACATGGTGTGCAAAAGATGCATTGGCAAGGTCTTATCTTCTTAACTCTATATCTGATTTCCTTTTACCTCATATTAGGAACTGTAAGACTTCCCAAGAGACTTGGGAAACCCTGTCATCATACTTCTCTTCCAACACAAGGGCCAGGAAGAATCAACTGTGGATTGAATTCACAACCCTTAGGAAGCAGCCCAAGCAATCAGTCTCAGAGTATGTGACCAAGATTAAAGATGTGGCAGACCAATTAGCAAGCATTGGAGAGGAGATTGAAGAGGAACAAATAGTAAGGCAAATAACAAATGGACTCAAGGCAGATGATAAGTGGGAAAGTTTTACCACTGCAATGGATCTCTACATGGACATGCATACCCCAGATCTCACAACTCTCATGGGCCAACTATTCACACATGAAGCAAAGTTTACAAAGGCTGGAGATCAATCAAAAGGTAAAAACCCCTCTGCTCTATATACTAATAAGAAGATTAAGGATAAAAGTAAAGGGAAGAAGCAAGAAGAAGAAGGCTCTACCTCCCAAGCTAACTATGCAGGGAGAGGTAGATCTTCAAGAGGTAGAGGCAGAGGAGGTAAGTCAGGTAGGGGGAGACCCTACAACTCATCACCATGCAACATTTGTGGATTATCTAACCATACCACAGATGAGTGCTACAGAAACTATAAGAGTTAGAGAGGAAGAGGCTATCAAAGAGGTGGATACTCTCAAGGTAGAGGCAGGTTCAACCAACACCAAGGCTACAATGGATACAACAATCAGTACAACAACAATTACAACCACAACCACAATAATAACTACCAAGGTGGATTCAGAAATAGAAGGGATTACAACAACTACACAGAGGAGCAAGATGACTCCCTATTGATCATGAATATGACCTCCAAGGCAGGAATAAATGATGATCATTTATTTTATATTGATTCAGGGTGCTCTAACCATGTAGCTGGTAATGTGGCACTACTCTCTGATTTGGAAGAACCCAAGGGCAAACATCAGGTACAGACAGGTGATGATACTAAACATTCTGTTATAAAGATTGGAAATGTGGAAACTTGTGATGGTAACCAAAACCTATTGAGCAGGGTACTTTATGTACCAACCATTACCAAAAACCTAATGAGTGTTGGTCAGATTGTGGAGAAAGGTTTGCAGGTCAGGTTCAATCAACATGGAGCATATGTGGAGGACCCAAAACATGGATTCAAAAGGATAGCCAAGGGAGAGAAATCAGGTAGATTATTTACTTTTGAGCTAGAAGACACCAAAAACATTGCTTTATACAATTACAAGGATCAAACACTTTCAGAGTTAGAAATATGGCACAAAAGGCTAGGCCACATAGGTGAAAGGACTTTGAAGCAAATGTGCAGGGATCAATGTGTGCTTGGGATACCTAATGTGTCCAAACAACACATGATTTACAAGTGTGGTGCTTGTCAGTTTGGTAAGTCTCACAGGTTGCCCTATTCAAGGAAAGGCTTTATGCATGAAGACTACCTAGATTTGGTACACACAGATGTTTGGGGACCTAGCAAGGATCCCTCCATTTCAGGTTCAAGGTACTATGTGTCTTTCATTGATGATTATAGCAGATGGACTGTCTTATACTTTATGAAGCATAAGGATGAAGTGTTTAACTGTTTCAAGAGATATCTTGCACTTGTTGAAAACCAAACAGGAAGAAACTTGAAGAGGCTAAGGTCAGATGGAGGAGGTGAATACTTCTCAAATGAGTTTGAAGATTTCTTGCAAGAAAGAGGCATCAAAAGGGAGATAACCACAAGGTACTCACCTGAACAAAATGGAGTAGCTGAAAGAAGGAATAGGCTTATTGTTGAAACAGCTAGGTCTATGCTTAATGAGAAGAAGTTACCAAATTATCTTTGGGCAGAGAGTGTATCTACTGCCACCTATCTCATAAACAGGTTGCCATCAAAGTCTCTTGATGGCATGACACCATATGAAGCTTGGCATGGTAGACCATCTTTGGATCATTGCAAAATCTTTGGTTGTGTAGCATATGTGCATATTCCCTCACAGGTAAGGGGAAAGCTAGACCCTAAAGCTGAAAAATGTATCTTCATTGGTTATGATTTGAATCAAAAAGGGTACAGATTCTACAACCCAACAAACAAAGGCTTCAAGGTAAGCAGATATGTCATCTTTGATGAGAATGACTCATGGTATGAGAATGAACGCAGGAAGGTTAGTCTACCTTATGATTTGGAATCGGAGTTTCCAAAGCTAATTAAAGTGGAACCAAACAAAGAAGAAGACTCAAGTTCAGAGGATGATGACACAATCAACCTTGAAGAATTCAAAGCATGGAAGTCCAAAGGAAAGATGAAGTTGAAGCAACTAGAGGATATTCCAGAATCCTCAAATGAGTCAATCAGGAGATCCAAGAGAGAAAGCAAAAAACCAATCAGATTTGGGTATGATACATCTCTTATAACTAAGCATTCTGTATACCTTGCAAAGGATGTGTTGAATGAAGAACCAGGTACATATGAAGAGGCAATCACCAAACCAGAATGGAAAGGAGCTATGGATGAAGAAATGGAAGCTCTCAAGGAGAGTGACACATGGGACTTATTACCCAAGAAGGACTCTATGAAGGTGATAGGATCCAGATGGATCTGCAAGCTAAAGAGGAACTCTGATGGAACAATCAACAGGTACAAAGCTAGGTTGGTAGCCAAGGGTTTCGCACAAACCCAAGGCATTGATTATGAGGAGACATTTTCACCTGTGGCTAAGATGCGAACAATCAGAGTACTAGTGAGTGTAGCTGCATCCAAGAATTGGAACATGTACCAACTAGATGTCAAGAATGCTTTCTTGAATGGATGGATATCTGAAGAAGTCTACATGTCACAACCACCTGGCTATGAAGATCACAAGAAGGTAAATTATGTTTGTAAATTGAAGAAGGCTCTATATGGATTGAAGCAGGCACCTAGAGCATGGAATTACAGGTTGACAACATACCTCCAAGACCAAGGATTTGTGATGAGTAAAGCAGACACTTCTCTCTTCATAAAAAGGAGTAGTAGAGAGGTAATATACTTGTGTGTTTATGTTGATGACATCATCATTACAGGAAATGATATCAATGGAATCAGAAGCATAAAGAATCAGATGATGAAGGAGTTCAAGATCAATGATCTTGGATTATTGAAATACTTGTTAGGTCTTGAATTAGTGTATACTAATTCAGGTATATATATTACTCAAAAGAAGTATGTACAGGATGTGGTCAAGAAGTTTAATTTGCAAGAAGCTAAAGTCTCAAGCACTCCAATGGAGGTCAACCTAAAGCTAAGTGCTCATGAAGGGGATGAAGTCCAAGACATTACAGAATATCAAAGTATGGTAGGTAGTTTGAATTATGCTACCTTGACAAGAATTGACATAGCATATGGAGTTAGTGTGCTAAGTCAATTCATGCACAAACCAAGAGTACCTCACCTAGAGGCAGCAAAGAAGTTCTTGAAGTATCTAAAGGGAACTCTAAACCATGGTTTATACTTTCCTTATACATCAGATATTGACATTAAAGTATATTCAGATGCAGATTGGGCAGGATGCAAGGATGATAGGAGGAGCACATCAGGATACATATGTTTTGCAGGAGACAAACCTATTTCTTGGTCAGCCAAGAAGCAACCAACAGTGGCATTATCATCCACTGAAGCAGAGTATAGAGGGCTAGCCAATGCCACTCAAGAAGCTATTTGGTTAAAGCTTTTGTATACAGATTTAGGCCTATATACTAGACCTCCAATCATCTTTGGAGATAACACAAGCTCTCTTCACCTTGCAGCTAATCCAATATATCATGCTAGGACAAAACACATAGAGGTTCATTACCACTATGTGAGAGAAAAGTTGCTAAGCAAAGACATTCAATTGACTTATGTGTCCACTAATATGCAATGTGCAGATTTACTTACTAAAGCTTTGGATGGAAGTAAGTTATGCAGATTCAAATCCATGATTGGATTGCAGGATGTGATTGAAGATTGAAGATGAAGACTTAAGCCAAAGTGTTTGGCTTGAGGGGGAGCTGTTGGTGTAATTCAAGCCATCACACTTGACTTGGAACTTTGGAAACTTGTTTTGAAACCTTGGAAGCTTAATTCATTTGAAGAAAGGACCATGTGAACTTATGCTTATAAGTTCCTACTTCTTTACCCTTTGTAAAAGTCTAAAATGACTTAGCATATGTATGAGTACACCTACTTGATTAGTCGTGGAAATTTAGAGGACTTAATGGAGAGAATATCTCCCTACTTTTAGAGGAGATATTCTAGGGAGCCTTGGATTTGAATTTCAAAATTCAAATGATCACTCAACCTCTATAAAAGATGAAGGAAAAAAAGTCGCGAGTGTGATCCTCACTTCAGCTCATTTCCCGAGGCATTTTATCATTGTATCTTTGTGTGTGTGAGTGCTACATCTTAGCCTACACCACAATACCTCATTTAGCTATGCTTATCATGCTAATGAGATTGTACAATTACATCAATCAATAGATACATTCATACTTTTCAACTCTGTGTTTTTCTGAGTTATCTTCTCCAAGTCTGTCAACTTCCAAGAGGCATATCTGAGTCCCTACTGATCCAAATCAAGTGATTCAAAGCTTGTTGGAACCAGCTCCAAGCATGCCTACAAAATTTGAAGGTCATTGGATCAGCCATCGTGGAGAAATCTCGCTCGAAGTGATCTCGGGTATTTCTCTGCACATCTTCTAAAAAGTCGGGGGTGACTCTAATTTTGCTAAACTTATTTCTCAGTGCATAGATTATCAATTTGAGTGATTCCACTTGCAAATGGTAGCTTGGTAAGCTAATTAAATAACTCTAGGAGGAATTTTTCCAATTGTAAGTGTGCTGGTTACACTGAGCAAAACTTTGAGCAGGTGTGAGTACCAAAATAGCAAGTTTTCTTGGATTTGTGAAGTATCAAGTAGTCTGTTTTGATTTGATCATTACACACATCATTTGCAAAGTACATATATGATCTCTTGGTGTCATTTGGAAGCTAAGCAAGTGTACTAATCAACTCTGAAGCAAGGAGGGCTGGTACAAAGCAGGTCTAGCAGTACCAACTCAATCTTCTAGGTGTATCCAACCATCTCTCCCAACAATTTGGCATAAAAGGTTAGGGCACATAGGAGAAAGAACCTTGAAACAAATGTGTAGGGACCAATGTGTGCTTGGGATACCTAATGTATCCAAGTAACATATGATTTATAAGTGTGGTGCTTGTCAATTTGGGAAGTCTCACAGGTTACCCTTCTCAAAGAAAGGATACATGCATGAAGACTACCTAGAGCTTGTACACACAGATGTATGGGGACCAAGCAAAGACCCCTCAGTCTCAGGATCAAGGTACTATGTGTCTTTCATTGATGATTATAGCAGATGGACTGTATTGTACTCCATGAAGCACAAGGATGAGGTATTTAATTGCTTTAAAAAATATCTTGCATTAGTTGAAAATCAGATAGGAAAGAATTTGAAGAGGCTAAGGTCAGATGGAGGAGGTGAGTACTTCTCCAATGAATTTGAAAACTTCTTGCAGGACAGAGGCATCAAAAGAGAGATAACCACAAGGTATTCTCTTGAACAAAATGGGGTAGTTGAGAGAAGAAATAGATTAATTGTTGAGACAGCTAGATCTATGCTTAATGAGAAAACGTTATCTAACTATCTATGGATAGAGAGTGTTTCTACTGCCACTTACCTCATAAACAGGTTACCATCTAAGTCTCTTGATGGCATATGAAGCATGGCATGGTAAGAGACCCTCACTTGACAATTGCAAAATATTTGGATGTGTAGCATATGTACACATTCCTTCTCAGATAAGAGGTAAGCTAGATCCAAAGGCTGAAAAATGTATCTTTATTGGGTATGAATTAAATAAAAAAGGTTACAGGTTTTATAATCCTATCAATAAGGGGTTTATGGTAAGCAGAGATGTTTTCTTTGATGAAAATGATTCTTGGTATGAGAATGAATGCAGGAAGGTCAAATTACCCTATGATTTGGAAGAGGAATTTCCAAGTCTTACAAAGGAGGAACCTACTCATAATGAAGCCTCAAGTTCAGATGATGAAGACACTATCAATCTTGAAGAATTCAAAGCATGTAAGTCCAAAGGCAAAATGAAGATGAAGAAGCTTGAAGACATACATGAATCCTCAACTCAACCATTTAGAAGATCACAAAGAGAAAGCAAGAAACCTATCAGATATGGGTATGATACATCTCTTGTTACTAAACATTCTGTTTATCTAGCCAAAGATTTGTCAAATGAAGAACGAGGGTCATATGAAGAAGCAATAACCAAATCAAAATGGCAAGAAGCTATGGATGAGGAAATTGAAGCACTCAAGGAGAGTGACACATGGGAGTTAGTACCTAAGAAGGACTCAATGAAGGTAATAGGATCCAGATGGATCTATAAGCTTAATAGAAATTCTGATGGCACAATCAATAGGTACAAAGCCAGATTGGTAGCCAAGGGTTTTGCACAAACCCATGGCATTGACTATGAGGAGACATTCTCACCTGTGGCCAAGATGCCAACCATCAGAGTGTTGGTAAGTGTGGCTGCATCAAAAAATTGGAATATGTACCAATTGGATGTCAAGAATGCTTTCTTGAATGGATGGATTTCAGAGGAGGTATATATGTCACAACCTCTTGGCTATGAGGACCCCAAGAAGGTAACATATGTTTGCAAATTAAAAAAGGCTTTATATGGATTGAAGCAGGCACCTAGGGCATGGAATTATAGGTTAACTACATACCTCCAAGACCAAGGATTTGTTATGAGCAAGGCAGATACTTCTCTGTTCATTAAGAGAAGTAATTCAGAGGTAATATACCTTTGTGTTTATGTTGATGATATCATCATTACAGGTAATGATGTCAATGGGATCAGATATATCAAAAGTCAAATGATGAAGGAGTTCAAGATCAATGATCTTGGTCTATTGAAGTAGTTTTTGGGACTTGAATTAGTCTACACTAATTCAGGGATATATATCACTAAAAAAAAATATGTACAGGATATGTTGAAGAAGTTTCACTTGCAGGATGTCAAAGTAGCAAGCACTCCAATGGACGTAAACCTAAAACTAAGTGCCCATGAAGGTGATGAAGTCAAGGACATTACAGGTTATCAAAGTATGGTGGGTAGCTTGAACTATGCTACCTTAACAAGGGTAGATATTGCATATGGAGTTAGTGTGCTAAGTCAATTTATGCACAAGCCAAGGATACCTCACTTAGAGGCTGCCAAGAGAATCTTGAAGTATCTCAAGGGTACACAGAACCATGGTTTGTATTTGCCTTACACTTCAGATATTGATATCAAAATTTATTCAGATGCAGATTGGGCAGGATGCAAGGATGATAGGAGGAGCACTTCTGGATATATTTCTTTTGCAGGTGACAAACCAATTTCATGGTCTTCAAAGAAGCAACCTACTGTTGCTTTGTCTTCCACAGAGACAGAGTATAGAGGACTAGCTAATGCCACACAAGAAGCAATTTGGATTAAGCTTTTGTATACAGAATTGGGATTGTATACTAGGTCACCAATTATCTTTGGAGATAATACAAGTTCTCTTCACCTTGCAGCTAATCCTATTTATCATGCTAGGACCAAACACATAGAGGTCCATTACCATTATGTGAGAGAGAAACTGATAAGCAAGGACATTCAACTTACCTATGTATCAACCAACATGCAATGTGCAGATTTGTTGACTAAAGCTTTGGATGGAACCAAACTTTGCATGTTCAAATCCATGATTGGATTGCAGGATATACTTGAAGATTGAAGATGAAGACTTAAGCCAAAATGTTTGGCTTGAGGGGGAGTTGTTGGTGTAAATTGCAAGCCTACAGATTTGTCTCAAAGGATGCATTGAAGTTTATGCATACATGAAGAAGCATAGGAACATATGCTAGTGGTTAATTACCACTTTACCTCATTGTAAACGTCTGATTGACATGGAATCTTTTGTAATCACCTACCAAAGTGAGTCGTGGAAAAAGTAGCTTATTTGATTGAAGGAATATCTCCTAGGATATAGGAGCTTGATCATAGGGAGCCAAAAGTTTGAATTTGAATTCAAATTTTTAGTCATCTCTTATAAAAATGGTCATGAAAAGTCGCGGGTAAGAGAGAGCACTCCTGAGCCTAGCATTACTGATTTTTGAGTGTGTGTGAGGTCTACACTCAAGCCCACACCTCTCTACACCATTTGGCATTGATGTTCATGCAAATGGAGTTGTATACAAATGTTCATTAATACATACATTCATATTGTCCATCTCTCGCGCAATATACATTGTAATACAATGGCCTTAGAGGGTCTATGGGTTTTGAAACACACTTTAGTCCAGAGGACTCATCCTCAAACTCCATCTCCTTTGCCTTTATTCTAGACTTCTCATGTATTGCACTTTGAATATGAGTGGGGAAGAAAGCAGGATAGTCTTCATTGGCTTCACAACTCTTCTCATTTTGAGGTTTCTACAAAAAAAGGGATGAGTGTCAAGTCAAAGATTGATACAAAGTACAACATACATGAATGAGGCTGATGCAATACAATATACCTCGCTACGGTGTGGGTCTCTCAATATAAAATAGACTTCTTTGCTACAGTGCAAGAAGATGCCCTTAAACTTCTCTTCTATCTTTGCAGTAGGATCTTCAATTTATTTCGGTCTTCGATTCAAGCTTCTCTTTATTCATTTAAAATCTCTTTACTTCAAAGCCACACAATAATTTGGAGAAAATCTAGGGGGATATAATTCTTCACTTTGGTCTTCAAAATCCTTTTCTTCACTACGCTTTACTTCAAATCATGAGAAACCTATACCTCAAGAAAATCCATGGGGATAAAAACTCTTCACTTTGGTCTTCCAAACCTCCTCTTCATTTCATATAATATCTCGAATGGTACTTCAAATCATGAGAATCCTAGAACTAGAGAAAATCCACAAGGACCTGGAGAAAATCCATGGGGATTTGGAGAAAAAATCTACAGGGATAAATTCTTCACTTCAATCTTCAAAACTCCTTTTGTTCACTACTCTTTACTTCAAATAAAATATAATAAATATCAACTTGAACTTGGAGAGAAAATCCATGAGGATAAATTATTTACTTTAGTCTTTGAAACTCCTTTTCTTTACTACTCATTACGTCAAATAATATGTGAAAAAGATCAACCAGAACATGGAGAGAAAATCCGCAAGGATAAATTCTTCACTTTAGTCTTCCAATCTCCTTTTTGTCACTACTCTTTACTTCAAATAATATCTAAAAAAGATCAACCAAAACCTGGAGAGAAGATCCGCGGGGCAATAAAAAAACATTAATACCTTCCAAGAGTAAATAAATAAAGATCACTTTAAACTCATACTCTCTTTCTTCGTTCATCATACAACATGTAAGTTTATCAAATTTTAATTTATTTTTTGGGAATTATGACAATATTAAGTGTGGCTCATTATCTTAAAATGTGGGTTGAAACCCTTTTGCACATATATTTTGGTCACTTGTAGAAGTCTTAGATTCAAGCAAAGTCTGAAAAATTCATTAACATATATCATGATCTTAATCCTTTATGTCATGTTGATGTATATAACTCTTTTATAAATCATTCAACTTCATATTATCTTTGTGTTTGATAGACTTCCATTAACGAACTATTGGTGCAAATGTACAAGCCTACACATTTGGCATAGCATGGAAGACATTGTGCGAAAGCACTTGATGCTTCATGTGAACCATAGCTTGTAACTTCTTGATCATTTACCATTGTAAAGGATTAAATCCATGAAGAATCTTGTAAAAGCCTATATCTCGTGGAGTTAGGAAGAATATTAGTTACAAGTTCAATTGAAAGAATAACTCCTAAATCAATGGATTCACTTTAAGTTGGAGCCAAGTTTGAATTCAAAATTCAAAACTTAGTAGAAACACTTACAGAAAGGCTTTGTAAAATCTCACGGCTATGTGTGCCTCATTCTGAGCTCATTCCTTGATCATTTGTAGAGCTTGAGTAGCTCACACCATAGCTCACTGAGTTCATTATCATTGAGCATCATTACAATGCCAATGATCTTGTACAATCATGTTATATAATACATATAGCTCATTGAACATCTTTGTTTACTTCTCTGCTATGACTACTCAAAACAGTCAACTGCTTCAGGTCATAACTCAGTGAATACTTAATCATTTTTCATAATATATGGCTTGTTGGAACCAACTCAAAGTCCATTTTGTGTTATCAAAACTTCAAGGCATTTGGGATCAGGAATCTTGGAGAAATCACCTTCAAAGTGCTCATTGGTGATGTACTAGTTAGTTCCTAAAAAGTCGGGGGTAAGATTTGATTTGCTAAACTTATTTCTCATAGCATAGTTGATCATTTTAAATGATTCCACTTGCAATCATTAGCTATCTAAGATAATTGAATTATTTGAAAAGGAATTTTGTCAATTGTTACTGTACTGTGAGCTCTGAGTAAAAAGACCAGCATGTATATGGACTAAAATAGAAGGTTTTTCAACACTAGTTATTATTGAACTAGTCTGTTTTGGATTAATTGTTTCAAGCATCACTTCCAAAGTACATAGGTACTTTCTTGGTGTCATTTGCAAGCTAAAAGGGCCTACTTAATAACTTTGAAAATATTAGGGCTGGTACAAAGTAGGTTTTAGTAGTACCACCTCACTTCCTTGAGGTATCCATCCATCTCTCCCAACAGTGGTATCAGAGCAAGTTGAGGTAAAATGGGAGATGGTTTCCCTTCTTTCATTGGCAATTTGGATAGGAATAATTATCCAACATGGTCATTGAGAATGAAGACCTATCTACAAGGAAGAAGTCTCTATGGATACATATCACGAGATGAGGAGATGCCCATATTTAGAAGCAAAGATCAACCTACAAGAGAGGAGCAAGAAAGACTCAACTCATGGTGTGTCAAAGATGCTTTAGCCAAGTCATATCTACTTAACCCTATCTCTGGCTTCCTTCTTCCTCATATTAGGAATTGCAAAACTTCCCAAGAGACTTGGGATACTTTATCTTCATACTTTTCTTCCAATACAAGAGCTAGGAAAAATCAATTGTGGATGGAGTTTACTACTCAAAAGAAGCAACCTAAGCAGAATATTTCAAAGGATGTGACCAAGGTAAAGGATGTGGATGATCAGTTGGCAAGCATAGGAGAGGAGATTAAAGAGGAGCAAATAGTGAGATAGATAATCAATGGCATCAAGGAAGATGATAAATGGGAATCCTTCAAAATTGTAATGGATCTTTATATGGATATGCAAATCCCTGATCTAACCACTCTCATGGAACAACTCTTCACCCATGAGGCCAAGCTCAACAAAAATGGTGAACCATCAAGAGGTAACAATTCTTATGCCCTCTATACAGATAAAGGAAAGCCTAAGAATTAAGGAAAGAGTAAAATGTTTGAAGATGAAGGTGCTACTTCTCAAGCTAACTATGCAAGGAGAGGTAGGAATTCAAGAGGAAGGGGCAGAGGAGGTAAGCAAGGTAGGGGGAGACCTTTTAAGTCTTCCCCATGCAACATATGTGGCCTTTCTAGTCACACAACAGATGAGTGCTATAGGAACTTCAAGAACTAGAGAGGAAGAGGATTCCAAAGAGGTGGCTACTCACAATCAAGAGGAAGATTCAACCATAATCAAGGTTACAACCATGTCTACAACAACAATTATCAAGGAAGATACAAATCAAGAAAAGACTTCAACAACTATACAGAGGATCAAGAGGATTCTCTTGTCATTATGAACATGACCTCAAAACAAGGTATGAATGATGAGCACCTCTTCGATATTGACTCAGGTTGTTCAAACCATGTCAGGCAATGTAGCTCTCCTTTCTGATCTTGAAGAGCCCAAGGGAAAGCACCAAGTGTAGACAGATGATGATATCAAGCATTTAGTTGTCAAGGTAGGAAATGTCAAAACATCTGATAGGAATCTGTTGAGCAGATTTGTTTATGTACCTACTATCATAAAGAATTCGATGAGTGTTGGATAGATAGTGGAAAAGGGTTTGCAGGTTAGGTTCAATAAATTTGGAGCTTTTGTGGAGGACCCCCAACATGGATTCAAGATAATTGCAAAGGGTGAGAAAACAGGTAGATTGTTTAGATTTGAGCTTGAGGACACTAGAAACATTGCAGTTTATAATTATAAGGATCAAACCTTGTCTGAATTAGAGATATGGAACAAAGATTAGGACACATTGGTGAGAGAACATTGAAGCATATATATAGAGACCAATGTGTACTTGGGATACCTAATGTATCCAAGCAACATATGATCTATAAATATGGTGCATGTCAATTTGGTAAATCTGAGAGGTTACCCTTTACCAAGAAAGACTATATGCATGAGGATTATTTGGAACTTGTCCACACAGATGGTACTATGTGTCATTCACTAATGATTTCAATAGGTGGAGTATCTTGTATTTCATGAAACATAAGGATGAAGTGTTCAATTGTTTCAAAAAGTATCTTGCACTTGTGGAAAATCAAACAGGAAAAAGTTTAAAGAGGATAAGGTCAGATGGAGGAGTTGACTACTTCTCTAATGAGTTTGATACTTTTTTGCACGACAGAGGTATCAAGAGAGAGATCACAACTAGATATACTCTTGAGAAAAATATAGTAGAGAGGAGGAACAGATTGATTGTGGAAACAGCGAGATCTATGCTACATGAAATGAAGTTGCCAAATTACTTGTGGGCAAAGGCTCTTTCTACTGCCACTTATCTTATTAACAGGTTGCCTTCTAAATCCCTTGATGGGATGACCCTCTATAAGGCATGGAATGGTAGACCATCACTTGAACATTGCAGAATATTTCATTGAACATGGAATGGGGGGGAGGGGGTGGGGGGCGGCGAGGGGGGGGCAGCAGGGGGGCGGGGGGAGGGCGGGCAGGGAGAGGGGGGGGCGGGGGGAAGGGGGGCGGGGGGGGAGGGGGGAGAGAGAGAGAGAGAGAGAGAGAGAGAGAGAGAGACAGAGAGAGAGGGAGAGAGACAGAGAGAGGTAGAGGGAGAGAGAGAGAGAGGTTTCTTTTTTGAAAAAAATCCCTAATGGCCTTTTTTTTATGTGTGTTTGTTGTTGTTGCTTTTTTTTCGAAAAATTTCCCTACGAGGGCCCTTTCTTTTGTTGGGACTATTTCCAAAATTAGAGAAAAATGGAGAAAAAATGCCAAAAAATCCAAAAAAAAACTAAAAAAATTCTCATAAAATTCTCTACATGTATAGACCAATTTCCTCACTCAAAATCACAGAGAGCTTCCATTATTCCTCCAATTTGGCAAGAAAATGACATTTGAGAAGGATAAAAAATGCTAGAAAAATACAAAAAATTCCAAAATTTGTACTTATGCCAAGGACTATGAATGGGTTGTTAGAATTGCTAAAAATGCAAAGAACAACTGAAAAAGAATAAAAACTACTAAAACTTAAGCAAAATGAAATGAGAGGGCTATGTACAACCTGGACAAATTTTGCAGGTTCTAGGTGCTCCATAATTCTTCAGTTGGCTTAATGATAGGCCTTGAGCCATGATCTTGATATGTTGACCCCGAGAAACTCCTCCATAATGTCCAATTTTACTACACTTCATTGGTTTTTTCTTCTTGTTGGGCACACTGGTCATCTGATAGGGTACCCTAAACCTTCAGTAAAATATTGTCTCTTCCATACTGCAACTTTTGTACCTTTGTGTCAGCAACTTTATAGCTTAATTTGCAAAAATTCATTTTCACTATTCCAACTTCTTCATCAAATGAAACCCTCCGTTTCTAAAGACTTGCAGTACTCCTTCCACATCCTTGTAAAACCCTGCACTCACTATCATAAAAATTGACATAACAGATGATATCCATACCAGTATCCATAAAAAAGTGGCCATTGACATATGATTTGAAGTATCTTCATCACTGTTGCAGTTAAGGGCTCTTCTTTTCTCCTGTCTTCTATGGCCTTTAACTGAGACTGTCTCACTCGAGTCAGTAACCTGAATGATGTCCTCTTTCTCTTCATATGCTTCCTCTCTACTTGAGTTTGGAAAAATTCCATAGCAGTAAGATGGGTCCTCCGCATGGATCCAAGCCAACATGTTTTCATCTTCATATAAATTTGCTCCTTCAAATAGATCTGCTTCTGGGTTGTCCAACAATTCTTCTTCCATACAAATACCAATTGTCTGCATCATGCTAGTATTTCTCTGATTGTCTGGTCCTTCTTCTAAAATTATCTACTGCAACTCTTTTCCCTCTTGCTTTACCCACATTGTATCCTTGCCCCAGTCATGCAGCACATTGGCATGCCTTAACCAAGGTCTCCCAGTTAACAGGGGGAAACTTCCTTCTACCTGTGGCAGCCTTAAAACAACAAAGTCCAAGTTAAAGATGGTGCCTTGTATCTTGAGTGGGACTCCAGGGACACTCCCATAGGCTTAACTATGTTTTGGTCTACCAGTGTTATAGTGAAGTTGGCAGGTCTTGAAGGGTATAGTCCAATCTTCTTCATGGTATATTCAGGCGTCAAGTTAATGCCAGAACCACCATCCACAATAACTCCTTGAAACTCATGATCTCTAATAGAGACTCTTAGCCAAGGGCTCTTGTAATCTGTAAGGGGTGCTTCCCATACACCCTTATCTTTATGCATAACAGTAGCCTTTGCCAGTAAACTTGTTGTGGGCATCTCATCAATTATCTACAATAGTTCTAACCTGAATTTCCCATCCATCTTTATTAAATCAAAAATACTGACCTCCTTTTTCATGGACTTGAGTAGTCTGGAAGCTTCTGATTCCTTAAGAACATGGGCTCCAATTGACTTATCCAACTCCTCATGAGCCCTGTTGAATGCATGTCCAATGGCATCACTGGTACCTATGAAATTTTATTTTTGCCGTGTATCTGCACATGTGGTGGCTTTTTCCTCAGATGCAACTTTGTCTTTGTTCAATCGATTAATCATTGATTCTTGACCTATTTCCACTTGAGCCTTCCCCTTGCTTCTTGTCTGCACTCTAAAAGATTCAATTTCTTCTAATTGCACCACCCTGGTAGATGGTGATGGCACCCTGACTTGATCTACCATTTCTTCTTTGCACACAGAAATCATTTGAATGTGGGGCCCCAATGAAGATGCTCGGTTCTTAGGAAAACAATTAGTATAGTGGTCTCTGGCCTCTAGGCAATTCCTGCAAGGAGGGGCATTTTCTGGGAGAGTGCACCTACTTTGATAGTGCCCACATTCTCCACATCTGAAACAAATAATTGGCCTCCTAGGCCCATTTCCAAAATTATTCCTCTGTTTGGGGTCATAATTGTTACCTTGATTGTGTGCAACAGCCATCACATTTGTTGGTGGTAGGGATCCTCCTTGTGTCAAATATGTTGTTGCAGGCATTCCTCTTGATTGGCGATCCTGGGCCTCATGACCAGCTTTCCTGCATAGTTGACAAGTCACACTTAAAAGAGGACATTCACTTACTATATGACCTTGCTTGCTGCACATGGTACACCAAAGTCCACTCTTGATGCCACCCCCTTTGAGTTCCTGCAACTCTTGTCGTAGTTGAGCCAATTCCTCTGCTTGGCTTCCTCTTCCTTTAGGAGCTTCAAAGCCTCAACCTCCTTCCCCAACTGAGTAACATCATTTTCCTCTTCTTTGTGGGGCTTATTCCTTTTCAAGCCCTCCAGCTCTTTCCTTAGCTGGATTACTGGATCCTCCACTTCTGTAGAATAGGGTGGTTAAGAAGAAATTGCTCCATACTGTTGCCTTATCTGCTCCAGTCGTGTAGTTGTTTTGATGAACTCCTCTATGGAGGTTGTGGGTAACACTAATTCCTTGATTTTACATTGTGTGGTTACTGGAAGTGGCTTAGCTAACCATTTCTTTAAAAAAAATCATGTGAGGGATCTGGCAGCTTAGCCATTAGTGCCTTGGCCCTAGTTACAAACTTTGGAAATTTTTCACCTGGACCCAGTCTCAAGTTTTCTAATTCCTCTATGATGATCTTTGTAGTATTTCCATGCTAGAATTGATTCCTGAAAGCATCTTTCATTAAGTCCCAAGGTGTAAAATGGTTCTCAACAAATTGGTTGAACCATTTATCTGTTAACCCCTCCAATGTGGCAGGGAAGAGTATAAAAAAGGCATCCTCTCTTCCCATTAAGCCTCTAGTTTTGCATAGTGCTAAAAACCTTCTAATATGCTCGTCCGGATCTTCCTGAGCTAAGCCTTTGAAAGAAGGAAATTTTATATTTAATCTTGATAATAGGGTTTCCAAGTCTGCCTGACCTGCATGCTCTTTACTGATGAAGTTGACGAAAGTGGATTGGAGGATCTTCTAACCGCCTTCCTTCTTGTAGCTTTGCAGGTGACCCTCAATGTTTGGGACCGGTTGCTGTCATGAGTTGTGCATAGCCCTCTTAGTATGAGATAATTGAGAAGAATATTTACCTCTTAGCTCAATGAAATAGCACTGTAGTACTATCGACACTTGAACTCTGCTACCCTTTGCACTTGGTTTCTCCTATGCTCAAATCTCCTTGGAGTCCCAACGTGCGTGCCAAAATTTTCCGGGGGATTCTTGGACAAGAAGGGATTTGAGTGTTTGTAGGAGAAAAGGGAAAGACAAGAAGAAAGATACACACTGGAAGCCTCTGTCGATTGATTATAATAAGACAAATACAATGGTGATGCACAATACAACCCAATGCTTCTGTGCAAAATCCCACAAAGTGCTCAATTACAAAATACCAAATACCCAAGGTCTTGTTGTTGTCGGCCTCCTCTGCACCAAACCTCCACCTTCTCCAAGCATGCACTTGTGCACACCTTGCACCAAGCTTCCAATAAGGGGGAGGGATGGACACCTTCTGTCAGCATGCCCACACTGCAATGAGACCTTGGGATCCTTGGGGGACTAGCTTAGCACTTCTCTGCACACTTCCTTAGTCACTCTTCATGCATACCTCTTCTCTGTGTCGCACACTATGTGTCTATTGCACTTCTCTCTCTTGCCTAACTTAGACTATGCTCACCTTGCTTAGTCCAAGAATAGTCCTTGCCTTGATTTGAGTGTCGATTCACATACGCTTCTAACTGCAAGAGTATCTTGGTGCTCACTTTGATGTCCCAAGATTTTCTCCAAACGTGAGCAGCCAATAAATCCATGTTTTGTCCTATAGTGACTTAAGAGTAAAACAAAAAAATTAATTGGGGGACCATACTTTCACTTCTGCATATGCTGCCGCTTCACATACCTTCACATTTTTGCCTTTTAATTCTTCACTTGTGCACCTAAGAGAGGGTTCACCTGAACCTTCCAAAACACTTTAAACAACGCTTTGAACCTTAGGGAAATTAGAGAAATACCTCTGCAACCTGCAACCAACTTTCTCCAATTTACCCTTTGTGGACAATTAATTGTGCTCTATCTGTGCACTTTGACACCGGACTTTGAACACTTTGACTTTTCCCATGTTCACTTTGACCTTGACCATGTTGACCTTGACCAATTTGACTTTAAACTTTTGACCTTGACTATGGTTGACTTTGATGGCGGTTGACTTTGACCAATATGACTTTTATGGGCTCAACACAGATGATGAGGACACCATCAACTTGGAAGAGTTTAAAGCATGGAAATCAAAAGGCAAGGTCAAGATGAAGAGGTTGAAGGACATACCTGAGTCATCCAACCAAGCCTTAAGGAGATCACAAAGAGAGAGTAGGAAGTCAATCAGATATGGGTATGATACTTCTTTAGCCACTATGCATTCTATTTATCTTGCTAAGGATTTATCACTTGAAGAGCCTTCTTCATATGAAGAAGAAAGTACCAAAGCAGAATAGAAGGAGGCTATGGATGAATAAATAGAAGCACTCTAAGAGAATGACGCTTGGGAGCTAGTACCCAAGAAATCATCAATGAAGGTCATTGGTTCTAGGTGCATTTACAAAATCAAAACAAACTCAGATGGATCCATATACAGGTACAAAGGCTAGGCTTGTGGCTAAGGGTTTTGCACAAACCCATGGAATAGACTATGAGGAAACTTTTTCACCAGTGGCTAAGATGCCAACCATCAGAATATTGGTAAGTGTAGCTGCATCTAGAAATTGGAATATGGATCAACTAGATGTGAAAAATGCCTCTCTCAATGGGTGGATTTTAGAGGAGGTTTACATGGCTCAACCTCTTGGCTATGAAGATCCAAGCAAGGTAAATCATGTATGCAAATCAAAAAAGGCTCTTTATGGTTTGAAGCAGGCATCTAGGGCATGGAACCATAGGTTAACAACCTATCTTCAAGACCAAGGATTCATGATGAGCAAGGTAAATTCTTCTCTGATTATTAAGAGGCGTAATTCAGAAATGATATATTTATGTGTATATGTGGATGAGGTCATTCTTATAGATAGTGATGCCAATGGCATCAAACAAATTAAAAACCAGATGATGCAGGAGTTTAAGATCAGTGACCTAGGGTTTTTGAAATATTTTCTTGGACTTGAGTTGGTATACACTAACTCTGGAATCTACGTCGCTCAAAGGAAATATGTGCAGGACATGTTGAAGAAGTTCCACTTGGAGGATGCAAAAGTAGCTAGCACCCCTATGGAGTTTAAATCATAAACCAAGTGCTCATGAAGGTGATTTGCTTGAAGACATTGTAGGTTATCGAAGCATAGTTGGAAGTCTAAACTATGCAACATTAACAAGAATTGACATATGTTATGGAGTAAGTGTTCTGAGTCAATACATGCATAAACCAAGAAGACCTCACTTGGAAGCTGCTAAAAGAATTTTGAAGTATCTTAGAGGTACTCAAAATCAAGGACTTTACTTCCCATACACATTAGATTTGGACATAAAATTGTAGTCAGATGCAGATTGGGCAGGATGTAAGGATGACAGAAGAAGTACTTCTGGCTATTTATCTTTGCAGGTGATAAGCCCATCTCATGGTCTTCTAAGAAGCAACCAACTATTGCTCTATCTTCAAGAAAGGCTGAATATAGGGGATTAGCAAATGCTACACACGAAGCTATTTGGATTAGATTACTCTACTCATATTTGGGACTTCACACTCATTCACCAATGATCTTTGATGATAATACTAGTAATTTGCATCTTGTAGCCAATCCCATTTATCATGCAAGAACTAAGCATATAGAAGTGCACTATCACTATGTTAGAGAGAAACTATTGAACAAAGAGATTCAACTGGCATATGTATTGTTTACCCCAATTCAACATGTATCTACAAATATGCAGTGCATTGATTTGTTAACCAAAGCACTCGATGGTACTAAACTTTGCAGGTTTAAAACCATGATTGGATTATAGGATATTCAAGAAGATTGATGAAGCAATGCAAGCCAAGATGTTTGGCTTGAGGGGGAAATGTACAAGCCTACACATTTGGCTTCACATGGAAGACATTGTGTGAAAGCACTTGATGGTTCATGTGAACCATAGCTTGTAACTTCTTGATCATTTACCATTGTAAAAGATTAAATCCTTGAAGAATCTTGTAAAAGTGTATATCTCGTGCGATTAGGAAGAATATTAGTTATGAGTTCAATTGAAAGAATAACTCCTAAATCAATGGAGTCACTTTTAGTTGGAGCCAAGTTTGAATTCAAAATTCAAAACTTAGTAGAAACACTTATATAAAGGCTTTGTAAAATCTCGCGGCTATGTGTGCCTCATTCTGAGCTCATTCCTTGACCATTTGTAGAGCTTGCGTAGCTCACACCATAGCTCACTCCGTTCATTATCATTGAGCATCATTATAATGCCAATGATCTTGTACAATCATGTTATATAGTACATATAGCTCATTGAACATCTTTGTTTACTTCTCTGCTATGACTACTCAAAATAGTCAACTTTGTCTAGTCATATCTCAGTGAATACACAACCATTTTTCATAATCTTTGGCTTGTTGGAACCAGCTCAAAGTCTATTTTGTGGTGTTAGAATTTCAAGGCATTTGTTTTAGGCATCTCAGAGAAATCACCTTCAAAGTTCTCACTGATCATGTACTAATTAGTCCCTAAAAAGTGAGGGGTAAGATTTGATTTGCTAAACTTATTTCTCAAAGCATAGTTGATAATTTTAAATGATTCTATTTGAAAGAATTAGCTATATAAGCTAATAAAATCATTAGCTATATAAGCTAATTGAATTCCATCAAAAGGAGTTTTGTCAGTTGTTACTGTAGTGTGAGCTCTGAGTAAAAAGACCAGCAAGTGTATGGACTAAAATAGAAGGTTTTTGAACACTACTTATTCTTGAACTAGTCTGTTTTGGATTAATTGTTTCAAGCATCACTTCCAAAGTACATAGGTACTTTCTTGGTGTCATTTGAAAGCTAAAAAGGCCTACTTCATAGCTCTAAAAATAGTAGGGCTGGTACAAAGTAGGTTTTAGCAGTACCACCTCACTTCCTAAAGGTATCCATCCATCTCTCCCAACACGAACCACTAAACTGCTCTTCATTTCTCATATATGTATTCACGTTCTGAAACATTTGCCTCGAAATCCATATTTCTAAATATATTCCCTAATCTTATCCATATTTCTAAATATATTCCCTAATCTTATCCATATTTCTAAATATATTCCCTAATCTTATCCATATTCCTTATTGATGGAGAGTCTTAATATCCAAAAGAACAAGCTACTCTTGAAGTTAGAGCACCTCTATATCAAGAGTAACTCAAAACCTTTACCAATTTAGAGGATCAATGATCAATTATCAAAATCTTGAACAAACCGATGAAGAAGATGACTATACAAAAAGTCTACTGCACATAACTCACTCATTGACTTATCAAATGTGTAAAGTTTTTTATAAAACTTTGCACAAGATGTTGCTATAGTTTGCACACCTCCTCCAAGTTAAATCATCTCAAAAGACTCAGTAGATCTTGAGAAATGATCTTAACAAGTCACCTATGTCTAAAACTATAGTTCTTTACAGTCGACTTTGACACCTACAACTTCTAAGGCTTTGTTCTCCCAATCTAGAACCCGTTTGATCAAATGATTTTAGCCATAGGTAGCTTACCTTCCAACTTAAAGAATGACTGCTTTCTTGCTCAGAACTTTACATTGTGGAAGGAGAACTGACCAAAACATTAGCATCGAATTTTGCACCTTCTGCAACTTCATTTCTTTACATTTACACATGTAAATGCTCCTACACTCAATTCTCTCAGCCTGATCAAAATTAAAAGCTGAAAACTTGTACAAAGGTCAATCAACTATAGAGTTAGACTTCTACAAAAGCATTTCACAAAAGATTCAACACAGAAGGAGAACTCTCAGAAATATCGGGTACAACTTTTCTTCATTTCTGGAAAAATTTACATCTAAGTGATGAGAGAGATCTTACTCACTTCTAAAGTGTCTAATGACTCATAAAACTTCTAATTTCTCTATTCAAATGCTCTCTCATATTTGCCTCGACATTTTTACTTGTATATATAGGCAAATATGTACAAGCTCATGACCATACAAAAGTATAAGTGAGATATCTTCTAAATTAATTTAGATATGTATACACGTCTTCATCCTCTGAACATATACTTTCTTCATGCTTCATATTTTGATCTTTTCTTCAATCCTTGACTTCAAAACTTCAACTGTTGATTGCCTTGCACCAACAGCTCCCCCTCAATCATCAATTGAGGTTTTCTCTATCTTCTTTATACCTGCCATGTCTTTGAATCTCTGTAGCTTTGGTCCATCCAAGCTTTTTTTAGCATATCAGCTATCTGATCTTTTGTTGAAGTATGTATGACTTCAATCTCTTTATCCATCACCTTCTCTCTTAGAAAGTGATACTGAATCTTAATGTGTTTGGTCCTGGCATGAAAAATAGGATTAGCAGCTAAATACAACGAACTCATGTTATCTCCATAAATAGTGGGTGTACTCTGAATGATGTCAAAACTCTTCATGAGAGTCTTTAGCCATATGACTTACTTTGCAGCTTCAACCATACCTTTATACTCTGCTTCTGTAGATGATAAAGCAACTGTGTGTTGCTTCTTAGAGCACCAAGAGATTAGCTTATCTCCCACATAACACAAGTATCCATAAGTTGGTCTCCTATCATCAGGATTACCTACCCAATCTATATCACTATAAATCTTGATGTTTGTATCGAATGTAAACCCATAATACAAACCTTCTTTGATAATGAAACTCAACACCCTTTGTCCTGCAACCCAATGTTCTTTCCTAGGACAATGCATGAATTGAGATAATACTCCAACTGCATATGACAAATCAGGCCTAGTTAATGTAGCATAGATCAAACTACCAACCAAACTTTGATATAGCTTCATGTCTTTGAATTCTTCTCCTCCATATCTGCTCAATTTTTTATTCACCTCCATTGGAGTAGGTGTTATCCTGCAATCATTCATCTTAAACTTGATAAATAAGTTTTTCAAATACCTTTCTTGAGTTACATACACTCCATGTTGAGTGTATGAGATCTCCATGCCCAAGAAATATGACAGATCTCCCAAGTCACTAATCTTGAACTCTTTCTCCATTTTCTTCTTTAGGCTTTGAATGCCTTTCTCATCTGTACCTGTAAGAATTATATCATCAACATATATGCACATGTAAATGAACCCATCATCACTTGCTTTAACAAGCAAGCTACTGTCTTCTTTAGATACTTGAAAACCAAGTTCCTTCAAGAACTTCACAAGTCTATAATTCCATGCCCTTGGGGCCTGCTTCAAACCATACAAAGCTCTCTTGAGCTTACATACATAATTTGGATAACTTTCATCTCTGAATCCTTGTGGTTGCTCCATGAAAACATCATCTAAAATGTAACCATTTAGAAAAGCATCTTCACATCTAATTGACATAATTTCCAACCTTTACATGCAGCAATGGCTATGAGTGTTCTAATGGTTGTCATCTTTGCCACAAGACTATAGGTCTCATCATAATCTATTCCATATGTCTGAGCAAACCCTTTCACAACAAGTCTAGCTTTATGCCTAGACACACTTCCATCTGCATACCTCTTTGTCTTGTAGACCCATTTGCATCCAATGATCTTCTGACTATTTGGTTTAGGAACCAAATCCCAAGTCTCATTCTCCATCAATGCATCATACTCTTCCTGCATAGCTTTCTCCCAATTTTCCTTGCCTTTTGCCTCTTCATATGTAGAAGGATCTTCATCTGCCTTTATAATATAAGCATAATCTTTGGTAGCCAAAAAAGAAGTATCATAGCTATACCTTGTAGGTTGCCATTTGTGTCTTGATGACCTTCTGAGTTCTCCACTTCTTGAGATTTTTGTTTCATCATATTATGGATCAAACCTTGGCACTTCTTCAACTTCAACCTGTACTTCATTGTTCTCCTCTTCATAAAATATCTGAACCTTTGATTTACCTTTCTTTTGATTCACTACTTCTTCATCACCTGCATGAATATTGATTGTACCTGCATACCAAGTACCTTGCTCATCAAATGTAACATCCTTTGATACAAGGAATTGTTTTGTGGATGGACTCCACAACCTATATCGCATCTGCTTATCATCATATCCAATGAACACATACTTTTTCAGCTTTAGGTTCCAGATTGTGCCTCAATTGAGATGGCACATATGCATATGCCAAACATCCAAATACTTTGCAATGATCTAGAGTACTTCTCTTACCCCACCATGCCTCATATGGTGTCATACCCTGCAAAGCTTTACATGGTAACCTATTGACCAAATATGTGGTTGTATTTACAGCCTCAGCCCACAAATAATTTGGGAAATCTTTCTTCTTCATCATGCATCTTGCAAACACAACAAGAGTTCTATTCCTCCTTTCTGCTACACCATTTTGTTACCTGCAAGTAATTTCCCTTTTTATACCTGCATTCCACAAGTAATCACTAAACTCATTAGAAAAATACTCTCCCCCTCCATCTGACCTTAATCTCTTCAATTTTTGACTTGTAACTCTCTCTGCATACACATGATAATGTTTGAATGTATTGAATACCTCTGACTTATCTTTGATCGCATAGATAGTGATCCATCTGGTAGCATCATCAACATAAATCACACAATAACTTGAATCATTGATACTAAAATCCTTTGATGGTCCCCACACATCTGTGTGTACCAATTCAAGCTTCTTTGAATACATAAAACCATGCTTGGAATAAGATTGCTTATGAGCCTTACCTAATTGACATGCTTCACATTTGTATGTCATATGTTGACCTGCAACATTAGGCAATCCAAGCACTGAACCATTGTTAACCATATCTTTAATTCCTCTTTCATTAAAATGTCCAAGCCTTTTGTGCCAAAGATCTAACTCTGAGATCTTATGTCCTCCATAGGTGAACAAGGCATGACCAATGTTACCTTGAATCTTCAATGTGAACAATCTTCCCTCTTTCTTCCCTAAAACAATTTGTTTATACCCATTGCTAGGGTCTTCCACAAAAACTCCTTCATTACTCAACCTAACTTCATAACCTTTTTCAACAATTTGTCCTACACTTATCAAATTCTTTGGAATTGTAGGAACATACAAAACCTTACTCAAGAGAGTACTTCCATCCTACTCAAGCGATTGCTACACCCTGAGTCAATGTAGAAGACTCTTTGGTCTTCACTTTGCCTTTCACAAGTTGCATTCATTATCAATGTTGAATCCTCCTTTTGATCTGAAGCATAATTGTAGTAGGTATTTTTGTATTGTTGGCTTTGGAATCCTCTACCTGCATTTCTTCCAAAATAGCCTCTAATACATCTACCTCTAAAATAACCTCTTTGATTTTTGCCACCTCTTCCTCTTGAATTAAAGTTCTGATTATATCCACCATTATTCTGAGTATTATGCCAACAATCATTAGCTAAATGATTTGTCTTACCACAAATCCAGCAAGCTTTGACTCCATCTTTATTGCTTCTACCTCTTCCTCTACCTTTGCCACGTCCTCTTCCTCTTAGGAAGTTAGTCTGGCTAGTTGTACCTTCATCTTCATTTGTTTGTTGCTTCCCTTTGCTATTCTTCTTCTTATCGTTTGAATACATTGCTTGACCTACACTTTTATCACCACCACCTTTGACATCCTACTCAAAGGTTAGCATGTGTCCTAGCAACTGATTCAAATCAGGAGTAAAACGATCTAGTGATAATTCAGTAGACAAAATGAATGGCTTCCATTTGTCATCACCTCTCAAACCTGTGAGAATTTTCCTTACCAATTTATCTTCCTCAATATCTTCATCAACTGCTCCTAATGCATCTGCAATGTCCTTCATCCTTGTTACATAATCTGAGATGGATTGAGAGGCCTTCTTTTTGAATGTGGTAAACTCTGCCCACAAGGATGCCTTCCTTGACTTTGTGGTGTTTTTGAAATGCTCCTCCAAAGCATTCCATATATCACTTGCACTTTCAAGACCTCTAATGTGAGGTAGCAAGTAGTCATTGACTCCCATGTAGATAATGCTCCTGGCTTGAGCATCTCTCTTCATCCAAATCTTCAAGTCTGATAGTTCTTCCCTAGTTGGAACACTAGGATCTCTGAACTGAGGCTTTTCTTCTTCACCTGTGATATAACCTATCAATTCTTTGCTCATAAGATGAGCTTCCATCCTCATTGACCATGCTGGATAGTTCTCTCTATCCAATTTCTCTATCTGAAGAGAATCTCCCATCCTTTCTTCACCTCTCTATTAAATCCTTCAAGCTTTATGAGGAATAAGATTACCTTTATTTCGAATGAAGTTCCTTTTGTCTTCCTTGATATCTTCTGATCTCCTTCTCAAGCTTTACTTACAAGCTTTCACCTTTTGTATCTTCAAATGTTGAATTCTTTATGACTGCAGCAGTCGGGATCCTCCTTTCTTCAATTTTGATGCTTCTTGCTCTGATACCACTGATGGACAGTGTTAATCTCCAAAAGAACAAGCTACTCTTGAAGTTAGAGCACCTCTATATCAAGAGTAACTCAAAACCTTTACCAATTTAGAGGATTAATGATCAATTATCAAAATCTTGAACAAACTGTCAAGAAGATGACTACACAGAAAGTCTGATGCACATAACTCTCATTGACTTATCAAATGTGTAAAGTTTTTATAAAACTTTGCACAAGATGTTGTCTATAGTTTGCACACCTCCTCCAAGTTAAATCATCTCAAAAGACTCAGTAGAACTTGAGAAATGATCTTAACAAGTCACCTATGTCTAAAACTATAGTTCTTTACAGTCGACTTTGACACCTGCAACTTCTAAGGCTTGGTTCTCCCAATCTAGAACCCATTTGATCAAATGCTTTTAGCCATAGGTAGCTTACCTTCCAACTTAAAGAATGAGTGCTTGGTTGCTCAAAACTCTACATTGTGGATACATGTATGAAGACATTTTGGAGCTTGTGCACACAACTTTGTGAGGTCCTAGTAGAGAGCCATCAATCTCAGGATCAAGGTACTATGTTTTCAAGAAGTATTTGGCATTGGTTGAGAACCAAACAGATAGAAGCTTGAAGAGGCACAGATCTGATGGAGGCGGTGAGTATTTCTCACATGAATTTGACTCCTTCTTACAGGACAGAGGCATAAAGTGAGAGGTTACAACAAGGTACACTCTTGAAGAGAATGGAGTGGCAGAGAGAAGGAATAGGGTAATAGTAAAGGCTACAAGATCAATGTTGAATGAAAAGAAACATCCAAATTACCTATGGGTAGAGGCTATTTCCATAGCCACATATTTGATTAACAGGCTTTTATCCAAGTCCTTGGATGGAATGACATCTTATGAGGCATGGAATGCCAAGAGACCTTCCCTAGACCATTGTAAAATCTTTGGGTGCATTGGTTATGCACATATACCCTCAAAGATTAGAGGGAAGCTTGATCCAAAAGGTGAAAGGTGTATATTCATTGGCTATGACCAAAACCAGAAAGGATATAGGTTGTACAACCCCACTAACAGAGAATTTATAGTTAGTAGGGATGTGGTGTTTGATGAAAATAGCTCCTAGTTTGAAGATGATTGCAGGAAAATAAAGGTACCCTGTGGCTTGGAAAGTGGTTTTCTAACTCTGACTCGAGAAGAACCACAAATATCAGAAGATGCCAACTCAAAGGATGAACACCAGATTGACTACAAAGCTTGGAAGTCCAAGGGCAAGACACAATTCAAGCAATTCCAAGACATTCCAAAGTCATCCAATCAAGCACTTAGAAGCTCTCAAAGGGAGATTAAGAAACCCATAAGGTATGGCTATGACACATCACTAGTCATCAAGCATTCTATATACATGAGTAAAGATTCTATGTCAAAAGAGATTTCTTCATTTCAAGAAGCCAATAAGAAGGAAGAATGGAGAGAATCATGCAGGAAGAAATCGAAGCACTTCAGGAGAACAACACTTGGGATTTGGTTCCAAAGAAACCAAGCATGAAGATAATAGGATCCACGTGGATTTACAAAGTAAAGAAGAATTCATATGGTTCAATAAACAGGTACAAAGCAAGGCTAGTAGCAAAGGGGTTTGCTCAAACCAATAGAGTAGATTATGAGGAGACCTTCTCACCTATGGCTAAGATGCCAACAATCAGGGTTCTAATAAGTATTGCTGCTTCAAAGAATTGGAACTTGTATCAGTTAGATGTAAAGAATGCATTCCTTAATGGATGGATTCCTGAAGAGGTTTACATGGCTCAACCACCAGGGTCTGAAGATAAGGACAAATCAGATTATGTATGAAAATTAAGGAAAGCTTTTTATGGTTTAAAACAAGCTCCTTGAGCTTGGAACCATAGGCTTGTCACATATTTGCAGGACCAAAGTTTTGTTGCTAGCAAAGTAGAATCTTCTTTGTTCATAAAGAAGAATAACTCAAAAGTTATCTACCTATGTGTTTATGTGGATGACATTATCATTACAGGGAATGATGCCAATGCAATCAAGCAAATCAAAGTGCAGATGATGGAAGAGTTTAAAATCAGTGACCTTTGTTTGTTAACATACTTTCTTGGATTAGAACTTGTATATTTAGATTCTAGAGTCTTTATTATTCAAAGGAAGTACATTCATGATATGTTGGTTAAATTCAAGATGGAGAACACTAAAGTTGCAGGTACACCCATGGAGCTCAACCACAAACTTAGTTCTCGTGAGAAAGAACTACTTGAAGATATTACAAGGTATCAAAGGCTTGTAGGGAGTCTCAATTATGCAACCCTAACCAGAGTGGACATATGCTATGGTGTAAGTACATTAAGTCAATTTATGCATACACAAAGAGAACCTCACATGGAATTTGCCAAGAGGATCCTAAAGTATCTAAAGGTAACCATAAATGAAGGGTTTTTTTATCCATTTACATTTGATTTGGATATCAAGTTATACTCTGATGCAGATTGGGCAGGTTCAGAAGATGATAGGAGGAGCACTTCTCGCTACTTATCTTTTGCAGGCTCAAAGCTGATTTCTTGTTCATCTAAGAAACAACCAACTGTGGCATTGTCATCAAGTAAAGCAAAATATAGAGGCTTAGCAGATGCAACACAAGAGGCTATGTGGCTTAAGCTACTTTACATAGATTTGGGATTACATTCTTATACTCCAATGATTTTTGGAGATAACACTAGTTCACTTCATTTTGCTAATAATTGTATATCATGCAAGGACTAAGCACATTGAAGGGCATTATCATTATATGAGAGAAAAGCTACTTAGCAAGGACATCCAATTGTCCTATGTATCAACTAATTTGCAATGTGCAAATATGCTAACCAAATCTTTGGATGGAACTAAGATGAACAGGTTCAACATGATGATTGGATTGCAAGAAATCAAAGAGAAATGAAGATCAAGCATGTTAGGGCTTGAGGGGGAGCTGTTGGTGCAAATACGTCCAAGCTTACATACTTGGACAAATAGCATTTACTTCATATAGTCACTAAAAGTCACATATGACTATCCTCTTGTAAAAATGCATTTACATGTTGTAAAAGTGCATAGCACTTACTCTCATGTGGAGTTAGGAGGATCAAATCACGATTCATTTGGTTATTGATGAGAAAGAAATTCCTAAAGTTTAGGATTCATGTTTTGGTAAGAGCTTGAATTTAAATTCAAAAGTTGGCTCCAACTCTAAGCTATAAAATGGATCAAAATCACGTGTGATTTAGAGCCTGATTTGGAGATCATTGAGAGGGATCTATAGTGGTTAGTGATCTCATACTATAGCTCGATCACTACCCTCACATTGTGCAATTATACATTGCCAATGGAGTTGTGATTCTATGTCATTCAATACATATACATTGATCATATCTCACTCTCTCTTTTCTACCATGACCATCTCAGAACAGTGAACTTCTCAGACATGGTTCTCAGTGCATAATTGATCCTTTGATGTGATTCAAAGTGTTATATACTCAACATACTGTCTATTTCATAACTACAAAGTTTTATTGTCATTGTTTCACTCAATCTTGAGATATCTTCACATCTCTACTCATTGGTCTACATACTATAGCAGCCCGAAAATGTCAGGATAGTCATCCAACTTGCTAAGCATAATTCTCAGTGTAAACTTGATTATTTTTATTGAAATAACTTGTGACTCGTAGATAAATATGTCAATTACATACTCCCAAAAGGAATTTGATCAATTTCTAGTAGGGTGAGAGCACTGTTCATTTTACTGAGTATATGTACAAACCAAAATAGCAAGTCTTAACTCATAATTGAATTTCCTACTCATTTGTTTTGATTCATTTCTTAGAGGACCATTCTCCAAAGCACTTAGGTGATTATTTGTAGTCCATGGGAAGCTTAAGATTTCTAATTTACATCTCTCAACTTGTTCTTGGCTGGTGTGAAGCGGGGATTTGCAGCATCACTTCAAATTTGGAATCTATCCACCGTCTCTCTCAACATTCTTCTATATGGGTTGCTTACCATTTGACTTTATAGGTGTTGTCTTCCATTGATAGCTTGGAATGATATTACCTTGTATCCACATAAAGAGATCCATAATCAAATTGTCCAAATCCTTGCAAATCTGAGCGAGCCTCTCTCGCACACAGCATTCTAGACATAGAAGTTCCATTCCATTAATTGCATTCCTTAATCCTTTTGAAGTCTCCACTAGGTAAAGAAGGTTATCTGAATCCTCTTCATCATAGTCCACCTTGAACACTAGGCCATATTGAAAGACTTGGGTGGTAGTAATCTTTCCCCTCCCATAGGCCCTTGCAAATACAAGCAAGGTGGAGTTTTTCTCTTATATGTATTGAAGGCGCCACTCCAAGTTTGTCATGCCTCCAAGTGGTCTACATTTCCTACTGACTTTAGTCTCTTTGGATTTATCTTTTTTGACTACCTCTTCGTCAATGATCTTGACACTGCTATGGCGACATTATGATAGGGCCATTGGATTACTTACACACTCATAGGAAAAAGATAGGATGATCTTCTTTGGCTTCATAGCATGGACAATGGTTTTATTCAGAGCATGCTCTCCTAAGCTAAGCATGACCTTCAGCTTTTTAATGGACTTCTCCTTGTGCTTCTCTATGTCCATCAAGTGATACAATGAATACTAGCAATGGGCATGACATTAATCTTAGCCAAGGCCAACTCGATGCTAGGCATTGAGTTTGCGGGCCAAGTAGATGCCAAGTATCAACCTTGTGGGCCAAGTCAATGTGAGACATTGGGCTTGCAGGCCAAGTTAATGCCAGGCATCGACCTTGTTGGCCAACTTGATGCAAAGCATCACATTTCTAGGCCAAGTTGATGCTTGGGATCAACTTGGCCAATGCCTCACATCCAGTTGGCCCATAAGGTTGATGCCCAAGCATCGACTTGGCCCGCAAATGCGATGCAAGGCATCGTGTTAGCCCACAAGGTTGATGCCTAGCATTGACTTAGCTCGTAGACCTAATGTGTGGCATCAAGTATACCCACAAGTTTGATGCCTAACATTGACTTGACCCCAAAAGTTGATGCCTAGCATCAAGTTGAATCAAAAATTCGATGTTTGGCATCAACTTTGTGGGGAAACTTGATGCTTGGCATCAAATTGCATCACCCTATGTTTGGTTATAAATTTGGATTTGTTGAAATAAAAATAATAATTTCTACGGTTTTTCAAAGGAATCTTTATTTGCTAGGTAAATTGGGGTTACCTATGAAACAATTTTCTAGCACCTTTCTTATCCATTGCTCACTTTTTGCTTTTCCTCTACTGTGCTCTTCTAGTCTCTCTGCTCTATCTCGACTTGTGGATGTGGAAAATGAGACTCGACTCCTCTCATCTATTCATAGACATTTGGTTGAGTTGAACTAGGACCAACTTGATATGACTAAGTCACACTAGGTGTTACTTGATGGCACAAATGGATTATAGATTTGAAGCAGCAAGCAACCAATTTTAGCCAAATCAAACTTGGTTACATCAAATTTGGTTATCCGAAAAGAGTGTTGGGCATGTGATCCATTCGTTTGGATAGAGTTGGCTTGACATTTCTTGAAGTTTGTTGGGCATCTCTTGGCTGGAATTGTGTAGATGCGGAGACCAAGGAAAAGGACTTACCATCCATGTGAAATATACAATAGAATTCATTGGAAAAACATATTTGTGATGATAACCTTTCCATGGAGAACAAGATAGTTTCACCTTTCACTTTCTCCTTCATCGCATCTTTAAATTATCATTATGCTCCTTCCCTCATCACATTTTATCCTCTATCCCAATCATTAGTTCTAGTATGTCATTCCAAATTTTCATTCCATTAAACCTTTTTTGTTCTATCTTCCACCTTTCATCACTCATTTCCTTCACTTCTTCCCTGATCCCATTTTCTACTTTGATGAGATTATTAGTTCCACTTCATCATTCTTATTTGTCATTCTGCTTCATCATCCTACACTTCATCTCTCCTAGTCACATTTCTTTAGCGCTTCACTATTCTATACATAAGTCTCTCATCCTACTCTCTCCTTACTTGGAGAACAAAAGGAGTGCAAGGTGATTGATTTCGACATTTTCGTCACCACTTTAAATGAGAATTAAAGTTAAACTCACCACTCTATGAGACTCACTCTAAATGAGGAATTAAAGTTTAAAGTGTGGCTCCCATTGAATTACCATATGGTCTGCCACTTGCATTGCTATCTTTGGACACATGGAGTTGAATTAAAGTGTGGCTAGAATTGAATTATGATATAGTCATGGGCTCATATGGTGTGCCCCTTCCATTTCTAGATCTTTGGCCACATGGAGCTTAAATAAAGTGCGGGTTCAATTGATTTATCATATAGTTATGGGCTCATATGATGTTTTAACATTTATATATATCTATTAAAAGAGTGTTATGTCCATTCTTTTGATCCATTCTTTTGCTTTTGTACAAAATCTAAGATATGATGTGTTTTAGAGTTTCCCTATCTCATTTTTTAGAGATTTATGGATTATACGTTGATGGATTGCCTATCAAATTGTCAATGTGAATGATTCTTGATTGTGACACTGGATCATAAAGTCAAGACATAAATTCAAATCGTACATCTTAACCTTGATTGTACAACCCATAATAATGGGCACAATCCATCTTCATAATTATCAAGATATGTGATTTTGTAGATATAATCACCATGTTACACTTCCACTATTTATATATTATAAAGGGAATGCCTTTAAACTTCCACTTTCAATGAAGATGAGCTCCCTCTCTTTGGTAGATGCCTGGGCAGCACCTGTCTCTAGTGATCTTGATAGACTTTCAAATTTGTTGTTCTCAATGGATCCTTTCATGAATGATTTCCATGGCTTAGAGTGCATTAATGATTCTATGTTCTAAATTGAGTCATTTAAGTTAGATTCAGAATGCAACAATGCTCAATCCAATCCGTCTATTGATCTCTCTTCGAATTCAAGTGCATGTGGAGCAAAGGAAGTCAGCAAAGAGAGAGAGAGAGAGAGGGAGAGAGAGAGAGAGAGTATACAAAGCATGTTATATACATTGTTTCTCATATACAAATGATTGAGGATAACATGTCAGTAACACATGTTGCTTTTGAATATTACTTTCGTCAAGGGATCGGATGTTGTAGGGCTGCATTCAAAATTGCGATGGGCATGGGGAATTGTAGAATACATAAGATTCAGCAAGGGCTTATTATTGGAGATCTCATTTTTTATAAATATCATTGAGTTGGGACAAAAGGATCTATTGGTTGTCATGCAATGAGTTCGATGATGAACTATTTTAGTTTGCATTGTGAAGTTATGCCCACAATGGGAAGGTTACACTTGTTAGATACCTTTAATTGTCAAGAAGTATTTCAAGTCTATAAAGAAGAGATGGAAAGTAAAAATGAGAATTCTGTCATGTATCAACATTTTACATGATTATGGAAAGAAGAGTTTAACAATGTGAGTATTCCTCTTAAATTTAAAATGGGGGAATGCTCAATTTGTGCCACTTTCAAAAACATGGCAAAGGGGGCCACAAGACCTCAAAAAAAAGATAATTTTAACTCTAAAGCAGCATCGTGAGAGTCAAGCTTTAGAAAGAAAGAAAGCAATTCATCATCGAAGTAAAGCACTCAAAACTCGAGAGCGTTATATGTGTTTGTTGATTGATGGTATGGATCAAAAGAAAACATCTGCCCAATTTCGTTCACCTTCCTCGAGGCATTGGAGATGAATTCCTTGTGCAAATGCATTTGGTTGGTGCTTTGGTATACAATGGAACTGTAAAGTTGAAGGCTTTCTTCACATATCCGAATGTGCATAATGATCCAAACCTTATGGTTACTGTGATTCATAAAGTTTTGCAATCATGGAAGGGTCTTTCGCCACCAAATCTTTATTTTCAGCTTGATAATATTGCTAGAGAACAAAAATTATATAGTCTTTGGATATTTATGCATGCTTGTTGATAAAAAAGTGTTTTAGAAGGTTAAGGTAAATTTCCTTTTGGTTGGGTACACTCATGATCACATTGATCAAAACTTCAGTAGTTCTCTAAGAGGTTGGCACACCATAATGCTTTTACTCTTCCAATATTATCTATGTTGATTTTTGAAGCATATACTTCAAAGCCTGAAGTTCAATATCTTACATAGATTTATGACTTTAAGTAGTTTTGATTAATAGGTATTGATAAGAGTACTAAAGTTTTGGCTCCATTGCATAGCTTTAGTTGCAACCACATATTCTTGATGAGGAGGCTTGATGATATTACTCTTTTATTCACAAACTGATATTCATGTTCTCTTGGGGGGAGTGTAAAGATGGATGCAGATTTTTATTGCATATGCCTTATTTTTCTGTGTATGGTGAAGAAAAAACACCATGTGAAGATAAAAGAAATATGGAAAGATGTGGAAATGTGGTTGAGCAAAGTAAAAGTTGGATGCATGTACTTATTGAGAAGAAGAGACAGATTGAGCGTGCAAAAAAATATGCTTGAGATCAAGATGTATCTTGGTGGGATGCATTTTTTAATCATCAAGATGAGATTGTAAAGAATACAATTATAGGGCATTGGCCACTTGATATTCCATTTGAAAGAATTTGGAGAAGCTTGGAGAGGTTTAGAAAGTTGAGTTGTCAAGTGGTGACCTTGGTCGAGCAAACTAGCATAAGACGATCCCTAGATCTTTGGATATGTAAAATAGACCTTGTAGCTTGTGCTTAGTGCAATAGAACCTGATAGGTACTTTGGAACATCAACAAGAACAAGTTGATGCAAAACAAATAACTTGCACCTTGTCTAGCACACAAAAATCTTCTAAAAATGGAAGTTGTGACCTCAAATACTGAGAGTAGCCACTACATTAACAATTGGAAAAATTCCTCTTAAGGGAGTGTCACACATAGGATTTTCTTTCTATGATGCATAAAAGCCCTCATTATATGAACCAAGCAAGAAGGAATAACCTTAACACTGAACTAGCGTCATCCTAATTTTTCAAGTAGTTGCAGAGAATGACCCCGAGACTATAAAACTGCAAATGCCCAAATCAGACATCTCAAATGAGGCATGCAAATCAGCCTTAAAATCAGCAATATGCATTTCATGAGGACCAGTGACAGGTGCCTTCTTTAACTTGCACACTTGGTTTTCAAGCCCTTTCTGCACAAAGACACGGGGCTGAAAAACATACACTTGTTTATGCAAGTCACCATTCAAAAATGTTGTTTTAATGTCCAACTAATGTACATTCCAAACATGATGAGATGCAAGTGCACATATGCTACGGACAGTAGTCATTGGACAAGTAGGAGCAAAGGTTTCATCAAAATCAATGCCACTTTCCTGCACATAACCCTTTGCAACAAGCCTAGATTTATACATGTCAACAGTTCCATCAGTTTTACGCTTCAGCTTGTATACCCACTTAGTGCCAATGGCCATTTTTCATGATAGCATCATATTCAGATTGCATTGCAGCCATCTTCATCAAACAAAACATGTTCAATCTCATCACAGAGACTAGTAGCAGCCATAGCATAGCAATTTGATGCAAAAGAGGCACTATGAGAGTGTGATCGAGTACAATATGATAAAGGTGCATCTAGTTTGCTATCATGCAAGGTCTGCACTAGCCATTTTGGCATAGTTTTTGCCTGCTCAATATCAGCTCTCCCATCAACAAGTGCATCATGTAAATCTGCATCAGAAATGGAATAATCTGCATCATCACATGAAACCTACAAAGGCCGAGAAGTTGACTCATTAGGACCAGCACTAGAGTGTCCACCTGTAAAAAGAGGTAGCAAAGTATCATACATGTCCATGCAGCTAACATATGTCTCCTTAGTACATGAAAGCAATGGCTGAATAGCATCTTCCAAAAGAAACAACATCACAACTAACTAGAATGCATTTAGTCTGTGGATGATACAGATGATAGCCTTTACTTTCAAAATTGTACCCAACAAAAATACATTTTACTGCTTTATCATCCAATTTTCTACGATGTTGTTCAGGCTCTAATGCATATGCGAGACAATCAAAAACATGCACATGAGCAACAGATGGCTTGCGACCATGCCAAGCCTCATATGGAGTGATAGACTACAGCGCTTTAGTGGGACACCTGTTCACTACATATGTTGCACACATAACAGCCTCAAGCTAGAAACTATGTGGTAAAGCTTGACTCTTGACCATGCACCTCGCCGTCTCCATGACTGACCTATTCTTTTGTTTAGCAACTCCATTCTATTGAGGTGTATATGGCACTGTACACTAATGTTTTATCCCACATTCAGCCATAAATGCATTAAAGTCAGAAGACATATATTTCCTCCCTCGATTAGAACGGAGGGTGCCTATTTTGCATGCTGACAGATTTTCAGCCAAAACAAGAAACTATTTGAAGCACATAAACACTTTGGACTTTGCCTTCAATGGATATACCCATGCATGCCTAGAAAAATCATCGATGAAAGTCACGAAGTAAAGACAGTTCCCAAAAGAAGGTGTCTGCATAGGACCACAAACATCACTATGTACAAGCTGTAATTTTTTAGTAGCCCGAACTAAACCATCTTTTGGGAACGAAGAACGCTACATTTTGCCCAAAATACAGCCTTCACATACATGTTTACCCGGTGCCTCAAGTTTGTGCAAAGAGGACAACATTTCAGATTTCTATAGGCATAGCAAACTAGCAAAATTCAGATGACCAAAGCGTGCATACCAAAAATTTGCATCTGACATAGCCTAAGAATCATGCACTGCACATGCCAAATCATTTACAAATCTTTCATAGTCTATGAGCTTATACAACCCACGACATAAAATGCTAGAATCATGAACTGTACATCTGTCATCAACAAATTTCACAACCAAGCCAATCTTGGCTAATGCAAAAACTGATAACAGATTATCCTTGATCCCTTGCACAAACAAAGCATCTGACAAAGTGAAAGAAGTACCATTAGTAGTAGTCAAAATGATCTTCCCAACTCCCATAACAGGATAGGAGTTGTTGCCGCATGTAACAGTATTCCCTATAGGGGCAGGCTTGAGTGAAGAGAAGAAACTCTACTGCGAGGTAATATGTTTGGTCGCCCTCTATCAAAGTACCAAACATCTGAGTCTACTACAGACATGCACTGCTCATGCAAAGATGGGTCAAAACTACAAACAATAGTAAATGCCCATTCTTCTTCCTACACAAGATTAGCAGACTCTATTTTCGGTGTAGAGGCCTATGCAACAACCATTTGGCCTCTTTCTTCTTTGCCTCTTTAGCAGTCAGTTTTGGATAGCTCTTGATGACATGATTGTTTGCTTTAGAGTAGTTGCAAAAAAAAATCTGCTTTTCTAATTTCTTCTCATCTTTGTCTTCCTTCTTCGAATGTGCAGCATTTACAGATTTCTGCTTACTAGTAGAAGAGCTCCATTTACCCTTGCCCTTCTGACTAGCCAGGAAAGCTTGATCTGCAACATGCATAATAGACTTGTTCTGCCTAGACTGGTCTTCCTACAACAGAACAGAGACTAACTCCTCAAATGACAAGGCATTTGGATTGCCTTTCATCATCAAACAAAGAGTAGAAGCAACACTCTAATATGAGTCAAGAAGACCATTCAGAACGGTCTGCACAAGTGAGCTATCTGGTATAACTTCATCAGTAGAAATCAATTGTTCTTTCAAATTCTTGATCTTTGTGAGAAAACTTTCCATAGAATCACCTTCATTCATGTGCTCACTCTCCAATTATTTTTGGATGTAAGCAACACGAGCCTCATTCCTAGCCTGGTACAATGTGGTAAGTGTATCGCAAGCATCCTTAGCTATTTTGCAAGAGCGAATGTGAGGAATAATGGCATGTTTGATAGACAAAGCTATCAATGCATGTGTCTGAGCATCTTTGCCATCCCAACGAATTTGCTCTATAGTAGGTGCAACAAAAACAGCAACACCAATAGGAATCTATAGAATATCATCATCTTTGACACCATCTCCATCAGCTCCAGCACCTGTATTTGCAGTAATTGTATTTGCACGTGTAAGAGGACATCTTTCAAGACCCTGCACAATATTCCATAATCCTTTTGTGACCAATACATGATGCATCATATAAGCCCATAATGGGTAGTTGGTACCATCCAACTTATCCTCAACAACCAACATACGGAATACATCACTGCTTTCAGACATTGACAAGAATACCTTGATGTAAAAAAGTGACTGTATCTCAAAAAGTTGAACAGAATTGCCTAGACAAATTCTGCTAAACATGTAGCAGACTTTGAGATGCTTATACTAGCAAACCAAAACTGGTATATACCTTTGGCACAGAAAGACGAAGTAGCCTACACAAGTGCTACGATAGTGTGTTCGGAGGCCGAAACGAGCTCAGATCGTAATTTTGGCACCACAAAGCGAAACCGTTTTGATCTCTGAAACACCTTGAGTATGCTTACCAAATATCGTGCAAGTCTGAGACTACAACTGAAGAGGTGTAGACAACACCCTAGATGAAGTGGTGACCTACTCTGATACCAATTGTTGGAGTTAGAGGTATACGGAGGCACGCAAACAACACAAGGAAGAAGAAGAAGTTTGGAGCACAACACACAATACTGAATGTATTACCACTAGAATATACAAAGATAAGTAGCTCATTAGGGAAATAGGTGTACATACAAGCCGGGGAAAAAAACCTCCTAAAGAGGGAAAAAAGTGCCCTCGGTGGTCCTAGAGTGTTCACACACATCACTACCTAAATATATCAACAATTGTGTGGTACCCTAAAAATATAACTCTTCCTTCTTCTTTGTGTGTGACTTGATCTCTATTGTACCACATGTTAGAGAATTGTAGCATGTACCCATCAACATTGAGGCACCTTTCCTCCACATCCTTCTATTTGAACCGGTATCAGAGCGAGGCCGATAGGTACCTTCATTCTCGCAGGTTCTTAGAGACTCAGATTTTGTGCAATAGCTAGTCCTTTTCACCTTTTTCTCTGAGAGCCACGGATTTCGTCCAACAGTAGGCTTTCACCTCTTGCTCACAAAGCTCATACAGCAGACCTCACCAAGCTCGTACAGCAGGTGTACGAAGCTTCATCAATAGGTCGTTGTCAACCTTGCACCATAGGTGTATAGACGGTTGTCAACAAGAAGTTGAAGCTCGTGTAGTAGAGGTTCTTGAAATCTCCTGAAAGATGAACATTGCTAAATCTTGGAACAACAAATCAGTTCCGGGGAAGGGAAGTGTTTGAATCAAAAACTCAATGCTCTTCTAATACCTACAAATCTCGTAGAACAAGAGAAACCTCAAAAATTAGGGCATTTGATATATTTTGCAAAACTTTCAGCAAACTAGAGCATATACAATTGGGGCTTTTGCTGTTTGCATAAAATTTGTGTTCTATATAGTAATTCTATGTACAAAAGAGTTTAATTCTATGCAATCTTGACACTTCGCACCTTAAAAAATTGGAATTTTTTTTGCTAAATTTATTTTAATTTAGCAAAATGGGTCTATTTGATGAATGTACAACATATATTGCAGTTGAAAATTGAGTTTTCTCATGAAATGTGATGTATTAGTCCTTGGGATAGTTAAAATGAGCTCTAAGGTACTGTAGCACAAGGTTTTGTGCTTCTGGAAATAAACTAGGAGATTCTTATGCATTCATTTATTGTTGATTAGTATTGGTCTTGTACCTTGGTCATTTGTGTAACATTCTGGACCTACATTTGCTTATATTTCTTTCGAACTGAAAACCATGGTTGGCAGCAATGACAGTACTCATCTCATGCACATTAAGAAACTTGAAGAAGCACATAATTTTGCAGTTTGACAAAAATAATGCTACAATATTCTATTGTAGAAGAAACAGGTAAAACCAATTAAAGTCAAAGGGATAAAGCCTGAAAATATGGAACAGGATGATTGGGATGAGTCGAACAAGCTTGCAAACTCAACTATTGAAATATTAGTCTCTGATGCCTTGTTTAACATTGAAGGCTTGGACTCTACGTATGTTATTTGGACTAGATTACATAAACTATGTGCACAGAAGAGTGCAGCTAGCAAAGTATATTGGTTGAAAAAACTTATGGATTTGCACATGAACAAGGGCACACCCAAGTCTACTCACCTGAGTGAGTTTAACTCTATTTTCAACCAGTTGGTTGCTCTGAATTCTGACATTGATGATGAGTTTAAGGCCACATTCCTTCTCTTCACTCTAATAGAGAGTTGGGATACATTTAGGACTACCACGAGCAATTCAAATGCAATCCTTTTGTATGGCGATGTGGAGAGTGCTTTGTTAATGGAAGAAAAAAATCGGTAGAACAATGCATCATGTAAGTCGTCTAGTGCTCTGCATACTAGGGGTAGGACACAACACAAGGGTAAGTCTAGTAGCAAATTCCGCAGTAAATCACGTGGTAGAGATGTAGAAGGCCATCATTGTGGCAAGAAGGATCATCTTAAACATGACTGATACAAATTGAAAAAAGAAAAAAGAAAAGCCATGAAGATAAATGATAGTAAGGAAGAGAAGAAAGAATGTCAACTTAAGAAAAGAAGTGTCAAAATTGAAGAGGTTAATGTGATCACTCATGAGAGTGATAGCGGGAATGATGTATTATTTATCTCTACATGCTTCCCTTCACATGCTTTACTTTCAAAAGCTGATGATAACATTCACACCTAGATACTTGACTCAGGTGCTTCCTTTCATGTCGGTCCTCATCACAGGTGGTTTTTTTTACTATACAATAGGTAGACATGGTATTGTACATCTTGGGGACAATTATGCATATGACATTGCAGGTATTGGCACTGTGTAGCTAAAATTTCAGCATGGCTCTGTTTTCACACTTCAAAATGTACGACATGTACCTCAACGCAAGAAGATCTTGATTAGCACAAGGCAACTAAATGACGATAAATTTCATACCACTTTTGGTGATGGAAAATGGAAGATTTGTAAGGGGTCTAGATTCATTGCCGAGGGTTATAAAAGCAATACCTTGTATCCCCTCCATGTATCTAGTGTGAGTGATCATGTTATTACTATAACCGAGCAACCAAGTGTTTCATTGTGGCATGGACGATTAAGACACATGAGTGAAAACAGAATGAAAGTGCTCTCTCATTGGGGGTACTTACCTTGTCTAGCTTATGCTAATCTTGAGCATTGTGACATTGTGTCTATGGTAAGCATGTCAAGAGCTCCCATAAAAGATCTCTTTTGCTAAAATCCTCCCCTCTAGAGTTAATACACTCTTATGTATGTCAAACGCCAAGATTATCTTTAGGGGGAAAGAGATATTTTGTCATCTTTGTTGATGATGCTACACGGAAGATATGGGTTTATCCATTCTGTAGCAAGGAAGAAGTGTTAGACAAATTTCAAAAATTCTTGGCATTGTTGAGAATCAAACCAATAAGACACTTAAGTGTCTTTGCTATGATAATGGTGGGGAATATGTGTCCAAGGTTTTTCAAGCCTTTTGTGACAGAAAAGGGATAAAGAGGGAGCTTCAGCCCCTCATAACCCCTCCCAAAATGGATTTGCAGAGCGAATGAATCGAACTATACAAGACAAAGTTCGTACAATATCTCATGTTGCATTGCCCCATGGTTTTTCTGCAAAATATTTTATGAAAAATGTTCACCTGATCAATCGGTCACCCAACAGGTCTTTGGGGGGAGGAATCCCTCAAGAAGAGTGGTCGTGCAAACTACCTTCGTATGCTCACTTATAAGTGTTCAGTTGTGAGGCTTTTGTGCACATTCATAAAGAAGAACACATCAAACTTGAGCCAAAATATCCATTGCCATAATGATGAGCCACCAAATGGGTGAGAACATCCAGGATAATCAACTGAAAATGCTGATTTGCAAGCTGAAATGCCAAGATAGCTAGCTCAAAATGGAAACTTGCAGGCTTAACACCAGTAAACAATGATCATTGAGTTAGGAGATCGACTAGAGCTACTAGATAGCCTGATAGATTTTCCCCTAGTGCAAACAATGTTGTTGATTATGTCATGGTGACAAACTGTGGAGAACCATTATGCTTCAAGGAAGGAATGGATAGATATGATAACAAAAAATGGTATAAAGCCATGTTCTTAGAAATGAAATCTCTTGCAAAAAAATCGCACTTGAGACTTAGTGCACTTGTCGAAAGGGCAAAAGACACTTCCTTGCAAGTGGGTGTACAAAATGAAAGTCGTCTCTAGTTCGACACCAAAGTATAAAGCAAGATTAGTTGCAAAAGGGTACAAGCAGGAATGTAGTTGTAATAAAGTAAGTCTATGATCCAAGGGTCTAGCCGGTTCAAACAGATCTGAAATCAGACACCGTTTGGTCATCCGTGTGTATGATCAAAGATCTCGAGTTTAGAATTACTAGGAGGTCTTGTGCTCTTGTGAACAAGTGATCCACTTAGCTTAGTGGTTAAGTCTCAAGGATGTGAAGGAGGAGGGCTTGGGTTCAAATCCCCATGGGAGACATGGAGAGAGTATTTTGCCCAAAGAGCTCTAAAGCCTTCTAGAAGCATCCACTTGAGTTAACTCGAGTTAACTGGGACACTTGGCGCATGGCTGACACTTGGATGGTTAGTATCCACCTGCCCAAGAAGGTAGTCCCCTGGAGAGAGCTATATATAGAGGCATTTGGTTGGGAGGAGAGTCATCTCTCTAGCATGTGGTGGTCGTAATCCTTGTTCTCTTGCATTGGTATCAGAGCCCTTAGGTTGAGATCTATGGAGACTTTTATCTTCATCATTTTGCTTGTAAGCTCTTGTTTTGTTGAGCTGCGTCGAAATTCCATTACTGTAGCACTTCATCTTTGTCGAAGTACTCGTCGCTGTATGCATCATCGCTATTGGACAGATTAGCCAAAAACATATTGCGCAGCTTATGTAGGACACGGGAATCGGTCGCTCAACGTGTCTGCACGCATGGATATGATTTATCCATTCCAACAGCCCGCAGATATGATGAAGCTTCCTCTCTCCTATTACAACTGCAAGAACCAGCGCAGCCTTCCAGGCGTCCTGAATCTCAGCCGCCCTGCCTCGGCCGGATTTTTCGCAAACATTTTTTCTTGGCCGGCGGCTCTGGAGAGGAAGATGACGCTGCAACAGAGGCGGATAACAAGGGTGTCTTCTCGATCAGTTCTGCGGACACATTTTCTGTTGCCTTCATTTCCAAGCTATCCTGTGTTGCCGCAGTAGCTTTCTACGTCGAAGCTAATGACTGAACCTTGTCGCTCTTGTTCTTCTCCTTGCCTGCGCTTCCCATCTCCGGCGATGGGCTACCATCTAGCTCGAAGCTAATGACTGAACCTTGTCGCTCTTGTTCTTCTCCTTGCCTGCGCTTCCCATCTCCGGCGATGGGCTACCATCTAGCTTTGTCAGATTCTCTCTGAATCTGCTCGTTTTATCCAAGTGGCCAAGGCGCTCAGCGCATGTGTGTGTCTTGTATTACACAGTCAATTATCTCAATAGAACCTGCACTTCATCTCTGTGGAATTACTCCTCGCCGTATGCTGCTATTGGTTAGATTAGCCAAAATGATTATGCGCACTATTTGTAGAACACGGAATTCGAACTCGCTACTAATCTGCTACTGTCCGAAGCCGGATGTGAATCCATACCAAAATTTGACGAGCAACCTCCTTATCCAGAAGAACTGCGCGCGTTGGTGTCGTGGACTTGCTGTGTTGTAGTCAAATTTATTGCTTAAACTGCTACAGAAGTCATAAACGAAAAGGAGGATTTTCTACAGCAGCTTGTAAGAGGGATCGAATTCACGATCTTGTCCTGGCGGGATTTTGTGTGGTTTTGTCCTGTTGAAACAGATCTTTGAAAATTTGAAGTCTTGAGTCATCTAGCCTTTGACTCATAACAAGTTTACGTATATTCAAAGTTTGAATTGGTTGTATAGAGTTATTTCTTCTCGCTTTCCAAAAATCTTTTGGAATTGGCTCAGATATGGTATCTGATTCCTTTTGCAAAAGACCACGGTTAGCTGGTTAGAATTAGATAACTAACTTAAACATCCTAGATAGATGTTATGTACAAGAACCTTTTCAATCTTCCAAAGATGATAAATTTAAGTGGACTTATTCATTTGAGTTTGCTTCAAGTTATAGCATAAATGATTTCCTAGAGTCCAGTATACTCTAGAATAAAGAAGTTAGGAATTGCTCATTAGATTGACAATTCCCACGAACTTTCAGTTAAAGTCTTTGAGAAAAGTGTTCTAAGTTGGACAAATTTCATTATGGATTTGTATTGGGCAAGTTATAGTATGGTTGACTCAAAGAAAATGGTAACTTTCTCTTACAGTTTACATAGGATTTTTTCAACTCATTAGGACAAAGTAGTCCTCTAGTCGGGTGAAAAAATCAAGTAACTGTTAGATCAAAGTAAACCATTGTACAAACATCTAAAGTTAAATGTATGGGACAACCAAACTTCAAGTTCTCCAAAACAAATTCAAGTGAATCAAGAATTCTTAAGGTCTTGCAAGGGATAAGAATCCCACCTTCATTACTAAGTCCATGCACCAGTCATGCCCAGAAATTGACTAGTAATTTGAATCCACCCAATTCACATATATGTGCCTAGATCGCACATCTAGAAACTATGAATTGGCGAGGGATGTGTTTAGATCCACCCTTATTATTCTTCACTAGTTTGTACTTTGTGCCGTTCATCAAAGTGCAAACCCGGATAGTGTTTTGAATCATTTGGTCAGGGATGCCACCACAGAGATGAGACATGTTCTTCCAGTTCTAGAACATGACCATGTTCTTCCAGTTTTAGAACATGAGGCTCGGGGGTTGCCTACAGTATGTATATAGCTCTATTTTCGAGGATGAAAATATTTTCCAAGGGGGGAAGAATGTAATAAAGTAAGTCTATGATCCAAGGGTATGGCCGGTTCAGACAGATCTGAAATCAGACACCGTTTGGTCATCCGTGTGTATGATCAAAGATCTTGAGTTTAGACTTACTAGGAGGTCTTGTGCTCTTGTGAACAAGTGATCCACTTAGCTTAGTGGTTAAGTCTCAAGGATGTGAAGGAGGAGGTCTTGGGTTCAAATCCCCATGGGAGACATGGAGAGAGTATTTTGCCCAAAGATCTCTAGAGCCTTCTAGAAGCATCCACTTGAGTTAACTCGAGTTAACTGGGACACTTGGCGCACATGTAGTTACATGGCTGACACTTGGATGGTTAGTATCCACCTGCCCAAGAAGGCAGTCCCCTGGAGAGAGCTATATATAGAGGCATTTGGTTGGGAGGAGAGTCATCTCTCTAGCATGTGGTGGTCGTAATCCTTGTTCTCTTGCAGTAGTCGAAATGACTACATTGAGAACAGTCTTGGGTTTGGTTGTAGTCGAAGATATGGAGCTCATGCAAATGGATGTAAAGACTACTTTTCTACATGGTGATCTCCATGAAAATATATACATGAAGCAACCTAAAGGGTTCATTACTAAAGGCAAAGAAAAATGGTATGTAAATTAAACAGGAGTTTTTATGGGCTGAAACAAGCACTAGAGCTTGGTATCATAAATTTGATACATTTATGCAATCTCCAGGTCTTTGTAGAAGTCAAGTGGATCACTCCTTGTACATCAACAAGGCAGCACATGGCAGCCTAATTATTTTAATCTTGTATGTTGATGACATGCTGATTGTTAGTAGTGATACTCATGCCTTAAATTCACTAAAGCAACATCTTCATGGCACCTTTGACATGACAGATCTTGGTGATGCAAAACACATTCTTGGCATGAGAATAATCAAGGATTGATTGAAAGGATTACTTTTTCTATCACAACAGGAGTATATCTCCAAAGTTCTATAGCACTTCAATATGGAGGGGGGGAACAATTCATGTTTCATTGCCTCCACATGTGAAACTTAGTGCATATGAGAGTCCTAGAGCTGATAATGAGAAGACTAAAATGGCGAAAGTTCCTTATGCTTCAGCTGTTGGTAGCTTGATGTATGCTATGGTTGCTACACATCCTACTATTGCCTTTGTGATGGGTGTAGTCAGCAGATACATGGTAGACCCAAGAAAAAAGCATTGGGAAGTAGTTAAGGGTATTATGAGATACCTCAAAGGCACAAAGAATTTGTGTATCTTTTTTGGAAAGCAGAAGCCATTTGTCGTTGGGTTTATGGATGCAAACTATGCTGGTCATGCTGATTGTAGAAAATCCACCTCAGGCTATGTGTTTACTTTCACAAGACAAGTAGTCTATTGGATCTCCATGTTACAAAAGTGTGTTGTGTTGTCCACTGTAGAAGCAGAGTATGTGGCTGCCACTGAGGCATGCAAGGAAGCTTTATGGCTTTCATGTCTGAAGGGAGACCTTGGGATTACAGAACTACCTGTTCTTCATTGTGATAGCCAGAGTGCTATCATGCTAGCACAAAATCCTATTTTTCATATGAAGACAAAACACATACAAGTGGGATACCACTTTATGAGAGATATACTTGACAACAAAAAGATTGAGCTTGTCAAAGTACATATAATCCAGAAAATCTGCTCACTAAGGGTCTTACAACTGAACGGTTCACTCATTGCCGATAGATGATCGGAATTGGATAGATATGCGTATTTCAGCTTTGCACACACTTAGACATAGCTGAAGTTTTTTTAAGGCACATTGCCTTTAGGTGGGAGGTTGTTGGAAGTAAAGGGCCACTATGCCTTTTATATTTTCATAGGTGCGAATGCACTCCTAGCACACCTCTCATTTATCCTTCTAAAATAAATAAAAACAAGAGGTAATAAAACTTGGTATGTAACACATTATTGTGTGGTACCCTAAAAATATAACTCTTCCATCTTCTTCATGTGTGACGTGATCTCTGTTGTACCACAGGTTAGACAACTGTAGCATGTACCTATCAACATCAAGGCACCTTTCTTGCACATCCTTCTATTTAACTATTTTCTTCCTCCACTGCATGTGGTTGCTCCTCCTTAAACACAACATCACGACTCACCATGATCTTCTTAGCCTCTGGGTCATAAATCTTATAAACCTTCTTATCTTCGTTGCACCCTAGGAAGATACATTTGATGTTTTTTGGTTGAAGCTTGTTTCTCTCCCTATCTAGAACATGTACATAACATTCACTTCCAAATACTTTGAAATGGAAAAAAAAAAGCCTTTTTATGAGTGTAGGCCTCTTGTGGAGTCTTTCCATCAAGTTCCTTGGTGTAGCTTTCATTCAAGATGTAGATAGCAATGTTGACAGTCTCTACCCAAAATTGATTAGGCAAACCCTTTCCCTTCAACATGCACCTTTAAATTTCCATGATGGTTTGATTTTGATGTTCTGCAACACCATTTTGTTGAGGGCTATGTGCCATTGTGAGTTGATTCTTGATTTCTTTACTCTTGCAAAAGTCTTCAAATTTTGTTGATGTGAACTCACCATCACCATCTATCCTGAATTTCTTCATCTTCTTCTGTGTTTGAGTTTCAACAAGTTGAAGCCATTCTTTAAACTTACCAAAAGCTTGAGCCTTATCATGAAGTACAGCCACATCTTCTTGCTATAGTTGTTGATAAGTAACATGAAGTAGGAAGATCTACCCAAGGCTTATGTAGGCATTTTTCTCACAAATGTGCATGCACCTACTCTAGAGGATAGCTTGCTCTCTTCTTGCTTTCTTGTGGAAATGCCTTCTCTGTTGCTTGCCCATCATGCAAGCTACACATGGTTCCTTCATTTCTACAATCGATGGTAGGTGTGGAACCATACCCTTGTGTTGCATCTCCTTTAGTATAGGGTATCTAATGTGGTCGAATCTCTCATGCCATAGCTTACTTATGCACACACACACACTTCTAGTGTCTACAAGAGTATAAAACTCATAGAGGTTGTTCCTCCTCATGCCAATTCCAACAACGTTGGTGTTACTATCCATAATCTTAGCTCATGTCTTACTGAAAGATACTTGATGTCCTTGATCAGTTATAAAAGCTACTGAAAGTAGATTTCATTTGATTTGTGGAACATACAACACATTTGAAATCTTTTTGACATCCCCATTAGATCAAACAAACCATACCTTTGCTTTCTGTAGGACAACTTGCACTGTTGCCTAGTTTTACTATGATGGGTTCCTTTAGAGGTTGTAAGGAACCGTAAATGTCTTTTATGCTCGTCATGTGATGAGATGCACCACATTCCAACACCCATGAGTCATCCATTCCTAAATCATAAGCCAGGGAGCATACCTCCTCTATCGTAACAAATAACTCAAGCCTTATTCTTGCTATGTTGGAAGATTTCTTGCCCTTACCACCTTTTGAAGAGCCATTCTTCTCTTCTGCCTTCTTGACGTGAAAATCTTGGATTTTGCGGACTTTCTTCTTGCAATGGAAACACTCTCCCTTGAACTTCTTTTTGTCATTCTTCTTTTTGTCTCCATATTTTGAAGACTCGGCTTTGCCTCCTTTGCCATTTACTATGAATGCAACATCTCCTTTGCTGTGACCACTCCTTGCATTGAGCCACAACTTCTCCTCCATCAATAAGGCATTGAATTCTTCAAACATTAGTGGTTGAGGTCCCATATGAGTATGAAGAGTGCTTACCAAACCATCAAACTTTGGTGGATAAATTCAAAGACAACACCAAGCTAGCTCCTCACTTCACTTTTGTACACCTGCTCTTGCCATTTGATCTCGTAGATTCTTTATGCAAGTGATAAACACCTTTACAATCTTCCCATCAGGAAACTCTTCTGCTACTAGCTAATTCTCCAAGTTTTGAATATGTTTCTGATTACGCTTTTCATATTGATTTCTCAATATGTTCCATGCTTCACATGCCTTGGTAGTATGCTAAATGAGATTCAAAACACTATCAATAGTGCTTGTAACTAGAGCATAGAGTGCATCTCTGTTTTTACATTTCCAAGCATGTAGAAGATCAACATTAGGAGGAATCATTTGACCAGGATTATTTTAATCATATGTTTCTTGGGGATCATGATCAATCCCAAGAACACTCTCCAAACGCTCATATAAATCAAGGATAGAAGTAATTTTAAACTTCCACATGGTGTAGCTTGTACCATCAACTTTACCTTCCTTGAAGGCTGGTGGTCGTATTTGCAACTTTGGGATGACTGGCATCGTTGCTACTCTTGTCTGTGCTCCACCTACTCCTGTTGATGAACCACCTTGTTCCTAGTTATAGATGATGAAATATTTCTTTACATCTTCTCTCTTTTGTGATTGAAACCTCTACAACCTCTGTTTCTTTGCGTATGCACCACTCAGAGCCTCTTGAGCTTTGATACCATGAAAGAAAATAATGGCATAGTGTAATAGACCAATGGACAAAGTTACGAGCAAAAAAACACTGACAAAGATAGATGCAAACTGAGAGATCGAGAACTGAAATTCTGAGAATGCCAAGAGTAATGCAATCACAACAATGGTGTTGTCCACTCATGCACTCCCAATGTGGAGCTTAGATGTTGATCTAGACAAAATCTTGATAAAGTGCTTACTAGTGTGCAATGCTCTATAAAGCTCAACTTGGGACATGCTTATATAGCTTTTACAAGGGGAGTTAGTATATATAAACATAGTTGGGAGATACGAAATAGTCAACAAAATATATAATCTGATAATATTTCCACGACCAAAATTCCTACCATCTTGTCCCGACGGGCCAAGAGGATAGGCCACGACCCCATAGAAGGGGGCAAGCCCCCCTCTACACTCCCCCCATTAAACTTCTATGGGGAAACCATGCACTACCACAAGGCCTTTATTTTTGCCTTGAATGGCAATCCAATGGCCCGAAAGTTTATGCCCTACCTAACCTAATGGCTAGGCTCACAAAGATGATTTATTACCATCAACGGTCACACATAGACCTCATCTAACTTGGAAGTTAGGGTTCCACAAATGTATGGGCTCTCACAATGGCTTCTCCTCATAATGGGGGCCTTACAACTTAGAACATGATAGATCATTTGTGGTCACTTGAGGGTGGATTATTGAATATATCTAACAAAGAATTGATTATATCTAGCATATGTCACATAATAAGTGCAACGTTTTTCTTATTCTTTCTAGTTAATATGTGTTCTTATTTTTGGAATTTCTTTTTCTACATTTTTATCTAGAAAATTATGACCGTGCATAAAACACATATTAGCTATTCCATTCAAGTATCAAATCTTTTTCGTATGGATACGTGTGGTTCTATCTTGATTATAATGCTCATAAAATGTTCCTCTTTATTCTTTTTAATTTAGAAATGACGTTTCTATAACAATTTTGGTGTATATTATTGTTTTTAGGAAAAACATGTTTCGTAATTTAAAAGTTGGCTTTTTCTAGATAAAGATGAAAAGGAGAGAGATTAAAGTTTTTATATTAAACTAATGATGGAAATGTTTTCTTTTATGGTTTCAGATGACTTTTCCAAAATATAGGTATTTTAAAAGAGCTTAGAGCTCCGTATATCCCAAGACAAATGGTGTTGATGGATGTATTACTATAACTTTTCAATATTAAATGGTTTTCATTCTTCATTATGAAAATAAACTAGTATATTTAGGTAAAAGTGATGCTAACTGTAATTCCCATTATTAGCTTTTCAGTTAGTGCAACAAAAAATCTAAAGTAGCTCAAGATTTTAAAGAAGACACCACATTAACATAACCTATGAGCTTCTAGTTAAAAATTATATATTCATGCTTTAAAGGAATTAGATCGGAGTTATATTCTAACTCGAATAGAACACATATTTCTTGGATATACCTTTGAAGATCTATTTGGAGATCACTTATGAAATCTTGAGATATGCAAAATGATCAAGAAAGTGATGTAAAATTCAATGAAAGCAATAAGCATAATAAACCAAGAATGCTAGAATTTTAAGACAAGCATTCTCTAGTTAGCATGGAAATGAATTGCAAAAAAAGAGAATGAACACAAGATCACCCTAATTTTCTTAATTTTCACCCAGGATTTTTTTGTATGTGTCTCTTATCCATTTCATAGATTTATATCATATTTGAAATTTTTATGCTAATAGATCTTCATGAGTCTTCTTATTACAAAGAGAATACGCAAGAAAATTATCAAATGATCAGATCAAGTAAAAAAATATGTTAGAAAGTGCGTTAGAGATCAATTAAAAACGTTTTTCATGGAAATTGATGGTTTTTGCAAAGTTAGAAAAGTTTCAACCTTCTAAAGAGGTTTACAAGCTTAGGTCTTGTATCTTCAAAATATAACGCATACTTCCTTGCAAAGGCACTCACACAACTATGAATGGATTTTGACAAAAATGATTATGCATGTTTCTTAGATTATTTCAAGGGGACCAAATGCTAACCTAAACAAAGAAGAAATTTTAGTTACAAGAATATCTTGCATTTGGGTTATATATGTAACCAAAAGGTTATGTAAGTCTTTTGAAGAGGTTCTAATCAATTTAAGGATGAATTGGTATGGACTTTGGAAATCCCATAGACATAATAATGGTACCAAAAGTTTGATGCTTTTGCGAAGAGATGTTTGGATGATAGCTTGATATGCTTGTATATTTTATGTCGATGACATGTTGACTATTAAACACCTCCCAAAATATGAAGAATTTTAGTATGTTTTTTATTTCCCAATAGGTGTTATCTCTTGGATGCCATCATATAAGCTAAATATGTTGGAGATAATGAGGCATGAAAATGAAGCATTTTTGTGTCTCTCTAGGTTACCTGATCATGACGTGGAATGTATATACTAAGATATTACTTATCATTGTTGAATTTTACTCACTTTAATCATAGTTGCAATATTGGCCTTCAATGAAAGATTGCTACTATTGTTGTCCATGTTGGAGGTCAAATGGTCATCAAACAATTTCTCATATGTATGCTTTAATATAATTTTAATTGCTGTAATTACCCACATAACGTTTTCTGATTGCCCATTGTGAACCTACGTATGTTTATAGTTAACATTCTATTCAGTTTTACATTGTGTGTCTTTCTGGTAGGTTTGTGGCAATCACTTTGCAAAAGGATAGCCCACTATGCAAAATGCTCAAAACAGTTCGATGCTTCTATATGTGCTTAATCATGATGAATATCAAGCTAGTGAAAACTAATGATTCTAGATTATCAATATTATTCCAGAGTCATGTGTTGTAAGAATTTGCGACATACAATCCTGAAATTTATAAAGTGAATGAAATATTTGTCTCTATATTTATTCAAATGATAAACAATGATACATCGGTTCTTACATTAAATGTAAATCATACATTAAAATTAGCTAAAGAATAGTGTATAGCACGTTTATGATCTACATTCAGAAAGTTCTTGTCATGGAAGAAAACTGCATGTTCAATATTTAGAGAGATATGTGAGTAAACATAAATAATAAGAACAAGTACAATCATAGCCAAGGATTGGAATCATAGCCAAGGATTGGAATCATAGCCAAGGATTCGGATCGATATACAAATTAAAAGATCCATGTTTTGTCTTCCAAGGAAAAGGAGGTGTCATATTTGGATGGACCTAAGGATGTTAAGACATGGTAAATCATCGTAACATAAATCCTTTATTGTATCACTCTAACGGCTTATCATTATCGCCTTCGAAATCTCTTTGAGTCTCATATTCTTGAGTTTTAAACGTCCTATTTAAATTCATGAATACAAGGAATTTCTAAGACGTTTTCTTATCCATATCGGGATATACATACACACATGAGAGAGAGAGAGAAACAAGAACACAGTGTTGCATCTAACTGGTGGAAGGATTCCATATACACTTCAGATTTTAAAAAGAAGTCATAATACAACAAGAATCCTCTTATTGATCACATCCTCTGATCACGGCAAAGAATCGGGATAATGAAACAAGAACGAGTTCTTAAAGTGAAACACACACACACATATATACATACATACACACACATACATACACACACATACATATATATATATATATATATATATATATATATATAGAGAGAGAGAGAGAGAAGAACACACACTGTTGCATCTAACTCGTGGAAGGATTCCATATACACTTCCAAATTTTAGTCTAAAATTAATGACCGTGTCAAAGGAGGAAATACTTTAAGAAACTCAGTGTCCAACATGTGATGAACAAAGCAAAACTTTATTCAAGTTAGGCTACAACATAAATGTGCAGCGTACTGAAGCCATTCAAAATCCATCTTTAACTCAGAAGTCCTCATGTTATTCAAATGTTCGGCCCTAAGCCCCCGCTCGAAACTGTGCGACAGTGGCTTCGCAACGAGTGGTTCCCCCGTGGGCTAGTTGTTTGTAAGTGTCAGTTCTTACCGGTAAGCCACTTGCTGCTAGTCTTTGAAAATGAAGATATGGCGTTTCGAGCCCTTAGTGTCAGAACTTGGCAACTCGGTCGGGCGACCCTGTGCCTATTCAGATGGTCCCCTGATTTTACTCCCGACAAATCGAAATCGCTTCGGTACCCTCTCTGGGTTGAGCTCCCTAACCTGCCATACTTCTTGTACAACTTCGTGTGGGACATCGTTTCTCCTATCGGCAAGCCGTTGGCCTCACGCGAGGACATTGGTGGTCTCATTTATGAAGGTGCAACACACTCGTTCAACGCTCGGTGGCACCCTCAAATCTGTGTCGAGGCTGACCTCAGTATGCCACTTCCATCGAAGATCAAACTGGACTTGGGCGAAGGGGATGTATGGGAGCAAGACATCAGTTACAAAAACCTTCCCAACGCGTGCTGTCGTTGTGGCCAACAAGGTCACAGGATCAAAGATTGCCCTTTGAGACGAAAAAGCAAGCGAAATCAAGAAGCCCCCAAAAATGCTCAAGATAGCAATGGAGCATTGAATCACTCGACGAAAGTAGAGGAATTCAAGGGTCCCCTTAATCCAGAAGCTGATGCAGACGGGTTCATCGAAGTCAGAAGAAGAAGGAAAAGAAGCCCTAGGGCAACCTCTCAGCAAAACAACATGTCAGTTACCCCCTCCAGCAACTTGTATTGCAATCTGGAAAAGGAAATCAATGAGTTTGACTACCCAGGTGGGAACCAACTTGAGGTGGACACTGACGTCAAAGGCCTAGAGATCCCTGACAGTAAAGAAACCTTGCAGGAGGGTTACACTACAAGCAAAGAAGACGGCTTTACTACTAGCAACGAAGATAACATGGATAGTGAAAGCTCCATCATCGGATCGACCATTCCGGAAACGGAGCTGAAAACGGTGCCCAGTTCTTCCCAGCAGGAGGCATCCCGCAAAGGAAAACAACCTATGGAGTTACCGTGGAAAAGCCCCCACAAGAACCTAATGCTAACTCGGGATCCGATCCGAACGAAAAAGAAAGATGAATCCAAGAAAAGAAAGGACAAAGCTCCCTCCCGCAAAGAGGGCTCACTACGACAATGATCATCATCTCGTTAAATGCTAGAGGGCTAACCGACCCCTCAAGAGCGATCATCATTGGTCAATGGCTTCGCGACATTAGCCTAAACCCAGATTTTATATGTAGAGTCAAGAGATTAAAATTGACGGAGAAGACCTCCAAAAACGGCTTAGACATGTCTCCTCGACCCATGTTTGGATTTCAACGGCGCATCAGCGGGGGTCCGGTGGAACGGTAATCGGTATTAATCAACTATGGTTTGAAAAGCTTGAGAACTCCATTGAAGATGAATGCCATCGATGGATTGCTTTTTCTTTCGGTGCTCCCTTTTGTTTTACTTTAGTTTCTTTGTATGCCCCTAATGGGGAGTTAGAGAGACTTAACACTTGGGCCTCCTTGGACTCGCTGCCCCACAACGTGCTTATTTGTGGTGACTTCAACATGGTAGAGGACCCTATGGACAGATGGATGGGCAAGGGTAGGGTCATCGATAGTCGGGAGAAAGAAACGTGGGACAAAACTAAACTACACTTGGATTTGGTCGAATTCAAAGACTCGAAGGGCTTTTCTTGGTCAAATCTCCAAGCAGGCGAGGACCTGAGGAAAGCTAGACTTGATAGATGCTACATTTCTCAGAGTTTTACTCATCAGTGGGGCCACCCTTCCTCTCACAACACACCGACCTCACCATCTCTGATCACTACCCGATCGTCATCACTTTTCAACCCCCCACCAAGATCCGTAAGGCTCCGTGGTTCCATGCCAGTGTGCCCTCCTTCTCTCTCCCCTCCGTCCATCAAGAAATTTCTGATGTGTGGAAGGAGGCATTCGTTTCTGGCTTGTCCCCAGCCAAGTGTTGGAGAAGTGCGGTTGATAAGTCACGACAGATCATGATTAGATCCAGGAAGATGCTAGAGACTGTGCGGCGGGCTCGTAGAGAAGCTCTATATCATAGACTCTGGCGGCTCGAGGAGGAAGTGAACAAAGGAAAATCTCGAGCCCAGAAAGGACTTCGAAAAATCAGAGCGCTGCTGAGATACGAGGAAGAGATACAAAGGAAAAATTTGCAAATTTTCTTCAAGGAGTGGTGGGCTGGCAAAGCCGACAAACCCACCAAAGAGATGTGCCGTATCCTCAAAAGGAAACACAACAGAGAATCGATCCCCTTATTGCTAGACGCAAATGGCAATGTATGCAATACGGAAGAAGATACTTTTGGGATCATTGAAGGGCACTTCACGAGACTCCTGGGGACCTCAAACCCCCTCTCCCACCATAGAAGGGACTGTATGGCAGCCATATCTAGGGTTTCCCCCCACAGGATACCACCCAACCTTCACTCTCTGCTTCATGCCTCTATCTCTGAAGCCGAAATCATTGAGGTCATTGATGCCCTCCCCTCAGGTAAAAGCCCGGGACCTGACGGGCTCACTAATGAGTTCTTTAAATCCTTCAAGCTGGTGGTTGCCACCCATCTTCGTTTGGTTTGGCAAGAGGCACTCAAGTTTGGCGCGCTTCCTTCTTGCCTCAACAATGGCATTATCAAGTTAGTACACAAAAAAGGGGAAAAGAACAGAATAGAGAACTGGCGTCCCATTACAATGCTCCAAACAGGATACAAGATCATCGCCAAAGTCATTGCCAACAGAATCTCTTGCCACTTGAGAGCGTGGTTAAGCGAGGACCAAAAAGGTTTCATCAAAGGCAAGTCAATTTTGGAAACCATTATAGATATCTGGGAAGGTCTTGAATTTGCAAATGAGTCTAAACAAGAAGTAGTTTTCCTCAAGATCGACTTTGATAAAGCCTACGACAGGCTGGAATGGGACTATATTCTACAGTCGCTACAAGATCTTGGATGTAGTCAGAAATTCACCAAGATGATCGCGACCCTTCTCGGAAACGCATCGACCCAAATTAACATTAATGGAAATCTTTCAAAGGTGATCAAACTTAGAAGATCTATCAGACAAGGGTGCCCATTGGCTCCCCTTCTCTTTGTGATTGCCACGGAAGGGCTTAGCAGGCTGTTGGAGCATCAGGTGGAAGCTGGTAACATTAAAGGCCTTCGTTTGCCGCATGACCACAGTCAGATCACCATGAGAGTTTTTGCCGATGATATGAACGCTTTTGTGCACAATGATAGTACCAGCCTTGAGACGTTCTGGAAGTGTCTTGCTACTTTTTGTGAAGCCTCTGGATCCATAATCAACCACTCTAAGACCGCCTTTAGAGCTATTGGTGGGTCACAGCCCGACCTTCTCATTGATCATGGCTGTCAAATCATTCCGCAGGGCCAAATTTTTCGGCTTCTTGGGATTCCCTTGGGGTTTGGCGTCTCTATGGAACAGCGGTGGAACTGGGTGCTTGCCAAACTCGAAAACAAGCTTAACTATTGGAGAGGTATGCAAATCAATCTTGCTGGTCGTGCTATGGTTATCAACACGTTCCTCTTATCATCTACCATTTATTTCCTTTCTTGTTGGAGACCGAAAGAGCATGATCTGTCCAAACTAGATAGTATTTGTAGAAACTTCCTTTGGACGGGCGACCACAGTAGGAGGGGGGTGCCTAAAATCAAATGGTCCATCTGCACCAGCCATAGAGATAGTGGGGGACTTGGTATCTTGGACATTGGGTGCATGGCTAACAAACTGTCGGCCAAATGGATGATTAAGGCTTGGTGCAACGGGGAGGCCTCGTGGGCCAAGCTGATCTTCAGAAACAAGAATGAGTTGGCGCTCATGGGTTTCCCAAATTGGAAGAATCTTGACATATTGACCTTGCTGTTTTCCCCGATCCCCGTCTTCCCGAAAGGCTCTAATCTGATTTGCTCCCTTTGGAAGAGTTGGAATAAAGTCAAAAGCTTCACAAGAATAAGTGAAGACTGGAAGTGGGCTGCCGGTATCAGACAAAACGACTCTATCTGGTTTCCGATCCATGGCATCCGGAGTGTGGAATCTTGGAACATTCAAAATGCCAAGAAGCTATGGAACAAAGGCTTCAAAAAATGGAAACATCTCTGGAAACAAGACACCAACTGCTGGATCAACTTTGAGGATATTGACCCTAGCATCAACATTTCGCATGAAGAATGGAACACTTTGCAAAGCAGATGTCTCGCCTGGGACCGACACAAAGTTCGCCTTCTCATGGGACACGACATGTCGAGCTCGCTTGGTCTCAAATGGCACAATGGGAATAGCCTATCAAAAATCCCGAACATCAAAGAAACGATCGACTATCAGGTTAACCTCAACAAAAAGTGGTGCCTGTCATGGACGCGGCTTCGGTGGGACATGAAGTTCATGGCTATCTGGCACCCCCTCATAGAAATCAAAAAGTCTGTCCTCTTATGGCAAATTCTTCATCATGGAATCTAGACCAACCTTAAGGCTAGCAAAATTTGTGGGATCCCTCCCTGGTGCAAACGCTGCCACCGGTCTATCGAAGATGTTTCACACATCTTCTTTACCTGCCCCAACTCCAACAAACTCTGGCAGGTGGTTGGAAAGAGAATTAGACTTCAAAAACGTCTCAGTTGGCAGCAAGCCCTGCTGGGAGAAGCGATCGGCTGCTCCGCGACTCTCTGGAACGCCATCAGAGGGGAGGTCCTATGGAAAATCTGGCGAGAAAGATGTGCTTTCAACTTCGGTGACTCCCCCAAGGAGTGGTCAATTGAGAAATCGCTGTTCCTCCTTGGCAAAAGGATTGTCAACTGTAAAAAATCCCCCCCCTTTAGGCATCATCAAGTACTCCTTTTGATCGATAACAAGCTTAAACCCAAGTGGGCCCCACATGAGGGTGATGAGAGGGTAATTAACCTTCTTTGTAATGTCATCTAAGCTCTGTAAAAGCTTCCCCTGCTTTGTGGGATTTGGGGGGTCCCTTGGGCACTAGTCCCCTTCTCTTGTACTTTTCTTTATTTAATTCAAGTCCGGGAGAGTAGGCTATTGCCGAACTTCCTTTATATTAAAAAAAAAACGATATTCTGTGGTGGGACTCGTACACATTTCCAAGGATGCCTCCACCCTCTAGCTTATTGAATGTTCCACCTCCATGATACCACATGCAAGCGCCTTCTGTTAAAAAGAAATGACATAAAATAAACTTTGCTCGTCTTCAATTTTGAACATGAAAGGAATAATGGAGAAACATATTGCATTAACAATTCTGCCCGGAAGTTTGTATTACCAGACCCGAGTTCCACCAACATAGAGCAAACAAAGTCCACATTATACTACACTATCAAACATGGAAACACGACCGTTCTTCAAGGTAGCCAGTTTTCAAAGTCACGTAGAGTAAATTAGTTATATTATGAAGTTAAAATCATTTTCAATATTCCGCTTTTCGCCCCCAAACTTTCTGTCATATTGTAACTAATAATATCCATTAACAATTTTCATAACAATTGTCTCCAGTAATTGACAATTTCAAAATGTAGGAACTAAGCTTTAATTAGAATGCTTCTACAAACGAAAACATTCAGCATGTAATGCCTGCATGATGCTTGAAGCTAAGATTATGTTTAACGTGAAGTTGAATAAAGATGCTTTTGAACAGAAACTAGCATGCTTTCACTGTCTAAGTCGACACCAAAAGATGTATTCATTATATTAATAGCCATCTCTTCAAGATAACATCAAAACTGTGTTCTTCATACAATATCCTTTCGGTGCTAATGTGCAAGATCATCAGAAACTTTTCAGCTACTCGATTTTATGAAACAGGTAGATCTCATGTGGGAGAGGAAGATATGCACACTTTGTTACAAAACCATTGTCGTTTCCGTCCATGAGAGACAGATAAATTATTGCACTACGAATTTCTCACCATGAAAGGGATAGGAAGCTGAACATAACGTTGGGTAGCAAAATTTATGGGTGAAGCCAAATCTGATACAAGATGGGAGAATGTATACATCTACTATTTCAGCTTTCAATAGCTTTGCTGAATATGGTTACGTTTTCCTCAGTATATGGTCACTAATCATACTGTGACACAATATTCTTAGTAGTGCTACTTATTGGTCTAATATTTTTACTCTTTACCTCACATCTACAACATGGCACTTCAGGACTCACCCGTTTTGAACTTGCTATTTGGAAGGATGATAGAGGACTCAACCTTTATTGTCGGGCTCTAGCTCTTCAATGGTCAATACAGGTAGGGCGGGAGGAGACGAGGGTAGGCTCAAAGGATTCAATCAAGCAATGATGCAGCCGAGGATTTCATAACTTTGGCAAGCTTCTGAACACCAGGGATCCTCTTCCTCTGCTTTGAGAATGACTCCACTGGGATGAAAGAAGAAGACAAAATTGGACGAGGTCGAGAAACAAAGGACGATGGGGTTGATAGGGAGGCAGAGTTGAAGGGTTTAGACAGCGTTCTGTGCTCTTTGGTGCCGACTGTGCTGTCGGAACTGCGTGACTGCACTAATTTACGTTCATCATCGACATCATTGGGACTGCTTCGAGTCGGCGGCTCCTCCTCATGATTTTGAGCCTCATTCTCATCCTCCTCAACGATGGTTTCAAGTATCGTATCCTTCAAGCACAGATCTGCAACGGGGTTCCTTCGTTTGCTTCTGTTGACCTTAGATCTGCTCACATTCTGGTTCATTCCATTGTCTGGCGTGAGTTTAACAGGAGAAAACTCTGAGTGGTTGGACTCAGCCATGTTTGTCAAAGAAAGTGTTTTCAACTACTTTCGTAAAATATTACAAGGGGATGTCAAAGAGAGCCTGGATGAGGAGGGGCATGCAGGTGCACTACTACCCCTTATAGTTGTGCACAATTTGACACTGCAGGGTAAAAACCTGCAAGGCATTGAAATGGCCTGGATAGAAAAAACCGGGGGGGGAGAAGGGGGGAGCACAGGGTAAATCAGTGGGGAAGGAAAAAAAGGGAGGGGGGGGGGGGGGGGCAAGGGGTTGGGACAACTGAACAGACAGCAGGGTGGAGGCTATGGACCGCATGCCAACAAGTCTTCTCACGGCTGAAGAAACTTCTCCCTTAAAGAAACCTAGTGTCCAACATGTAATGAACAATGCAAAACTTTATGCAAGTTAGGCTACAACATAAATATGCAGCGTACTAAAGCCATTCAAAATCCATCTTTAACTCAGAAGTCTTCATGTTAATCAATGACACAACGATATTCTATGGTGGGACTCATACACATTTCCAAGGATGTGTCCACCCTCTAGCTTATTGAATGTTCCACCTCCATGATACCACATGCAAAGCCAATGGCTATACAGAAAAGAGAGTAATCCTCAATCTATCCAAGATCTCCTTGGAGCAAGTAAGTGCCTTCTGTCAAAAAGAAATGACATAAAATAAACTTTGCTTTAACAATTGTGCCCGAAAGTTTGTATTACCAGATCCGAGTTCCATCAACTTAGAGCAAAAAAGGTCCACGTTACACTACACTATTAAACATGGAAATACGACCGTTCTTCAAGGTCGGTAGTTTTCAAAGTCACATAGAGTAGATTAATTATATTATGAACTTAAATTCATTTCCGATATTCTGCTTTTCGCCTCCAAACTTTCTGTCATATTGTAACTAATAATATCCATGAACAATTTTCATAACAAATGCCTCCAAATAATTGAATATTTCAACATGTACGAACTTAGTTTTAATTAGAATGCTTCTACTGGCAAAAACACTAAGCATCTAATGCCTGTATGATGCTTGAAGCTAAGATTATGTTTAACATGGAGTTGAATAAAGATGCTTTTGAACAGAAATCAGCATGCTTCCACTCTGTCTACAAGAAAGCCAACACCAAAAGATGTATTCATCATATTAATAGCCATCTCTTCAAGATAACATCAAAACTGTGTTCATCATACAATATCCTTTCGGCGCTAATGTTCAAGATCATCAGAAACTCTTCAGCTACTCAGTTTTATGAAGCAGGTAGAAATCATGTGGGAGAGGAAGATATGCACACTTCGTTACGAAACCATTGTCGTTTCTGTCGATCAGAGACAATAGATTATTGCACTACGAATTTCTCACCTTGAAAGGGATATGAGACTGAATCTAATGTAGGGTAACAAAATTTATGGGTGAAGCCAAATCTGATACAAGATGGGAGAATGTACACACCTACTATTGCACCTGAAAGCTATTGTTGATTTTCCTTATGGAGAGAGATCAATAGCTTTGCTGAATATGGTTAAGTTTTCCTCAGTATATGATCACTAATCATACTCTGTGACACAATATTCTTAGTAGTGCTACTTATTGGGCTAATATTTTTCCTCTTTACCTCACATCTACAACATGGCACTCGAGGAGTCACATGTTTTGAAGTTGCTGTTTGGAAGGATGATGGAGAATCAGATTGAGCTCCCTGTTGTAAAAACCCCCTTTATTGTCGAGCTCTAGCTCTTCAATGGTGAATACTGGTAGGGGGGGAGGAGACGAGGGTAGGCTCAACGGATTCAATCGAGCAATGATGCAGCCGAGGATTTCATGACTTTGGCAAGCTTCCGAACCCCAGGGATCCTCTTCCTCTGCTTTGAGAATGACTTCGCCGAGATGGAAGAAGAAGACAAAATTGGACGAGCTCGAGAGGCAGTGGACAATGGGGTTGATGGGGAGGCAGAGGTGAAGGGTGTAGACGGCGTTCTGAGCGCTTTGGTGCCGACTGTGCTGTCGTAACTGCGCGACTGCGCTAATTTACGTTCATCCTCGACATCATTGGGACTGCTTCGGTGAGGCGGCGGCTCCTCCTCGTGATTTTGAGCCTCGTTCTCATCCTCCTCAACGATGGTTTCGAGTGTCGTATCCTTCAAGCACAGATCTGCAACGGCGTTCCTTCGTTTGCTTCTGCTGACCTTAGATCTGCTCACATTCTGGGTCATTCCATTGTCTGGCGTGAGTTTAACAGGAGAAAATTCTGAGTGGTTGGACTCAGCGGTGGCCGGCGGCAACTCACCCCCCTCCGCTAACTTGCTGTCCACCACAATCGGCTCTGCCAATGGCCCTGAGTTGTTTTGCTCAGGAGCTGTCGACGGCGACTGCATACCCGCTAGAGCCTCGCTCTCCTGTGGTTTCATCTCCTCCATGCCCGCGGAAGTCGTCTCCGCGGATGCTCCTGATGTCTCTAGATCAGCCCCGAGTTTTGTGTCAATGATTTTAGCAGATGACTCTTGAGCGTCATCATGCCTAGATTGCAGATCTGAAGTTTTCGATCTGAACCTGCTCGCAGCGATCTCATGGAAACGGTAATCAAAGTCAGAGAGATCACCTTCTTCATCCAAAGCAGAAGATGAGCCTCTCCTAGCGCCTCCTCTCTGAACAGAATCCCGAATGACGCTCCAACTAGCATCTCCTCTGTGAACAGAATCCCGAACGACGCTCCAACTAGCATCTGCTCTTCTATGTCCTCGCCTGGACGTGCCGCCAGCGTGTGGAAAGAAAAAAATCGAGGAGAGAACTTGGAAGCCTTGGAGGAGAAGATGGCCTACAATAAAAGCAAAGAGCGGGATGATGCGGGTAAATGTCAGATCTAGCAATGTCCACACGAAGGCAGCTACTTCCCCCATGGGCTTCATCGCACTAGGGATGGCATCCTTCTCCATGGAGCTTCTGTCCGAAACTAATCGAGGACTTCTGTGGTTTGAACGTCCTTTGGCGAATGAGCTCGATGAGCAAAGAGGATGACACTAAAGTGGCACTATGCTAACCAAGGAGGTAGAAAGTCTTTAAGGAGGAGAGTAATGGGAAACGCTGAGAGAGAGAAAGCAGAATTTGTAACTGGACGGAGAGAAATTGAGATGGATTGGAGAGCAATGTACAGGAAATGCGCTCTGCGCAGAGAACAAAGCAAACAGATGATCTTGCGGACTGTCTGAGATATATAAATGGAGAAGGAGCTCCGAGAATCAGAGCGGTAAAGGAGCTCCGAGAATCACGTTCGACATGTGAAAGACTCTGTTTGTGTCTTTCCTATAAATGGCATCGCCCACGACCGCTGTTTCGTAGTCCGCATTCGAAGAGCTTGCTCAACAGTGAAGCAATTTTGTCCATTTTGGTCCACAGGATGGTCATGATGCATGATCATGTATCTTCATGGATCATGTTTTCTATCTTCCCTTCACAATCCATAGGTAACACGTCACTCGTTTGCTTTTAGAGAAACGGAAAGTCATTGCATGACCTGACACACCGCCTTCTGTCTACTGCAAGGGACAATTTAGAGTTAGAAACTTTGATAAAAGTGAAAAGAAAGAGCTTTCCTCCGTTTCAACAAGCGGCATAAATTTTCCTTTCATATTGTAAACATCAATCGAAGCCTCATAAGTGAGGTTCAAGCAAACTGAGCTAAGCGAATTGGCAAAAGAATCCCAAAATCTATCTCGTCAAGCTTTGTTAAAACCTTGTACCTCTTTTATTTTGATGAGGTTAAAAGAAACCATTGGTAGAATGAAATCTACCAAACTCCCTAGACTTGATGGCCTTTCAAATGAGTTTTTCATTCATAACATCTACATTCCAACTTTAGGGATCTAGTAAGCAAGTGTCTTCTTTCCTCCCTCTTATTTACTATATCTAGTGATGCTCTTGGTTGCTTACTTAAAGATTGTTTGTTGTGAGCTCCCAATTAGCGATCTATCCTCTCCTCCAAACCTTATATAGTTCTTTAGCCTCATGCACATCTAGAGTTCTCCATAAGGTCCAAACACTCCTCATATGGCTACTCTAAGGAGATGGAATACTTCATTAAACACATCGACTCATGATAAGGCCTTGAATCCCATGCGCTCTATTAGTGTTATTGTAGATGTTGAGCCAAATGGCCATCGGACACTTTTGTATATGTTCTTCAATAAAACATATAGTGGTGTGGCCAACCACACACTCTAACTTCGATCGTATTTGTGTGACCTAAGAAATATGTGTTCGTGGTGTGTGTATATGTGAGTTTTCTATGTATTCTGCAGCCTAGGCGCGGAGTACTGTGTGTGACATTTGGAGCTCTGTTTCCTACCATGAGGGTATCGTCGTGGAGCTCTCGAGAAGCAGAGTCTGCTGTGGTGCATCACCATTGAAATACTTCATTGTTATCAGAGGCTTCAGATGCAAAAGCTTTGTTCCTTTTGTGTGAGCGAAGCAAGCACCCACCTGCCCACACAAGGCTTGCTCCAAGGCTTATGACTAACAGCAACCAATGCATAGACCATGGCATACCTTGTCATCCAAGTCACCCAAGTCACTATTGGTGCGGTTGGCTACGTGTGAGGGAGGACCACAATGATCAAGGAAGACAAAGGTTATTGGTACTTCTCGGGAAGTCACCCATCCCAGTACTGTTTCCCACAGAGCTTGCTTAACTGGCAATCTCTTGCCACTGAGCTACACTCTTTTGATATTTGAAGAAGGGAAAAGACTAAGGTTAACATTACCTTGAACATGTTTTGGACCATCAAAGCTTCATTCTTTGCTTTCAAAGCCAGTTTTGAAGCATAAGTTTTATGGTGATTTTTGGAGTCATTTTGGAGTACTTTCGTGCATAGTTCTCATTACACAGGTTCAAGAACATCACGAATAGTGCTCTTTTGTACTTCTCTAACAACAAATATTCATCTCTGGGTTGTGTTTTCAGTCATGCTAGTAAATCTATAGGTTTCTTGAATTTTCAATTGTGGGTGGGAGTAGCCATCACGAATTTATGCAAGTTCTTGAGCCTAAAGAACAGAGTTGACAAACACTTGCAGGTGTTGTTGGCTAGTGTTTGGGCTCTGAATTTAGCCTTTCGGTGCCATTTTACTTCATATATTAAGCACATAGACACTATGTATGCTTATGTGGATACCGCATGTGGTCATTGATATAGTGGTTATGTTTTTTGCATAAAGCGTTTTACGTTTGATAAAGAGGATCGTGGTACGTTTTCTTAAGTACGAGACACCCAAATGTCGAGGTCTCTTTGGTGATGTAGGTGGAAGACTTACCGAGCCTCACCATAGGTGATGTATGGTAGTTATTCAGACATGCTCGATAAGCCTAGTTGGCTTGTTTCATGTGACTCATTGTATGCAGTGGAGTGAGTCATTCATTATGCAGGTTAACATGTCAGTACTTGCAGTTTATGATATTTTGACATTAGTCATATGCTCATTTTGTAGAGTATACTCTAGCCAATTTTTTTTTTATTTTTTGGTTTTGTCAACTATACAATGGTCGATTTACTCGTGGATATACTAGAGTGAGCACATTTATTCTCACATAATCTTTTTGGTTGATGACTACTGCTCATTAACTCATTTTTTTGGAAGAATCTGTTGATTATTTTCCTAGAATATGACACTTGGTCATCATTTTTTATCCTTAGTTGTATTTGGACTCTTATAGCTCCATTATCATTCTATCTAGTTCTCTATCATCATCACATCAGAGGTCTCATGCATGTCAGGTGGATCAGGGTCTAGTGCCAATGTTTTGAGGAGGAGCTAAAACTTACAGGGCAAAGACCGTTTTGAGATTCGAAAATTTGATGGCACAAAATTTTCTCTATAGAAGAATCAGATTTAAGATGTGTTTGATTTAGAGGATGCAATGAAAGCCAGTAAATGGAATCTCAAAGAATCCTATTAACATGGATGAAGATGATTGGGATGAGTTTGATGAAATGGCCAGGTCTACCACTTGTAGATAATGTTTACTTTACAGTATTGGATTGTGAAAGTGCAGAGGAGCTTTGGAAGAAGTCATGCAATACAAATGGAAAAGAAACAACATCAAATAAAGTGTATCTGATGAGAAAGTTATAGTGTATCTGATGAGAAAGTTATATGCCCTTCGCATGAAGGACACAAATAGTGTTGTTGCTCATCTAAATGAGTTTGATGCTATATTCTCTCAGTTATAGGCTCAAAAAATGGATATGGATAATGAAATGAAAGCAATCTTGTTGTTATGCACCTTGCCATCATCATGGGATATGTTTTTCACAGCCATTAACAATAGTGCACCTCGTCATAAACTGGTCTATGATGACATATGTGGAGCACTCTTGAGCGAGGAGATTCATAGAAAATCTATGGTTGGCACTCAGAGTGGACATGCATATAATGTTTGCGATTCTTACCAAGGAAAGAATCAACAACATGGCAGGAGCAAGAACAAGTAAAAGAATGGTCAACAAAATAAAAATAGAAGTAAATCAAAGAAGAGGAATATCGAATGTCATTATTACCATAAGAAAGGACACATGAAGAAAGACTGATATGCATTAAAGAATGATAAAGTTAATGGGAAGAATGTTGATGGGCATGTGAAATAGTTACCTACACCATCTACTTCAACCGTGAAGATTGAAGAAATCAATGTTATTTTTCATGATGTTGATGTGTTGACACTTGATAGTACTATGCCTATTGAGGCTCCTATGGCTGATTCCCTTTCCCACATGTGGCAAGTAGGTTCTGGTGCTTCTTTCCATGTGAGACCACATAGAGAATGGTTCTCTACCTATGCAGGAAAGTCTCTTGGTACCGTGAGACTTGGTGTCTCTTACTAGTGTAAAATTGTTGAGATTGGAGATGTGATTGTGTAGTTCGTTGATGGTTCAAAATCTATTATGCATAATGTATGCCATTTAGCTCAATAATCACTGAGTTTGATGTCAATTGGTCAACTTGATAACCTTGGTTACAAGGTGGTTTTCTATGCTCAATCCTTTCGCATATCAAAGGGAAATATAGTTATTGCAAAGGGAAGAAAATTTGACTCACTTTATCTCTTATTTGTATCACAAAAAGAACACTTGTTAGGTGTTATTGAATAGCCTATGGCTTGTATTGTTGGAGTTAGACGTCTACGGAAGCATGCGAACAACACAAGGAAGAAGAAGAAGCTTGGAGCACAACACACAATATTGAATGTATTACTAGAGAATGTACAAAGATAAGTAGCCCATTAGGGCAATAGGCATATATACAAGCCGGGGGGAAAAAACCTCCTAAAGAGGGAAAAAGTGGCCCGGCGGTCCTAGTGTGTTCACACACATCACTACCTAAATATATCAACAAATCCCCCCTAGGAGTGATGCGGTGAACAAGTAGCTGGCACTCATGTATAAGGAAGTGCCAAGCTATGTGGAAATCACTCCACAAAAGGAAGTAAGCCCAAAGCTTTGCGGAAAGCTTCAAACTTCTCCCTAGGTAGAGCCTTCGTGAAAAGGTCTGCAATGTTCTCCTGCATGGGCACATATGCCAAGCTGATCTCCCTAGCAGAGAACCTCTCCTGACATAGTGATAATGCACCTCAATGTGCTTAGTGCGAGCATGGAACACAGGGTTCCTCGCAAAGTGCCAATGTGCTCTAACTGTTAGTGAAGATGGTGGTGGAAGAAGACTGGCCAACACCCAAATCAGCCATAAGGCATCTGAGCCACACACACTCAACAATCGCTGTGAAAGCTGCCCTGTACTTAGCCTCACAACTAGAAGTGGCCAGAGTAGGCTGCTTCTTGCTCAACCAAGATATACATGAGCTACCAAGCATGAAGCAAAAACCACTGGTGGACACATGAGTGTCATGCAACCAGCCCAATCTGAGTCAGAAAAAGCATGCAAATCTGGCGATACTGATCCCCCCTTGGGATAAAACAACCCAAGGAGCCGAGTACCACTCAAGTAGCGAAAGATGCGCTTAACCGCCTTCCAATGTGTGACTCCTGGGCAATGCATAAGCCTGCTCATCTATGAGACAGCAAACTGAATATCTCGCCGAGTAATGCATAAGTAAATCAAGCATCCAATAGCCTGCTGATAGAGAACAGCATCAAATGCATCTCCAACATCATGAAGACTCAATTGTAAACCTGTCTCCATAGGAGTGGCAATAGGCTTACAGTCTTCAAGGCCAAAATGTTGCAATAATGTGTCAATATATTTCGTTTGACACAAAGCCATTCCACCATCAACTTGCATAAACTGAATGCTCAAATAGTGATGCAAATGCCCCAAATCAGACATCTCAAATGAGGCATGCAAATCAGCCGTGAAATCAGCAATATGCTTCTCAATAGGACTAGTGAGCAGCATGTCGTCAACATAGACAACAATGATCAGAAGCACATCATTAGCACCCTTAACGTATAAGGTGCTTTCAGTTGGACTGTTCTCAAAACCATGTGCAACCAGATAGGCATGAATCTTCTCGTAGCAAGCATGTGGTGCTTGCTTTAAACCATGTAATGCCTTCTTTAACCTGCATACCTGGTTTTCATGCCCTTTCTGCACAAAGCCACGGGGCTGAAAAACATACACTTCTTCATGCAAGTCACCATTCAGAAATGGTGTTTTAATGTCCAACTGATGTGCATTCCAACCATGATGGGCTGCAAGTGCATAAATGCTCCGAACAGTAGTCATACAGCATGTAGGTGCAAAGGTCTCATCAAAATCAATGCCTCTTTCCTGCGCATAACCCTTTGCAACAAGCCTAGCCTTATACCTGTCAACTGTACCATTAGGTTTACACTTCACCTTGTATACCCACTTAGTGCCAATGGCCTTCTTGCCGGGAGGCAAGTCATATAAAGACCATGTACCATTCTTCATTATAGCATCATATTCAGATTGCATAGCAGCCATCCAATTTTCTGAATTCTGTGCTTCATCAAAAGAAACATGCTCATTCTCATCACAGAGACTAGACGCAGCCATAGCATAACAATCTGATGCAAAGGAGGCACTATGAGGGCCTGAACGAGTACGATATGACAAAGGTGCATCTAATTCGCTATCACGCAAAGCCTGCACCGACCATTTTGGCATAGTTTTTGCCTCCTCAATATCAGGTCTCTCATCAACAAGTGCATCATGTAAATTTGCATCAGAAATGGAATGATCTGCATCATCATATGAAACCTGCAAAGGCTGAGAAGTTGCCTCATTAGGACCAACACTAGACTGTCCACGTGTAAAAAGAGGCATCAAAGTATCATACATGTCTTTGGAGCTAACAGATGTCTCCTTAGTACATGAAAGCAATGGCTAAATAGCATCTTCCACAAAGACAACATCACGGCTAACCAGAATGCGTTTAGTCTGTGGATGATACAGACGATAGCCTTTACTTTCTGAACTGTACCCAACAAAAATACATTTTACTGCTTTATCATCCAATTTTCTGCGATGTTGTTCAGGAACTAGTGCATATGCCAAACAACCAAAAACACGCAGATGAGCAACAGATGTCTTGCGGTCATGCCAAGCCTCATATGGAGTGATAGACTACAGCGCTTTAGTGGGACACCTGTTCAGTACATATGCTGCACACATGACAGCTTATCTTTGTACATTCTCTAGTAATACATTCAGTCTTGTGTGTTGAGCTCCAAGCTTCTTCTTCTTCCTTGTGCTGTTCGCGTGCTTCTGCAGACATCTATCTCCAACAATTTGAACCCCATGGCTGGACAGAGATCTTAGCGACTATCGATATTGCAATTAATGAAGAAACATGGACCCCCCATTGTGATGAAGACGGTTATCAAATATCCATCTTCACTGTAGGCCTAGTAATAGAAGAAACAGAAGCAGATAATCTTAAAGAAGAAATCTCTTAATGTAGTAAGCAAGTGAACAATGAGGAATGGGAAGTAGATTCGAACAGACCTGAATGTTCATCGGAAGAGGAATTCCTAGGCTGGGTAGAAGCCCTATCCCCAGAACTCACCACCCCTAAGAAGAAAAAGGAAAATTCAAGTTCTAGTCAACGAGATCAAAAGGTGAGGAAGGAAAAGAGCGTGAAAACTGAGGAGGAAGAACCCTTTGATGGAAGTGCCATAAAACTTTAGGAAATATGCGGTGGAAGACCGAAAGATCATGATCAAAATGCCCAAAAGAGACAAAAGTTCGGGAGAAGCCTATGACAATAAGGAAACTACGAAGAAGGTCGTAGTGGCAATCAAGAAAGGAGAAGAATGATGCACATACATAGGGCATGATTTGACTGACGAGGAGGAAGAAAGTTTGATTGCTCTATTGAAGAGGTATAGGGATGTGTTTGCATGGAGTTACAAAGATTTGAAAGGGGTAGATCTTGACATATGTTATCATAGGATACCCATGACCACCATGTCACGAGGAAGGAGATAAGGAAGAGAGCTCACACACACACTCTCACTCTCAAGGAGAAGCACACACACAGATTGAGGCAAGGAAGAATGATCTTCTTCTTCTTCTTCTATTACATAAAAGGAATGTACAAGAATGACCTAAAAACAAGAATACAACAAGTGCAATATATAAAGATCACTACATACGGAAAAACCTAATATTCGCAAATGAGTGAGCTAGCAAGAAACAAATGTGCCATCACTCTCGGTAGATAAATCTAATAAAGCTCAATGAAGTATCCCTGACATATATCGGTATGACCACTATACATGTCAGAGAAACGAAAAACTAGTACGTGTCATCCTAGATCATCACATGTTGAGCTTGATATCTCAACACTCCCCCTCAAGCTCAATGCCATATCCTATAATCCAAGCATCTCTCGAAACTTCTTTAACTTCTCAGCTCCAAGTGCTTTGGTGAAAATATTAGCAATCTGCTCATCTGTTCTCACATAAACAAGATCAATATCACCTGCTAATACCTTCTCTGTGATGAAGTGATAATGTACCTTGATATGCTTTGTTCTAGCATGGAAAACAGGGTTCCGTGCTAACTGTATGCTTCTAAGATTATCGCAATAGATAGTGATAGGCTTTTGCACTTCCACATCTAAATCTGCAAGTAACATCTCCAGCCATGATGCCTCACATGCTCCCATTGCAACACCTCTATACTCAGCCTCTGTACTCGACAACGCAACAGTGGGTTGCTTCTTGCTACTCCATGTAATAGCTGCACCTCCAAGTGAGAAAAGAAAGCCACTAGTAGATCTTCTATCTGGAGTACTACCAGCCCAATCCGCATCGGTGTATCCATGAACCGGCAACTCCACACCAGCTTCATAAAACAATGCATAATCCAAAGTAGCACTCACATAACGTAGAGTGCACCTCAGAGCATCCAAATGTGGCTTCCTAGGAACCTGCATAAACTGACTTTCAAGTCCAACAGTATAACTTAGATCAGGCCTTGTAATTGTGAGATATATAAGACTTCCCACAATTTTCCTGTACATAGTAGCATTTTCCAATGCTTCACCTGATGTAGTATCCAATTTCAAATTCTGATCTAATGGCATAGAAATTGGCTTACAATCAGCCATACCATACTTTTGTAGCATATTCAAGGCATATTGCCTTTGCGACATCCATATACCTGTTTTTGTATGTATAAACTCAATGCCCAAGAAATAGCGTAGCACACCAAGATCTTTTATGTCGAATTCTTGCATAAGAAGTTTCTTTACCTCTTTGATGCTTTCTTCATTATCACCACCTATAATCAGGTCATCAACATAAATAGCCACAATAGTGATGCCATCATTAGCCTTCCTTGCATATAGTGAGTGATCTGCATCACACATAGAGAACCCAATGCTGGTTAAGTAATCAACAATCCTTGCATGCCATGCACGAGGGGCTTGCTTCAGCCCATACAAAGCCTTTTGCAACCTGCAAACATATTCTGGATGCTTTGAATCTTCATATCCTTGTGGCTGGTCCATATATACTTCTTCCTGTAACTCACCATGTAGGAAAGCATTCTTCACATCCATCTGATGCAAAGTCCATCCTTTTGTTGTAGCTAATGCAACAAGTGTTTTGACAGTAGACATTTTAGCTACAGGGCTGAATGTTTCCTCATGATCAATGCCATATGTCTATGCATAACCTTTAGCTACCAATCGTGCTTTATACCTGCTTATGCTACCATCAGCATTATGCTTTACCTTGTAAACCCATTTGCAGCCTATGGATTTCTTTCCTTGTGGCAATGGAACCAACTTCCATGTATCATTTCCATAAAGTGCAGCCATCTCCTCATCCATAGCTTTTTCCCAATCGGAATTACCAATTGCATCTTCAAAACAAGAAGGTTCAACATCTTGTATTACCTTTGTCATGTAGGCACAATGGCGAGCCATGTAACTATCATATGTCAATCATTGCATTGAATTACGCATCCTCCCATATCTTCTTGGTCCTGGGTCACTTCTTCTTGTATCATTTGCATGTGCCCTTCTTACTGCTGGAGTCTTCACAGAGGGCAATCCAAGTTCCTCATCAATACTCTTTTCTGAACCACTTGAATCTCCATCAACATCTTCAAAACCTTCACCTGTTTTACTACCAGTAGAAAGCTTTTCTTTACCTTTCTTGGATGTATTTGATGAATTTGCTGGACTGAAATTTCCACGCAATCTTCCACTCCATGGATTTGAGTTGGAACTATTGCTTGGTGATGCATCCGGTCCACTCAAAACTTGAGATTCTGCACTAGATTTTTTAGCATTTTCTTTGTCATTTGGTTCAAGATTCAGTCCTTCTTTGGCATCTACATAGAAGCTTGACATTTCATCAAATACCACATCTCTGTTCACCTTCACCTGTCGTGTGAGTGGGTTAGAACATTTGTACCTCTTTTGCTCAAGGGAATATCCAATGAAGACACATTTTTCTGCTTTCGGATCAAGCTTCGTCCTTAACTCATCTGGAACATGTACATATGCAATACAACAAAAAACTTTCAGATGTGATAAGTTTGGCCTTTTACCTGTAAAATTCTCTTCAGGTGTAACTTGATTACAGCAGCAGTTGGAGTTCTATTCATGATGTATACAACAGTATGCTCAACTTCTGCCCAATAACAATGAGGCATATTCTTCTCAGCCATCAAGGCTCTTGCTATTTCTGCAATATGTCTTTTTTTGCATTCAGCAACACCATTCTGTTGTGGTGTGTACCTACATGAAAAGTGACGCCGAATTCCATGATTTTTTAGAAAACTGTTGAACTCATTTGACATGTATTCACCTCCTCCATCAGATCTTAATGTTTAAATGTACTTCCCTGTCTGCTTTTCCACCATAGCTTTAAAATTCTGGAAGTGAGTGAACACCTCGCTCTTCTCTTTCATGAAATATACCCATACTTTGCGTGTATGATCATCAATGAAGGTAACACAAAACCTGCAACCGCCCATAGATATGGTCTTTGCTGGACCCCAAACATCTGTATGTACTACTTCTAGTACATTCTCACTAACATGCTTGTCATGTGGAAATGATGCTCTTGACTGTTTACCAAATTGACATGCTGCACATACCTTTTGCATTTCTGCAACTTTGAAATTCGGTAGTCCATGGACAATCTCCTTTGACTGCATCATTTTCAGCCTTTGCAAGTTAGCATGTCCAATCCGTTTGTGCCATATCTCTATATCTGCAATAACTCCTACACCTTTTGCAAACATGGCTGCATTCATTTCAGGAATCTTCACATTTAAGGTGAACATCCTACCCACTTTGTTTCCTTTGGCAACCAATCGTCCATCCTGCTTGTACTCTTCTACATATAATCCATCAGCATTGAGCCTGACTTGTAATCCCTGGTCAACCATTCGTCCAACAGAAACCAGATTCTTTGTTATATTTGGAACATGCAACACATCAGCAAGATGTTTTACCTTCCCGTCCTCCATAAACAATGTTATGTTTCCTGTATGCTCAATAGGATGCGATGTATCATCACTTGTTTCAACATATCCAGGAACTGGCATTTTCTGCAAACTACTAAACCATTCTGCATGACTGGTCATGTGATTTGAAGCACCTGAATCAACATACCAGACATTATCATTCGATTTTGAAACACCAACAGACATCGTATTCATCATGTGATGTTGAACCATAAACAGCTTCTCAGAATCATCTGCACTTGTGGATGCATAGTTGTTTTGCTGCCTTCTGTTATTTTGATTCTTTAACCTGCAAACACGTTCAAAGTGTCCAGGTTTACCACAATTCCAGCATCCTTTACTATCATTACCTGAATCATTTCTTTGGAAATTTCTGCGACCTCTTTGGCTCCCCCTACCTCGAAACTGTCCTCTTCCTCCTGCATGATTCTGTTGTTGACCTTGGTCTTGGTTACTGTTTCCTCTTCCACTTCCAAAACTTCTACCTCTACCTCTTCCTCTGCCAGAGTAGACTACCTGCTCAGAACTGGGCTTTCCTTGGGAATTTGAGTCCTCACCAAGATTCTTTTCTTCAATAATCAGCATAGATACCAGATCGGCAAAATTTGGAATATTTTCCCTGGTTTGTATGGAAGTTCTGAACTGCTTATATGCAGCTCCTAAACCACGAAGGCACACTTCCACCTTATCATCATCATCTACATTCACGCCAATAGATGCAAGTGACTCACATATGCCTTTGATTTTAAGAGTGTAGTCACTTACCGACATGTTCTTCTTTTCCAATGTATGCAACTCATTCTTGAGTTGCAATTTCCGTGCCTTTGTATTAGTCTCATACAAAGTGACCAAGCTGTTCCAAGCCTCTTTTGGAGTCTTGGCATCCTGTATGTGTCCAATCATGCTCTCCTGTATGCTAACAAATAGCCAATACATTACCTTTCGTGCTCTTGATTCCATTCCTCATATTCTCTTAACTGATCTCCAGTCCGATTCCTTTCTGGTAACTGCGGAGCATTTTCATTCTCTCCTTCGATGTACTTCCAGTAGCCTTTTCCCATCAGGAAATTCGTCATTCTGAATCTCCAAGCATGGAAGTTGTTCTTGTCCAGCTTATCGCTCATAAGCTGACTCATTCCATCTACATTTGCCATTTCTGCAACAATTCACAACACTGCAAAACACTACAAGTAGCACTTCTGCTTGAACACTGTTGCACTATGACGTGACAGTTTGATCTCAAAAAAACACAGTTTTCGTGTATCAACAGTACACGGAATCGCTTGAAATTCTGGATCTGGAATATATGAGTGTTGCCGAACACAACGCAAGTTACAGTTTCTCAAACTGACCTGGTTTTTCTGTGGGCCCCACCTTGCGGGCTCGAAATGGAGGTCGAGATGGCTCCGAAACTTCAATCTGACAAACGATTTTCGTAGCAAACGGAGGCCGTTTGTGAAATCACATTTTCTCCATGCCTTGTTGCGTAGTCTTCATCGTCGCCTTCTCCACGAGCTCTCTACAGCCACGCTGGCTCTGATACCATGTCACGAGGAAGGAGATAAGGAAGAGAGCTCACACACACACTCTCACTCTCAAGGAGAAGCACACACACAGATTGAGGCAAGGAAGAATGATCTTCTTCTTCTTCTTCTATTACATAAAAGGAATGTACAAGAATGACCTAAAAACAAGAATACAACAAGTGCAATATATAAAGATCACTACATACGGAAAAACCTAATATCTTCGAATGAGTGAGCTGGCAAGAAACAAATGTGCCATCACTCTCGGTAGATAAATCTAGTAAAGCTCAATGAAGTATCCCTGACATATATCGGTATGACCACTATACATGTCAGAGAAACGAAAAACTAGTACGTGTCATCCTAGATCATCACATATTGAGCTTGATATCTCAACACACCAAGGCAAGACCCACCCTATACGTATAATGACAATTATGCCTTGAAAATCAAGGAAGAAATAGACAGACTCATAGAAGCCGGATTCATCTACGAAATAGAACACACTGAATGGGTCTCACCCATCGTAGTCGTGCCTAAGAAGAAGGGTAAGTCGAGAGTGTGCATTAACTTAACGAAGGTCAATGCTGCCACAATTAGGGATAGTTACCCTTTACCCATTACAAAGCATCTATTGGAAAGTTTTGCAGGTTAGACAAGCCAAGATACTCGGTCATATAGTTTCAAAAAATGGAATCTCCATGGATGAAGATAAGGTACAAGTAATCAATGAATTACGTAGGCCAAAGAACATCAAGGAAGTACAAGCATTTTTGGGCCATTGCGGTTATTATCGAAGATTCATACATATGTATGCAATCATCGCCAAACCACTTTACAACCTGCTAACCAACTTTGAGTGGATAGAAGAATGCGAGAGTTCCTTTAATGAGCTTAAGCGACGATTGTGTTCTGTGCCTATTCTAGTGGTACCTGATTGGAAAAAACCTTTTGATGTACATGTAGATGCTTCCAATCGTGCCATATGATGAGTGTTGGAACAATCCGTAGAGGAGGGAAATATAGATTTACCAATTGCATACGCGAGCAGGCAGTTGAACGCGGCAGAGAGAAACTACACCACAACTGAGTGAGAAGGACTAGGAATGGTCTATGCAGTGAGGAAGTTGTGCCATTATTTATTGGCAAATAAGTTTAAATTCTTTACTAACCACGAAGCTCTTTTGTATTTGGTCAAGAAACCATCCAACATTGGTAGATTGATATGCTAGTTCTTACTCTTGATGGAGTATGATTTTGAAGTTGTAGTAGAAAAGGGAAAAACACACTTAAGAGTGAACCACCTCTCTAGGATAACTTTAGGAGAAGCAGCTACTAGGGTAGTAGATGAGCTACCAGATGCTTATCTCTTCAATGTTGAGTTTTTGAGTGAATGGGCCAAGTCATTAGTCCCAGTACTAACATACGAACCTAAGAACCCTCAAGTAAAAACCCAAGAGAAAGAAATTGTGAGAGTGTAGAGGTATCAACTTCTCACAAGAAGCATCTATAGGCAAGACCATCACAATATCCTTGCCTGTTGTGTCGAAGAACATGAGTAAAACAATTGGTTGCAATTAGCTCATGTAGGTGCATTGGAGCAACACCACTCTAGACAAGCGACACTATCAAACTTAAAGAGGTTAGGTGTGTATTGGTCGTCAATGGAAAAGGATGTCCAATGACTGTGTGATGATTGTCCTAAGTGTGGTACTAGACCCCCAATAGAACATGCCACTTTGTACCAAGTGAGCCTAATGCCAAATTGGAGTAAATTCCTTACCTAAGGACACAAACCTTTCTAGAGGACATGACTGTAGCATGTAGAGACAGCCTAGAACAAGAGTCCTTAGAATACAAATGCATTGGTGATAATTTGTATAAGCGAGACAAGACGGTTATCTAAGGATATGTGTGCACGAAAGTGAATATCTTAACCTATTGGAAGCTGCACACTAGGGTGCAGTAGGAGGCCATTTTGGACATGATCGCATTATCAAGGCCATATTATTTTCACGATTATGGTGGCCCGCTCTGCATATGGATGCCCACACCTACGTAAAACGATGTGATCTATGTCAAAGGACTCAATATCCCATACACAGGGATGAGATGCCCCTATGATCCATGATGGGAGGGCACACATTTTCAAAATTAGGAATAGACTTCGTAGGACCTATCAATCCCCCTGCAAGGAATTCCCATGCCGAGTACATCATAGTTGCCACTGACTATCTTACTAAATGGGTAGGAGCTACGGCCAACAGGAAAAACGATGCACGCACCACTACTAAGTTCTTGTTCAAAAATGTATTCACAAGATATGGACTTTCTATCGAGCATGTAAGTGATACGGGTACTCACTTCTTAAATGAGGTCATTAAATATCTATTACAAGACTTTATGGTCATCCACAAGCTAACGGACATGCTGAGAGTACTAATAAGATTTTGCGCAACATTCTCACCAAAATTGTGAACAATCAACGTTCGGATTGGGATCAACAATTACACCATGCCTTGTGGGCTTATGGTGTAGCCTATAAAATAGTGCTTAATGCTACACCATTCCAAATGGTGTTTGGTCAAAATGCCATGTTGCCTTTAGACCTTTTGATAACCACACTCAAGATCGCTCAGGAGTACGAATGGAAAGGTCATGAGCTTTCCTCAAGAATGTTTGACCTAGAACGTTTGGGAGTAGTAGCAGGAATCTATGCCGCTAAGAAGAGACAGAAAACCTACTTTGATGCTCATATTAATGACAAGGGATTACGAGTAGGATATTTGGTGCTAATTTACACCTTGAAAAAACATGCCCGCAAGTTAGACAAATGAGGTTATGGACCCATGATCATTAATAGGATATCAACTAGTGGTGCAGTTCAGTTAGCAACTCTTGAAGGAGAAGTACTGCTTAATTATATTAGCTGATGCCGAGTTAAGCTATATCAGGAACCTTTAACTACTGACATCCTTAAACAACTAACCCTTGCCAAGAAGCAAAAGGAAGAAGAGGAAGGAATCATAGCTGAAGCCCAGCAGAAGCATTGGAATGCATTGAGCGAATGAGACTACGTAGGAAAGGACTAGATAGAGAACCTCAATCAATGGATGCCCTTCGATATCCTGTAGCTATGTGCCAACTTGGAGGAGGAGATGTTCCGAGTATCATTGATAGGAGACCATTCATTAATATCACTCTAGGATAGGAACCCATGCACACGTAGTGTAAGGCTTTAATTGATTCTAGTGCAGCAATGAATGCAATTCGACTCTCTCTTTGTAGGGAATATGAAATTAAGCCTCTTGAAGCCTATCTCATCATACTAGGTGGATTAGAAACCCCTTGCATTGGCAAAGTGGAGCTACCAATCTCCATAGAAAATGTGACCTTGATAGTAAAATTGTTGGTTTGTCATGATGACGATCTAATAGAACCTATGATCCTAGGCCAGGAATGGTTATACCATTACTCGATGAATTTAAATCTTCACAGAAGTGTGCTTCAATTGGAACTTGCGGGATAGTATCATGAGCTACCCCTCCAAAGTGGATATGGGGAGGTGTTGGATGTGACAGGAGACCCCCCAACCTTGTGCGAGCCTACACACCCTACTGAGCACACACAGGAATTGCCACCCATCTAGGAGAGGAAATTGGGTGGACAGACAGGAATCCGATACGTATGGCAGCATAAGGCTCAGTCTTCAGATGAATGTAAACAATCACCATTTCCAGGCAAGATTGTAGTGGATCTCCCTTCTCTTCCAAAATAACATGTGGCTATGATATCTCACCTTCGACAAGCTGCATGGTCACATCATCCATGTACTCATCGGCGTGGCACATCACAGTGGTTTGTAAGACAATCCACTCAAGCATAACCTCAATCGAGGTGGATATGCAAGGCAACCATACCCAGCGAGTCAAACACTTGAGATCTTTGGCAGCCCTCTCAATTTCAATCGAGGCAACACATTCAGAAAATTTGGGTGCCTAAGTCCTTGGTGAGAGCTCAATCCAAGTCTCGCCAGCTCTGGGAACCTAAAAAGTGCGTAGTTTATGCATCAACCTTAGTCAATTCTAAGCAGACCTTTTCTGAGACTACTAAGGAACCCAACACACCTTCTTTTGTGAATTCCACTTCATCTCTTCTAACCCCTTGTGTGATACGAAAATGGATCCCCAAGCCTTCAGTAGTCACGAGTACTCTCGACCCAATTCACCTTGACCATCGACTTAGTGCAACTAAAAATCTTATTAACCACTACATGCAGACCCAGTTCGAGAAGTTCATATCATCACTATCCTTGTAACATACACTAACTCTATAGATGGTATTCATTCAAAATCAATTGTAAAGCCATGCACCTCACACACTCCCACTCACAGTGAAGCACGCACTTCTCACAATTCACTTATCACATCATTAAAATCACACACTGCACAGGAAGCATGTTGGTGGTTGAAAGGAATGGAGGTCTCATCTTCTTGGGATCTTAATTATTTTCCATGACTAATGTGTTTTCCTCTTCACTTCAGCTTAGGTTCGCAACACCAACTTTCCAGCGTGAAAGCTGAAGGTTAAACTAGTGCAACGCTCGGTGGCCTATCGTGGATTTCTCGGCTCTTCCATTTGAGAGTTTGCCTAAGGCTATCCCGACAGAGTTCTAGGGTTTAACGGGACCGATGCCCATTGAAGACCCTCCTCAAGGACATACATAAAGAGTAAGCAGCAAGCACACTAGTTCCAATGGCTTGCACGACCCTTGGGAGATGCAAAGTTCATATATGAAGCTAATGTGACTTATGGTGCAAATGTGTGGAGATGCTACCAATTCTTTTCACAAGAATTCAAGAACCTCCAGAATAGTGAAGATCTCCAACCAATATGGAAGAGGGCAAGATTCACAAATTACTTTAGTGCACCCCTTCTGAAACCAGATTTTTATCGATATTATTATTTAATGGCATCTATTAAAGAAAAGGAGCGCAAGGAATTGGACCTTGTCTTTGTATTACCGTCCTTGGTGAATGACCCACCCTTCAAGAAGTTTACATTATCTCTAGACTTAATGAGGACTGCGCTCAAGATTCACGGCACCGATACACCCACAGAGAAGGAGCGTCTCATCCCAGAACCGATGAAGCGAAGTGACATTGATAAATGGCCCACCATCTTCGCCATCACCCCTAAGTTGACCACTCCTCTAAGAATCTATCTACAACACTTTGATTTCCCTGCACAGGAGCGATTTATGATTCCCCACAAGCGTCTTTGGTTTGGTTTGCATCTTGCCACCACAGGGCCTTAGACAATCGATATTGCTACTTACATTCAGGATCAACTTTTATTGGCCGAACATCGGTGGGAGAAGAAAAAGGTTGTTCATGGATGCTGTGCTCTTACATGCATCATATACATGTGTTTGGCCTATGATATTGCTATAGAGAGAGCCCTCTCAATTGTGCAATTACAACAATATAAAGGCTTCAAGAAGACCACGCGACCTCCCAAAACCTGTCGAGTCAAGTGCATGCGCGGCTCCATCCCATGCCTACAAGTGCCGGCATCACCATCACCTCAGCCCACACCCGAAACCTCTCCTCAACAATCTCCAATTCAACCACAACCAACGATTCCCCCTCCCCACATTCACTTGAATCGATCCGCTGCACTCTATGAGGTTTCACAGGCAAAGACCATCAGACCTACCACCACAATGACTAGTGCCACCATGACTATGGAGGCTCCTGCAAAAACTTCTCCATTTGTCTCTGAGTTCTTCACCTTCCAAGTTACAAGCTTGGGCATTGAGGATATTAATACTATGTTTTATTTTGAGATCTCCAATGTATTGTCTAGTGATTTTTAATTTTTGGATACCCATGTTGTCTCTCAAGAATTTGAATGCCTGGCTTACCCCGCTACACAATCAGAGGGAGAGAATGCCAACTTGGAAGATGAGGATGACAACCAAACAATCACAGATGAAGGCCACGTTGATACTGAAGCTAGTGTGGAAGAAGTACAACAATCAGAAGCATACATTGAAGTTTTGGGGGAAGCTAGCACATATGAAGAAGAAACGAAAGAGGCAGTAGCTTATACCATCACCATCCACTAGCTCCACAACAATATGAATAAAGTTTGGGCACAAACTAGATTAACATAAGAACAAAGTGAAGCCATCTTGCAACATGAACTGGTCAGCGACAACTTCGAAGAAACTTTTATTTATGCTATGCATGAGTTGGTGAAATCTATCGATGTGCTGGAAGCCTTGTGCTATTTGCTAAGGAAGCCCTTACCAAAGTTCAACCCTCATTGGGTTCGCATTCTCAAATGCCCAGGTACATACATTCACGTCCCTACTGGTCCCATCACATCAACACCTCCTATGGGTTCCTCCATGATCGACTTGACCGAGGAAACACCTTCCTAAGTACATGCCAATATCGAAACCCTCCCCTCTCACCCTGTGCCAACCCTATCCTCCCATGATATTGTAGATAGCTCTGATGTGTGTATTCCCTCCTCCGTTTCTGTTTGTCCCCCTAAATCTAGCCCCATTCTGATTGCTGCTCACATTCCCCCAATTTTTGTTCCACCTATTATGACACCACCCACCATTTCCCCGCTCCCTCATTTCCCCTCATATACCACTAATGCGTTATAATCCTTTATCGTCTCCACCCAGCCAACCTCCTTCTATACTTCTTTTATATCCTTTTTGTAGCCCCGATCTACACCTTTTCCATTTGTAAGACCCTCTTAGGAACTTCACACACTAGCCGCTTTCTTATGGCCATCAAGTCACTCACCTCTCACCACACAATTGCACCCACCACCACACACCATTGCTCTGACATCAGTCTTTCATATTGCAATCACTAAAAGTTCCACTAGTGACATGGACATCTCACCCACTACTTCATCAGATGCACAATTACATGCATCCACCTCACCACATAGCACATCTCACATGTCACATGTTCGTAGATCACTTCCGTCACTTGCCACGGCATCCACCATCCCTACCCCTACTCCGACTCCCATTGCATCACAAACCACCCTGCATGTCACATTCCCCACCCTTGGATCATCATCATCATCCATTGTTGATGTTGCTATCTAGCAAATGATATAGTGTCTTCAACAAATCCACGTAGAATATTCATCACTCGGGCAATAGCATTCTGCCCTACAATAGACTACACAAGAGTTATAGGTATGCTTATATGCACTCACCCTACATAATCAGGATCTTAACATAAAGTATCAGAACTTGGAAACCGAATATCAGAAATAGCAACAAACTTTTGAAGCTCAAGTTTAGGAACATGTCAAAGATCTTGACTCACAATTAGATGTTTACTTGATGAGAAATGCCCAACTATCATGCAATATGGTGCTTCTTCACCGACATCTCAACGCTGCAAAGGAGGAAAATCAACATATGCAACAGTAGAATCGCGAGAATTTTGAAGCTACATTGGACAATCCGGATACGCCTCTTAGTCCATCTTGCTTTCAAGCCATCCTCCCTGAATTGATGCAGATCCTCTTGGAAGACCATGCAGGTGTGCTTGAGGACTATGAACATTTACAAGACGAATGCTGCACCCTCAAAGAAACCAATAAAAAATTATTGCTTAAAGATTCTTTGGGACCCACCATTGTACAGGAAGTGGAACCACCAGATCTCTTGGAAGAATTGAATGCGCTACATATGAAAGTACAAGAGTTACAGACTCAAGTATCTAATATGACGGAACCCCCTCGCCCAGAGTGCCCACTTGATCTACTGAACCAGAGGAAATAATACCTATCCCTCTCGAGGAAACATTTGATGAAGAATACATACCTTTACCTGTTGTTGGTGGCCGCTCATCCCCTGAAGGACAGGACACCTAAGAATTACCTCCGTAGCGTAGTTAAAGACCATCGAAGAATTGGGTAAGAAACACTCTACTCGCATAGATGCGCAACTCCATGCAATGGAGAACCTCAAAGAAGTTATTTTGAAATCGCCCTATTTTGCCACTATCGCCCCGCGTAGACATATAATGTCTAGTGAATTACAGTTTAAGCCATATTTCCTTTTGTTAGAAGAATATAATTTTCAAGTTGAGAGCATTACTCAGAAGTGTCCCATGCACACTACGCAATTCGAGCCGGAAGATGTTCCACCAGAAGTAGAGCGAGGCCACATATATCAACCCACCTGGCATGCAAACTTACTACAAAAGTACCTGAAAATGATGCATACGTGGATGCATGCATCGACGTGCTTGAAGTACAACCCATGTTATGGACCGATTTTGCACACACGTACTTGGACGGCATTTGCTATTAAATAATCATCAATGCCAAAATTGGCTCAACTATCCATATCTCGCACTTCCCATGAATAATACTCTGACTGTCGACTATATGATGGCCACCATTCATCATTGGTAACCACATCTACACAAGATGACTGACATTGCTGCTCAAATGACTGAAGATTTTTGATATGATGTAGATAGGATTCAAAACCTTCTGACGTGTCAAGGCTCCCAATGTAAATACACTAGGCTTCGAGTATGGGAATTTGGACCTTGTTTAAGACATGGGCATGACACCTTCTCTCAAGGTATGCTATGCTTGTCAATGCAGATTGAAGTACATGCTCGCCTGCTACAAGCAGATGTTCGAAGATATGTTCACCACCGGCTTCTTGGAATATCACTAAGAAGTGTTTATCAGTCCAATGCATTTGCTACACATATTTGCCTATGAACGAATCATGTATTCAGAACATTATATGCACCCACCTCCAGACAAACCCTAGCCCATTGATTGGGAGAAACTTGAACATGACCTTATCCGGGGACTTTGCATTATAGAACATACTTTGGCAACGGACCTGCTCACTAACTATATTATTCATGTGCAATCAGGTTCTATCAGTGACGACAAAAACGAGGAGGAGGGGAGTGTTCATGGCAAAGGATCGAATACTGGTTCTCATCATAGAAGAAGAGGAAGCACCTAAACTACTTAGAAGATCTCATCATGGCAATAATGATTTTTATCACTAAAACTATGTAATATATGTACATATATCCAATAATTGCGAGTGGGACTCCATTTTGTGCAAGCCAAGGGGTCCTCAAGCTTGAGGAGTCTAAGTAGAAAGCTCATACCAATCTTTGTAATTTTTAAAAGCCGTTAGATATTTCAAAGTAGAGGTAGAACCTATTTTTTAACTATGCTGGTCACTAGACATGAAACCGGTCAAAACTAGACAAAAACTATAAATAGAGCAAGAGAGCTCATTTTGTTGTTGTTGTTAGTTTATGATTGATCCTATGAGCTAGAGCTAGAAGAGCTATTGTAACTAGTTGATGATGAATCTGAGTATGAGTACATTTCTTACCTTCCATTGATCCCCATCACAACTTTCCTAGTGTGTGTGTGTATATATATGCATGTGTATGTATGCTCTTTGTATTTCTCATCATCTTCTTCATGCACATCATTCGCTCTTAATTTTCATATCAGCCTAACCTCTCCAGGGATTGACAATTACGAGGTGAAGCTCCTCACGTTGGTACTTTCCATTGTGCTAGAGTGACACACTCATTCCTCTAATGATGCTGATTTGCAAAAGAAGAAGAGATACAAATATTTCCGCAAGGCTGGTCATACTATTGATGAGTGTAGAAAGCTTGCTAAGCGCAATGAAAAGAAGAAGGAATCTGGCATGTCTATTGCTAAAAGTTCAACAAATGTTCATGCCTCAAATTTTTGGGCATGTGTTGTTACATGTTATTATGACGCATCTTGGCATTCTAAATGTATGCTTGTGAGTGAGGTTGATTCAGATTGGTTCTTTCATAGTGGTGCTTCAAAGCACATAACTTCATGCAAAAGATTTTTTGCATCTTTGAAAGATGCACCCAAAGGAGGACATGTGGTGTGTGCAAAGAATGTCTCTTATCCTATCATTGGAGTAGGAGAAATTGAGCTTACGGTTGCAAATGGAGGTGTGACTCTATTGAAAAATGCATTGTATGTACCCAGTGTCAAGAAGAACTAAATTTGAGTTCCATTGACTGCCAAAGCTAGACTTTGTGTACACTTTGTTGATGATAACTGTATGGTTCATGATTTCAGCATTGGTGATATTACCGTGATGTCTGGTACATTATGTAATGGTTTGTATCGCATGGATACATACAAGAGGGCTACTTCGAATGCCTTCATTGCTCATACTTCTCCCATGGCTGAAATGGATCTTTGGCATGCTCGTACTGGTCACTTAAACATCAATAATTTGCTTGACTTGCAAAAGAAGGACATGGTTATTGGTTTTCTAACATGTGAGTCCATTGAAAAGCATGCATATGAAGATTGCATTCTTGGAAAAATGCATCCCGCTTCTTTTCCGAAAGATATTCATACACACACTACAAGAAAATTGCCGCTTGTTCATAGTGATGTATGTGGTCCCGTCAAGACTCCATCTTTTGGGAAGCATGTATATTTTGCTACCTTCATTGATGATGCTAATTGTCATACATGGGTGTATCCTATGAAAGCAAAGACTAAGGTATTTTCTTGCTTCAAATCATTTTTGGCTATGGTTGTAAATTTTTCTTCACAAAAGCTTTTGACTCTATGCGCACGTATTGTGGTGGTGAATACATGTCACATGAGTTTAATGCTTTTCTTCATGAAAGAGGTATTTCACACCAATGTATGATGCCATATACACCTTAGAAAAATGGTGTTGCTGAGCAAAAAAATAGAACACTACTTGAAATGGCATGATGTATGGTTAAAGTAAAGCACCTTCCTGACAAGTTTTGGATGGAAGCGGTCATGTGTGCAAACTATGTGTTGAATCGCTACCCTACAAAAACATTGAGAGTCATTACTCCGTATGAGGCTTGGAACGGACATTAGCCTATGGTTAGTCATATGCATGTGTTTGGTTGTGGGATATCATTTGTACCATCCATTGACGAACACAATTATTGTGAATCGAGATGTGGTATTTGCTGAAAATTTAGTTTTCCCTCTACTTGAATGCAAGAAAGCCAACAACTAGCTCACAAGATGTGTTCACTACACTAACACCTTTGTTCCAAAATGGTGCGCTTGACTATGGCCATGTAGACCAGCCAAATGAGGCTCAAATTGCTGAAAAATTCCAGCAAAATAGAGCTAAAAATATAGAGAATTTCCAACCAAACATGGTCAAATTTTTTCACTCAAAAATTTTTGGAACTACTGGAAATTTCAAGCCACATATGGCTAAACATTGGTGTCAAAATGTGGCTAAAAATGAGCACGAAATTCAGCCCACACATGATGTACATGTTGATGATGTATTGCATAATGAACACATGTCTATCAAGAGTGGACAAACTATGCCAAACTGGATAAAAAAAACTTTGCAAGACATCAAATTGAATGCACCTTTACTTGGTAGAACATTTGTGGATTATTCTCTTATTGCAACATGTAATGAAGATCCACTTACTTTTGAAGATGCATGTGAAGATCCACAATGTATGAGTGCTATGCAATCAGAAATGGATTCCATACATAGGAATGGCACTTGAGTTATGTGAATTGCGAAAAGGAAGAAATGACATTGGTACAAAGTGGGTTTACAAGATTAAGAGAAAGTCTGATGGTAGCATTGATTTCTACAAAGCTAGATTGGTTGCCAAAGGATATGTGCAATAATATGGCATTGACTATGAGAAAACTTTTGCACCTACTTCACACATGACTACCATTTGTATTGTGGTTGCATTGGCTACCCATCAAGGTTGGAAAGTGCATCAATTGAACATAAAAACAGCCTTCTTGAATGGTGATTTGCAAGAATAGGTCTATGTGAAGCAAGCTTAGTTGAGGATTCCAGTGATGCATTTGACACTTCTCTTTTTCAGCAAGTTGTGGGATGTCTTATATATGCATGCAACACAAGGCCGGATATGCATTATGCTATTTCCTAGTTGAGTCAATTCATGCATAGCCCTAGCACTAAGCATTGGCAAGTGGTGAAACATGTGTTTAGATATCTCAGAGGCACTTTGAGCTTACGTCTCTTTTATGGAAGAGATATTCAACCATGCTTGCATGCTTTTATAGATAGTGATTGGGTTGGTTGTTATGATACTTGCATGTCCACTATTGGTAATTGCTTTTTCCTTGGAGACTCATGCATATCTTGGTTGAGTAAGAAGCAACCTATAGTGGCGACATCAAGTTGTGAAGCTGAGTATAGGGCAGTTATCACAGCTACAGTGGAGTGTATATGGCTGATTTGCATGGAGATTGATGTTGCTACGCATATTCGCACTGATAGTCAAAGTGCATTGGTTGTTGCATGAAACCCAGTGTTTCATGCTCAAACATATTGAAGTGCATTATCACTATGTGAGAGAGCACCTTCATGCAAGAGATATTGATTCGCTATATGTTCCTATAATGTGGCAGACATATTCACCAAAGCTCTTCCATGAGAAAATTTGAAGCTTTTCGCAAAGCTTTAGGCTTATTACCTTGTGGGGGCTGATCTGTCCCTCCCTATATGTGTTCATATGATTCACTCTAGGGTGGTTTGTTACACTTACATGTTCCTCAAGTAGCTTTGATGTGAAGCTTTTCCCTATACATGGGCACTTTTTACTCTAGTGCTGGCTAGAGGTTTTTTCCTCATGTTACCACATACATGATTCACTCATATGTGGTGGTACTTTGTACTTATGGATATTATTCAGCTTTTACTTCAGTTCAGTTCATCGTCAATAGAGAGAGCTACTCTAGCCATCCATCTTCTCCATGTGTCTTGCTATGTTTGTGCTCCTTGTGTGTGCTTCTTGTGTGTCTCTCACACTTCTACACACACCAACAAGCAAGGTGTCTTCTTTCCTTCCTCTTATTTGCTATATCTAGTGATGCTTTTGGTTGCTTACTTAAAGATTGTTGTGAGCTCCCAATTAGCTACCTATCCTCTCCTCCAAACATTATATAGCTCTTTGTCCTCATGCACATCTAGATTCCTCTATAAGGTTGAAACACTCTAAGGAGATTGAATACTTCATTAAACACATTGACTCATGATAAAGCCTTGAATCGTGTGAGCTCTAGTCCATGACCAATTTAGGGTCCTTGACCAATGTGGGTAGATGGATTTTAGACTATGGAGGTCTAAATAAACATACAACTCTCTCCATCTTCTAAAGATAATTTTCCTTATTGCTCAAGGAGGGAAAATGTCTATGAATTAGAGCCTCTAATTCCCAATTACCATCTATAAGTGGACTATTACTCCATGTTATTTAATATTCTGCTATGGAGTGATTCTGCAATCACCACTCCGTCTTATCTAGAGCTCTAAAATGAACATCTAGCTCTGATGTTCTGTCTCCTAAAGAAAACACAACATCTACACGTTTCTCATCTCAAGAAATATATGGTCTCAATTTACTTACATGGAAAACTATGTGAACTTTACAATGGTTGGGTAATTATAACTTGTAAGGGACATCACTAATCTTCTTGATTATTGCCAAGGGTCCAAAAAATCCAAGGTCCATTGTCGATGATTAATGAAGTGGAATCTCCATAAAACATACGATCACTTTCTTGAAATGTTTTTGGCATACAATGTCTATCTACAAAAGCTTTAAGCCTCTCAATAGCTTGCAAAAGATTGCATTTAGCTATCTTAATATTCAGTTGAATGTTTGTGAGAAATTGTGAAACATTAGGAGATTCACGTGGCGATCCCATGGTGGTTGGACAATGCAAAACATAACTATAAATCACCTCAAATGTGCGAACTTAGTAGTTTTGTGATGCCATCTATTATAGGCAAACTCTATCCCATTTTCTTTTTTGAGACATATGCCCAAAGCATATCTTTGCGTATTTGATTTACTCTTTTGTTTTGATTGTCTATCATTGGATTCTCTCCATTACTCATCTTGAGTTGTCCTTGTAATGTTTCCAAAAATTTCCTTTAAATCTTGCATCGTTGTTGAAAACTATGGAGTTAAGTAAACCATAATTTGAAGATGTTCTGAATGAAAATTTCCAGAGCTTGCAAAGCTTCAATTGTTTTCTTAGCAGGAATAAACTATGTCATTTTTACTCAATCGATTAGCAACAACAAAATTAGATTCTTTTGTCCTAGGTAAATTCAAATAAAATCGACGGAAATATTGTCCCAATAGTAGTGCACTATCTCTAATGGCTATAAGAAACATGTAGGACGTCGCCTCTCTACTTTATTTCCTAACACTTAAAACATGGACTCACATAATTCCTTATATCTTTGGTAATCTTTGGCCACCAAAAAGTGTGCCTAGATAGTCAAGTCTTTTCTCAATATTAAGATGTCCTACACATGGCACATCATGGTCCCCGAACTTCCCTTCTTGGGAACTATGTAGACAAATCTTTCCCTTTCTTTGAAGAAAACCTTGCTGAAAATAAGAGAACGAATTATTCTCATGATAATTTGATAATTTGTTTTCAATGGATTGGAAATATCAATATGAGAATATTTAATGTCGATGAAATACAAATCATGTTGCCGAATCTTCAAAACATCAATAATAGCATAAAACCCTTTGTCATGAATCGCCCAATTTTTTAAGACTAAGAAAGATTCTTACTTTGAAAAGTAACTAGTCTACTTTCTTGAATTAATATTGCACTAACTAATATGATGACACTATCATCAGTTTCTAACTCAAATGGTTTCTTTAAATCAACTACTAAGAGAATTGGACCACCTGAAATCACTTATTTCAATGCATCAAAATCATCTTTCTATGGATTGATCCACACACACATTTTACTATTTTGTAATAATATTGTCAATGCACAGTTATATGTCAATAACTAGCAATAAATTTTGAGTAAAAGTTTGAAATTCCTAAGAATAATTGTAACTAGAGCTCATTTTAAGGAATTGACCAATGGAGGATCTCATAGAAATTCTATAGATCCATCCTAATTCTATTGGTAGGTATGATGTTTCCTAAGTATTGACCCTAAGATAGACATAGCTATATCTTCTTCAAGTTGACATACACTATATTCTTATTTGAAATATTGAAAAATATATGCAAATGAAATTCATGATCTTGTAATTTTTTACTATAAACTAATAGATCATCTAAAAAGTTCATAATAATTGATCAATAAAAGGAAGAAAAATCGCATTCATGACCATCATAAAAGTAATTGGAGCATTTGTGAAACCAAAAAGCATTACATATTTTGATTGCATAACAACCATCTAATTTTCAAAATTTTGTGCTTCATCAAATGAAAGAAGCTCATTCTCATCACAAAGACTAGATGTAGCCATAACATAACAATCTGATGCAAAAGAAGCACTATGAGAGCCTGAATGAGTATGATATGAGAGAAGTTACTTTGCTATCTAGTAAAGTCTGCATGAGCCATTTAGGCATAGTTTTCGCCTCCTCTATATTAGTTCTCTCATCAGTAAGTGCATCATGAAAATCTACATCAGAAATGGAATGATGTGCATCATCATATGAAACCTATAAAGGCTCAAAAGTTGCCTCATTTGGACTAGCACTAGACTATCCACCTGTAAAAAGAGGAAGCAAAGTGTCATGCATGTCTTTTGATCTAACTTATGTACCACTAGTACATGAAACTAATGGTGAATAACATCTTCCATAAAAACAACATCACGGATAAACAAAATGCGTTTAGTCTATGGATGATTCAAACGATAGACTTTCCTTTCACAATTGTACCCAACAAAAATACATTTCGCTGCTTTATCATTGGATTTTTGATGACCTTGTTCAAGCACTAATGCATATGCCAGACAACCAAAAATAGACAAGTGAGCAACAGATGGCGTGAACCCATGCCAAGCCTCATATGGAGTGATAGACTGCAATGCTTTAGTGGGACACATGTTAAGTACATATGCTGCACACATAATAGCCTGAAGCTAGAAACTATGTGGTAAAGCCTGACTCTTGACCATAGACCTTGCCATCTCCATGAGTGAATCGTTCTTCTGTTCAGCAACGCCATTCTCTTGAGGTGTATATGGCATTGCACACTGATGTTTTATCCCATGTTCAACTAGAAATGCACTAAATCTGAAGAAATATATTGCCCCCTCAATCTGGAGGGTGCCCATTTTACATGCTGACAAATTCCCATCCAAAATAAGAAACTATTTGAATTGTCATGAGGAAGGACATAAGGAAGAGAGCTCACACACACTTCTCACACTCAAAGAGGAGCATGTCATAGATTGAGGCAAGGAAGAATAGTCTTCTTCTTCTTCTTCTTCTTCTTCTTCTATTACATAAAAAGAATGTATAAGAATGACCTAAAACAAGAATAAAACAAGTGCAATATATAAATAAGTACATAAAGAAAAACTTAATGTCCGCAAATGAGTGAGCTGACTAGAAACAAATGTGCCATCACTATCAGTAGATAAATCTTATAAAGCTGAATAAAGTATCCCTGACATATACCGGCGTGACCACTATAAATGTCAGAGAAATGAAAAAACTGATACGTATCATCCTTGATCATCAAATGTTGAGCTTGATATCTCAACACTCCCCCTCAAGCTCAATGTCATGTCCTCTAATCCAAGCATCTTCTGAAACTTCTTCAACTTCTCCACTCCAAGTGCTTTAGTAAAAATATCTACAACCTACTCATCTGTTCTCGCATAAACAAGATCAATATCACTTGCTAATACCTTCTCTCTGACAAAGTAATAATCTACCTTGATATGCTTTGTTCTAGCATGAAAGACATGATTTCGTGCTAACTATATGCTGCTAAGATTATCACAATAGATGGTGATAGGCTTTTCACTTCCACACCTAAATCTGCAAGCAGAATCTCCAGCCATGATGCTTCACATGCTACCATTGCAGCACCTCTATACTTAGCCTCTGTACTCAACAAAGCAATAGTTGATTGCTTCTTGCGCCTCCATGTAATAGCTGCACTCCCAAGTGAGAATAGAAATCCACCAGTAGATCTTCTATCTGGAATGTTTCCAACCCAATCTGCATCAGTGTATCCATGAACCTGTAATTCTACACTAGCTTCATAAAACAACGCATAATCCAAAGTAGCACTCACATAATGTAGAGTGCACTTTAGACCATTTAAATTTGGCTTCCTCGGAACCTGTATAAATTGACTTTCAAGTCCAACAGTGTAGCTTAGATCAGGTCTTGTAATTCTGAGATATATCAAACTTGCCACAATTTTCCTATACATAGTAGAATTTTCAAATGCTTCACCTGATGTAGTATCCAACTTCAAATTCTATTCTGATGGCATGAAATTGGTTTACAATGAGCCACACCATACTTTTGCTGCATATTCAAGGAATATTGCCTTTGCGACATCCATATACATGTTTCTGTATGTATAAACTCAATGCCCAAGAAATAGCGCAACACACCAAGATCTTTCATGTCAAATTCCTGCATAAGAAGTTGCTTTACCTCTTTGGTGCTCTCTTCATTATCACCACCTGTAATCAAGTCATCAACATAAATAGCCATCAATCTTCCTTGCATATAGTGAATGATCTGCATCACACATAGAAAACCCAATGGTGGTTAAGTAATGAGCAATACATGCATGCCATGCACGAGGAGCTTGCTTAAGCCCATACAAAGCTTTTTTCAACCTGCAAACATATTTTGGGTGCTTTGAATCTTCATATCCTTTTGCCTAGTCCATATATACTTCTCCTTGTAGGAAATCATTCTTTACATCCATGTCATACAAAGTCCATCCGTTTGCTGAAGCTAATGCAACAAGTGTTCTCATAGTAGACATTTTAGCTACAGGGCTGAATGTTTCCTCATAATCAATGCCATATGTTTGTGCATATCCTTTTGCTACCAATCATGCTTTATACCCACTTATGCTACCATCAGCATTGTGCTTTACCTTGTAAACCCACTTGCAGCCTATGGGTTTCTTTGCTTGCGGCAATGGAACCAGCTTCCATGTATCATTTCCATAAAGTGCATCCATCTCCCCATCCATAGCTTTTTCCCAATCTGCATTTCCAATTGCATCTTCAAAACAAAAAGGTTCAGCATCTTGTATTACCTTTGTCATGTAGGCACGATGACAAGCCATGTAACTATCATATGTCAATCCCTACATTGAGTTCCGCATCCTCCCAGATCTTCTTCATCTTGGGTCACTTCTCCTTGTATCATGTGAATGTGCTTTTCTTACTCTTGGAGTCTTCACAGAGGGCAATCCAAGTTCCTCATCAAGACTCTTTTCTAAACCGTTTGAATCTCCATCAATGTCTTCAAAACTTGTACATGTTTTACTACCAACAAAAAGCTTTTCTTAACCTTTCTTGGATGTATTTGATGAATTTGTTGGACTGAAATTTCCATGCAATCTTCCACTCCATGGATTTGAGTTGGAACTACTGCTTGGTGAGGCATCTAATCCACTCAAAACTTGAGGTTTTGCACTTGATTTTTCAGCATTTTCTTTATCATTTGATTCAAGATTGATTCCATCTTTGGCATCTGCATAGAAGCTTGAAATTTCATCAAACACCACATCTCTACTTACCCTCACCTATCATGCGAGTGGGTTATAACATTTATACCCCTTTTGCTCAAGGGAGTATCCAATGAAGATACATTTTTTTGCTTTTGGATCAAGCTTCATCCTCAACTCATCTGGAACATGTACATGTGCAATATAGCCAAATACTTTCATATGTGATAAGTTTGGCTTTTTACTTGTAAACTTCTCTTCAGGTATAACTTGATGTACAACAACAATTGGAGTTCTGTTCATGATGTATACAACAATATGCATAGCTTCTCCCGAATAACAATGAGGCATATTCTTCTCAGCCATAAAAGCTCTTGCTATTTCTACAATATGTCTATTTTTGCATTCAGCAATGCCATTCTGTTGTGGTGTGTACCTGCATGAAAATTCATGTCAAATTCCATGATTTTTAAGAAAATTGTTGAATTCATTTGACATGTATTCACCTCCTCCATCATACCTTAATATCTGAATATGATTTTTTGTTTGCTTTCCCACCATAACCTAAACATTTTGGAAGTGAGTGAACACCGCACTCTTCTCTTTCATGAAATATACCCATAATTTTCGTGTATGGTCATCAACAAAAGTAACATAGAACCTACAACCCCCATAGATGTGTTCTTTGCAGCACTCCAAACATCTGTATGTACTATTTCTAGTATCTTGTCACTAACATGCTTATCATGCGAAAATGATGCTCTTAACTATTTACCAAATTGAGATGCTGCACATACCTTTTTCATTTCTGCAACTTTGAAATTTGGTAGTCCATTGACAATCTCCTTGGACTGCAACAATTTTAACCTCTAGAAATTTGTATGTCCAATTTAATTGTGCTAGATCTCTATATCACCAATAACTCTTTCACCTTTGGCAAGCGTGGCTACATTCATTTCAAGATTTTTCACATTTAAGGTGAACATCCTACCCATTTGGTTTCCTTTGGCAATCAATCGTCCATCCTCCTTGTACTCTTCTACATATAACCCATCGGCATTGAACTTCACTTGTAATCCTTGGTCAACCATTTGTCCAATAGAAACCAGATTCTTTGTTATATTTGAAACCTGCAGCTCATCAGCAAGATGTTTTACCTTCCCATCCTCCATAGACAATGCTATGTTTCCTATATGTTGGATAGGGTGTGTAGTGCCATCACCTATTTCAACATATCCAAGAACTAGCAGCGTTTGCAAACTACTAAACTATTCCGCATGATTGTTCATGTGATCTGAAGAACTTGAATCAACATACTAGACATTACCATTCGAGTTTGAAACATCCACTTGTGGATGCATAGTTGTTTTTCCACCTTCTATTATTTTGATTCTTCAACCTGCAATCAGATTCAAAGTGTCCAAGATTACCACAATTCCAACATCCTTTACTATCATTACTTGAATCATTTCTTTAGAAATTTTTGCAACCTCTTTGGCTCCCCTTGCCCCAAAATTGTTCTCTACTTTTGTTGTTGTCCGTGATCTTGGTTATTGTGTCCTCTTCCACTTCCGAATCCTCTACCTTTGCCCCTTTCCTTGCCAGAGTAGAATACCCGCTAAAAACTAGGTTTTCCTTGGGAGTTCAAGTCCTCTCTAAGATTCTTTTGTTCAATAATCAACAAGGACACCAGATCAACAAAGTTTTGAATATTTTCCCTAGTCTGATAGATGTACTTAAGTGCTTATATGCAGCTCCTAAACCACGAAGGCACACTTACACCTTATCATCATCATCTACATTCATGCCAATAGATGCAAGTGACTCACATATGCTTTTGATTTTCAGGGTGTAGTCACTTACCGACATGCCCTTTTTCTCCAAAGTATGCATCTCGTTCTTGAGTTGCAATTTCCATGTCTTTGTATTCATCTTATAAAAAGTGACCAAACTATTCCACGCCTCTTTGAGAGCCTTGGCATCTTGTATGTGCCCAGTCATGCTATCATGTATGCTAATAGATAGCCAATACATTACCTTTCGTGCTCCTTGATTCCATCCCTCATATGCTCTTAATTGGTCTGCAATCTAATTCCTCTCTGGTAACTATGAAGCATTTTTGTTCTCTCCCTAGATGTGCTTCAAGTAGCCTTTTCCCATTAGGAAATTTGTCATTCTGAATCTCCAAGCATGGAAGTTGTTCTTGTCTAGCTTATCACTCATAAGCTGACTCATTACATGTGTGTTTGCCATTTCTATAACAATTCACAATGTTACAAGGCACAAGCAGTTTTTCTACTTGAACACTCTCGCACTATGACGTGACAATTCAATCTCGAAAAAACATAGTCTTCATGTATCAACAGTACACGAAATCACTTGAAATTCATGATCTAGAATATACGAGTGTTGTTGAACATGACATAACTTACAATTTTGAAAACTGACCTAGTTGTTCTATGGGCCCCACCTTGTGGGCTCAAAATGGAGATCGAGATGGCCCTACCTTTCTCCATGCCTTCTCGCATACTCTTCACTATCGGCCTTCTCCATGAGCTCTTTATAGCCACATTGGCTCTTATACCATGTCACGAGGAAGGAGATAAGGAGGAGAGTTCACACACTTTCACACTCAAAGAGGAGCATACACATAGATTGAGGCAAGGAAGAATAATCTTCTTCTTCTTCTTCTTCTTCTATTACATAAAAGGTGTTGGGGGATTCTTGTGCAGAAAGGGATTTGAGTGTTTGTAGGAGAAAAGGGAAAGATAAGAAGAAAGATACAGACACTGAAAGCCTCTGTCAATTGATTATAAGGAAAATACGATGGTGATGCACAATACAATCCAATGCTTTCTTGCAAAATCCCACAGAGTGCACAATCACAAAGTACAAAATACCCAAGGTTCTTGTTGCTGCCGGCCTTCTCTGCGCTAGACCTACACCTTCTCCAAGCTTGCACTTGCGCACACCTTGCACTCAAGCTTCCAATAGGGGGAGGGATGGAGACCTTCTGTCGGCACGCGCACAGCTTCAATAGGACCTTGGGATCTTTGGTTGTATAGCTTAGCACTTCTTTGCACACTTCTAAGTCATCTTCATGCAAATGTTGCACTTCATTTCTCTGCATCGCACACTCACTATATGTCTCTTGCACTTTTCTCTTGCTTTGTCTAGACTATGCTCACCTTGGTTAGTCCTCAAGAATCATGTCTTGCCTTGATTTGAGTGTCGGTTCACGTACGCTCCTAACTGCTAGAGTATCTTAGTGCTCACTTTGATGTCCCAAGATTGTCTCCAAAAGTGGGCAGCCAACGAATCCCTCTTTTGTCCTATAATGACTTTAGAGTAAAACCAAAATTTTAATTGGGGGGTCATACTTTCACTTCTACGTACGCTGGCGCTTCACATACCTTCACATTTTGCCTTTTAATTCTTCAAATGTGCACCTAAGAGAGGGTTCACCTGAACCTTCCAAATACTATTTAAAAACACTTTGAACCTTAAAGAAATTAAAGAAAGATCCTCTGCAACCTGCAATCCACTTTCTGCAACATATAACTTTTGTGAACAATTACTTGTGCACTACCTGTGCACCTTGATACCCCAACTTTGAACTCTTTGACTTTGACCATGTTGACTTTGACCTTAACATGTTGAATTTGACTCGTTTTTCTTTCACCTTTGACTTTGACTATAATTGACATTGAAAAATATGACTTTTATGGGATCAACAATTGCCCACCACCTAATGGGCTCTCCGTCTTGGAGAGTCAATCCATGAATGCCCAAAAGTGGTAGAGTAAGAGAATCGGATTGAGTTTCACTTTTTCTGTACAATGAGGGAAGAAGGGGTAGGGTGGGGGAATGAACTGAGTAGGGTAGGGGAATAGGTTTGAGGGGAGGGGTGAGGGTGGGGAAATGTATAGAGTAGGGTAGGGGAATAGGTTTGAAGGCAGGGGAGGGAGGATGGGGGAAGGTACATAGTAGGTAGGGGAATAGTTTTGAAGGTAGGGGAGGGAGAACGGACTGGGGAAGGTACCATTTGAATAATTGGGGCAGGGAATACTGCATGGAACAGGGGTATGGTTGAGTATTGTGGAAAAAAAATGATGGTTGTGAAACTTTTGGGGTCGGGGCAAAAGGGAAAATAAACAACAAAAAAATAGAGTACTATACAGGAATAACCATTACACATGCCAATGAAATAGAAGCAACCAGTAAACAACCAGATAAGGCACAAATAACAAAGAACCGAAATCTCATACATATAGTAGAAAAAATACAATGAGAGTTTTGACTATGCAGTAAGTACATGAAAGTGCCAATGAATGGCATGTAAGCCAAGAAGAGAACTAAGGGCAATCCTGGAATGCTAAGCCTCTACAAACAAAATGAGGCAAGTGGAGGCAAAAGGGGTCAACAAGTAGCAACTCCTAGATCATAGAGGAAAAATACTATGGAGAGGGTTCTGGTTGGTGCACTATCAGAGAATGAGAACCCGCCACAGGTGGAGCATCACTATGATGTGGAGGCAAGTTTGGTGAGATGGGTGGAATGATAGCTACCTCCTCAGTCCAAGCAGCAATCGTGCTCTTATATCTACGCAGGTGATCCCGCTCTTGTCGGGCCAGCCTACACACAGGATTGTCGCAGATGCCTAATGACATGCGCTGTCGTATCTCCAAAAGAGATCGAGTCACAACATCAACCTCATCCAGGAACCTGTCCCTCTCTTGCTGAAGGGCCCTCAACGCTGCCAGAGACATACTGCCACTGCGCTACCGCAGAAGCACGAATACGCTCGATCATCAAAGCGTATTGCTGGTGGAGTGTAGCTGTCCTAGAGATTGAGTCAAGGGAGAGGTGCACAACATCAGCTCCATCGCTCGTGACAAGCTCACATCACGAAGAAGTCCTAGGAAGGGGGATCATCAGTGAGGCTATCAGGGATGGGGGTGGCGAGGCTGGTGGGGGGGGCCAGGATAGGCTGGGGGCAAGTAGGAGAAGCAAGAGGGGTGCGGCGATGAGGGGGAGGTGGAGGCACAATCAATGGAGATGGCTGGAGATGGAATAGGCTGAGCGGCACCAGTCAGGGGAGGTGACTATAGAGACGGAGGAGTATAGGGAAAGGAGACTGTAAGCTATTGATCGGAAAAGAATCCATCAAACAAGCTCGTACCCACCCTGCAGGTGGTGGAGTGGAGGTTGCGATGGGAGTGGACTCCTCAGGAATGGAACTAGGGGGTGTCGGCAATACGATGGCTGGTGGAGGAAGTGGATGAGGGGAATTGACAATAGAGTGTGCGGGGTGGGATGGGGCAATGATCGGATTGGGTGCAATGGACTGTATACCAGGAAGGTGAAAGAGCCATGCTAAGACCAGTGCGGAATACACAGAGAATGAATGCGTCCCGCGATGGAGGGCATCATGCCTCGAGTAGGAAGGAGGAAGGACTAAAACATAAGGGAGCTATATGGATAAGGGCCACCATGTAGAAAGTAGAAAAGGGGGTCTACAATATGTATATCCTGTAATGGAATGTCAGAGGACGGGCTACGGAATAATAAGTAGAAAATGAAGGAATGTAGGATGGCTAGCTGGTAAGTGGCAGGCATGGCATCAATGCCAAACATATGGACACAATAGGCGATTGTCTCCTCCTGAGACAACCCAGAGTAGAGGAAGGGTGGGGCACAATATGAAGTGATGCTGAAACCGATGCCCCCGACGATGACTGCAGGTGTAAGTGAACCAGATGGAAAGTGCGGGAATGCAAGAAGCACGAAGCCAATGTCAGCACCCTTTGGCTTGAATAATAAGAGGGAGCCTAGACGTCAAAGACTAGCCTGAGGAAGGGATCCCTCTGGGAGTAGGTCAATGAGTGATATAGATGGCAGGGCTAGGTGGAGGCAGATGGATAAGGACAAAGACGAATCCCGATGACCAACAATGGATGACGATGGTGGGCGTGGGACAGGAGAAGTGGAACGACCATCAATAAAAGTTATCCTATGCTGGTGGTGGGTTGGGGGGGGGGAGAGGAAAAGAGGGATAACCTGAAGGATTCTCAATGCCGGTGCAAGAAAGAGTGGTGGAGAGGACTTGTATAGGAGGGGGCGTGGAGGGAGGAGGGGCGGGGGAGGGGGGGTGGGGGGAGGGAGGGAGAGAGAGAGAGAGAGAGAGAGAGAGAGAGAGAGAGAGAGAGAGAGAGAGAGAGAGAGAGAGAGAGAGAGAGAGAGAGAGAGAGAGAGAGAGAGAGATTTTTGGGAGAAAAATAAATATAGCCTCTAGGGGGGGCGAGGGGGGTGGGAGAGAGAGAGAGAGAGAGAGAGAGAGAGAGAGAGAGAGAGGGGAGGGAGGGTTTTTTGGGTTAAAAATACCCTGAAAATAAAAAGAAAAATGCTAATAAAATTCAAGAAATTCAAAAAAATCAAGAAAAATTCTCAAAAAATTTCTGAACATTTCTAGGCCACTTTCCCACTCGAAACCACCTAGAGCTTCTTATTTTTCCATTTAATTAAGAAAATGGAATTTGAAAAAGATGAAAAAGTGCTAGAAAAAATTATAAAAATGTTTGAAAAAATTCCTGAAAAATTCCAAACATTGTACTTATGCAAAGGGCTATGAAAGGGTTGTTAAATTTGCTAAAAACTGAAGGAACAAGCATGAAAATGGATAAAAACTACTAAAACATGAGAAAAATGATATGAGAAGGCTATGTCCAACCTGGACAAATTTTGCAGGTTCGAGGTGATCCAGAAAGCTTCTGTAGTGGTGATGATAGGCCTTGAGCCTTGATATGTTGACCAGTGGTACGACCTCTCCTTCTAGAGTCTCTAACTCCACTGCACCCCAATTCACCCTCGTCTTAATTCAATAAGGTCCTTCCAAGTGTGGAAGCCATTTCCCCCATTGTGTTTGGATTTTGAGGTCTATGGAGAAGAACTAACATGCCTCTTTGTACGTTATTGGTCCATATATTCTGATCATGTGCCTCCTTCCTCTTCATTTGAGTCTCTATCAATTGTTTTGCAACATGTAGACGTATCTCTTCCACTTTGTGCACTGCTCCAAGCCTGTGAGAGACACCACAATCTTTCTTTCCATGCATGAATGCTAGTTTTGGTGACCCATGCAGAAATTCAAAGGGTTCAATAGACAATGTCCCATAAACCAATTGGAATGGAGAATATCCAGTAGGTTCTTTGTAAGCTAATATGTATACCCATAAGGTACCTTGATACGCTATGCCCCACGAAGTGGGTTGTAACATACATTCCTTCCTTAACATGGCAATTAATACCTTATTGGTGGATTCTGCCTGTCCATTAGCTCTTGGATAATATGCACAAGAGGTCCTATGTAGAATTTTGTACCTATTAAAAATTTCTTGTAGGACCTTGTTCACAAAATGAGTACCTTGGTCTGTAAAAATTTCAAGGGGTCATCCAAATCTGCAAATGATGTTACTATAAATGAAATCAGCAACGGTTTGAGTGGTGCAATCAGTGGAGGCAATAGCTTGAGCCCACTTTGTTGCATAGTCAATGGCGATCAATAGATACTTTTCTCTTTTTGGAATCGATGGAGGGTATATGGGCCCTACAAAATCTAGCCCCCACTTCTCAAACTGTTGCCAAGAAGTGGAAATAATCAAGGGGTTGTGCCTCTGCTTTGTTGACTTGGGTCCACACCTCTGATAGACATCACATGCTTTTCCCCATTCCTCTACATCTTTGAATAATGTAGGCCACCATAAGCCAACATCAAGGATTCTCTGGCTCGTAATATGTCCTAGAGGGTGCCCACCACCTGTTCCTTCATGTGCAGATTTAAGGACCTCCCTCAGTTCTTCTTCTTCCATGCACTTTCTAAACCTGTTATCTTTTCCCTGTCTATATATTTTTCCCTCAATAAAGGTAAAATGTCTGCTTTTGATTAGCAGTCTCTTTCTTTGCACAACACTTGCCCTCTGTGGATACAATCCACTTCTAATAAAATTCTTGATGTCATCATACCAACCTTGTGCTTGTATAGTGAACAAATTAGCGTCTGGAAAATCATCATTTACTCCAATTGCTTGATCCATCATGTTGATCCTAGATAGGTGGTCTGCCATGACATTTTCTTTACCTGGTCTATGGACTACAAAAAAATCAAATTCCTGGAACAAAAGTAGCCACCTCAATATCCTCCCAATCGCTTGTGGCTTGTTCAATAAGTACCTGAGTGGTTGATGATCAGTGATGATAACAAATTTCACACCTAGCAAATAATGAAAAAACTTTTGTACAACGAAAACCATTGGTAGGGACTCCCTTTCTGTGCTGCTATAATTTTTTTTAGCCTTAGTCAAAATTCGACTAGCATATTGAATAGGTCTATCAAGTTTGTATTCTTCACTGTGTTGAGCCAAAACAACACCCACTACATATGCACTGTTATCCACATGTACACGAAAAGTTCTTGACCAATCTAGTGTGATAAGAATCGGTGCAGCCACCAATTTGGAACTTAATGTCTGATAAGCATTATCTTCTTCTTCTTCTTCCCATTTAAAGGGTACTTCTTTACTTGTAAGTCTAGCCAGTAGCCTGGCTATCTCTGCATACATTTTAGTTAAATATTATGTGGTACCCAGTATGCCCCAAGAAGCTTTGAATCTATTTAGGAGATTTGGGTTTAGGTAACTTTAGTATAGAAATAATTTTATTAGGATCCGGAGCCATAACTTTAGCAGACACCACATGTCCCAAGAGGGTTCCTTCTTTCATGAGGACATGACATTTATTTGGGTTTAGCTTTAATTTAGTTTCCCTACATCTTTTAAAAACATTCTGCAGCTGTCTCAAGTGATGGTCCAAGCATCCAAAGGGGTATCTTTGTGAGATCCTAAAAATGAAGAAAAGTCATCCTTGAAAATTCTAAGTGTTTCTAGCAATAAGGGTCCAAAAATGAGGTTGACAGTGCTGTTAAAGGTGGCTGGAGCATTTCTGAGTCCAAATGGCATTTTTACATAAACACTGAGTCACAACAAAGGAGAACAAAGACATGTTCTCTATTCCTTTTTACCTAAAGACCATTATATCAAGCAATAAAGTGGACATTTTACAATATCTAGAAAGCATCACTTGTTCTTGCTTGTAAATATTGTCACTAGAAGCTTGATCTCATATCCCAAGTTGTCAAGATAGATATAATAAAATTCTTGTTGCCATGAAAACTAGTTGTTCAGCATGATCAAGAATCCCACATCATGATCTTTGACAATAGATTAGAGTTGAAGGTACAAGTAAGAGTTCGGGAAGCTCCTTCATTACATCTATAACTTCAACAAGCACAGATTATAACTGATTAAAAGTTACTCAAAAATTAGAGTACATGTGTTGCAAAAATTGGAACATTTTAACAAGGCAATTAAGATCATCCCCTTTGTATGGTTAAGATCCTCATTGAATGCCTGGACATATTCACAGAATATGAAATACATTTCACAAAAGCATTCCCAAGAGAAGATAATAATCAACAAAATTATACTAAGAAACATTCACACATGATCAGAGAAATGCTCAAGATAAATCAAGCTGAACACAAAGTGGAAGCAGAACTCGACATTATATTTCTATTAAAATGATTTTTTACATTTCATGTGTTCTACAAGAGTAATATGAATCTACAATAGAAGCTGATCATAGCTTTCCTCAGGCTCAAGGATATTGGGATCCTCTGGAACATTAGAACACATATCCTGCCTCTCTTGCTCCAAGATTGGCTCTTCAAGGTCAGCCATGTCCCCCAGTTCATCTACAAGTGGGGGAACAGGCTCCCTTGAAGCCGGTTGGAATCTCTCCGTGTCTACAATGTGCTTCCTTCCAACCTCTTGGTCTTCATCTGGGCATTCATTCAGCCCATTGATTCTCATTCTAATGAAGCTCACTTGAGCATCATCCTTCTCCACAGCTATGCAGTGTCTGAACATCCTTAAGGAGCAAGCCAGAGTCGTTCCTGAAACAGCAGAAAACCACTTAGAGGCGTCAATCAACCATGACTAATGAAAATTGTGAAAATTGAAATTACCTGTGCCCGAAAAAAGGTCTAGGACCGAGTCATCATCATTGGAGAATAGCTGAAGCAATCTCATTATGAGTTTTTGTGGCTTCTGATAGGGGTAACCAATGTCATGTCCCCAGCTACATGACGAAGTTTCTTGGTAACGGTTGGGAACATGAGCACATTTGAGATCCCATTCTCATTGCAATGCTCCCTGACTCTCCTTTTGCTTACTTCATCATAATAGCCAACTGGAATGCATTCAGTGGAGCTCACAAACCTATGCAAAGGAGTGTGATTTACGTTTGTCTTCACCCTGCAAACAAGAACTATGAGTCACAGAGAGCATCATTAAAGCCATGGAGATAGAAAGAAGATTACTTACCACGTGAGGCACTCCACAGCATGACATCTTGCCTTCAGAGCAGTTGAAACAGAGAAAGACTGGTCTCTGCTATGGAAAATTACTATCCTCCAAAGAGGAGACATAGTCAACTCTGCAAAATCAGTGACCATCTTTCGAATCTGAGGGTGTTTGAAGGGTTCATCATCATGAACTGATCCCAACATCCTAAATCCATAGGGTATGTCTGCTATGAGAAGGGAGAAATGTTTTGTAGGCACAACAGAACAAATATTATTTGCATCACTACAGAATACATTGTAATATACAGGCCTAAGGGGGTCTAGGGGATTGGAGAAACATTTCAGGTCAGGTTCATCATCAAAATCCATCTCCTTGGCTTTCAATCTAGATTTCTCATGCCTTGCTCTTTGAATGTGAGCCAGGAATGCAGGGGGGCAATCATCTAGTAGCTCTACAGACTTACTTTTCTTTGTTTTCTGCAGAAAAAAGTGGAAAGACAATTAAATGAGCTCTTCAATATAGCAAACAGAACATAAGGAACCGATGCATGGCATCGATTTCGTGTGTGGGTAGATTCCAGGCATCGACTTTCTACTGAAAGTCGATGCCTGGCATCGACTTTAGGACATAAGTCGATGCCTGGCATCGACTTATGCCACAAGGTCGATGCCAGGCATCGACTTATGCTACAGGTCGATGCCAAGCATCGACTTATGCCCCCAAGTCGATGCGAGGCATCGACTTTTGGCTGCAGGTCGATGTCAGGCATCGAATTTAGCCGTAAGTCGATGCCAGGCATCGAATTCATACTAAAAGCCTGGCATAGGCATCTAACCTAATGGCAAACCAGGCACAACCTCAGAAAGAGAACCTACCCAATCACGAAACAGGATGAAATATTCTGATAAAGCTTTGTAGACTTGCACCCTCAAGTCGATGTTGGGCATCGACTTGCACACAAAGTCGATGCCGGGCATCGACTTGCACTCAAAAGTCGATGCCTGGCATCGACTCGAACCTAAAAGTCGATGCCTAGCATCGACTTGAACCCAAAAGTCGATGCCAGGCATCGACTTTGCACCCTAAAGTCGATGCCAGGCATCGACTTTGCACCCTAAAGTCGATGCCTAGCATCGACTTTTAGGCCAACTTCGATGCCAGGCAAGTCGATGCCTGGCATCGACTTTTAGGTGTAAGTCGATGCCAAGCATCGACTTGCACCTGCAAGTCAATGCCTGGCATTGACTTGCACACAAAGTCGATGCCTGGCATCGACTGTTACGTGTAAGTCGATGCCAGGCATCGACTTGCACCAAAAAGTCGATGCCTGGCATCGACTTGCACCTGCAAGTCGATGCCTGGCATCGACTTGCAGCCTCAAGTCGATGCCAGGCATCGAGCTGTACCCTCATTGGATCTATATTTTTAGAGCTAAGAAAAATAAAAACCTAGAAAGCAGACTCTTTACACAAACATACAAAGGGAATCTTTTAGGAATCTTTTTTTATGGTATGATTTTGTCTACCTCTTGGTACTCTTGCCAACATTCTTCTTCTCCATCAGAGTTCCCTTGCTGGTATGTTGAGCTCTGTGCTCCATGGCTGTCTGTGCTCTGTTGCTCTCTCTTGCTCGTGGATTTTGAAAATGAGAATGATCTCCTCCTCTGCTATTTATAGGCAATTGGGTAACTTGAACCAGAGACTAACTGGATCTAACTGAATGAGTCCAGTTGCTAACTATATCTGTCAACTTATCTAACGAGGAAACACCACCCACACAAATAGACTATTTCAGAGCCACTTTAATGAAATATTCATAGAACCTTGCAACTATTTATATACATTTGCATGGAAATTGCACTTCAATGGCAAGAGTATGGTATGTACATGAGGATGTCTAATCTCATGTGGAAATTTTTTCTTAGAATCTCTTGCTTGGGAAAAAATCAAGTCTAAGTTGTGTTGAATATGGGAGATTAATGACATCTTTATAGTGTTATCCTCCTCACTTTAGTTCATATTCACATTTATCTTGTAACACATTGTTGAGATGGAAAATCAATGTATGAATAAACATTCAAGTAAAGAACCTTGCAACTATTTATATACATTTGCATGGAAATTACACTTCAATGGCAAGAGTATGGTATGTACATGAGGATGTCTAATCTCATGTAGAAATTTTTTCTTAGAATCTCTTGCTTGGGAGAAAATCAAGTCTAAGTTGTGTTGAATATGGGAGATTAATGACATCTTTATAGTGTTATCCTCCTCACTTTAGTTCATATTCACATTTATCTTGTAACACATTGTTGAAATGGAAAATCAATGTATGAATAAACATTCCGTGTACTTCTTTTACACATAATTCTTTTTTAATATACTTTCATCTACCTCTTTGAGATCTAACCAAGACCACAATAAAACCTAATCCTTGAAATCTTAACAAAAGGTAAAATTTCTTCTTGTATAGTCTTCAATGGCACTACTCCAAACAATTTTAATATATAATCCAGTTGGAACTCAACTTGGATATATTTTGACTCAATCACAATGCTAAGACTCAATGACTCATATCTAGTTAGAAATCAACTGTGTTTCTCATTTCAAAAGTGAATCAAATCTTTGGTTCCCTTATTAGTGTATATTTGAGTAATTAAGTGATTTGATGTAATTTGATGTTTAATGTTATTTAATGTACTTTAATAAACTTTTGATTTCATATCTTCTTGATGTGACATTTGATGTGACATCTTCACTTGATCTCGGATTTCTACTTATTTAAAAAGGTCATTCATCTTCAGTCTTCTGTGAACTTAGTGAAGATGAGCTCAATCTTTTCAGTGGATGCTTGGGCATCAGCTTCCTCTGCTCATATTGATACAGTTTCGGATTCATTGTTCTCAGTTAACCCTTTCCACAGAAGTGATGATCCCTACGATTTAGAACGTGCTGATGATTCCATGTTTTCTGTTGAGTCATTTAAGTTATCCAATTCACAGTGCAATGCTGCTCAACCAAATGCACCTCTTGATCTCCCATCTGATCCAACCATTGATCTCCCTTCTGACTCAAGTGCATGTGGAGCAACGGAAAAGCAAAGCAAGCTCAATCTACGATTTAAAAGAAGGCCTCGTGAAGTAAGTATCGTCACTTTACTTGATTATGGAAGGAAGAGTTTAACAATGTTTCTATTCCTCATAAAGTTAGAATGGGTGAATGTTCAGTTTGCGCCACTTTGAAAAACATGGCAAAAGGGGCTACAACACCACAGGAAAAGAATAATTTTAAAAACCTTCTTAACAACCATCATGAGAGTCAAGCTTTAGAGAGAAAGAAAGCAATTCATCATCGAAGTAAAGCACTCAGAAATCCGGAGCATTATATGTGTTTGTTGATCGATGGTATGGATAAAAAAAAAACTTGTTTGCCACATTTTTATCGCATCCCTAAGGACATTGGAGATGAAGTCCTTGTGCAAATGCATTTGGTTGGTGCTTTGGTATACAATGGAACTGTAATGTCCAAGGTTTTCTTCACATATCTGAATGTGCATAATGATCCAAACCTTACAGTTACTGTCATTCATCGTGTTTTGCAATCATGGAAGGGTCTTTTGCCACCAACTCTATATTTGCAACTAGATAATACTGCAAGAGAGAATAAAAATTCTACACTCTTTGGATATTTAAGCATGCTTGTTGAAAAACAGGTATTTCAGAAGGTTAAGGTAAATTTCCTTCTGGTTGGCCACACTCATGATCACATTGATCAAATGTTCAGTACTTTCTCTAAGAAGTTGGCACGTAACAATGCTTTTACTCTTCTGATTTTATCTGAGCTGATTTCGAAAGCATATACTCCAAAACCAGAAGTTCAACACCTCACACAGATTTATGACTTTAAGCACTTTTGCTCAATGGGCCTTGATAACAGTGCTAAGGTTTTGGCTCCATTGCACAATATTAGTTTCAACCATGTATTCTTGATGAGGAGGGTTGATGAAATAACCCTTTTATTTGCAAAGCAGTATTCATCTTCTCTTGGGTGGGAGCCTAAAGAGGGATGCAGATTCTTATTGCAGGTGCCTAATTTGTCTACTGTAACAGTGTATGGTGCAGAACAATCACCATATGAAGATAAAAACAATACAGAAAGATGTGGAAATGTGGTTGATCAAAGTAAAAGCTGGATGCATGCACTCATTGAAAAGAAGAGACATATTGAGCGTGCAAAAAAATATGCTGGAGATCAAGATGTATCTTGGTGGGAGGACTTTTTCAATCACCAAGAAGAGATTATACAGCATACAATTGCAGGTCACTAGCCAGTTGATGTTCCATTCACATGGGATTTTTGTACACAAAGATCCGTGAATGTGGCCCAAGCATGTAATGCAGATGCACTTCAAAGTTTTATACATCCACCAGAAAGAAATATTTATGTAGGCCCAAGGATGACAAAACAGGCAAAAGCAAGATGGCAAGGAAATTTAATAGAGATAAATGTTGGAACACTTATTGCAGTGCTTGCTGATGGTGATGAGGCTACCAAACCATTTTGGATTGCAAAGGTTTTAGAGATAACTAAAGATATTGATCAGAGAAGAATAAAGGCTTTGATGGTGCATTGGTATTACACTAAAAGTAGTAATGCATTCACAGGTAAATATAACTTAGAAATGGTGTGTGATACTAAACGAACAGGTTCAAAAAAGAAAAAGAATATTCGAAGCACATCCACTCTTAAAATGGATGATGTAGATATTCTTGTTTATGATTTTTCCTTGACAAAAACAGGTCACTTGAGGAAAGCAACCATCAACATGATAAAACAAAAGCTTCCAGATGTATGTGGTACAGGAAATCATAGGCAAACAAGAAGAGTTGTGCATGATCCTGCAGAATTTGGTATGTACGTGGATGAAGATAGAGCTCTTGTGGATATAGAAGAAGAAGAAGAGAGCTCTCACCAGTATGAGACTGAATCAAGTGCATCAGATGATGAGGGTGTAGACATAGATCGACAAAGTTGTGAGTTGCATTGAAGCTCTCAGACATTTTTAGTGCTTATGTAAATGACTCGAAGTAGTTTGGTTAATGAAACCATGTTTTGTAGCAATTTTGAATAACAATCAGATATCCACCCATTAAAAATATGTCTAAAATGTTATTTTTGTATAAGAACTATTCAGTTCTACATTCTTTATATAGATTTTAGACATGTCAATGTCTTATCATATAGATTTTGGACATGTCAATGTCTTATCATATACATTTTGGGACATGTCAATGCCTTATATAGTGAAATTTTGACTACATCCATCTTCTGCATTTCCACATAAACAACTTCAGCATATTTTGGGTTCAGTCTATAACTCTTTCCTCTTATTGGTTTGGCTCAATCAACAAGAGGGATTCTGTGCTCTCCATAATTGTCAGGCACTCCTTCTAAGTCTTTATAATGCCACACAAAAAAATTTGCGTAGTGGGTCAAGAAAGATTTTACCTTTTCAAGTAGCTATGGCTGGCTCCACAACCAAGTGGCCACCAAAACCGGCTGATTATTTTCTTGAGTGCCTAATTGTACTTCTTCGACTCGGTTTCTATCTACCATGGTATCTACATACTCATCTCCAACCCTGTTTTCTTCCAATAGCTTTTCATGCATTGTTGCATAAGCAAGAGTGTTCTGGATCTCAATGTATTCCTCTTTGTCCTGCATCCATGCTGCAGGGATTTCTTGAATTGGTAATGAACATTCTTCACTAGTATGTTTTACCCTGTCTTTAACTTTAATAACTTCCTTCTCTATTGTTGTTGCATCCTCCTCCAAGTTGTGTTTGAGAGGTGTCTTCCTGCCCCTTCTATGGTCTGTGATGGGTTCTCCTAATCCATCAACCTGAACTTTATCCTCATTTTCATCATAACATTCATCTATGCAAGAATTATTTAGAAAAACTCCAAAACAAGAGGAAGAGTTGCTTGCTTGCGGCCAATTCATAATGTCTTCTTCCTCCCCAAACTCTAATTTTTGGTTGTTCCTCCATTTCTGGTTCCATGCAAATACCAACTGATTACATCATGCTGGTGTTCCCTTGATGATCCGTACCCTCCTCTAAATATACCTATGTAAGTTCCTGCCTTTTCTTTTGTACCCACATAGTGTCTTTACCCTAGTCATGAATGAAACTTGCATGCCTCAACCATGGTCTTCCAATCAAGAGGGGAAATCCCCCTTCTACTTGGGGCAGTCTTAATACCACAAAATCCAAAATGAAGAGATTACCTTGTACTTCCAGTGGAACTTTTGGGATCACCCCCATTGGCCTTACTTTGCTTTGATCTGCCAAAGTAACAGCAAAATGGGCTGGTCTGGATGGACGTAGGCCAAGCTTCTTCATGGTATGCTCAGGCATCAAATTTATGCTAGACCCACCATCCACAATGACTCCGTGTAACTTTAATCCTTTAATGGTCACTGTGAGTCTGGGACTCTTATAGTCGGTGAGAGGTGCTTCTTCTACATCCTTCACTTGGCCTAAGGAAATAGTCTTGGCCACCAAGGTGGATGAGGAAGCCTCATCAATAGTCTGTAGTACTTCATACCTGAATTTTGCATCTATGTTCATGAACTCAAGAATACTAACCTCTGTTTTAATTGACTTGAATAATCTTGAAGCTCCAGATTCCCTAAGGTGAATTTTGATGTTTGACTTCTCAAGTTCCTATTGGGCTCAACTATATGCATTCCCAATGAAATCTTTAGTTTCTGAAAAATCTTCTTTTTGTGTTACCTCTTCACATTTTGTTGAACTTCTTTTCTCTTGTTTTGCATCTTCATATATTTCTGATTTGCCTTTATGTACCCTCTGATCTTTGTCACTTCCAAAAGAATTTGATCCCTAGTTTAGTTCTTCTAGAATTTTCCCTTTGCTTCTTGTCTGCATGACCATGGAGATTTCTTCTAAGTGTACCACTCTAGTGGATGGTGATTTTACAATAGTGGCTCCTTCTTCTGCTCCATGATTATTTACTGAGATCATTTGGAGATGGGGTCCAGATGTAGATGCTTTGTTTTGTCGGCAACAATTTGTATAATGGTCCCTGGCATTTAGGCAATTCTTGCAAGGGGGAGCATTTTCTGGCAGGGTGCATTTACTTTGATCATGACCACACTCTCCACACCTCGAATAGAAAATTGGCCCTCTAGGCCCATTTCCGTAATTACCTCTAGGTCTTTGATTGTAGTTGTTACCTTGGCTGGGAGCTACCACCATTACATTAGTTGAGAATTGAGCACCTCCTTGTGCCCAATAGGGTTGTACAGGCATCCCTCTTGATTGACATTCATGGGCCTCATGACCAACTTTCCTACATAGCTGGCAATTTACACTGAACAATGGACATTCACTTACCACATGAGCCTACTTATTGCACGTAGTACACAATAGCCCACTTTTGATGCCACCCCCTTTGAGTTCCTGCAACTCCTATGGAAGTTGAGCCAATTCTTCTGCTTGGGCTTCCTCTTCCTTTTGTAACTTCAATGCTTCAATTTACCTTCTCAACTGAGTCACAAAACTTTCCTCTTCTTTATGGGGCTTATTCCTTTTTAAGCTTTCAAGCTCTTTCCTTAGCAGAATTACTAGGTCTTCAGGTTCAACAGGATATGACAAATTGGAAGGGCTTGCCCCATACTGCTGTCTCATTTCTTCCAATCTTATAGCTGTATGGATAAACGCTTATATGGAGGCTGTTGGCAACACTAATTTCTTGATTTTACATTGTGTAATCACTAGAAGTGGTTTAGCTAACCATTTCTTAATAAAGAAATCATGTGGAGAATCTGGCAACTTAGACATCAGTGCCTTGGCCCTAATTATAAACTCTGGGAACATTTCAGTAGGACCTAGTCTCAAATTTTCTAATTCCCCTATGATTATCTCTATCGTGTTCCCATGCTAGAATTGAGTTTTGAATGCATCTTTCATTAAATCCCAAGTGGTGAAATTGTTTTCAACAAATGGGTTGAACCATTTGTTGATATATTTAGGTAGTGATGTGTGTGAACACTCTAGGACCGCCGGGGCACTTTTTTCCCTCTTTAGGAGGTTTTTTTCCCCCGGCTTGTATATACGCCTATTACCCTAATGGGCTACTTATCTTTGTACATTCTCTAGTAATACATTCAATCTTGTGTGTTGTGCTCCAAGCTTCTTCTTCTTCCTTGTGCTGTTCGCGTGCTTCCGCAGACGTCTAACTCCAACAATTGGTATCAGAGCAGGTCGTTGCTTCTTCTAGGGCGCCGTCGACACTCCTCCGTTTGCAGTCTCAGATTTGCACAAAATTTGGTGAGCATACTCAGGGTGTTTCCGAGATCAAAACAGCTTCGTTCTGTGGTGCCGAAATCGCGATCTGAGCTCGTTTCGGCCTCCGAACGCACTATCGCAGTGCTTGTGCAGGCTATTTCGTCCTTTTGTGCCAAAGGTATATACCAGTTTCTGTTCGCCAGTTTAAGCGTCTCGAAGTCTGCTACAGGTCTAGCAGAACTCGTCTCGGCAATTCTGTTCAACTTTTTGAGATATAGTCAATTTTCTGCATCAAGGTATTTTAGTCACCGGCCATGGCTGAAAGCAGTGATGTATTCCGTATGTTGGCTGTTGAGGATAAGTTGGATGGTACCAACTACCCATTATGGGCTTATATGATGCGACATGTACTGGTTGCAAAAGGATTGTGGAACATTGTGCAGGGTGTTGAAAGACGTCGTGTTACACCTGTAACGACAGGTACTGCAAATACAGGTGTTGGAGCTGATGAAGATGGTGTCGAAGATGATATTCCGCAGATTCCTGTTCGTGCTGCTGTTTCTGTTGCACCTACTGCAGAGCAGATTCGTTGGGATGGCAGAGATGCCCAGGCACATGCATTGATAGCTTTGTCTGTCAAACGTGCCATTATTCCTCACATTCGCTCTTGCAGAACAGCAAAGGATGCTTGGGATACACTTACCACTTTGTACCAGGCTAGGAATGAGGCTCGTGTTGCTTACCTCCGAAAATAGTTGGAGAGTGAGCACATGAATGAAGGTGATTCGATGGACAGTTTTCTTACAAAGATCAAAGACCTGAAGGAACAATTGATTTCTGCTGATGAGGTTATACCAGATAGCTCACTTGTGCAGACCGTTCTGAATGGCCTTCCTGATTCATATCAGAGTTTTGCCTCTACTCTTCGATTGATGATGAAAGGCCATCCGAATGCCTTGTCATTTGAGGAATTAGTCTCTGTTCTGTTGCAGGAAGATCAGTCCAGGCAGAACAGGTCCATTATGCGTGTTGCAGATCAAGCTTTCCTGGCTAGTCAGAAGGGCAAAGGAAAATGGAGCTCTTCTACTAGTAAGCAGAAATCTGCAAATGCTGCACAATCGAAGAACCAGGATAAAGATGAGAAGAAATCAGAAAAGCAGAAATTGTTCTGCAAGTACTGTAAAGGAAATGATCATATTATAAAGAACTGTCCAAAACTGGCTGCTAAAGAGGCAAAGAAGAAAGAGGCTGGAATGGTTGTTGCAGAGGCCTCTACACCAAAAACAGAGTCTGCAAATCTTGTACAGGAAGAAGAATGGGCGTTTACTACTGTCTGCAGTTTTGACCCATCTTCTCATGATCAGTGCATGTCTGCAGTAGACTCAGATGTTTGGTACTTTGACAGTGGGGCAACCAAACATATTACCTCGCAGTGCAGTTTCTTCTCTTCACTCGAGCCTGCCCCTACAGGGAATACTGTCACATGCGCCAATAACTCCTCTTATCCTGTTAAGGGATTTGGTAAGATCATTCTGACTACTGCTGATGGTAGTTCTTTCACTTTGTCAGATGCTTTATTTGTGCCAGGGATCAAAAAGAACCTGTTATCAGTTTCTGCATTAGCCAAGATTGGCTTGGTTGTGAAATTCGTTGATGACAGGTGTACAGTCCATGATCTCTTAGATGGTGATGTGATTATTGCTTCTGGCATTTTATGTCGTGGGCTGTATAAGCTCATAGACTATGAAAAATCTGTGAATGATTCGGCATGTGCAGTTCATGATTCTCAGGCTATGTCAGATGCAAAGCTTTGGCATGCACGCTTTGGTCATCTGAATTTTGCTAGTTTGTTACGCCTGCAGAAATCTGAAATGGTGTCCTCTTTGCCCAAACTTGAGGCACCTGGAAAACATGTTTGTGAAGGCTGTATTTTGGGCAAAATGCAGCGTTCTTCCTTTCCAAAAGATGGTTCAGTTCGGGCTAAGCAGAAATTGCAGCTTGTACATAGTGATGTCTGTGGTCCTATGCAGACACCCTCTTTTGGAAATTACCTTTACTTCGTGACTTTCATTGATGATTTTTCCAGGCATGCATGGGTATATCCACTCAAAGCAAAGTCCGAAGTGTTCACGTGCTTCAAACAGTTTTTGGTTTTGGCTGAAAATCTGTCAGCATGTAAAATGGGCACCCTCCGTTCTGATCGAGGGGGGAAATATATGTCTTCAGAATTTAATGCATTTCTAGCTGAACGTGGGATAAAACACCAGTGTACAGTGCCGTATACACCTCAACAGAATGGAGTTGCTGAACGAAAGAACAGGTCACTCATGGAGATGGCAAGGTGCATGGTCAAAAGTAAGGCTTTACCACATAGGTTCTGGCTTGAGGCTGTCATGTGTGCAGCATATGTACTGAACAGGTGTCCCACGAAAGCGTTGCAGTCTATCACTCCATATGAGGCTTGGCATGACCGCAAGCCATCTGTTGCTCATCTGCGTGTTTTTGGTTGTTTGGCATATGCATTAGTGCCTCAACAACATCGCAGAAAATTGGATGATAAGGCAGTAAAATGTATTTTTGTTGGGTACAGTTCTGAAAGTAAAGGCTATCGTCTGTATCATCCACAGACTAAACGCATTCTGGTTAGCCGTGATGTTGTCTTTGTGGAAGATGCTATTCAGCCATTGCGTTCATGTACTAAGGAGACATCTGTTAGCTCCAAAGACATGTATGATACTTTGATGCCTCTTTTTACAGGTGGATAGGCTAGCGCTGGTCCTAATGAGGCAACTTCTCAGCCTTTGCAGGTTTCATATGATGATGCAGATCATTCCATTTCTGATGCAGATTTACATGATGCACTTGTTGATGAGAGAGCTGATATTGAACAGGCAAAAACTATGCCAAAATGGCTGGTGCAGACTTTGCGTGACAACAAATTAGATGCACCTTTGTCATATCGTACTCGTTCAGGCTCTCATAGTACCTCCTTTGCATCAAATTGCTATGCTATGGCTGCATCTAGTCTCTGTGATGAGAATGAGCCTGTTTCTTTTGATGAAGCACAAAATTCAGAAAATTGGATGGCTGCTATGCAATCTGAATATGATGCTATAATGAAGAATGGTACATGGTCTTTATGTGACTTGCCTCCTGGCAAGAAGGCCATTGGCACTAAGTGGGTATACAAGCTGAAGCGTAAACCTGATGGTACAGTTGATAGGTATAAGGCTAGGCTTGTTGCAAAGGGTTATGCGCAGGAAAGAGGCATTGATTTTGATGAGACCTTTGCACCTACATGCCGTATGACTACTGTTCGGAGCATTTGTGCACTTGCAGCCCATCATGGTTGGAATGTACATCAGTTGGACATTAAAACAACATTTCTGAATGGTGACTTGCATGAAGAAGTGTATGTTTTTCAGCCCCGTGGCTTTGTGCAGAAAGGGCATGAAAACCAGGTGTGCAGGTTAAAGAAGGCGTTATATGGTTTAAAGCAAGCACCACGTGCTTGGTATGAGAAAATACATGCCTATCTGATTGCACATGGTTTTGAGAACAGTCCAACTGAAAGCACCTTATATGTTAAGCGTGCTAATGATGTGCTTTTGATCATTGTTGTCTATGTAGACGACATGCTGCTCACTGGTCCTCTTGAGAAGCATATTGCTGATTTCAAGGCTGATTTGCATGCCTCATTTGAGATGTCTGATTTGGGGCATTTGCATCACTATTTGGGCATTCAGTTTATGCAAGTTGATGGTGGAATGGCTTTGTGTCAAACGAAATATATTGACACATTATTGCAGTGTTTTGGCCTTGAAGACTGTAGGCCTATTGCCACTCCTATGGAGACAGGTTTACGATTGAGTCTTCATGATGCTGGAGATGCATTTGATGCTGTTCTCTATCAGCAGGCTGTTGGATGCTTGATTTACTTATGCATTACTCGGCCAGATATTCAGTTTGCTGTCTCAGAGATGAGCAGGTTTATGCATTGCCCAGGAGTCACGCATTGGAAAGCGGTTAAGCGCATCTTTCGCTACTTGAGTGGTACTCGGCTACTTGGGTTGTTTTATCCCAAGGGGGGATCACTACCGCCAGATTTGCATGCTTTTTCTGACTCAGATTGGGCTGGTTGCTATGACACTCGTGTGTCCACCAGTGGTTTTTGCTTCATGCTTGGTAGCTCATGTATATCTTGGTTGAGCAAGAAGTAGCCTACTGTGGCCACTTCCAGTTGTGAGGCTGAGTATAGGGCAGCTTTCACAGCGACTGTTGAGTGTGTGTGGCTCAGACGCCTTATGGCTGATTTGGGTGTTGGCCAGTCTTCTGCCACCACCATCTTCACTGACAGTCAGAGCGCATTGGCAGTTGCGAGGAACCCTGTGTTCCATGCTCGCACTAAGCACATTGAGGTGCATTATCACTATGTCAGGGAGAGGTTCTCTGCTGGGGAGATCAGCTTGGCATATGTGCCCACGCAGGAAAACATTGCAGACCTTTTCACGAAGGCTCTGCCTAGGGAGAAGTTTGAAGCTTTCCGCAAAGCTTTGGGCTTACTTCCTTTTGTGGAGTGATTTCCACATAGCTCGGCACTTCCTTATACATGAGTGCCAGCTCCTTGTTCACCGCATCACTCCCAGGGGGGATTTGTTGATATATTTAGGTAGTGATGTGTGTGAACACTCTAGGACCGCCGGGGCACTTTTTTCCCTCTTTAGGAGGTTTTTTTCCCCCGGCTTGTATATACGCCTATTACCCTAATGGGCTACTTATCTTTGTACATTCTCTAGTAATACATTCAGTCTTGTGTGTTGTGCTCCAAGCTTCTTCTTCTTCCTTGTGCTGTTCGCGTGCTTCCGCAGACGTCTAACTCCAACACCATTTATCTGCTAACCCTTCCAATGTGGCACGAAAGAGTATCAAAAAGGCATCCTCTCTTCCCATCAAACCTCTTGTTTTGCATAATGCTAAGAATCTCCTGATGTGCTCGTCTAGATCTTCCTGAGCTAAGCCTTTGAAAGAAGGAAATTTTATATTTAATCTAGAAAGTAGAGTCTCCAAATCTACCTGACCTGCCACGTTCTTTACTGACGATGTTGACAGCAATGGACAAGGGGATCTTCTAACAGCCTTTCATCTTGTTGCTTTGCAAGTGACCCTCAATGTTTGGGACCCGGTTGCGGTCATGAGCTGTTTATAATCCTCTTAAGCTAAGAGAATTAATAAGAAGATTTACCTCTTACCCCAATGAAGTAGTACTGTAGCACTGTTGGCACTTGAACTCTTCTACACTTTGCACTTTGCTTCTCCTATGCTCAAATCTCCTTGGAGTCCCACCGTGCATCCCAAATTTTGTTGGGGGATTCTTGTGCAGAAAGGGATTTGAGTGTTTGTAGGTGAAAAGGCAAAGATAAGAAGAAAGATACAAACACTAGAAGCCTCTGTCGACTGATTATAAGAAGGAAAATACAATGGTGATGCACAATACACTCAAATGCTTTATATGCAAAATCCCATAGAGTACACAATCAAAAAGTACAAAATACCCAAGATTCTTGTTGTTGTCAACCTTCTCTTCACCAGACCTCCACCTTCTCCAAGCTTGCACTTGTGCACACCTTGCACTCAAGCTTCCAATAGGGAGGGAGATTAACACCTTCTATTGGCACGCTCACAGCTTCAATGGGACCTTGTGATCTTTGGTTGTATAGCTTAGCACTTCTTTGGACACTTCTAAGTCCTCTTCATGCACACCTGCACTTCACTTCTCTGCGTCGCACACTCAGTATATGTCTCTTGTACTTTTCTGTTGCTTTGTCTAGACTATGCTCACCTTGCTTAGTCCTCAATAATCATGCCTTGCGTTGATTTGAGTGTCGGTTCACATACGCTCCTAAGTGCAAGAGTATCTTTGTGCTTACTTTCATGCCCCAAGATTGTCTCCAAAAGTGGGTAGCCAACAAAACCCTGTTTTGTCATGTAGTGACTTTAGACTAAAACCAAAATCATAATTGGGAGGCCATACTTTCACTTCCGCGTACACTGTCGCTTCACATACCTTCACATTTTTTCTTTATTCTTTACATGTGCACCTAAGAGAGGGTTCACCTAAACCTTCCAAGTACTTTTTAAAAACACTTTGAACCTTAAAGAAATTAGAGAAAGACCCTCTGCAACCTGCAATCCACTTTCTGCAACATATAACTTTTGCGAACAATTACTTGTGCACTACCTGTGCACCTTGACACCCAAACTTTGAACTCTTTGACTTTACCCATATTGACTTTGACCTTGATATATTGACTTTGCCCAATTTGACTTTGCGCAATTTGACTTTGAGCAATTTGACTTTGACAATGGTTGACTTTGATTGGGATGTACTTTTACACATATGACTTTTATGGGCTCAACAAAAGGAATATACAAGAATGACCTAAAACAAGAATACAACAAGTGCAATATATAAAGAATAATACATAAAGAAAAACCTAATGTCTGTGAATGAGTGAGCTGGCTAGAAACAAATGTGCCATCACTCCAAATAGATAAATCTAATAAAGCTGAATAAAGTGTCCCTGTCATATACCGGTGCGACCACTCTACATGTCAGAGAAATGAAAAAAGTGATATATGTCATCTTGGATCATCACATGTTGACCTTGATATCTCAACATGAAGCTTATAAATACTTCAAAATTTTCTTTCAATGGATATACCCATGCATGCCTGGAAAAATCATCAATGAAAGTCACAAAGTAAAGATATTTCCCAAACGAAGGTGTCTGCATAAGACCACAACCATCACTATGTATAAGCTGTAATTTCTGAGTAGCTCAAACTGAATCACCTTTGGGAAGGAGGAATGCTACATTTTGCCCAAAATACAGCCTTTACACGCATGTTTACCAAGTGTCTCAAGTTTGGGCAAAAAGGATCATTTCAAATTTTTGTAGGTGTAGAAAACTAGCAAAATCTAGATGATCGAAGCATGCATGCCAAAGCTTTGCATCTGACATAACGTGAGAACCATGTACTGCACATGTTGAATCATTCATAGAAGTTTCATAGTCTATGAGATTATAAAGCCCTTGACATAAAATGCTAGAATAAATAATGAAATTTCCATTTAACAAATCATGAACTATACATCTGTGATCAACAACTTTGACAACCAAGACGATCTTGGCTAATGCTGAAACTCATAACAGATTTTTCTTGAGCCCTAGCACAAATAAAGCATCTACCAATCTAAAAGGACTAACATCAATAGTAGTAAGAATGATCTTACCAACTCCCATGATAGGATACGAGGAGTTATTGGTGCATGTGATAGTATTCCCTATAGGGGTAGGCTCGAGTGAAGTGAAGAAACTGCACTATGAGGTAATATGTTTCGTTGCCCCACTATCAAAGTACCAAACATCTAAGTCTACTACATACATATACTGTTCATGAGAAGATGGGTCATAAGTGGAAATTGTAGTAAATGCCCATTTTTCATTTTGAATAAGATTAGTAGACTTTGTTTTGGGTATAGAGGCCTCTGCAACAATCATTCCAACATGTTTCTTCTTTGCCTCTTTTGCAACTAGTTTTCGACAGCTCTTTATGACATGATCATTTCCTTTATAGTAGTTGCAAAACAATTTCTGCTTTTTTTGTTTCCTTCTAATCTGTATCATCTTCCTTTGAATGTGTAGAATTAGCAGATTTTTGTTCACTAGTAGATGAGCTCCATTTACCTTTGCCGTTCTGACTAGGTAGAAAAGCTTGATTTAGAAACATACATAATGGACCTTTTTGCCTAAACTGATCTTCCTACATTAGATTAGAGACTAACTCCTCAAATGTTAAGGCATTTGGATTGCCTTTCATCATCAATCAAAGAGTAGAAGCAAATCCTAGATATGAATCTAGAAGAACATTCAAAACAGTCTGCACAAGTGAACTGTCAGGAAAGACTTCATCAATAGAAATCAATTGCTCCTTCAAAAAACTGTCTATGAAATCTCCTTCATTCATATGCTCACTTTCGAACTGTTTTCGGGGGTAAGAATTACAAGCCTCATTCCTTGCCTCGTATAAAGTGATAAGTGTATCCCAAGCATCCTTTACTGTTATGTAAGAGTAAATGTGAGGAATAATGGCACATTTGACAGACAAGGCTATCAATGCATGTGCTTGAGCATCTTTGCCATCCCAACAAATTTGCTCTATAGTAGGTGCAACAAGAATCGCATCACAAACAGGAACATGAAGAATATCACCATCTTCAACACCATCTACATCACCTTCAACAACTATGTTTTCAGGTGTAATAGGACGTTTTTCAACACCCTGCATAATATTCCACAGTCCTTTTGCAACCAATACATGACACATCATATAAGACCATAATGGATAATTGGTATTTTCCAACTTATCCTCAACAGCCTGTTAGAGTATGATCAATGTCTACCCCTCATGATTGTATGCACATTTTGTAAGGCCCCCTTTATGAGGAGAAGCCAAGTGTGCATTACCCAATTGATGGGAATCCCAACTTGAATGTTGGATGAAGGTCATATTGGACCATGTAAGGTATTATAAGGAAAGGGAGTTACCAGGGTCCCCAATTGTGGGGTCCGGGGCAGCGGTGAGCAGCCCCGGCTGGGGGGTCCAAGGGGGCCAGCGGGCCCCCTGGCTGGGGGGTCCCAGGGGGCCAGCGGGCCCCCTGGTGGGGGTCCGGGGGCAGCGCCCCCGGCGCGACGGTAAAGGGAATATTCCATGGAATATTCCCTGTCGGAGTCAGAAATCATTTATATTTGTTAGGTCGGTTCAACCAGTCTAAGCCGTGTATGGCAATTACGCGGGCGGTGGCCGCCCACGCTCTACCGCCCATGTATAGCCGTCCATGGCAGGCCACCCATGATCCTATATATACATGACTTCTGCACTACCTAAGACATTGAGTTGAGCCAGCATACCTCTACCTTGTATCTCCCTATCTAGAGTTGTCTAGATCACCATTTAAGCTCTACCTTGAGAGCGCACGGGTGGACAACGCCATCATCTTTGTACTTGTTGCTAGTAGAAAATTGTTGAGATTCTCCTATATCTGTTATCTTCTCTGCTATTGCTCCTGTGTTATATTGCGTAACTATTGTCTTACATGGTATCAGAGCTGTAAGGTTCGAATAGCTTGAGAAGTATCATTATTTTAGCCTACTAGCAGACTAGAATATCAGTAGATTATTCGAGTGATTACATGATGGCTTCATCGTCGAACACTAGTCTTGGTGCTTCACCTAATGTTAATGCTGCACCTATTCGAATTCGTCCACCTGCATTCACTGAAGGGAAGCTGGATGGAACCAACTATACACTCTGGAAGTTCAAAATTTCTGCAATTTTGGACTCCTATGAATTACTTGACACTGTCATGGGACCGATGGGATTGGATCCAGAGCCTATACCAGTTGAAGATCCAGCAAATTCAAGATTGATGATTCAGCCAGATCCAGATCTTCTACGAGCTTGGAAGAGGCGGAATGCTGATGCATTATGTGCGATTGTCACTAGTGTAAGTGATTCTGTGCTTACTTTAGTTCAACATACTACTAAAGCACATGAGGCTTGGGGCATATTGGCTCGACAATATGAGACCAAGAACCACACTAGGATACAGAATTTAGAAAATCAGTTGGCAAATGAAAAGCATTTTGATTCTGAAAAGGCTGAAGATTTTATCAAACGGATAAAGCATCTTCAAGATCAATTGGCTGCAGTTGGTGTTGTTATAACACCAGAAGAGCTAGCTCGAAGATCTGTACGTGTTCTTCCAGCAAAGTATGATGGATTAGTAACAGCCCTTAACACTCAGGTAAGGCCAACTCCTCTTACATTTGAAGAGTTTTGTGCCATGCTTTTAGAAGAAGAGATGCGGCTGAAGAATCGGCAAAGTACAACTGATGCTGCATTCTCAGCAAATGCAAAAGGTAAAGGCTCTTCAGAGGGATCAAAGAAGAAGCCAAAGAAGAAAAAGTTCACAGGAAGTTGCTTCTATTGTGAAAAGAAAGGCCATGCCATCAAGGATTGCAGAAAGAAGCAAGCTGATGAACGGAATGGGACTGTAAAATCATCATGGAAGAACAAAGAGTCTGCAAACAACACAGAGCTGGAACTTTGGGTAGCTATTGAAGAGGTATGTTCATCTGCTCAAGCTCGTGTTGATGAGCCATGGATTTTAGATAGTGGAGCTTCTCGCCATATGACTAGTAAAAAGGATTGGTATAGTTCCCTAGTGCCTCTACGGGAATCCATCAATGTAGTGGTGGGAAACGACTCCAAGTGTCCAGCTGAAGGAACTGGAACCATCTCTTTTATCACTTCTCCAGGTGTTGAGAAAAAGTTATCCGATGTTCTCTATGTACCTACACTCAAAAGAAATTTGTTGTCAGTTTCTGCAATAACAGATCGTGGACTCGAAGTTCACTTCAATAAGAGTGGTGCGGAAATCATGGATTCATCAGGTAATGTTGTAGGTAAAGGCACACGACGGGATAACTTGTATGAGTTAAGTGCTTTAACTGCTACAGAAGATAAAGATGTAAGCAGGTTATGGCACCAACGATTTGGGCATCTCGGATTTGCAGTTTTGAAGGAGATGCAACGAACAGGGATGGTTGCTCATTTGCCTGCATTTTCAGAGTTGCAGGAACCTTGTGAAGCTTGTATGATGGGCAAGCAACAACGAAAGGCATTTCCAAGAGAGACCAGCAATCGATCTCAAGCTCCTCTAGAGTTGGTACATGCTGATCTCTGCGGTAAAATGTCTACACCTGCTTTAGGAGGATCTTTCTACTTCTTGCTGTTAGTCGACGATTATAGTAGAAAGATGTGGGTTTATTTCATTCGAGAGAAGGCTGATGCTTTTGAAAAATTTAAAGCGTGGCATAAGTATGTAGAAAGTGAATCAGGAAGGAAACTGAAGAAATTTAGAACAGATAGAGGAGGTGAATTCTTGTCAACAGAATTCAACAATTACTGTAAGGAGCATGGTGTGAAAAGGCAACTTACCACAGCTCATACACCTCAACAAAATGGCGTTGTTGAGCGCAGGAACAGGACAGTAGTTGAAATGGCTCGTTGTATGTTAAAGGCTCAAGACATGCCTGATTCATTCTGGGCAGAAGCAGTCAATACAGCAGTCTACATCCTCAATCGAAGCTACACAAAAGCTCTGAAGGGGATGACTCCTCAAGAAGCATATTCTGGTAAAAAGCCTTCAGTTTTGCATTTCAGAATTTTTGGTTGTTTCTGTTATGCACATATTCCTGATTCAACAAGATCAAAGTTGGATTCAAAAAGCAAAAAGTGTGTCTTCCTAGGATATAGTGAAGAGTCTAAAGCATACAGGTTATGGGATCCTGAGGCAAGGAAGATTTTTGTCAGCCGAGATGTGGTGTTTGATGAACGACCACACTTAGTAGAAGATAAAGGTAAATCTACTATCTCATCAAACGGAGAAATATCTCACCTTGTGCCTATCAAAAGACAGGTTAAAGTTGAGGAGGAGGAAACATCTGATGGAGAAATTTCCTCAATAAAAAGCCAACCAATTGTAGCTGCACAGCGTAAGCCACTACCGAAGTGGGCACAACAGCTCTTTGATGATCACAATCCACATGTAGATGCACCAGAATCATCATCGGATGGATTACGAAGATCAAAGAGAATAGAGGAGCAAAGAAGAGCCTCAGAACACATTGTTAACATGGCTCTAATGGCAGATATCATGGGTTCGATAAAGGAACCTACCACCATTGAAGAAGCCATTGATGATCCAGATTGGAGAGCGGCAATGCAGTCTGAGTATGATAGTATACTCAAAAATGATACATGGGATCTAGTCGACTTGCCGCCAAAGAAGAAGGTAATAGGTACTAAATGGATTTGGAAAGCTAAGTATAAAGCTGATGGAACATTAGAAAAGTATAAGGCACGATTAGTTGCACAGGGTTTTTCACAGATTGAAGGATTTGATGTTCAAGAAACTTTTGCACCAACAGCACGCATGACAACTATTCGGACGGTACTTGCAGTAGCTGCACAAAAGTCTTGGCCTATTTTCCAGATGGATGTCAAATCTGCATTTTTGAATGGTCACCTCAAGGAGGAGGTATATGTATCTCAACCACCAGGTTTTGAGGTGCCCAATTCAGAAAATAAAGTTTGCAGGTTGAAGAAAGCTTTGTATGGACTTAAGCAAGCTCCACGGGCTTGGTACCAACGAATTGATCATTTTTTCAAAAATATGGGTTTTGAAAGAAGTACTTCTGATGCTAACTTGTATGTAACGAAAAGGGATAGCAAGCTAGTTGTTGTCATTGTATATGTAGATGATTTGATCATTACAGGAGATCATCAGGAACTCATCAATCAAACTCGGATCAGCTTGGGCACTGAGTTTGAAATGACAGACTTAGGTCTACTCCATTTTTGTCTGGGAATTGAAGTATGGCAAAGGAAGGATGGCATTTTCATCTCACAACAAAAATATTCCAAAGAAATTCTCAAGGCATTTGGAATGATGGACTGCAAACCAACTAGCACACCTATGGAGGTAAATCATAAGCTATCTATGGATGATAACATGCCTGATGTAGATGCTAAGAAGTATAGGAAGCTCGTTGGAAGTCTTATTTTTCTGTGCAACACTAGACCAGACATTTGCTATGCTGTTGGAGTGTTAAGCAGGTTTTCCAACAAACCTAAGGAGAGTCACTGGAATGCTGGAATGCGAATTCTAAGGTACATTGCAGGAACCTTGGATTTTGGTATTTTGTATACCACAGGTGATACACTCCAAGGATATTGTGATTCAGATTGGGCTGGAGATTGTGATTCTAGAAAATCAGTTTCTGGATATTGTTTCTCACTTGGTTCAGGAATATTTTCTTGGGTAAGTAGGAAGCAACCAACTCTCGCACTCTCCTCCACTGAAGCAGAGTACAAAGCAGCTTGTTTTGCTTCTTGTGAGGCAGTCTGGTTAAGGAGAATTCTTGCAGATATAGGCTTTCCATCAAATATGCCAATTGTACTCAAGTGTGATAATCAAAGTTGTATGGCTATTGCAAAGAACCCAGTATTTCATGCTCGCACCAAGCACATAGAAGTACAGTACCATTACATTCGTGAGCTAATTGAAGATGAAATTGTGGAGCTAGAATATTGCCCAACAGAGGCAAATTGTGCTGACATATTCACTAAAGCACTTGGAAGAGAGCAGCTCAACAAGCATCTTCAACAGATGGGCATAGGACCGAGACCTACTTGATTTATCATCGGTAAACATTGAGGGGGGGTGTTAGAGTATGATCAATGTCTACCCCTCATGATTGTATGCACATTTTGTAAGGCCCCCTTTATGAGGAGAAGCCAAGTGTGCATTACCCAATTGATGGGAATCCCAACTTGAATGTTGGATGAAGGTCATATTGGACCATGTAAGGTATTATAAGGAAAGGGAGTTACCAGGGTCCCCAATTGTGGGGTCCGGGGCAGCGGTGAGCAGCCCCGGCTGGGGGGTCCAAGGGGGCCAGCGGGCCCCCTGGCTGGGGGGTCCCAGGGGGCCAGCGGGCCCCCTGGTGGGGGTCCGGGGGCAGCGCCCCCGGCGCGACGGTAAAGGGAATATTCCATGGAATATTCCCTGTCGGAGTCAGAAATCATTTATATTTGTTAGGTCGGTTCAACCAGTCTAAGCCGTGTATGGCAATTACGCGGGCGGTGGCCGCCCACGCTCTACCGCCCATGTATAGCCGTCCATGGCAGGCCACCCATGATCCTATATATACATGACTTCTGCACTACCTAAGACATTGAGTTGAGCCAGCATACCTCTACCTTGTATCTCCCTATCTAGAGTTGTCTAGATCACCATTTAAGCTCTACCTTGAGAGCGCACGGGTGGACAACGCCATCATCTTTGTACTTGTTGCTAGTAGAAAATTGTTGAGATTCTCCTATATCTGTTATCTTCTCTGCTATTGCTCCTGTGTTATATTGCGTAACTATTGTCTTACACAGCCAACATATGGAATACATCACTACTTTCAGCCATGGCCACTGAACAAAATACTGTAATGCGAAAAAATAATTGTATCTGAAAAAGTTAAACAAAAATAACCTGATGAGTTATGTTAAACATGTAGCAGACTTCAAGATGCTTATATTGGCAAAGCGAAACCTATATATATCTTTGGCACAAAAAGACAAAACTGCTTGCACAAGTGTTGCGATACTGAGATTGTGATCGATGAGTTGTCGATGATGCCCTAGAAGAAGCGGCGACCTGCTCAGATACCAATTGTTGGAGTTTGAGTTTTGCGAAAGCATGGGAACAACACAAGGAAGAAGAAGAAGCTTGCAGAAAAGCACACAATAGTGAATGTACTACCAAGAGAATGTACAAGGATAAGTGACCCATAAGGTTACAGGCATATATACAAGCTAGGGGGGAAAAACCTCCTAAAGAGGGGAAAAAGTGCTATGGCAGTCCTAGTGTGTTCACACACATCACTACTTAAATATAGCAACAAAACACACGTAGAAACAAATATGTGAATAGATGAGACACTACACATTATAGGGTGCAATCTCCTCCTATGCACTATGTTCGATGAATCTAAAGAGTTTATTACATCAAAAATAGAGATTACAATGAGGGTTGCAATTCAAAAGCACGCATAAAAGTAAAATGTTACTCTCTATTGTCTTCAAATCTTCTTGCTTCAACAAAATGTCCTCCTTAGGAAGGGTCAAATCTAGAGGTTTCATTGCAAAGAGTCCCAGACAAGCACCTGAGGCTTTGTGCTCTGAATATTGACCCAAGTTACAAACCACCAACAAAGCGATTGCACCTAACATATCCTTGAGTGAGGGATGCTCAGTGGGAAGAGAACCAAAATCACAGAAGGTCCCCTGTTGAACCTAAAAACCCCTCTTCTTGATATTAAATATATGAATCAAAATCATTTCTTCTTGAAACAAGCAATTAGGTAAAACCACCACTTCTTGCAATGTTTATCACCACGAATCTTGGATGGAACCGAAAACCATGAAATTATGGTGCTCTCGACCATGAATGCTTGCTACAAAACTTTCAAATGACTAAGACACGAATTTTTTCTGCTTGGGAACTTATGATTATAGACTTTGTTTCCAAAGGAAGTTTGGGAATAGCTTTTTTTTCAAAACTTTAAATAATAGAGAGAACAACTATACAAGTGAATGAGCTTAGTACGCATGGGACCAGTCGAATCCCACAAAGTAGGGGCTGCTTAAAACTTGCTAGAGGACATTACAAAGAAGGTTGATAACCGTTTTGTCCCCTCATGGGGGCGCCACTTGCTTTTAATCTTGTTGCTCTCAAGGAAAAACACTCTATGATGACTAAAAGGTAGGGCCTTCTTACAATTGGAAATTCTTTTGCCTAAGAGGAAAAGCAATTTTTTGATCGACCATTCTTTAGGAGGACTATGAAAGTTTGAACACACTTCTATTTCTAGATCTTCCAGAGGGTCTCATCTCTTATAGCATTCCATAATGCCGAGGAACAACCAATGGCTTCACCCAATAATGCTTGCTTCCAATTGATTTGTCACTGTGGTAACATAATTTATGTAGTGTGAATGATGAATAACCATTGACGGTATTTCATCTCTTTAACCATGTTTCGGTAAAGTTACGATTATGTTCCTTCAATCATTCCAGCATGATTTGGCTTTCCTTCCAAGATAGTTTTCCATGAGAGATACATTCATTTGATTAATAGGTTTTCCTTCCAAGATAATTTTCCATGACAGATACATTCATTTGATTAATAGGTTGTCTTAAAGAACAAAGTGGAAAAAGAAGAACAAAAAAGATACGGATCTCTAAAATATTTGGGCACTTCAAAAATCTATGCCTACTCGCATGAATTTGCTATAGTTACTATCTTATGTTTTGATGTTGGAGTAAAAATTTTACAATTCGTGTTCAATCTAGGAGATATGATATTTTTTTAACCCTTTATGCATTGAATACATTTATATTCTTTCAAGTCTTCAGTATGCTTCATCACATGTATACACAGCTAATCAAGTCCACTTCATATAGTTTACTAAAGTTTAATGAATTGATGAAATTGTATATCTAGATTGACAAAGACATATTCTAGAGGGATGAGAATTTTAGGAAGTTCATGAACTATCAACCTTTTATGGTCAGGCTTTCAAAATTAATATGAAAGGCATTCCGCATCTAAATCAAGTGGTCGAATTCTCGGATATTTATAGTAGGTCCCTATAAATCTTGTGCAAAATGTACGTAAAAATATATGTTTCATTGTGAGAGATGATAAGAATAGAAAGATTGAATATGGATACAGAAAACCAATCACTTTAAGAATCTCCAAGGATGTCTCCATTAGACCATTGAGTGCTTGACAGGTGTCCCGTTGTCCATTCACTCCCTTTCTTTGATGGATCCTCCTTAAGCAGGATGACCTTATCACCACACAAAAGTATCAGTTTGAACCACACAAGAAAATAGGGCATATGAGCTGCATTCTTTTGAGATGTGTTGAATAACCAAGAGATCCAAAAAGACTGTAAGAGTTCTTTTTAACCATTTTCTTCTTTTTGCTAACTTTAGAAGGACCATTGACCTTCTTTCTCTCACATTGATTTTGAAACCAAGATTTTATTGTCATTGGATGATGACCAACCGAATATTGCATATGAACATTTTATAAAGCTCTTTCCTTAGCTGAATTACTAGGTCTTCAGGTTCAAGTGGATATGACAAATTATTATAGCTGTATTGATAAATGCTTATATGGAGGGTGTTGGCTACACTAGTTCCTTGATTTTACATTGTGTAGTCAGTAGAAGTGGTTTAGCTAACCATTTCTTAATAAAGAAATCATGTGGAGGATGTGGCAACTTAGACATTAGTGCCTTGGCCCTAATTATAAACTTTGGGAACATTTCAATAGGACCTAGTCTCAAATTTTCTAATTCCTCTATAATTATCTCTATCGTGTTCCCATTATAGAATTGAGTTTTGAATGCATCTTTCATCAAATCCCAAGTGGTGAAATCGTTTTCAACAAATTGGTTGAACCATTTATGTGCTAACCCTTCCAATGTGGCTCAAAAGAGTATAAAAAAGGCATCCTCTCTTCCCATCAAACCTCTTGCTTTGCATAATGCTAAGATTCTCCTGATGTGCTCCTCCGGATCTTCCTGACCTAAGCCTTTGAAAGAAGGAAATTCTATATTTAATCTAGAAAGTAGAGTCTCCAAATCTACCTGACGTGCCATGTTCTTTACTGGCGATGTTGATGACAATGGACAAGGGGATCTTCTAACATCCTTCGGTCTTGTTGCTTTGCAAGTGACCCTCAATGTTTGGGACCGGGTTGCGGTCTTGAGCTATTTATAATCCTCTTAAGCTAAGAGAATTAATAAGAAGATTTACCTCTTACCCCAATGAAGTAGTACTGTAGCACTGTTGGCACTTGAGCTCTTCTACACTTTGCACTTTGCTTCTCCTATGCTCAAATCTCCTTGGAGTCCTACTGTGCGTCCCAAATGTTGTTGGGAGATTCTTGTGCAGAAAGGGATTTGAGTGTTTGTAGGACAAAAGGGAAATATAAGAAGAAAGATACAGACACTAGAAGCCTCTGTCGATTGATTATAAGAAGGAAAATACAATGGTGATGCACAATAAAATCCAATGCTTCGTGTGCAAAATCCCACAGAGTGCACAATCACAAAGTACAAAATACCCAAGGTTCTTGTTGTTGTTTGCCTTCTCTGCACCAGACCTCCACCTTCTCCAAGCTTGCACTTATGCACACCTTGCACTCAAGCTTCCAATAGGGGGGGAGATTGACACCTTCTGTTGGCACGCACACAGCTTCAATGGGACCTTGGGATCTTTGGTTGTATAGATTAGCACTTCTTTTCACACTTCTAGGTCCTCTTCGTGCACACCTTGCACTTCACTTCTGTGCATTGCACACTCACTGTATGTCTCTTTTACTTTTCCCTTGCTTTCTTAGACTATGCTCACCTTTCTTAGTCCTCAATAATCATGCCTTGCCTTGATTTGAGTGTCCGTTCACATATGCTCCTAAGTGCAAGAGTATCTTTGTGCTCACTTTGATGCCCCAAGATTGTCTCCAAAAGTGGGTAGCCAACGAATCCCTGTTTTCTCCTGTAGTGACTTTAGATTAAAACCAAAATTTTAATTGGGAGGCCATACTTTCACTTCTGCGTACACGTTCGCTTCACATACCTTCACATTTTTCCTTTTAATTCTTCAAACATGCACCTAAGAGAGGGTTCACCTGAACCTTCCAAGTACTTTTTAAAAACACTTTGAACCTTAGAGAAATTACAAAAAGACCCTCTGCAACCTGCAATCCACTTTCTGCAACATATAACTTTTGTGAACAATTACTTGTGCACTACCTGTGCACCTTGACACCCGAACTTTGCACTCTTTGACTTTGCCCATATTGACTTTGACCTTGGCCTGTTGAATTTAACCAATTTGACTTTGACAATTGTTGACTTTGATTGCAGTTGACTTTGACCAATATGACTTTTATGGGCTGAACAAAAGGAATATACAAGAATGACCTAAAACGAGAATACAATAAGTGCAATATATAAAGAATAATACATAAAGAAAAACCTAATGTCCGTGAATGAGTGAGCTGGCTAGAAAGAAATGTGCCATCACTCTCAATAGATAAATATAATAAAGCTGAATAAAGTATCCCGAACATATACCAGTGCGACCACCCATGTTAGAGAAATGAAAAAAGTGATATGTGTCATCTTGGATCATCACATGTTGAGCTTGATATCTCAACATGAAGCTTATAAATTCTTCAAAATTTTCTTTCAATGGATATACCCATGCATGCTTGGAAAAATCATCAATGAAAGTCACGAAGTAAAGATAGTTCCCAAACGAAGGTGTCTGCTTAAGACCACAACCATCACTATGTATAAGCTGTAATTTTTGAGTAGATCAAACTGAATCACCTTTTGGGAAGGAGGAATGTTACATTTTGCCCAAAATACAGCCTTCACAGGCATGTTTACCAAGTGTCTCAAGTTTGGGCAAAGAGGACCAATTCAAATTTTTGCAAGTGTAGAAAGCTAGCAAAATCTAGATGATCGAAGCATGCATGCCAAAGCTTTGCATCTGACATAACCTGAGAACCATGTACTACACATGTTGAATCATTCACAGAAGTTTCATAGTCTATGAGCTTATAGATCCCTTGACATAAAATGCTAGAAGCAATAATGACATTTCCATAACAGATCATGAACTATACATCTGTCATCAACAAATTTCACAACCAAGCCGATCTTGGCTAATGCTGAAACTCATAATAGATTTTTCTTCAGCCCTAGCACAAATAAAGCATCTACCAATCTAAAAGGACTAACATCAATAGTAGTAAGAATGATCTTACCAACTCCCATGATAGGATACAAGTTGTTATTGGCGCATGTGATAGTATTCCCTATAGGGGTAGGCTCGAGTGAAGTGAAGAAACTGCACTATGAGGTAATATGTTTCGTTGCCCCACCATCAAAGTGCCAAACATCTGAGTCTACTACATACATATACTATTCATGAGAAGATGGGTCATAAGTGGAATTTGTAGTAAATGCCCATTTTTCATTTTGCATAAGATTAGTAGACTTTGTTTTGGGTATAGAAGCCTCTCCAACAATCATTCCAACATGTTTCTTCTTTGCCTCTTTTGCAGCCAGTTTTTGAAATCTCTTTATGACATCATCATTTCCTTTATAGTATTTGCAAAAAATTTTCTGCTTTTTTTGTTTCCTTTTCATCTCTATCATCTTTCTTTGAATGTGTAGAATTAGCAGATTTTTGTTTACTAGTAGATGAGCTCTATTTACCTTGGCCCTTCTGACTAGGTAGGAAAGCTTGATAAAAAACATACATAATGGACCTTTTCTGCCTAAACTGATCTTCTTGCAATAGATTAGAGACTAACTCCTCAAATGTTAAGGCATTTGGATCGCCTTTCATCATCAATCAAAGAGTAGAAGCAAAACCCAGATATAAATCTAGAAGAACATTCAAAACAGTCTACACAAGTGAACTGTCAGGAAAGACTTCATCAATAGAAATCAATTGCTCCTTCAAAAAAAGTCCATGGAATCACCTTCATTCATGTGCTCACTTTTGAAGTGTTTTCGGGGGTAAGCAATACGAGCCTCATTCCTTGCCTAGTATAAAGTGATAAGTGTATCACAAGCATCCTTTACTGTTATGTAAGAGAAAACGTGAGGAATAATGGCACATTTGACAGTCAAGGCTATCAATGAATGTGCTTGAGCATCTTTGCCATCCCAACAAATTTGATCTATAGTAGGTGCAACAAGAATCGCATCAGAAATAGGAACATAAAGAATATCACCATCTTCAACACCATCTACATCACCTTCAACAACTATGTTTGCAGGTGTAATAGGACGTTTTTCAGCACCATGCATAATATTCCATAGTCCTTTTGCAACCAATACATGACACATCATATAAGACCATAATGCATAATTGCTATTGTCCAAATTATCCTCAACATCCAACATATGGAATACATCACTACTTTTAGCCATGGCCACTAACCAAAATACTGTGATGCAAAAAAATAATTGTATCTGAAAAAGTTGAACAAAACTAACCTGATTAGTTCTGTTAAACATGTAGCAGAATTCAAGATGCTTATATTGGCAAACTGAAACCTATATATATCTTTGGCACAAAAAGAGAGAACTTCTTGCGCAAGTGTTGCGATACTGAGATAGTGATTTGTGAGGTGTCGATGATGCCCTAGATGAAGCGGGGACCTGCTCGGATACCAATTGTTGGAGTTTGAGTTTTGCGAAAGCACGAGAACAACACAAGGAAGAAGAAGAAGCTTGCAGCACAACACACAATACTGAATGTACTACCAAGAGAATGTACAAGGATAAGTGACCCATTAGGGTTATAGGCATATATACAAGCTACGGGGGAAAAACCTCCTAAAGAGGGGAAAAAGTGCTATGGCAGTCCTAGTGTGTTCACACACATCACTACATAAATATAACAACAAAACACACATAGAAACAAATATGTAAATAGACGAGACACTGCACATTATTGGGTGCAATCTCCTCCAATGCACTATGCTCGATGAGTCTAAAGAGTATGTGTATTTATAGGATTTTTATTACGTCAAAAATAGAGATTACAATGAGGGTTGCAATTCGAAAAGCACGCATAAAAGTAAAATATTACTCTCTATTGTCTTGAAATCTTCTTGCTTCAACAAAATGTCCTCCTTAGGAAGGGTCAAATCTAGAGGTTTCATTGCAAAGAGTCCTAGACAAGCACCTGAGGCCTTGTGCTCCAAATTTGGACCCAAGTTACAAACCACCAACAAAGCGATTGCACCTAACATATCCTTGAGTGAGAGATGCTTAGTGGGAAGAGAACCAAAATCAGAGAAGGTCCCCTGAAAACCCCTCTTCTTGATATTAAATATATGAATCAAAATCATTTCTTCTTGAAACAAGCAATTAGGTAAAACCACCACTTTTTGCAATGTTTATCACCACGAATCTTGGATGGAACCAAAAACCATGAAATTATGGTGCTCTCGACCATGAATGCTTGCTACAAAACTTTTGACGGATTGAGACACGAATTTTTTATGCTTGGGAATTTATGATTGTATACTTTTTTTTCCAAAGGAAGTTTGGGAATAGCCTACTTTTCCAAACATTAATTAATAGAGAGAACAACTATACAAGTGAACGAGCTTAGTATGCATGGGACCCTTCGAATCCCACAAAGTAGGGGCTGCTTAAAACTTGCTAGAGGACATTACAAAGAATGTTGATAACCGTTTTGCCCCCTCATGGGGGGCCCACTTGCTTTTAATCTTGTTGCTCTCAAGGAAAAACACTCTATGATGACTAAAAGGTGGGGGATTCTTACAATTGGAAATTCTTTTGCCTAAGAGGAAAAGTGATTTTTTGATCGACCATTCTTTAAGAGGGCTACGAAAGTTTGCAACATACTTCTCTTTCTAGATCTTCCAGAGGGTCTCATCTCTTATAGCATTCCACAATGCTGAGGAACAACCAATGGTTTCACCCAATAATGCTTGCTTCCAATTGATTTGTCCCTGTGGTAACATAATTCCCCCAAGGGTCTGGGAGATAGACATTTACTTGGGGCATGAAAAGAAGAGGTGTCCCAAGTCCTCATTGCAATGAAGGCATTGTTTGCACCATGGAGGGGAACCACAAATTTTGTTTGCTTTCACATTGGTCCAAATCCCCTAGTGGAGGATTTTCCACTTAAGAACCGATTTTCAACCTTGATGAGGGGATGCCAAAGGTATTTGGACTTGAAATCCCACCTAAGCCTAGATAATTCCACACATCATCTCTTATTAAGCTTGACATGAAAGTCCACATTCTTCTTGAATCTCGGCATTTTATCAAGACTATTGCCATTGTGCCACCTAAGACCCTCAACATCAAGGGATTCATGCCCAATACGGAGGTGAGTCGTCGAATCCTCCCAAGTACTGAATGTGCTCCGCAATAGGCACCATTCTTCATAGTCCACTTTCCTAGCCGCATCAATGTCCTCAAATCTAATCCATTGGCATGTTTCTTGATTCGAAGGTTGTTTCCAAAAGCAAAAACCTTTGTTGCAAAGCTTCTTAGCTTTTTGGAGGTTCGGAGGTTCAACACCTCTGATGCCCTTGATAGGGAACTAGATCAAATCATTTTGTCTAATATTATCCGCCCATTTCCAATCTTCATTGATCTTGGCAAATTGTTTCACCTTGTTCCAACTCTTTCAAAGGGAGAAAACTGATCTCATGAAAACAGAAGGCGACCTTATTGCAACTGAAGCAAGCGATTTCCTATAGTCGCATATTTTGTTTTGCTTGAATCCACCATTACTTGAGTTCGTTCACAGGACCACTATTTGAACCCGCCATTACTTAGGAGGGACAACGATTGCATCCGCGTTTTTCCATTTGTCAAACGTAAGCTAAAGACTTTTGTTTGTCTTATAGAGAAATAAAAAGCTGTATAATTGTGTACAACAAAGTCCCTTCTATAATAGAGCCAAATGCGATTGACCTCTTTTGTTTTTTTTGTTCATCTATTTCAAAGTACTATAAATGGTGTTATGAATTTATGTTTTATATGGAAACTGGGACCGAGACTATGCGCCTTAAGGAGTTCCAAAGAACATTACGCAACATTCCCAACATCAGGATCGCAACATCAGGATCGCAATGACGAATTCTTGTTTTGTGTTTTAATTTTTTAATGGAGAAAACGTATAATGGTAATTTATAAGCTGATCAACGTTTATGGGATTTTCACAATTTGTTCGAAAATTCGATGTTGGGGATAGGTGAATTTGGAGTTTGGAATTCTCGTATGTAGTGTGAATGATGAATAACCATTGACTGTATGAATTTTCAATAAGTGTATCGACCCCATTCAAGTTTCAAATAGTCTGAAGTATCTCCTTCTTTTAGTGCATGTTTGATAGAGAAACTGAGTAGACTCAAGATTTTGGACCTTGGTCTCTGCTTGAACATGAGAAAATGGGGTTGGAGATGCTTCATCTCTTTAACCATGTCTCGGTAAAGTTAAGATTATGTTCCTTCAATCATTCCAGCATGATTTGGCTTTCCTTCCAAGATATTTTTCCATGACAGATACATTCATTTGACTACTCGGTTGCCTTAAAGAATAAAGTGGAAAAAGAAGAACAGAAAAGATATGGATCTCTAAAATATTTGGGCACTTCAAAAATCTATGCTTACTCGCATGACTTTGCTATAGCTACTATCTTATGTTTTGATGTTGGAGTAAAAATTTTACAATTCGTGTTCAATTCAGGATATATGATATTTTTTAACCCTTTTATGCATTGAATACATTTATATTCTTTCAAGTCTTCAGTATGCTTCATCACATGTATACACAGCTAATCAAGTCCGCTTCATATAATTTACTAAAGTTTAATGAATTGACGAATTCTCCAAATTATTGGATATGTAAGGTGATATATTTTGTTCGGATATTGAATCTCCGCCCTGTGTGAATTGAGCAATATTAAACCGAATTATTGACCACAACCATTCTTGATACACTTCAACTGTATTTCCGACCTTGTTTCCAAATAGCATCACAGGGCAAGTGAAATTGTATATCTAGGTTGACAAAGACATATTCTAGAGGAATGAGAATTTTTAGGAAGTTCCTGAACTATGAACCTTTTATGGTCAGGATTTCAAAATGAATATGAAAGGCATCCCCCATCTAAATCAAGAGGTCGATTTCTCGGATATTTATAGTATGTCCCTTTGAATCTTGTGCAAAATGTATGTAAAAATATATGTTTCATTGCGACAGATGATAAGAATAGAGAGATTGAATATGGATACAGAAAACAAATCACTTAAAGAATCTGCAAGCATGTCGGCATTAGACCATTGAGTGCTTGACAGGTGTCCCGTTGTCCATTCACTCCCTTTCTTTGATGGATCCTCCTCAAGCAGGATGACCTTATCACCACACAAAAGGATCAGTTTGAACCACATAAGAAAATGGGGCATATGAGCTGCATTCTTTTGAGACCTGTTGAATAACCGAGAGATCCAAAAAGACTGTAAGAGTTCTTTTTAACCAGTTTCTTCTTTTTGCTAACTTTAGAAGGACCATGGACCTTCTTTCTCTCACATTGATTTTGAAACCGAGGTTTTATTGTCATTGGATGGCGACCAATCGAATATTGCGGACGAACATTTTACAAAGATCAGGGTTTCACTCTCATGCGAGAAAGCCAAATGTTAGAATGCATCGGATCCACTTGCCTTTGTTCTGAACTAAGAGTTTGGAGTTAAAATGCAATTTCAAGACCCATCGAGATTCTCAATTGAATGACCCTACGCCATTCGATCACATAGACCATCAACGGCTACAAAGCAAAGGTGTCCTTTCTTTATGCTACATCACATCAATGGGTTGCTATAGCAATCAATGAAGTTCATTTAAGATCACTTTTACTTTTTATCCTACGTTTCTACGATCATACAAGCTTAAAGGCTTTTTATTTACATTAATTCTGCAGATTCGTTTTCACGTTTTTAATTATTTACTTTTTCACACAATAGTCTAATTCGTATTGAAACCATCATCTAAGTAGTTTTATTATTTACTTTTGCTCGCAATGGCTTAATTCGTATTAATTCAAAATGGTAGAGAGGAAGTCAAGGGCCCCTGTAATCCAGAAGCTGATGCAGACGGGTTCATCAAAGTCAGAAGAAGAAGGAAAAGAAGCCCTAGGGCGACTGTTGAGCGAAACAACATGTCAGTTACCCCCTCCAGCAACTTGTACTGCAATCTGGAAAAGGAGATCAATGAGTTTGACTACCCAGGTGGGAACCAACTTGAGGTGGACACCAACGACAAAGCTCTAGAGATCCCTGACAATAAAGAAACCTCCCAGGAGGGTTACACTACAAGCAAAGAAGACGGCTTTACTACTAGTAATGAAGATAACATGGATAGTGAAAGTTCCATCACCGGATCGACTATTCTGGAAACGGTGTCGAAAACGGTGCCCAGTTCTTCCCAGCAGGAGGCATCCTGCAAAGGAAAACAACCTATGGAGTTACCTTGGAGAAGCCCCCACAAGAACCTATTGCTAATTCAGGATTTGATCCCAGCGAAAAAGAAAGATGAATCCAAGAAAAGAAAGGACAAAGCTCCCTCCCGCAAAGAGGGCTCACTACGATAATGATCATCATCTCCTTAAACGCTAGAGGGCTAATCGACCCCTCAAGAGCGACCATCATTGGTCAATGGCTTCGTGACATTAGCCTAAACCTAGAATTCATATGTATTCAAGAGATTAAAATTGACGGAGAAGACCTCCAGAAACGGCTTAGACATGTCTCCTCGACCCATGTTTGGATTTCAATGGCGCACCAGCGGGGGTCCGGTGGAACGGTTATCGGTATTAATCAATTCTAGTTTGAAAAGCTTGAGAACTCCATCGAAGATGAATGCCATCGATGGATTGCTGTTTCTTTTGGTGCTCCTTTTTGTTTTACTTTAATTTCTTTGTATTCCCCTAATGGGGAGTTAGAGAGACTGAACACTTGGGCCTCCTTGGACTCGCTCCCCCACAACGTGCTTATTTGTGGTGACTTCAACATGGTGGAGGACCCTATGGATAGATGGACGGACAAGGGCAGGATCGTCGATAGTCGGGAGAAAGAAACGTGGGACAAAACCAAACTGCACTTGGATTTGGTCAAATTCAAAGATTCGAATGGCTTTTCTTGGTCAAATCTCCAAGTGGGCGAGGACGTGAGGAAAGCTAGAATTGATAGATGCTACATTTCTGATAGTTTTACTCATCAGTGGGGCCACCCTTCCCTGGCGCAACGCACTGACCTCACGATCTCTGATCACTACTCGATCGTTATCACTTTCCAACCTTCCACCAAGATATGTAAGGCTCCTTGGTTCCACGCCAGTGCGCCCTCCTTCTCTCTCCCCTCGTCCATCAAGAAATTGCTAATGTGTGGAAGGAGGAGTTCGCCTCCGGCTTGTCCCTAGCCAAGTGCTGGAGAAGTGTACTGATAAGTCACGACAGATCATGATTAGGTCCAGGAAGATGCTCGAGACTGTGCGGCGGGCTCACAGAGAAGCTCTATATCATAGACTCTAGAGGCTCGAGGAGGAAGTGAACAAAGGAAAATCTCAAGCCCAGAAAGGTCTTCGAAAAATCAGAGCGTTGCTGAGATACGAGGAAGAAATGAAAAGCAAAAATTTGCAAATTTTCTTCAAGGAGTGGTGGGCTGGCAAAGCTGACAAACCCACCAAAGAGATGTGCCGTATCCTTAAAAGGAAACATAATATAGAATGGATCCCCTTATTGCTAGACTTAAATGGCAATGTATGTAATATGGAAGAAGATAATTTTGGGATCATTGAAGGGCACTTCACGAGACTCCTGGGGACCTCGAACCCCCTCTCCCACCATAGAAGGGACTGTATGGCAGCCATATCTAGGGTTTCCCCCCACACGATACCTCTCAACCTTCGCTCCCTGCTTCATGCCCCTATCTCTGAAGCAAAAATCATTGAGGTCATTGATGCCCTCCCTTTTGGTAAAAGCCCGGGACCGGACGGGCTCACTAATGAGTTCTTTAAATCCTTCAAGTTGGTGGTTGCCACCCCTCTTCCTCTGGTGTGGCAAGAGGCGCTCAAGTTTGGCACGCTTCCTTCTTGTCTCAACAATGGAATTATCAAGTTAATACACAAAAAAGGGGAAAAGAACAGAATAGAGAACTGGCGTCCTATTACGATGCTCCAAACAAGATACAAGATCATTGCCAAAGTCATTGCCAATAGAATCTCTTGCCACTTGAGAGCGTGGTTAAGCGAGGACCAAAAAGGTTTCATCAAAGGCAGGTCAATTTTGGAAACCATTTTAGATATCTGGGAAGGTCTTGAATTTGCAAATGAGTCTAAACAAGACGTGGTCTTCCTCAAGATCGACTTTGATAAAGCCTACAACATGCTGGAATGGGACTATATTCTGCAGTCGCTCCAAGATCTTGGATGTAGTAATTAATTCACCAAGATGATCATGACCCTTCTCAGAAACACATCGACCCAAATTAACATTAATGGCAAACTTTCGAAGGTGATCAAACTTAGAAGATCTATCAGATAGGGGTGGCCATTGGCTCCCCTTCTCTTTGCCATTGCCACGGAAGGGCTTAGCAGGCTGGTGATGCATCAGGTGGAAGCAAGTAATATCAAAGGCCTCTGTTTTCCTCATGACCACAGGGAGATCACCATGAGACTTTTTGCCGATGATATGAACGCGTTTGTTCACAATGATAGTACCAGCCTAGAGACATTCTAGATGTGTCTAGCTACCTTTTGTGAAGCCTCTGGATCCACAATCAACCACTCTAAGACCGCCTTTAGAGCTATTGTTGGGTCACAACCGGACCTTCTCATTGATCATGGCTGTCAAATCATTCCGCAGGGCCAAATTTTTCGGCTTCTTCGGATCCCCTTAGGGTTTGGTGTCTCTATGGAACAACGGTGGAACTGGGTGCTAGCCAAACTCAAAAACAAGCTTAACTATTGGAGAGGTATGCAAATCAATCTTGCTGGTCGTGCTATGGTTATCAACACGTTCCTCTTATCATCTACCATTTATTTCCTTTCTTGTTGGAGACCGAAAGAGCAAGATCTGTCCAAACTGGATAGTATTTGTAGAAACTTCCTTTGGACGGGTGACCACAATAGGAGGGGGGTGCCTAAAATCAAATGGTCCATCTACACCAGCCATAGAGATAGTGGGGGACTTGGTATCCTGGACATTGGGTGCATGGCTAATAAATTGGCAGCCAAATGGATGATTAAGGCTTGGTGCAACGGGGAGGCCTCGTGGGCCAAGTTGATCTTCAGAAACAAGAATGAGTTGGCTCTCATGGGTTTCCCAAATTGGAAGAATCTTGACATCTTGACCTTGCTATTTTCCCCGATCCCCATCTTCCCGAAAGGCTTAAATCTCGTGTGCTCCCTATGGAAGAGTTGGAATAAAGTCAAAAGCTACATAAGAATAAGTGAAGAATCGAAGTGGGCAGCCGGTATCAGACAAAACGACTCTATCTGGAGTGTGGAATCTTGGAACATTCAAAATGCCAAGAAGTTATGGAACAAAGGCTTCAAAAAATGGAAGCATCTCTGGAAACAAGACACCAACCGCTGGATCAACTTCGAGGACATTGACCCTTGCATCAACATTTCGTATGAAGAATGGAACACTTTGCAAAGTAGATGTCTCGCTTGGGACGGACACAAAGTTCACCTTCTCATGGGACATGACACGTCGAGCTCGCTTGGTCTCAAATGGCATAATGGGAATAGCCTATCAAAAATCCCGAACATCAAAGAAAGGATTGACTATCAGGTTAACCTCAACAAGAAGTGGTGCCTCTCATGGACGTGGCTTCGGTGGGACATGAAGTTCATGGCTATCTGGCACCCCCTCATAGAAATCAAAAAGTTTGTCCTCGTATGGCAAATTCTTCATCATGGAATCTGGACCAACCTTAAGGTTATCAAATGTTGTGGGATTCCTTCCTGGTGCAAACGCTGCTACCGGTCTATCGAAGATGTTTCACACATCTTCTTTACCTGCCCCAACTCCAACAGACTCTGGCAGACGGTTGGAAAGAAAATTAGACTTCAAAAACATCTCAGTTGGCAGCAAGCCCTACTGGCAGAAGCGATCGGCTGCTCCGCAACTCTCTGGAACGCCATCAGAGGGGAGGTCCTATGGAAAATCTGGCGGGAAAGATGTGCTTTCAACTTCGGTGACTCCCCCAAAGAGTGATCAATTGAGAAATCGTTGTTTGTCCTTGGCAAAAGGATTGTTAACTGTAAGAAGTCCCCCCCTTCAGGCATCATCAAGTACTCATTTTGAGCAATAACAAGCTTAAACCAAAGTGGGCCCCACATGAGGGTGATGAGAGGGTAATTAACCTTCTTTGTAATGCCATGTAAGCTCTGTAAAAGCTTCCCCTACTTTGTAGGATATGGGGGGTCCTGTGGGCACTAGTCCCCTTCTCTTGCACTTTTCTTTATTTAATTCAAGTCAGAGAGAGTAGACTAATGGCGAACTTCCTTTATATTAAAAAAAAAATAATCTATTTTCAATATGCGCACATCTAAATAGTAGTTAAAAACATAACGCAGGTCTAAGGGAAGCTCGCAGGAAGGACTTAAATTCATCAAAATTGGTCATTTGATCCTTAAATATCCGAGAATTTCCTTTGAATTATACCAGATTCAAAGTGTGTTTATCGCGCGCGCACACACACACACATACATATATATATATATATATATATATATATATATATATATATATATATATATATATATGTGTGTGTGTGTAGAATGTATGTATGTATGCATACATGTATATAAATACGTACGTATGTATGTATCGCTGTGTGTCAATGAGTTGTTAAATTGCATGTGTAGAGCGTATAAAAAACGTAAAGTTTGTAGAAGAATGCCTATGCTCATAAGTTCTGAGGTATAATAGATAGAGAAAAGAAGCAAGAACACTAAATCAGAGGAGCTCAAGGTTAGGTATTCGATTCAGTTACTCATTCCGAGGCTATCAAGCCAATATGATACCGGAAATGAATCTAAATCTCCATTCCAAAGTTTTCTTTAGAAGATAGATTACTTCGATAAGAATATTAGAATTCCACTCCATTGATACCTTTCTAGGAATGAATGTTATTGTATCTTCCTATGAATGAATGAGGACTTTAGATTCTTTAGATTTGCTTTGCATTTTAGAAATGAGGACTTGGGAGAAATATTACATTTGAAAAAACTAAATATTTTCGTTACATTTGTAAACTTCCAGTTTTTTAGCATGTTTGATGACATCTTTGGTTATGATATCAATTTGCATGATTTTTCCGAAGGTCCATCATCAGCCTACTCTTCTAGTTATGCTCAAAAGATTTAAATTAGAAACACTGAAACTTTGGGGATCCCCTTCTTATTGTCCACTTTCCATGGGCTATACAACACATAGCACTCCAAATTTGGGCTATAGATCTCATAGTCTACAGTCCAATGTTTTTCCATTACACGATGTATCCTTCAAAATGTGTGTGAATTTGATTTTCTTCCCCTATTTATTGAATTGTGACCTAAGCAAAAATGTATGGCTATCATAAAGGACTTAATTTCTTCCTTTCCCAATGTATCTTCATACATTGTTGATGCAAGAAAATTTTGAGACCTTTATTTGTAACACTAGTGTTGTATCAAAATAGTACACTACGATGTCCTTCCTCTAAAATAGAACATATTTGTTATCGTCACACCAAAGTTTGAAAAGAAACTTCGAACACCATAAATAATTATTTTTAGATGTTCTATAAAAATATATACTTTATGAAATGACATTTTTTGATAACCTAAAATTTAATAATGATTGAATATGGTAAGAAGACATGATCTATCTATATACTTGTTACAAGAAGAAACAAACATCTTGATAAAAGTACTTTTCATCATATTAAAATAATTTTCTAATGTTAATCTAAAGTCATATAATTATCTAACATGTCATGGGAGTTCGAAAAACCATTGTAGACAAAGAAATTTTCTACTAACTAGTTATACACTATAGGAATCATTTTGTATTATATCAATGCATAGAAGACTACACTTAAATGGTTGGTGTTTTGTTTTGACACCCATCATATAGTATCCTACAAACATGCTACATGTCTTTGAACTAATAATCATCTAGCTATCTCACATACGACTAACCATTTCAATATTTCATTGACTAGCTATATTTTAGCCTCCTTACAATACATTTCTCAATGATATGAGGTATATAATACCAATCGAAATAGTTCTATAAACATTATATCATAATTTATATAAAAAAACTATCGTATTAACTTCAATCTTGTATCAAATGCATTTTTTTCCCATCAAATGAACTATTTTTAGTATAGAAAAATAGTAGTATTTTTGACATGAAGGTATGACATATAAATCTGATTCCTAAGCCTCTCAGAAAAATGTTTCTATATTTAAAAAAATTAAGTAGTATTATAATAGAGACAAAGTCATATTCATATCATCAATTTGCAAAATAATTCATAGCTGAAACGATTGCCATCGTGCATATGAGATTATTTTTATGCCTTAAGCCTAATAAAAGTCATTACAAATATTTAATTATGAATAAAAAGTGTTAAAATATACAATAAGAAAATATATTTCATTTATAACAATGAAAATGGAGAGACCATGGCTTTAATAAGAAAGTTAAGACTAATCGAAATCAATGTAATCTTTGTGCTTATACTAAAAATACCATCATAAAGGTAATGAGGAAATCTTAATATTTTCTATTCTTGAAGGAAACGTATATTTTTCTACAAATAATCAACCTTTTCTGAGCATCTCCTATAATTAAATTTAGAAACGTTTGCATCTAGTAATATAAAAATGGATAAAAAAAAGGTCTCTTTCTCTGGACACTAACGTCCCAAGTAGAACACTAGTGTTAGTCAAGCTCAAGTTTTCTAAGGAATGAGTAATGGGAACCTGAGTATGGTTCTCATTTTCTATCTCTTTAGGCGTTCCAAAAGAGCTTAACTCCATTATTGATCACTGGTTCTTATTCATATAATATCTAGGATATTCCAGAGACTCTAGAAAGAAACTAGCTAAAGCGTAACTTGTACTCTAATATAAGCATGGCCTATGTGAAATGGTAAAGAACATTAAGCATTAGTGACCCTTTCATCTAGTGTTTGCGTAGATTTCCATGTAATCTCCATATTGGAAGCGCATCGGTGGAAAACACCATCTTTTTTGTACATTCCTTTTAGCAATTCGAGAATTCGAGTTTTCTTTATTTCAATTTCCATCGCTCTCTTTTTCAATCTCCATCTCTCTCTTTTTGTGTTTTCTTTTTCATGATTTTTGTTGTTTTAGAGAAAGTAGGTGGTAACTTTTACAAACGTTAAAGGTGGTGTTCTCTACCCATGCAACTTAGGGTCCTTTCACATATTTCCAGCGGAACTTCGAGCAAGAATGACTTTGATCTGGTTAAAAAAGATAAAATATTATTTGTGTCGCCTCTTAGAAATTCAGACTATTGCACGAAACAAAATGGTTTGTCTTTGTACCTCCACCCTATGTGAAGCAAAAATGACCTTAAAAATTTTCTCCATGAAAAAAATAACTTGTGTTTTTGGTTGGCAAAAATAAAAAAATATCATTTTTTTTAATGCATTCAAAGCCATGTGTAGACTACAACTTAGAAGGGGCGGGCAAAGGAGGTCCTCACATTCTCTAGGAAAATGTATCGTACATTCGTAGTGCATTATTATCGGGACTTCACCCCTGGGTGAATTGATGCTGACATGTGACAAATAATTATTATTGGTTGATTAGAAGAAATTTTGAATGCGTCCACCTTGTCTGAAATGTGTCGATCAGAATGGCTTGTTTATTTGGGTCTCATTTGAGTCCTTCATGAATCATGAAAGATGGACTTGAGATCTTATTTCACAGGACCACCCCATTTGAACTCATTCATGAATCATGAAAGATGTACTTAGGATCATTTCACATATTTGCAGCGAAACTCAGAGCAAGAATGACCTTGATGTGGTCCGAACGATAAAATATTATGTGTGCCGCCGCTCAAGAAATAAGACTATGGCACGGAACAAAATGGTTTGTCTTAGCTACCTCTACCCTAATGGTTTGTCTTAACTACCTCTACCCTATGTGAAGTAGAAATGATCCAGAACATTTCTCCATTAAAAAGAATAACTTGCACTTTTGGTTGATGAAAATAAAAGAGTATCATTCTTTTAATTCACTTAAAAAGCCATGTGTAGAGTAGAACTTAGAAGGGGTAAGCAAAGGAGGCCGGCACATTTTCTAAGAGCATGTACCTTGCGTTGGCAGTGTATTATTATTATCGTGACTCCACCCCTCATGTGTGCATTGATGTTGGCACGTGGCAAAGAATTATTCGTTGATCGAAGAAATTCGAATGCCTCTGCCTTGTCTGAAACGTGCCTTACATGAGAATGGGTTGCTTATTTCTGTCTCACTTCAATCCTTCATGATTCATGAAGGATGGACTTGAGATCTTCTTTCAGAGGACCACCCCATTCGAACCCAGCATTACTCATAAAGATCTTCTACCCACATGAGATTATTTTTATGGCTTAAGCCTAGTAAAAGTCATTACAGATATTTAATTATGAATAAAAAGTGTTAAAATATACAATAAGATATTTTATTCCATTTATAACAATGAAAATGGAGAGATCATGGCATTTATAAGAAAATTAAGACTAATCGAAATCAAAGTAATCTTTGTGCTTATACTAAAAATACTTGAGATCTTCTTTGAGAGGACCACCTTCTACCCACATGGCCTTCTACCCACATGGACTTCTACCCACATGGACCACGATTGCATCCACGTTTCTTCAGCTGTCAAACGTCAGCTAGAGACATTTGTTTGTCTTCTAGAGAAAGGAAAGGCTAAGAAAGTCTCTTTGATGATAATAGAAGCGAAATGCATTTGACCTCCTCTTTTATTCATTTTCTTCAAGAAGCCATAAATGGCATTAGGACTTTAGGTTTTTAACGCAAGAGGACAACGTCACATTATATTCTCTTGACGGTCAGCTCATCTCCAACATTAAGGTCCCAAATGAGGGATCCCTTTTTCACAGAAGAAACATATAGTGGCCATTTATAAGGTGATCAACGTTTATCGATTTTTCACAATCTGTTGGCTAACTTATTTCGAGGGATAGGTGAGTTTGGGTTTCGTCATTTTCTTATGTATTGTAAATGATAAATGAACTATTGGCTGTATAAATAACTATATATTAAAAAAATCAGTCCATATGATTTTCTTTTTTGCTTAGAAGTGAAAAATGGGATTTTCTTTTTTGCTTGGAAGTGAAAAATGGGGTTGGAGATGCTTCATCTTTTCTACAATGTGCTAGTAAAGTCAAGATATGTTGCTTCAATCATTCTAGCATGATTTGGATTTCGTTTCAAGATATTTTTCCATCAGAGATACCTTCGTTGGATGATTAGGTTGGCTCAAAGAATAAAGTGGGAATAAGACGAAAAGAAAAGATATGGCTCTTGAAGATTTGAAGGAACCTGCTGACAATTATGGTTTTTAGTACAGAGAATGACATACTCTATTTGATATCTCTCTTTGTTTTTTTTCTTTAAATTGAGGCTCAACAATGCCTAATCCCTCAAGCTTTAACTTTGAAAGTGAAATTATACAAGTGAATGGGCATAGTAACTAGGAGACTCTCCGTATCCCACAAAGCAGGGGTTAGACAAGACCACAACTCGATTATAATTGGTTTAATTGCGTAAAGCCATTTCATGTCCAACTCAAGAGTTGAACCTTAGATCTATGCTTCAAGAGACGAGAACCAAACATGCTATGCTCTGTTTGATATCTCTTCCTTGCACAATATCTTATTGCATCTACAACCGAAATTAGGGGCTGGATTCTAAAGAGAGCTCCGTTTAATGGAAGGTTGACTTCATTGTCTTTCATACTTCACATTGACAAGTGAAAGTAAATAATGATTTCGCCAATCATATGTAGGGAGTTCGAGAATATACGTGATTCACAACGTTGGGATTCGGTGTTGCATGGGGAGGAAAGGAAACGTAGACCATTTCATGTACAATCCAAACGGTACGAACTGTTAGGAATACGCCAAAAATATTTACGCACTTTAAAAACCTATGATAAGTCAGATGACATTGCTATAAATATTATGATGTTTTCATTGTTTGAGTAAAAATTGTAAAAGATCATGTTCCTTATAGAATAAATGATATGTATCGATCCTTCCTCTAGTAGACAAGAGTTCTCACTTACCCCCTTAGTTTTTGCCATCGCTATGGATATACTAAGTTGCATGGTTGGTAATCTTTTGGAATTAGGTTACATTTGTGGTCTACCCCTCCCATGAGGTCGGGATCAGATGATTCTAAGACACTTTGGTGACGACAGCAATCTTCTATAAAATGATACTAGAAGTATCTCTTTCTTTTAGAATTGCATTGAAAGTTCTCTATGACCCTTTGGGTTTAGAATTCTAATAGGCCTTTCGATAGTGAAATAATTCATTTGAATTATATTGTTGGGATAATGTTTATAATGAATAATAAGGTGATTTTATGCATGTAGACAAAATTTATGGATGACCAACTTTTATACTACACATTATTTGCATCATGTTTTCTGATTGAAAATTGAATTTGAAGATGAAAGAATTAAGAGAAATTCTGCAAGAATTAAGAGAAATTCTGCAGGAGAGAAAGGTAGAGCATGCATAAGAGAATAAAAATGTCTTTGTGAAATTTTTATCAATCACATTTGAAGTACCTCTTTTAGGGCTCTACATTAAGTTCACTATAAGAAAATGCCTTTATTTTATTTGCTCTCTAGAATTCCTAAACTTCTAGGGATCAAAAGTGATACTTGGAGGTGGATTTGGAGCCCGGTCATCTTTAACACTATTGTGCATATAAAAATGTTGAACAATTTTTCTCTCACAACCGTAAGCTAATTTCTCACCATTTTTGAGTTATAGGCTTGGAAAAGTTCCATTTTTTTCTATTTCTATTCAAATCCATGATTTTGATGCTTATATGTTGTCATACCCATTTACAACATGTTTTTGGATATATCTTTTCATTGCTTTTCGTCTATGTTTGGATAGGTATTGCTAAAGAAGGCACTTGACTACTACATATGCATGCTTTTGCAAATGTTTTGCATTCAATACGGGGAGAGATGATTTGTTTTTGAATTGGGAAGATCGCACACTTTTCGAAAAAATGATCAACTCTGTTTTAAGAAGGATTTTGCTCCATCATCAGGCAAGAAGCCAAAATTCAGGTAATTACCTTGTAATAGAGATTGAGAGTGAGAATGTTATTGGGAATGTGAGTGTGAATGAGATTGTGATAGCTCGATGGTTGTTGAGAGGTAGAGGCTTCACCAAGAAGCTATTTTCCACAGCTATTTTATCAATTGATTCAAGTCTATAATACCAAAACTTTTCTTTCTTTGATTCATCTCTTATCTTGTGCAAGTTTTGCAGTTTTTCTCTCCTTTGCTATTGTTGAGTGATAAGAAGCTTTTGATTGAGGATAACTTGTGATTGAGATATGTCACAAGAATCAACCATTCAAAAATTGCTTTTAAGTCCCTCCTTGGGAAACCTCCGCAATTACCAAGGACTCAAGGTTGCTAAGATCTCTCTTTGTGGAAATGACTTCCTTTTGTTGGGCATTTCATTGCCTTTATCGGCTAACCCTTGGATTGGGTGCCTGCCAAGTTTGACAACGAGCTATACTAATAGAAGGGAATGCAATTAAATGTGCCAGGGTGTGCAATGGTCGATAGTGTTTAAATTATTTATTATCTTTTTTATAATCCGCTTTTCGTCTTGTTGGTGGCCAAGTGGCTAGGAATTGTAAAAGATGGAAATAGTTTGTAAAAATTTCATTTCGATGGGTGATCTGTATCTAAGTGTTTTGTTGAAGATGAAGCACAAAATTCGCTCATCCCTAAAGGATTTAGGTGCTATTGGCATTTTGGATGTGGCCGTCTTTGCAACTAAGATTGTGACGAATTAGATGGGCAAATCCTAGTTTAACGATGGGTCTCTCATGGGGATTCCTAGATGGTAATATAGCATTCTTATCATGCTATTGTCCTCAACTTTCTCGGTTAGACCCAAAGGGTCGGATATGTTGCAATTCCCATGAAAAGTTTAGAACAAGATGAAGCTTTTTTGTTCCATCAGTGATGGAAGTGGGCAACCAGCATTTTTGAGCATAATTCTAATTGGTTAATGTCATACTATGGCATTTTATTATGGATTTGTGCCACATGGCTCCATGAGGAGCATTGTTTTATATGATGGGTAGAAGAAGGGAGATTATTATCTCATATTGAGAGAGAGAGAGGCTCAAGTAGAAAATATGTAAGTACTTCATGAGAGAGCTGCTCGATGGTTGGGTGTAAAATACAACATGTTTCTCTGTGGGTAGTTGAATGGGATCAACGAAACGACAATAAAAAAGAAGAATTCATCATAGTTAACGAACTCGGATATTAAGATAATGGAGAACGATAACCTCTAGAGAGGTCAAAGACTCTCGAACAAAGGGTTCCACATGTGGAGCCATCTCTCAAATCGTTACATAGGACAAAAGATAAAATTTGAAGATAACGGCTAAAATGGAAAGGTTGAATTTGAAGATTGATGCCTTCTAAGGTAGGTAATCAATGCTTGGGAGGATTTAAAGACATGCCCCATGGTTGGTCAAGATACTCCAAACCTAAAGGGGCGAACACAATGGCAACAAAATGGAGGAAATTTTGAGAAGCAAAATCAATATGGATCTTCATCACTCTTTAAACAAGAAGTGGAGTATGAATTCGGCCTAGATTAGATGGGACTTCAAGTTCAAAAATCTAGGGCAGTTGCCCATTGAAAACAAGAAAGCCTCCCTCGTGTGGCAGATTCTCCATTGGACAACCCTCCCCCATGTTGTAAGATATGTTGTAGCATCAAGTTTGCCTTAGGTCACCTCTTGTTTTCCTGTTCGAGGAGGTGTTGTTACACTTATGTGTTCCTCAAGTAGCTTTGATGTGAACCTTTTCCCTATACATGGGCATTTTTTACTCTAGTGCTGGCTAAAGGTTTTTTCCCCATGTTACCACATACTTGATACTCTCATATGTGGTGGTAGTTTGTACTTAGGGATATTATTCAGCTCTTACTTCAGTTTAGTTCATCGATCAATAGAGAGAGCTATTCCAGCCATTGTCTTCTCCGTGTGTCTTGCTGCGTTTGTGCTCCTTGTGTGTGCTTCTCGTGTGTCTCTCGCACTTCTACACACACCCAACAGTGGTATCAGAGCAAGTTCAGCTTCTTCTCAAGTTTCGGTTTTTTGCGTCGCGGCGCGCACGCACTTTTATAGTGCAAATCGACTTCGAAGCATAGAACTGTGAATTTCAGCAGCCCGGAAACATTTCCACCAGGTGCGCTGGGTTTTACCCCCATTTCGAAGCCATTCGTGCAGTATAATCACCATTAGAGTGACGGTTTGTGAGTTGAAATTTCAGCACTCATTTCAGTTTTCGTCGAAGTGAAGATTTTGTCACATTCTTGTTCCTTAGTGAAATGGCGGGCATCAATGACTTGTTTGGCATGATTCAAGCTGAAGATAAGCTTGATGGGACCAACTATCCAATGTGGTCTTACATGATGAAGAATGTTCTTGTTGCAAAACAACTTTGGAACATAGTGGCAGATGTAGATCGAAGACCGGCAGGTGCTTCTACTTCACAGTCTACTATCACAGATGGAGCTTCTTCTTCAAGTACAGTGGTTTCTCCTTCTCCACCTACACACGAGAAGCTTAGATGGGATGGAAAAGATGCTCAAGCTCATGCTTTGATTGCGCTTTCAGTGAAGTGTCATATAGTTCCACACATTCGGTCATGTTCTACATCGAGACAGGCATGGGACACTCTTGCTTCTTTGTATGCCACGCGTAATGAAGCACGTGTTGCATACTTGAGGAAGCAACTTGAGGATGTATGTATGGCTAAAAATGAGTCGGTGGATGTGTATGTGACACGCATCAAGGACTTGAAAGAGCAATTGGCAAACATAGATGAGGTCATTCCGGATGCATCACTCATTTCTACATTGTTGAAAGGATTACCGGAATCTTTTCAAAGCTTTGCTACTACACTCCGTTTGGTTGCAAAAGGAAATCCTAATATGTATGCATTTGATGAGGTTGTGTCTCTTCTTTTGCAAGAAGAGCAATCTAGAGTGAATAGGAGTGGTTTGATTGAGGGAACGCAAGCACTTGGAGTTTGAGTAGCTTAGATCATAGCCTACTCTTATCACTATCATTGGGCATGATCTTTATGCCAATGATCATCTTGTTGGAACCAGCTCAAAGTCTACTTCATGCTTTCAAATTTTCAAGTCATTTGCTTCAGCCAATTGGGAGAAATTCACGTCAAAGTAATCTCTCGTCTTTCTCTACACATTTCCTAAAAAATCGGGAGTAAGCATCTAGCCGCCAAAGTGATTGCTCGACGTATGGTTCATCCTTTTAAGTGATTCCACTTGTAATCATTAGCTATCTAAGCTAAATATATATCTTCAAAAGGGTTTTGATCAATTCTTATTGTACACCAATCATTACGCAAAACATCCAGCACGTGTCAAGACCAAAATAGCAAGTTTTTATTCACTACCTATTTGCAAAACAATCTGTTTTAATTTACTTGTTTGAAGCATCAACTCCAAAGTACATAGGCACTTATTTGATGTCATTTGCAGGATCAAAGGGCCTACTACACAACTCTGATGAGAAATAGGGCAGGTACAAAGCAGGTTTTGGCTGTACCAACTCATCCTCTTGAGGTATCCATCCACCTCTTCTAACAGTGGTATTAGAGCAAGTTGAGGTAAAATGGGAGATGGTTTCCCTTCTTTTATTGATAAATTGGATAGATACAACTATCAAGCATGGTCCTTGAGGATGAAGACATATCTACAAGGAAAGAGTCTCTATGGATACATATCAGGAGATGAGGAGATGCCCATTTTCAGAAGCAAAGGACAACCTATATGAGAGGAGCTTGAAAGACTCAACTCATGGTGTGCCAAAGATGCTTTAGCAAGGTCATATCTACTTAACTGTATCTCTGACTTCCTTCTTCCACAGATTAGGAATTGTAAAACTTCCTAAGAGACTTGGGATACATTTTCTTAATACTTTTCTTCCAATACAAGAGCTAGGAAAAACTAGTTGTGGATTGAGTTTACCACACAAAGGAAGCAACCCAAGCAAAAGTGTATCAGAGTATGTGACCAAGGTAAAGATGTAACTGACCAATTGGTAAGCATAGGAGAGGAGATTGAAGAAGAGCAAATAGTGAGACAAGTAATCAATGGCATCAAGGCAGATGATAAGTGGGAAGCTTTCACAACTGCTATGAACCTTTACATGGACATGCAGATTCCAGACCTTACCACACTCTTGGGACAACTCTTTACCCATGAAGCCAAGCTCAAAAAAAGTGGAGAACCATCAAAGGGTAACAACTCTTCTATGCTATACACAGATAAAGGAAAGTCTAAAGATAAAGGGAAGAGTAAGAAAGTAGAGGATGAAGGTACTACTTCTCAAGCTAACTATACAAGGAGAGGTAGGAATTCAAGAGGAACGGACAGAGGAGGTAAGAAAGGAAGGGGGAGACCTTTTAACTCTTCCCCATGCAACATATGTGGATTGTCTTATCACACAATAGATGATTGCTATAGGAACTTCAAGAATCAGAGAGGAAGCGGATATCAAAGAGGTGGCTACTCACAATCAAGAGGGAGATTCAACCATAATCGAGGCTACAACCATGGTTAGAATAACAATTACAATAACAATTACCAAGGAGGATACAAATCAAGAAAGGACTTCAAAAATTATATAGATCAAGAGGATTCCCTCCTCATTATGAATATGACTTCAAAGTAAGGTATGAATGATGAGCACCTCTTCTATATTGACTTAGGTTGTTCAAACCATGTAGCAGGCAATGTATCTGTTCTTTCGGATCTTGAGGAGCCCAAGGGAAAGCACCAAGTACAAATAGGTGATGACGCCAAGCTTTCAGTATTCAAGGTAGGAAATGTCAAAACTTCTCATGGAAATAGGAATCTGTTGAGCATGGTTCTATATGTACCTACTATCACCAAGAATCTGATGAGTGTTGGAAAGATTGTGGAAAAGGGTTTGCAAGTTAGGTTCAAAAAATATGGAGCCTTTGTGGAGGACCCCCAACATGGATTCAAAAGAATTGCCAGACGAGAAAAAATAGGTAGACTATTTACATTTGATCTTGAGGACACTAGAAACATTGCACTTTACAATTACAAGGTCAAACAATGTGAGAACTTGAGATTTGGCATAAAGTATTAGGGCACATTGGTGAAAGAACCTTGAAGCAAATATGTAGAGATCGATGTGTGCTTGGGGTACCTATTGTATCCAAGCCACGTATGATCTATAAATGTGGTGCTTGTCAGTTTGGTAAATCATGCAGGTTACCCTTTACAAAGAAAGGCTACATGCATGAGGATTACTTGGAACTTGTACACACAGATGTGTGGAGACCAAGCAAGGACCCTTCAATTTTAGGCTCAAGGAACTATGTGTCTTTCATTGATCATTTCAGTAGGTGGACTATCAATCACAAAGGTTATAAGTTTTATAATCCATCCAACAAAGGATTTATCGTCAGTAGAGATGTTGTATTTGATGAGAATGGTTCTTGGTTTGAAAGTGAATGTAGGAAGGTCAAATTGCCATATGATTTGGAAGAGGAAGTTCCAGGTCTTACCAAGGAGGATCCAAGTATAATTGAAGATATTAAATCAGATGATGAAGACACCATCAACTTGGAGGAGTTCAAAGCATGGAAGTCATTAGGAAAGGCCAAGATGAAGAGGTTGGAAGACTTACCTGAATCATCCAACCAAGCTCTAAGGAGATCACAAAGAGAGAGTAAGAAACCAATCAGATATGGGTATGATACTTCATTAGTTATTAAGCATTCCATTTATCTTGCTAAAGATTTATTACTTGAAGAAACTTCTTCATATGAAGAAGCAAGTACCAAGGCAGAATGGAAGGAAGCTATGGATGAAGAAATAGAAGCACTCCAAGAGAATGATACTTGGGAGCTAGTACCCAAGAAGGCCTCAATGAAGGTAATTGGTTCTAGATGGATTTACAAAATCAAGAGAAACTCAAATGGATCCATAAATAGGTATACAGCTAGACTTGTGGCTAAGGGTTTTGTGCGAACCCAAGGAGTTGATTATGAAGAGACATTTTTACCTGTGGCGAAAATGCCAACCATTAGAGTATTGGTAAGTGGCTGCATCATGGAATTGGAATATGTATCAATTGGATGTAAAAAATGCCTTTCTCAATGGCTGGATTTTAGAGGAGATTTATATGTCTCAACCTCCTAGCTATGAAGACTCAAGCAAGGTAAATTATGTGTGCAAATTGAACAAAGCTCTTTATGGTTTGAAGCAGGCACCTAGGGCATGGAACCATAGGTTAACTACATACCTTCAAGATCAAGGATTCATGATGAGCAAAGCAGATTCTTCTCTATTTTTCAAGATAAGTAACTTAGAAATGATATATGTATGTGTTTATGTTGATGACATCATCCTGATAGGTAGTGATGCCAATGGCATCAAAAAAATTAAGAACCAAATGATGCAGGAGTACAAAATCAGTGATCTAGGGTTTCTAACATATTTCCTTGGACTTGAATTGATCTATACAAACTATAGAATTTACATTACTCAAAAGAAATATGTGTAGGACATGTTGAAGAAGTTCCACTTGGAGAATGCAAAGGTAGCTACACCCGTATGGAGGTAAATCAAAATTTAAGTGCTCATGAAGGTGATTTTCTTGAAGACATTGCAGGTTACCAAAGCATAGTTCGAAGTCTAAACTATGCAACTTTGACAAGGATTGATATAGCTTATGGAGTAAGTGTTTTAAGTCAATTCATGCATAAACCTAGAGCACGTCACTTGGAAGCTGCCAAAAGGATTTTGAAGTATCTCAAGGGTACTCAAAATCAAGGTTTATAATTTCTATACACATTAGATTTGGACATCAAGCTATACTCAGATGCAAATTGGGCAGGTTAAGGATGACAGGAAGAGTACCTTTGGATATCTTTCTTTTGCAAGCGATAAGCCCATTTCATGGTCTTCCAAGAAGCAACCTATTGTTGCTCTATCTTCAACAGAGGTTGAATACAAGGGATTAGCCAATGCTACACAAGAAGCCATATGGATTAAATTGCTATATTCAAATTTGGACTTCACACTCACTCACCTATGATCTTTGGTGACAGTACAAGTGCTTTGCATCTTGCCGTAAATCCTATCTATCATGCAAGAACTAAGCATATAGAAGTACACTATCACTATGTTAGAGAGAAGTTATTGAGCAAGGAGATTCAACTTGCATATGTGTCCATAAATATGCAATTTGCAGATTTGTTAACCAAAGCACTTGATGGTACTAAAATTTGCAGGTTTAAAGCTATGATTGGATTGTAGGACATTCAAGAAGAATCATGAAGAAAGCCAAGATGTTTGGCTTGAGGGGGAGCTGTTGGTGCAAATATCCAAGCCCTCTCACCTGGTTAGGCATGGAAACAAATATGTACAATCACTTTATGAAGCATGTGAACTTTGGCTTGTAATACTTGGCCATTTACCATTTGTAAAAGGTGTTTCACTTCAAGGAATCTTGTAAATGATTAAATCTCATGGAGTTAGAGAAAGCAAGAGCTACGAATCTCATTTGGTAGAACCATTCGTAACTTAGAGGACTAGTTTTAGGTGGAGCTCTATTTGAATTTCAAATTCAAACTGAAGAAAGTAATTATATAAGAGACTTGTAATCTCGGGGGCTTAGTGCTCCCATATCTGAGCTTATGGTTGATCATTTGTGGAGGTTGAGTAGCTTAAATCATAGCCTACTCTTATCACTATCATTGGGCATCATCTCTATGCCAATGATCATCTTGTTGGAACCAACTCAAAGTCTTCTTCATGCTGTCAAAATTTTCAAGGCATTTGCTTCAGCCAATTGGGAGACATTCACGTTGAAGTAATCTCTGGTCTTTCTTTGCCCAGTTCCTAAAAAATCACGGGTAAGCATCTAGTTGCTAAAGTGATTGCTGAGTGTATGGTTAATTATTTTAAGTGATTCCACTTGTAATCATTAGCTATCTAAGCTAATTAGATATCCCCAAAAGGGTTTTGATCAATTGTTACTGTGTTGTGAGCACTGAATAAAACATCTAGCAGGTGTCAAGACCAAAAGAGCAAGTTTTTGTTCATTAGCTATTTGCAAAGCAATCTGTTTTGATCTACTTGTTTGAAGCATCAAATCCAAAGTACATATGCACTTATTTGATGTCATTTTCAAGCTTAAAGGGCCTACTCCTCTGAAGAGAACTAGGGTAGGTACAAAGCAAGGTTTGGTTGTACCAACTCATCCTCTTGAGGTATCCATCCATCTCTTCTAACACATTTAAATAGCCAATTGACAAGGAACATGGCTGGAGGATGAGGACTAGAGATAATGGATCTAGAGCTTTGCTTGGGGCTTGTGCTTTTGTGCATGTGATGATTGGGGGAGTTTTTGAGGAATTCCACTTCTTTGTTGAGGATAATCATTCATACAATGCTATTCTTGGGCAATCATTCATAGTTGAAATGCAAATGGAGAAAAAGGCAATGGATAATGGATCTGCATATGCAACAATCTGATCGAGATCTAGTTTGAAGTCCTTACAAGTCATGATAGTCTACTCGAATAAGAAGAATTTAAGGAAACAACCCATTAACTCTTATGATCATGAGTGCAGTGATTGTGCACTCCTGAGAGAGTATAGGGCATATTTTGACCAAAACTTCTACTAAGATCCACTATTGAGAAAGACAACGGTGGGGAAACGTTTGATGTCTTGTAGGACTTTGTACATAGTTTTCAAAATTTTCGTCTATAATCTATGCAAAAAAAATCAAATAAATCTGAGAAAACATATGAAAAGCATTACAAAAACTTAGGATTCATGTCGATTGATGAAAAGATTGAAAATATAATTGAATTGCAAAGTAGTTCAACAATGTTGGAAGAAATTGAGCAGGCACTTCAAAGAAATAAAAAATATGAAATTATCATGCTTAGTTCTATTAAAGAATATGATTTGATTGTTGGGTTTTCGCAACATCATGAACTAAATGTAAATATCAAGCACAAGACTTTTGATAAGAAAATAAAACCTATAGCTCAACCATTACCAAGTGATAGTTATGAAAAGTATTTGAGAGTGTCAGATGACCCTATGCTTAGAAAATGAGAGCTTTTAGGACATCATTTTAATGAGGAGACTATTAAGCAGATACAGTCCAAAGAGATCATTTCTTATGGAGCATGAAAGAGAAAAGCTCATAGAAGTTATCAAGAGACACGAGAAAGCATTCATTCCTTTTCCATATGAGATAGGCTATGCAGATCCGAAACATGATCAGCTTTAGAGTGCCACATAAACCATGGAATATTTGACCTATTCGAGTCCGAAAGGCTCACTTACCTGAGTTGATGAGACTATTAAAGGAGAAGATATCCATGCAAATATTGGAACCATGTTGGGTGCCATATTTGAATAGGTGGTTCATTGTGCCAAAGAAGAATGCTAAAATTCATTTCATCTAGGACTTCAGAAATGTAGGGATAGGACCTATAGTAGATGAGTTTGTAGAAGACTTTTTTGGAGTTCAATCTACTCCATGAGTGACCTATTGGCTATAGAGAGTTGAGACATCACCATGATGAACACTCCACTGATCCCTATATGCATGTCTACTTTTTTGTAGGAGCCAACCAATTCTATAGCTCATATGATGAATGCCATTTAGCAACTTTATCTGTAACTGTGAGATAATTCTTGAAAGATCCAAATAGTTGGGGCCAACATTTTCTCTAGAGAAATCTATTTTTGGTGTCAATGAGGTTCTCATTGTAGGACATCTATATGGACATTATGGCCACATGCCATAATTGTAGAAAGTTGAGGACATTAGCAAACTTTTTGAGGTATGTGGTAATGTCAGTGAAGTAAGGAGATTCTTAGGAGCCTCTACCTTCTAGATGATCTAGATTCGAGACTTCTCTCATGTTGCAAACCCTTTATATCATCTACTAAGAAAGAGAAAGAAATTTGTTTGGATAGAAAAACCATCAAGATCTATGCTTAAACTAAAGCAATTGCTAATTGAAGTCCCAACTTTGAAGCATGTTGATTATTCAGGTCAAAAGCCTATTATTTTGACTATTGATACAAGTCCTATTGGTATAGGGCTAGAGATACGCAGTTCGTTTTGGTGTGAAGGTACTACATGAGACTCAAAGAAAGTATCCACAAATAAAGAGAGAGTTATGGTGATCAATGACTACATTAGAATTGGATAGACAATATTTCATTGGAGCAAATGTTATTGTAGGGACTGACTGTTTTCCATTGATAGGCATGATAGCTAATTGTTATTCTGTCGATAATGCCATGCTTAGATAGATCTCATATGTGAAGTTTATTAGTCCGGCTTTGTTCACATAGCTAGAAGCTAAATACATTTGCTTATATGCTTTCAAGAGTAAAGTTTGATGACGAATCTAATGATGATGATTATGTACAAAGAGACATAAATATGATGAGATATGATCCACTAGTATATGTTTCTAAGTGATTTTGTGAGAATGAGTATGATAGAGAATAGAAAAACATAGAAAATTATTTGAGTTCACTAAAATCTTTCTTAGGTTGGTCTTAAAATAAGTATAGATCCATTATGAACAAGTTTTACAAATTCTTCCTAAAGGATGGACTTATTTAGCAATACTCTAAAGGCAAGTAATAAAGAAAAATGCAAAAAATTGTAGTAACCATTGAAGAGAACAAAGAGCAATGTATGTACAGAGGAGAAGACCTAAGTGCAGGAGAAGGAGCAGAGCTTGTAGCTTTATTAAGGGAATATAGGGACGTGTTTGCGTGGAGCTATAGACACCTAAAGGGGGTAGATCCAAAATTTGTTATCATACAATTCCCATGAGGGACGGTGCAAAGCCCACCAGACAGAAGACCTACACATATAATGAGAGTGAGCCAAAATAAAGGAAGAAATTGACAGATTGATTGAAGCTAGATTTATCTACGAGATTGAGCATACTAAATGGGTTTTCCACATTGTAGTGGTTCCCAAGAAGAATGGAAAGTTGTGTGTATTAACCTTAAAAACATTACTGCTAGTATGATCAGAGAGCTATCCGCTTCCAATCACCGAACATTAATTTATTGGAGCGTGTTGCAAGCAAGGAAGTTTATAGCTTCCTTGATGGATTTTCAAGTTACAACCAAGTAGCCATTGCCCCAAAACATCAACACAAAAGGGCATTTGCCATAGAATAGGGAATCTTTGCATTTCATGTGATGCCATTTGGGCTTGTTGGAACATCAAGATTACACTATGCTTGAGGTGGATTTGATCTACATCAAAGGCTATCACATTAGAAGAATATCCGTTGGAGAGTTCTTTTTCTTATGCTCATTTATTGTATTTTTTTGAGATATTTTTGATGGTTCATTTACCATTGTAAAAGCCTTGAGCTTTACACATGTAAAGGTAGAAAGATAAAGCCCAAATCCAATGAATTTGTGGTGGTTGAAGTTGCATTCAATCATGCAATCAATCACCTAAAAGTAGATCAAACTAGATCTTCACTTTTCCTACATTGTAGGAAAGTGAATTGATTCCCTCCAACAACCATTCCCACTTTCATTTGAATTCAAACTTCACTTGTAGAAGTTGTGGAACACTCCTAGAGTCTATATAAAGACTTTAAATCACTTGTACATTACATGGAAGCAATATACATAGACTTGTGACCATCATTGTCTTGCTCGTTCAATTCTCTACATCATCTTCTTCGCAAACAGTAATCTTGCAGAGGCTGCTGCTCTCTCTCTAGAGCTTCAACGTGAGTGAAGGTTGGCTCATTGGAAAGTTATTAGTGTCTAGTTTATGTCTATAAATTTTCATAGAATTTATTTTGGTAGATTGGGAGAACTCTGAGTTTTTTTGTCTCACGGCCAATGTCTACGTATTCCTGAAAAATAGGAAGTACCACTAGTGAATGTCGCATTCATTCCGATAGCATATTTTGCTTATTCCTTACACTTTTGTGCATTCTATACAATCAACTCTATGCATATCACTCCCATAAAAGGATGTTTTCTAATTATAATCAAGCTTGTCAATATGAGCATTTGAAGTTCATTGTCTCTTCCATAGATAGTAAGTTTTTTGAGCTAGTCGACCTGCGAACCTATCTGTTTTGTTTGGACTCATTCTCCTTGATGCTCCAAAGTACATAGTGTGTTTCTTTGCACTTATCACATGCTTGTAAGGTCTATTTGAGTCTCCATAAGCTGAAGGGTTGGTCTTGTGCCGGTTGGCTAGACCAAACTTCATCGCTTTGAAACGCATTTTTTCTACCTTCTACAAGCTTCTCCAAGTTCTTTCAGTGGTATCAGAGCTAGATCAAGATGGGTGATAGCTTTCCCTCAATGATCGAGAAGCTTGATCGACACAACTACGCGGCTTGGCAAATCAGGATGGAGGCCTATTTGCAAGGTAGAAATCTTTATGGAATTGTAGCAGGTGATGAAGCTATGGCTATTCCAAGATCCAAAGGAGGACCTACACAAAAGGAGATAGATAAGATCACACTTTGGTGCGCAAGGGATGCTTAAGCAAGGTTGTACATACTAAACTCTATCTTGACTTTCTATTACCACATATTAGAGGATGCAAGACATCTCAAGAGACTTGGGATGCCCTCGAGAATTTCTTTTCTGCTAGTACCAAAGCAAGAAAGAATCATCTTTGGAACGAGTTCAACCAAATGAAGAAGACACCTAAACAAACCATCATAGAGTTTGTTACCAAGGTCAAGGAGATAAGCAATGGCAATCCTTCACGATGGCTTATGATCTCATCATGGATGTGAAAACTCCAGACTTCAACATCTTTCTTGGACAACTCTTCAATCAAGAATCCAATAATAGCATAAAGGAAGGTAACTCTTATCATGGTAATTCAACTAGTGCTCTATATGCAGATAAGAAGGATAAGAAGCAGAAAGGCAAGAAGAAGGAAGAAGATGAAGAAAAGACCTCCCAAGCCAACTTCGCAAGCACGAGCAAGTGGAAAGGGAAGAAGAAAGAACCAAAGCAAGACAAAACCAAAGGTCAGAATGTTCAACCTTGTGCCATATGCGATAAGGCCAACCACACCACTCAAAATTGTTGGTTCAATGGGAAGACTCAGAAAGAAAGTGGAAGAGGTGGATATGGCAGCAATAGAGGCAGAGGTGGACACAACTTCAACAATAACAATAGAAGCTATAATAGAAGGGACGACAATAATTATTCAGAAGATCAACCACATGAAGACTCATTGCTTCTTATGAATCTAAGCCACAAATAAGGCAAAGAAGATGATCATTTGTTCTACATAGATTCAGGATGTTTGAATCATGTTATAGGCAACATTGCTCTTCTATCTGATTTGGAAAGTCCAAAGCATAGACATGAAGTGAAAACAAAGGATGACACAAAGCACAATGTGGAGAAGATTGGTAATGTCAAAGCTTCCAATGGCAGGACCAACATTCTAAGTAAGGTTCATGTACCCACTATCACTAAAAACCGAATAAGTGTAGGCCAAATAGGTGAAAAAGGCTTGCAAGTTAGGTTCACCCAACATGGAGCTTTTGTGGAAGATCCATGTCAAGGCTTCAAAAAGATAGCCCGAGGTGATAGATCGGTTTGCAGGTACAAGACAAGATTAGTTGCCAAAGGATGCTCACAAACTCATGGTATAGACTATGAGGAAACATTCTCACCAGTTGCAAAGATGACTACAATCAGGACTAAGGATTCAATGGATTGAAACACCTACAGGATATGGAGCATCTTTCCAAAACATGTTTACTATGAAAGATAGGAGCTTAATTGGGTTAAAGACACATGATTGGCATAACTTTCTAAAGCACATTCTACCTTTGGTTATCCATGGATGTACAACAAAAGGATTATGGGATGTGATCTATCATCTTAGATTGCTTATAAGGTAATTATCATACTTTTATATTTAATATATAAGACTATTTGATATCTTTTATTCACAAAATAATTTCTTTATAATTTAGTTTATGATAATATTAGATAGATTATATATTGACATTCTACTCGGTCACACTGTTGGGTGTGTGTAGAAGTGCGAGAGACACACGAGAAGCACACACAAGGAGCACAAACGCAGCAAGACACACAAAGAAGACGATGGCTAGAATAGCTCTCTCTATTGATCGATGAACTAAACTGAAGTAAGAGCTGAATAATATCCCTAAGTACAAAGTACCACCACATATGAGAGTATCAAGTATGTGGTAACATGGGAAAAAAACCTCTAGCCAGCACTAGAGTAAAAAGTGCCCATGTATAGGGAAAAGGTTCACATCAAAGCTACTCGAGGAACACATAAGTGTAACAAACCCCGCTGGAGCGAATGATGTGAACACATACAGGGAGTGACAGATCAGCCCCCACAAGGTAATAAGCCTAAAGCTTTGCGAAAAGCTTCAAACTTTTCCCGTGGAAGAGCTTTGGTGAATATGTCTACCACATTATCTTGTGTAGGCACATATACCAAATCAATATCTCCTGCATGAAGGCGCTCTCTCACATAGTGATAATGCACCTCAATATTTTTGGTCCGTGCATGAAACACTGGGTTTCGTGCAACAGCCAAAGCACTCTGACTATCTGTGAGAATATGCGTAGCAGCATCAATCTCCATGCAAAGATCCATCAATAGGCGTCTCATCCATATACACTCCACTGTAGTTGTGAAAACTGCCCTGTACTCAGCTTCACAACTTGATGTCGCCACTGTAGGTTGCTTCTTACTCAACCAAGATATGCATGAGTCTCCAAGGAAAAAGCAATTACCACTAGTGGACACGCGAGTATCATAACAACCAGCCCAATCACTATCTGTAAAAGCATGCAAGCATGGCTGAATATCTCTGCCATAAAAGAGACCTAAACTCAAAGTGCCTCGAAGATATCTGAACACACGTTTCACCGCTTGCCAATGCTTAGTGCTAGGGCTATGCATGAATCGACTCAACTGGGAAACTGCATACTCTATATCCGGCCTTGTGTTGCATGCATATATAAGATATCGCACAGCTTGCTAATAAAGAGAAGTGTCAAATGCATCACTAGAATCCCCAACTGAGAACCTGAATCCTATCTCAACGGGTGTGGAAACTGGCTTACAATCCTCAAAATCAAAACGCTGAAGTAGTTTTTCAACATACTTTGCTTGATGCATAACAATTCCCCCCTCAACGGATACAAACTGGATGCCAAGATAGTAGCTCAAAAGACCAAGATAAGTGACATCAAAAGTATGCTGCAAATCAGCCATAAGAATGTCAAGTTTTGCATCACATGACCCAGTCAAGAGTATGTCATCGACATAAAGAACAAGCACTATAAGATCAGCCCCATTTTTGCGTACATAGAGTGTGCTTTCAATCGGACTACATGTGAAGCCAAGAGCAATCAAGTGCTTATGTATTTTGTCATACCATGCACGTGGAGCTTGCTTGAGACCATACAAAGCTTTATGCAAGCGACAAACCATATGCTCTTTCCCTTTCATAGCAAATCCAGGAGGTTGCTTCACATAGACCTCTTCTTGCAAATCTCCATTCAAGAAGGCTGTTTTTATGTCCAATTGATGCACTTTCCAACCTCGATGGGCAACCAATGCAACCACGGTACGAATGGTAGTCATGTGTGAAGTAGGTGCAAATGTTTCCTCATAGTAAATGCCATATTGTTGTGCATATCCTTTGGCAACCAATCTAGCTTTGTAGCTATCAATGCTACCATCAGATTTTCTCTTAATCTTGTAAACCCACTTTGTACCAATGGCATTCTTTCCTTTTGGCAATTCACATAACTCCCAAGTACCATTCCTATGTATGGAATCCATTTCTGATTGCATAGCACTCATCCATTGTGGATCGTCACATGCATCTTCAAAAGAAAGTGGCTCTTCATTACATGCTGTAGCAATAAGAGAATAATCCACAAAATTACTTGATGCATGGTGAGAGCTTGATCTTGTTCTACCAAGTAAAGGTGCACTCAATTTGCTGTCTTGCAAAGTTTGTTTCAGCCACTTTGGCATGGATTGTGCACTCTTGATAGACATGCGTTCATTATGTAATACATCTTCAATATGTACATCATGTGTGGGCTGAATTTCATGCTCAGTTTCAGCCATATTTTGATGCAAATGTTCAGCCATATCTGGCTGGAAATTTCCAACAGTTTTGACAATTTTTGGCTGAATTTTTTTCAGCCATGTTTGGCTGGAAATTCTCTGCATTTTGAGCCCTATATGGCTGGAATTTTTCAGCCCTTTGAACCTCAGTTGGCTGGTCTACATGGCCATAGTCAAGCGCACCATTTTGGAACAAAGGCATAGGTGTATCGAACACATCTTGTGAGCTAACTGTTGGCAGTTTTTTGCATTCAAGTAGAGGGAAAACTGAATTTTCAGCAAATACCACATCTCGACTCACAATAATTGTGTTCGTCAATGGATGGTACAACCGATATCCCTTACTTTCAACAATATAACCAACAAATATACATTTCTTTGCCTTGTCATCAAGTTTGTGACGTTGTTGTGATGGCACAAGAGCATATGCCAAACAACCAAACACACGTATATGACTAACCATAGGCTTATGACCATTCCAAGCCTCATAATGAGTGATGACTCTCAATGCTTTTGTAGGGCAGCGATTCAACACATAATTTGCACACATGACCGCTTCCATCCAAAACTTATGAGGAAGATGCTTTCCTTTAACCATACATCTTGCCATTTCAAGTAGAGTTCTATTTTTACGCTTGGCAACACCATTTTGTTGAGGTGTATATGGCACCGTACATTGGTGTGAAATACCTCTTTCACGAAGAAAAGCATTAAACTCATCTAACATGTATTCACCACCATGATCCATGCGGATAGTCAAAAGCTTTTGTGAAGAAAAATTTTCAGCCATAGCTAAAAATGCTTTGAAGCAAGAAAATACCTCATTCTTTGCTTTCATAGGATACACCCATGTATGGCGAGTAGCATCATCAATGAAGGTAACAAAATATACATGCTTCCCAAAAGATGGAGTCTTGACCGGACCACATACATCACTATGAACAAGTTGCAATTTTCTTGTAGTGTGTGTGTGACTATCTTTTGGAAAAGAATCACGATGCATTTTTCCAAGAATGCAACCTTCACATGCATGCTTTTCAATGGACTCAAGTGTAGGCAAGCCAATAACCATGTCCTTCTTTTGCAAGTAGAGCAAACTATTGAAGTTTAAATGACCAAAACGAGCATGCCAAAGCTCCATTTCAGCCATGGAAGAAGTATGAGCAACTAAGGCATTCAAGGCAGCCCTCTTGTATGTATCCATGCAATACAAACCATTACATAATGTACCGGACATCACGATAACATCGCCATTGCTGAAATCATGAACCATACACTTATCATCAACAAAGTGTACATGAAGTCCAGCTTTGGCAATCAACAGAACTGAAATTAAGTTCTTCTTGATACCGGGCACATACAATGCATTTTTCAAGAGAATCACACCTCCATTTGCAGCCGTAAGCTCAATTTCTCCTACTCCAATGATAGGATAAGAGGCATTGTTTGCACATACCACATGTCCTCCTTTAGGTGCATCTTTCAAAGAGGCAAAAAATCTTTTGCATGATGTTATGTGCTTTGAAGCACCACTATCAAAGAACCAATCCGAATCAGCCTCACTAACAACCATACATTTAGAATGTAAAGAAGCATCATAATGACATGTAACAACACATGCCCAAAAATCTTGAGCCATGCTAGCTTCATCATTCTTTGCATTTGCTGAATTTTCAGCAATAGACATGCCCGACTCCTTCTTCTTTTCATTGCGTTTAGCAAGCTTTCTACACTCATCAATAGTATGACCTGCCTTCCGGCAATATTTGCATCTCTTCTTCTTTTGCAAATCACTATTATTAGAGGAATGAGTGGAAGAAGAAGCTTGAGGCTTTGGTTTTGATGAAGTGATTGTACATATTTGTTTCCATGCCTAGCCAAGTGTGAGGGCTTGGATATTTGCACCAACAAAATGGTCATACAACTTCTTGGATAACACATTCATCTTTGACCCTGAGTCAATCAAGGACAAAGCTAAATATGAATGTTTGTATTGGGAGAGAATTTGGAGAAGCTTGAGGTTGGTTTGTGAGATGATGAAGATGGTCCACCAAACCTCCTTAGGACCTACCCTAGCCCTTTAGACAAGCTGCCTCAAGTTTGGATAGAGAGTACACTATTTCAAATGTTTGTCGGTGCAAGTGTTGCAAATGAGTAAAAATCATATGACCATAGCATGCGATTGTTGGAGTTAGATGTCTATGGAAGCACGCAAACAACACAAGGAAGAAGAAAAAGTTGGAGCACAACACACACTAGGGAATGTATTACCACTAGAATGTACAAAGATAAGTGACCCATTAGGGCAATAGGTGTATATACAAGCCGGGGAAAAACCTCCTCAAGAGGGAAAAAAGTGCCCCAACAGTCCTAGTGTGTTCAGATACATCACTACCTAAATATATCAACAAATCCCCTTGGTAGTGATGGAGTGAAAAAGGATCTGGCACTCATGTGTAAGGAAGTGCAAAGCTATGTGGAATCACTCCACAAAAGGAAGTAAGCCCAAAGATTTGCAAAAAGCTTCAAAATTCTCACGAGACAGAGCTTTCGTGAAAAGGTCTACAATGTTCTCTACGTGGGCAAATATGCCAAGGTGATCTCTCCTACACAGAACCTCTCCCTAACATAATGATAATGAACCTCGATGTGCTTAGTGCGAGCATGGAACACAGGGTTCCTCGCAACTCCCAATGCACTCTGAATGTCTATGAAGATGGTGGTGGCAGAAGAGTGACCAAGACCTAGATCATCCATAAGGTATCTGAGCCACAGACACTCAAGAAATGTTGTGAAAGCTGCCCTATACTAAGCATTACAACTAGAAACGGCCACAGTAGGCTACTTCTTGCACAACCAAGATATACATGAGATACCAAGCATGAAGCAAAAGCCACTAGTGGACACACGGGTGTCATAACAACCAACCCAATCAGAGTCAAAGAAACCATGTCTGGCAGTAGTGATCCCCCATGGGATAAAATAATCCAAGTAGCCGGGTACCACTCAAGTAGTGAAATATGCACTTAACCACCTACCAATGCTTGACACCTCGACAACACATAAACTTACTCATCTGTGAGACAACAAATGGAATATCTGGCTGAGTAATGCATAAGTAAATCAAGCATCCAACAACCTACTGATAGAGAACAACATCAAATGCATCTCTTGCATCATGAAGACTCAACCATAAACTTATCTCCGTAGGAGTGGCAATAGGTTTACAGTCCTCAAGGCCAAAATGCTACAATAATGTGTCAATTTATTTTTTTTGATACAAAGCTATTGTTCCATCAACTTGCATAAAGTAAATGCCCAAATAATGATGCAAATGCCCCAAATCAGACATCTCAAATGAGGCATGCAAATGAGCCTCAAAATCTGCAATATGCTTCTCATGAGGACCAATGAGCAACATGTCATCAACATACACAACAATGATTAGGAGAACATCATTAGCACGCTTAGCATATAAGGTGCTCTCTGTTGGACTATTCTCAAAACCATGTGCAATCAGATAGGCATGTATCTTTTCATAGGAAGCACGTGATGCTTGCCTTAAGCCATATAATGCATTCTTTAACCTGCACACCTGGTTTTCATGCCCTTTTTGCACAAAGCCACAAGGATGAAAAACATACACTTCATCATGCAAATAACCATTCAAAAATGCAGTTCTAATGTCCAACTGATGTACATTCCAACCATGATGAGCTGCAAGTGGACAAATGCTATGAACAGTAGTCACTCGGCATGTTGGTGCAAAGGTCTCATCAAAATCAATGCCTCTTTCCTACCCATAACCCTTTGCAACAAGCCTAGCCTTATACCTGTCAACTGTTCCATCAGGCTTACGCTTCAACTTGTATACCCACTTAGTGCCAATGGCCTTCTTGCGAGGAGGCAAGTCACATAAAGGCCACGTACCATTCTTCATCATATATTCATATTTAGATTGCATAGTAGCCATGCAATTTTTTGAATTTTGTGCTTCATCAAACAAAACTGGGCCATTCTCATCATACAGACCAGAGGCAGCCATAGCATAGCAATCTGATGCAAAAGAGGCACTATGAGAGCTTGAAATAGTACAATATGATAGAGGTGCATCTAATTTGTTGTCACAGAAAGTCTACACGAACCATTTTGGCATAGTTTTTGCCTCCTCAATATCACCTCTCCCATCAATAAGTGCATCATGCAAATCTGTATTAGAAATGGAATGATCTACATCATCACAGGAAACTTGTAAAGGTTGAGGAGTTGCCTCATTAGGACCAGCACTAGACATTCCACCTACAAAAAGAGGCAGCAACATGTTATACATGTCTTTGGAGCTAACTGATGTCTCCTTAGTACATGAAACTAATGGCTGAATAGCATCTTCCACAAAAAACAAGATTGCGACTAACCAAAATGCATTTAGTCTGTAGATGATACAAACAATAACCTTTGCTTTCAAAACTATACCCAACAAAAATACATTTCATTGCTTTATCATCAAAGTTTCTGCACTGTTATTGAGGCACATGCATATGCCAAACAATCAAAAACATGTAGATAAGCAAGAGATGTCTTGTGACCATGCCAAGCCTCATATGGAGTGATAGACTAGAGTGCTTTAGTGGGACACCTGTTAAGTCCATATGCTGCACACATAACAACCTCATTGAGCGAAAAACTATGTGGTAAAGCCTAACTCTTGACCATGCACCTCACCATCTCCATGATTGACCTATTCTTCCTTTCAGCAACTCCATTCTGTTTAGGTGTACATGGCACTCTACACTGATGTTTTATCCCACATTCGGCCATAAATGCATTAGAATCCGATGACATATATTACCCCCCTCGATCAGAATGGAGGGTGCCCATTTTACATGCTGATACATTTTCAGCCAAAACGAGAAACTCTTTGAAGCATATAAACACTTTGGACTTTGCTTTCAATGGATATACCCATGCATGGCTAGAAGAAACATTGATGAAAGTCAGGAATTAAAGATAGTTCCCAAAACAGGGTGTTTGCATAGGACCACAAACATCACTATGAAGAAGTTGCAGTTTCTGAGTAGCTTGAGCCGAACCATCTTTTGGAAAGGAGAAATGTTGCATTTTGCCCAAAATACAGCCTTCACAGACATGTTTATCGGGTGCCTTAATTTTGGGCAAAGAGGACACCATTTTAGATATCTACAGGCATATCAAACTAGCAAAATTCACATGACCAAAGCATGCATGCCAAAGCTTCGCATCTAAATAGCCTAAGAATCATATACTGCACATGTTGAATCATTCATAGATTTTTCATGGTTTATGAGCTTATATAGCCCACCATATAAAATGCCGAAAGCAATAATCATGTCATCATTTGATAGATCATGAAATGTACATCTGTCATCAACAAATTTCACAACTAAGAAATCTTGTCTAAAGCTGAAATTGATAATAGATTGTTCTTGATCCCTGACACAAATAAAGCATCCAACAATGTAAAAGAACTACCACTAGTAGTAGTCAGAAGGATCTTACCGACCCCCATGATAGGATAAGAGGATTTGTTCGTGCATGTGACAGTATTCCCTATAGGGGCAGACTCAAGTGAAGTGAAGAAACTACGCTACAAGGTAATATGTTTGGTTGCCCCACGATCAAAGTACCAAACATCTGAGTCTACTGCAGACATGCAATGTTCAAGAGAAGATGGGTCAAAACTGCACATAGTAGTAAATGCCCATTCTTCATTCTACACTAGATTAGTAGACTTTCTTTTCGATGTAGAGGACTTCACAACAACCATTCCAACCTCTTTTTTCTTTGCCTCTTTTGTAGCGAGTTTTTGACAAATTTTTATGACATGATCATTTGCTTTACAGCAATTGCAGGAAAATTTATGCTTTTTTATTTTTTTGTCATATCTTTCATCCTTCTTTGATTGTGTTGACTTAGCAGATTTCTGCTTACTAGTAGAAGAGCTCCATTTACATTTGCCCTTCTGACTAGCTAGGAAAGCTTGATCTACAACATGCATAATGGACTTGTTCTGCCCAGATTGATCTTCCTGCAATAGAACATAGACTCTCCTCATATGTTAAGGCATTTGAATTTCCTTTAATCATCAAACAAAGAGTAGAAGCAGAACTCTGATATGAATCAAGAAGACTATTCAGAACATTCTGTACAAGTGAACTATCAGGCAAGACTTCATCAGCAAAAATCAATTGTTCTTTCAAATCTTTGATCGTTGTAAAAAACTGTCCATGGAATCACCTTCATTCATGTGCTCACTCTCCAATTGTTTTCGGAGGTAAGCAGCACGAGCCTTATTCCTTGCCTTGTACAAAGTGATAAGTGTATCCCAAGCATCCTTATCTACTATGCAAGAGTGAATGTGAGGAATAATTGCATGTTTGACCTATAAGGCTATCAATCATGTTCCTAAGCATATCTGCCATCCCAAAAAAATTTCTCTGCAGTAGCTGTAGTAGAAATAACAACACGAACAGGAATCTATAGAATATCACCATCTTCGATGCCATCTGCATCAGTTTTAGTACCTATGTTTGCAAGTGTAATAGAAAATTTTTCAATGCCCTACACAATACTCCATAGTCCTTTTGTTACTAATACATGACACATCATATAAGCCCATAATGGGAAATTCGTACCATTCCAGCTGATCCTCAATGGCCAACATATAGAATACATCACTACTTTCAGCCATGGCCATTGACTAAAATAACCTAATGTAGAAAATTGATTGTCTCTCAGAAAGTTGAACAGAACTACCCTGTCAAGTTCTCCTAAACTTGTAGCAGTCTTTGAGATGCTTCTATTAACGAACTGAAACTTGTATATGTATTTGGAACAAAAAGACAAAATAGCCTACATAAGCACTGTGATAGTGCATTTTGAGGGTGAAATGAGCTCATATTGCCATTTCAACATGACAAAGTGAATTTATTTTTATCTCCTAATCACCTTGAGTATGCTCTCCAAATTTCATGCGATTCTAAGACTATGACCAGAGGAGTGTCGATGAGACCCTAGATGAAGAGACGACATACTCTGATACCAATTGTTGGAGTTAGACATCTGTGGAAGCATGCGAACAACACAAGGAAGAAGAAGAAGATGCTTGGAGCACAACACACAATACTGAATGTATTACCACTAGAATGTACAAAGATAAGTGACCCATTAGAGTAATAGGAATATATAGAAGCTAGGGAAAAAACCTCCCAAAAAGGGAAAAAAGTGCCCGGGTGGTCCTAGTGTGCTCACACACATCGCTACCTAAATATATCAACAATGACAAAGCTTTGCATCTGAGATAGCCTAACTGCACATGCCAAATCATTCATAGATTTTGCATAGTCTATGATCTTATACAATCCATGACAAAAAAGCTAGAATCAATAATAACATTTCCATTTGAGAGATCATGAATTGTACATCTATCATCAACAAACTTGAAAACCAAGCCAGTCTTGCCTAATGTTGAAACTAACAACATATTTTTCTTGATTCTTTGTACATGCAAAGCATCTGACAATGTGAGAGAACTACCATTACTAGTAGTAAAAATGATCTTACTAACTCCCATTACAAGATAAGAGGATTTGTTAGTGCATGTGATAATATTCCTTATAGGGGTAGGCTCAAGTGAATTGAAGAAAGTGCATTGAAACATAGTATGTTTGGATTCCGCACTATCAAAAAAACATATGATTCTATTGCATACATACATTGCTCATAAGAAGATGGATCATAGCTGCATGAAATAGTAAATACCCATTCTTCATTCTAAACAACATTAGCAAACTATGTTTCAAGCATAGAGGCCTCTGTAATAACCATTCTAGCCTATTTCTTCTTTCCATTTTTTGCAACCAATTCTGAAGAACTCTTTATGACATGATCATTTCCCTTATAGTATTTAGAAAATTGTTTCTTCTTCTCTATTTTCTTTTCATCTTTGTCTTTTGTATGAATTTGGAAGACCGTTAAGAACAGTCTGTATGAGTGAACTATCTGGAAAGAATTCATGAGTAGAAATCATTTGCCCCTTCAAATCTTTGATCTTTCTCAAAAAATTGTCCATAGAATCTCCTTCATTCATATGCTCACTCTCCAAGGGTTTTCAGAGGTAAGCAACACATGGCTCATTTTTTGAATGGTATAAAGTGACATGTGTATCCCAAGCATCCTTTGCTATTTTGCAAGAGCAAATGTGAAGGATAATGGCATATTTGACACAGAAAGCTATCAATGCATATGCTTGAGCATCCCTCAAATCCCAAGAAAGTTTCTCTATAGTAGGTGTAGCAAGAACCACATCATGAACAAGAATATGAAGATTTTCATCTTCAATGCCATGTGCATCACCTTAAAAACTATATTTGTAGGTGAAGTAGGAAGTTTTTCAAAACCTTGCACAATATTACAAAATCGTTTTGCTACCAATACATGATGCATCATATACGCCCACAATGGGTAATATGTATTATCCAACCTATTCTCAACATCCAATATATAAAATACAACATTTCTTTTAGCCAAGGCTACTAAATAAATACTTTGATGTAGAAAATATCTCCAAAAGTTGAACAAAACCACCATATCAAGCTTTGCTAAGCCTATAAGAGATTTTCAGTCACTTGTACTAGCGAACCAAAACCTGCATATATGTTTGGCACAAAAGGATGAAGTTTCTTGCATAGCTGCTATGATAGTGCATTACGAGGCCAAATAGAGCTCATATCAAAATTTGGATATGAAAAAACTAAGCGATTTTGAACTCCTATTTTTCTTGAGTATGTTCACCAAATTTTCATGCGATTTTGAGACTATGACTAGAGGGATGTTCACAACACCATAGATGAAGTGGTAACCTACTCTGATACCAATTGTTGGAGTTTAAGTTCTACAAAAGCACACAAACAATACAAGTAAGAAGAAGAAGCTTGGAGCACAACAAAACATTGAATGAACTACCAAGAGAATGTACACAGATAGGTAACCCATTAGGGTTATAGACTTATATACAAGCCAAGGGAAAAAATCTCCTAAAGAGGCAAAAACATGGCCTAATAGTTATTGTGTTCACACACATCGCTATCAAAATCTATCAACATTCACCACCCTTGCAAGATTTTCCTCCTTGAGAATGCATCCTTTGAAGTAATTTTTCATGTTCTCGGATCTTGTTTTGGCGCATTCAAGTTCATTCTCCAATTGTGGTTCGAGCCATACCCTAAGTAGAGTGATCCATTAAAGTCCTCCATGGTATGCATAGGGTCCATGGATGTACAAAAGAAGAAACCCCCTAGTGAAAGATGTGAAAACAATTTTGAGAATTCTTGAATTCAAGTGGAAAAGGGAAGGGTGGTGCTTGGGAATTGAAAAACTAAGAGAGATAAAAGTTATGTTAAATATAAGTAAGAAAGAGTAGAGTGACAACACAAGTGGATAGTGTAGTGGTAAAACACTTGATTTTTGAATGTGTGGTTTTGGGTTCAAACACCCTTCTTGGTAGATGAGAGACTCATTATTCCCACTCCTTAATTAAAGAGTGTTCACATGTAGCCAACAATTGCCAATGATGGTGAAGGGAGCCATGTGTACTAAGGAAGACAAAGATGCCAAAGTTATACTGAAGTTCTATGTGTTATTCGATACCTTGGAGTGATGGAAGGAGTAAACATAGGAGAAAAGGACATGTGTTTTCGCATAAATTATAGGTTCATGTTTAGAAAGTGAAGGTGAAATAGAAACTAGAAATCGAAACATGAATAGGAAGACGAACAGGAACCAACATACAAACCAAAACTAGAACTAAAACCCCAAAACAAATCTAGAATTGGAATAGGGTTAGAAATAGAGATAGAGATCGGAATCAATCACCGAAGAGACAATAATGAGATGCAAAAACAAATAGCATCAGAATGCCTTTGCAATGATGTTTATAGGCTCTGATACCACTGTTGCAATGTCTTACATACATGCATACATAGAGTAGAAAATCTGAAAACACATATAGAAACAATAATGTAAATAGAAATACTCTACACATTATTGGGTGCAACCTCCCCCCATGCCCTATGTTCAACTAGTCTACAGAATGCATGTATTTATAGGATTTTTATTACGCCAAAAATAGAGATTACAATGAGGGCCGCACTTTGAAAAGCAGGCCCTATGTTCAACTAGTCTACAAAATGCATGTATTTATAGGATTTTTATTACTCCAAAAATAGAGGTTACAATGAAGGTCGCACTTCTAAAAGCAGGTGTAAAAGTAAGATACTGCTATGTATTCTCTTCAGCTCTTCTTGCTTCACCAAAATGTCTTCCTTAGGAAAGTTCAAATCTAGAAATTTAATCCTAAAAAAGACTTTAAGGTAAACGGGGGAGGGTCGGAACATTGAAGCTGATTTTGTTCCGTGATGTGGAGTTAAGCAACCATTGAGATTCCGGTCAGTGTGAATGAAATTTCATTGGCTCGTCCACATGGCAATTTGCGATTGCAAGATATGTACAGAACGAGCGAGGTTCCGCCTGTGTGAATTGAGCCTTATTAGACTTAATTATTTACCACAACCATTTTTGATACACTTCAATTGTATTTCCGACATTGCTTCCCAATAGCATCAAAGGGATGGCAATAACATCTTCATTTGTTTATGGTCTTAAAGTTCCTTTTTCTAGAGGAATGAGATTTCTTAAGAAGTTCATCAACTATCAATCTTTTGTGCTCAGGCTTTCAAAATGAATATGGGAGGCAATTCCCTATCTAGATCATGAGGTCGACTTCTCGGATATTGATAGTATCTCCCTTTGAATAGAAATGTATGTTTCCTTGTGACAGATGACAGATGATAGTAAAAATGTATGTTTCCTTGTGACAAATGTACGAATAGAAAGATTGAATATGAGTGCATAGAAGCAATCACTTTAAGAATCTGCAAGCATGTAGCCGTTAGACCATTGAGTGCTTGACAGGTGTCCCGTTATCCATCCACTCCCTTTCTTTGCAGGATGACCTTATCACCACACAAAAGTATCAGTTTGAACCACATAAGAGAATGGGGCATATGAGGTGCATTCTTTTGGACCAAGAGATCATAAGACAATGGGGCATATGAGCTGCATTCTTTTGAGACCTGTTGAATAACCATAGTACCAAGAGATCCAGAAATACGTTAATAATTCTTTTTAACCATTTTCTTCTTTTCTCTAACTTTTCTTCTTTCTCTTACATTGATTTTGAAACCGAGATACTATTGAGGCCATTGGATGGCGACCAATCGAATATTGCGAATGAACATTTTATAAAGAGTGTAAGCATAGCGCTGCATGAGTCTTAGATCAGTGATTCCGTGTCATGCAAGAAAGCCAAATGTTAGAATGCATCGGATCCACTTGTCTTTGTTCTGAACTAAGAGTTTCTATTTAAAATGCAATTTAAAGACCCATCGAGATTCTCAATGGAATGCCCCTACGCCATTCGATCATATAGACCATCAACGGCTACAAAGCAAAGGTGTCGTTTACTCTTTATGCTAGATCACATCAATGGATTGCTATATCAATCAATGAAGTTTATTTGAAATCACTTTTACTTTTTATCATAGCTTTCTACGATCATATAAGCTTAAAGACCTTTTATTTACATTAATTCTGCAAGTTCGTTTTCATGTTTTTGATTATTCACTTTTATACACAATAGTTTAATTCGAATTGAAGCCATCATCCAAGTGCAAGAATCAAGACTGTCCATTCTAACAGCACGCAATGGCTTAATTGGTACCAATTCACAATGGCGTTATAATTATGACAATATATCCTGAACGCCAATCTATTTTCAGTATGCGCACATCTAGGTAGTAGTTAAAGACATTAGAAAAGCCTAAGAAAAGCTCGCCCATGAACGTAAATTCCGTCAAAATTGGTCGTTTGACCCTCCTTAATCCGAATATTTCCTTTGAAGTATACGATAACAAGTGTGTTTATCCGTGTGTTCCCACATCATTCATTCTCTCTCTATACATACACATATGTATACACACATACGCATAGATATATATATATATATATATATATATATATATATATATATATATATATATATATATATATATATATATATATATATATATATATATATATATATATATATATATATATATATATATATGCATGTATCCGTGTAGGCATGTATGTATGCATACATGTATACACATACGTAAGTATGTATGTATGTCAATGAGTTGTTAAGTTGCATGTATAGAGCACATAAAAAACGTAAAAAGTTTGTAGAAGAATGTCTATGCTCATAAGCTGTGAGGTATATATAGATAGAGAAAAACAGCAAGAACACTAAATCAGAGAAGCCTCAAGGTTAGCAAGGTACTCATTCCAAGGTTATCAAGCCAATATGCTACCAGAAATTAATCTTAATCTTCATTCCAATGTATTCTTTAGAAAATAGATTACTTTGTTTAAGAATATTAGAATTCCACTCCATTGATTCCTTTCTAGGTTCATCTTGAATAGATCTAAATTTTACCTTCCTATGAATGAATGTTATTTTACACAAAGGATTCCTATAGATTCTTTAGGTTTTCTTTATATGTTACAAATGAGGACTTCGGACAAATATTACATTTGAATAAACTAAACATAATCTTTGTATCTATAGACTTCCAATTTCAGCATGTTTCATGACCTCTTGTTATGATATATCAATGTGAATGATTTTTTCCGAAGTTCCATCATCAAACTACTCTTTTAGTTATGCTTGAAAGATTTAAATACAAAACCCTGAAAATTTGGGGATCACCTTATTGTCCACTTGCTAGGAGATATACATCAGATTGCACTCCAAATTTGAACTCTAGATCTCATAGTCTATAGTCCAATGTTTTTCCATTACACCATGGATCCTTCAAAATGTGTGTGAATTTTAATGTCTTCCTTTATTCATTGAATTGTGAACTAATCAATAATAAATTACACAGAATTCCTTTTTTTCTATTTCCCTAATCTATAAATATTCTCTTTTTTGCTATTTCCCTAATCTATAAATATTTGCCATCATAGGCCCTCAATCACATGAGAATAGTAGAACAGAGAAAATCTTGCATAAGATTAGAAAAAATATGACGTAGTAGAATAAACAATATGTGACACAGAAAGAGAGAGAATCTTATACTATAGATATGAATCAGATACAATAGCATATAAAAACATCTCCATGGAAAAGCGTCAACCTCCTAACCACCCTTGAGAAATCTCAATCTCATTCACATCCACTCTCAAGCACACTCTCATTCAGAATCTCAATGTCAATCATAATCACAAGGCAAATATTTGATTTACAGCCTGTTCTTGCAGACTATGACTCCCCCAAACAAAGTTCATCCTCCCCCAATGAAGGAAGCGCATGATTCACCAAACTTAGAAAATCTAATGTGTCAGACTGTTGCATGCAAATTTCACACAAAAGAAAACAAGTGTTCTAGATTTCTATTTCTTTCTTTAGTGCCATCTTTTAGGAGTAGAGAAAAGAGCAACGAAAAGATACATATCTCATCAACCAAAACGTGTATGACAACACATATGCACCAAAATCATGGATTCAAATAATAATTGAAAAGCCCACTTTTTTCTTTAAGTGTTGGAATGATCATTACTTTTCTGAGCTCTTTAACTCAAAGATGAGCTAAAATTCCAAAATAGTAGGCGTATATAGAAGCCAGGGGAAGAAAACCTCCTAAAGAAGGAAAAACGTGCCCCGACAGTCCTAGAGTATTCACACACATCACTACCTAAATATATGAACAAGTCCCCCCCTAGAGTGATGTGGTGAACAAGGAGCTAGCACTCATGTATAAGGAAGTGCCAAGCTATGTGGAATCAATCCACAAAAGGAAGTAAGCCTAAAGCTTTTTGGAAAGCTTTAAACTTCTCCCTAGGCAGAACCTTCGACACCTCAATGTGCTTAGTGCGAGAACATAACATAGGGTTCCTCACAATTGCTAATGTGCTCTCATTGTCAGTGAAGTTGGTGGTGGTAGAAGACTGACCAACATCCAAATCAACCATAAGGCATCTGAGCCACACACGCTCAACAATCGCTGTGAAAGCTGCCCTATACTCAACCTCACAACTAGAAGTGGCCACAGTAGGGTGCTTCTTGCTTAGCCAAGATCTGCATGAGCTACCAAGCATGAAGCAAAAACCACTAGTGGACATATGAGTGTCATAGCAACCAGCCCAATCACTGTGTGAGAAAGCATGTAAATATGGCGGTAAGCATCTCCCTTGGGATAAAACAATCCAAGTAGTCGGGTACCACTCAAGGAGCAAAAGATGTGCTTAACCGCTTGCCAATGCTTGAGACTTGGGCAATGAATAAATCTGACTGAGTAATGCATAAGTAAATCAAGCATCCAACAACATGCCAATAGAGAATAACATCAAATGCATCTCCAACATTATGAAGACTCAATTGTAAGACTATCTCCATATGAGTGGCAATAGGTTTGGAGTCTTCAAGGCCAAAATGCTGCAATAATGTGTAAATATATTTCGTTTGACACAAAGCCATTCAACCATCAATGTGCATAAATTGAATGCCCAAATAATGATGCAAATGCCCCAAATTGGACATCTCAAATGAGGCATGTAAATAAGCCATGAAATCAGCAATATGCTCCTCATGAGGAACAATGAGTAGCATGTCATCAACATACACCACAATGATGAGAAACACATCATTAGCATGCTTAACATATAATGTGCTTTTAGTTGGAGTGTTCTCAAAACCATGTGCAATCAAATAGGCATGTATCTTGTCATACCAAGCACATGGTGCTTGTTTCAAACCATATAAAGCCTTTCTTAACTTGCACACTTGGTTTTCATGACCTTTTTGCACAAAGCCATGGGGCTGAAAAACATACACTTCTTCATGCAAGTCAGCATTCAAACATGTTGTCTTAATGTCCAACTCATGTACATTCCAACCATGATGAGCTGCACGTGCACATATGTTACGAGCAGTAGTCATACAGCATGTAGGTGCAAAGGTTTCATCAAAATCAATGCCTCTTTCCTACGCATAACCCTTTGCAACAAGCCTAGCCTTATACCTATCAACTGTTCCATCAGGCTTATGCCTCAGCTTGTAAGCCCACTTAGTGCCAATGGCCTTATTGCCAGGAGGCAAGTCACATAAAGACCAAGTACCATTCTTCATGACAACATCATATTCAGATTGTATTGCCACCATCTAATGTTCAAAATTTTGTGCTTCATCAAACGAAATAGTTCAGTCTCATCACAGAGACAGGAGGCAGCCATAGCATAGGAATCTGATGCAAAAAAAGCACTATAAGACCCTGACCGAGTATGATATGTCTAATTTGTTGTCAAACAATGTCTACACCAAGCATTTTGGCATAGTTTTTGCCTGCTCAATATCAGCTCTCTCATCAACAAGTGCATCATGTAAGTCTGCATTACAAATGGAATGATCTACATCATTACATGAAACTTGTAAAGGCTAAGAAGTTGACTCATTAGGACCAAGACCAGACTGTCCACTTCTAAAAAGAGGTAGCAAAGTATCATACTTGTCTTTGGAGCTAACAAATGTCTTAGTACATGAAAGCAATGGCTGAATAGTATCTTCCAAAAAAACAACATCACGGCTAACCAGAATGTGTTTAGTCTGTGGATGATACAGATGATAGCCTTTACTTTCATTTCTACTGCTTTGTCAAGCAAATTTTCTATGATGTTGTTCAAGCACTAATTCATATGTCAGAAAACCAAAAACTCACAGATGAGTAACAGATGGCTTGCCACGATGTCAAGCCTCATATGGAGTGATAGACTAGATCGCTTTAGTGGGACACCTATTAAGTACATATGTTGCACACATGATAGCCTCAAGCCAAAAACTATGTGGTGAAGCCTGAATCTTGACCATACACCTCGCCATCTCCATTAGTGATGTGCTCTTCTGATTAGCAACTCCATTCTGTTGAGGTGTATATGGCATTATACACTGATGTTTTATCCCACGTTCAACTAGAAATGCATTAAAGTCAGAAGACATATATTCTCCCCTTCTCAACCCACAAATAATTAGGACAATTTTTCTCCTTCATCATTGATCTTGCAAACTCAACAATAGTTCTATGTCTTCTCTCTGCTACCCCATTTTGTTGAGGAGAGTACCTGCAAGTAACCTCTCTCTTTATACCTGCATTCCACAAATAATCATTGAACTCATAAGAGAAATACTCTCCCCCTCCATCTGACCTTAACCTCTTGAAATTTTGACTTGTAATTCTTTCTGCATATGCATGATAGTGTTTAAATGTATTAAACACTTCTGACTTGTCTTTGATCACATAGATTGTGATCCACTTGGTAGCATCATCAACATATATGACATAATATCTTGAACCATTTATACTGAAGTCCTTTGAAGGACCCCACACATCTGTATGTACCAATTCAAGTCTTTCTGAATACATAAAACCATGCTTATTATATGATTGCTTATGAGCCTTACCTAACTGACATGCTTCACATCTGTATGTCATGTGTTGACCTACAACATTAGGCAATCCAAGCACTGAACCATTGTTAACCATTTCTTTGATACCTCTTTCATTAAAGTGTCCAAGTCTTTTATGCCAAAGATCCAATTCAGCACCTTTTGCTCTCCATATGTGAACATAGCATGTCCAATATTACCTTGTATCTTTAATGTGAAGAGCCTTCCTTCCTTCTTTCTTGTAACAATTTGTTTATACCCTTGACTAGGGTCTTCAACATAAACTCCATTATTAGTAAACCTTACCTCATATCCTTTTTCCACAATTTGTCCTACACTAATCAAGTTCTTTGAAATTGTAGGAACATACAGAACCTTACTCAAGAGAGTACTTCCATCTTTAGCTTTAACTGAACCAATTGACTTCACTTTGTGCTTTGTATTGTCACCTGTTTGAACTGTGTGATTGATTGCCTTATGAGATAGATCAGTCATCAAAGCAATGTTTCCACTCATATGATTGCTACATCACGAGTCAATATAAAATACTCTCATGTCTTCATGTGAGGCTTCACATGTTGCATTCATAATAAGAGTTGAATCTTCTTTCTGATGTGATGCATAATTATAGTAGGTGTTATTGTAGGATTGATTTTGGAAGTTTCTTCCTCCACTTCTTCCAAACGAATTCCTACCACCTCTACCTCTGAAGTTTCCTCTTTGATATCTGCCACCTCTTCCTCTTTGATTAAAAATCTCATTAAAATTACCATTGCTTTGATTATTATGCCAACAATCATGAGATAGATGATTGGTCTTACCACATATCCAACAAGTTCTGACATTATCTTTGTTATTTCTGCCTCTTCCTCTACTTCTACCACTTCCTCTTCCTCTTAGGAAGTTTGCTTGACTTGGAGTACCTTCATCTTCAAATGATTGTTGCTTTCCTTTGCTAGCTTTCTTCTTGTCTTTAGAATACATTGCATGACCTGCACTCTTATCAACATCTCCTTTGATATCATTCTCAAAAGTTAGCATATGTCCTAACAATTGATTCAAATCAGGGGTGAAATGATCTAATGAAAGTTTTGTAGACAATATAACAGGCTTCCACTTCTCATCTCCTCTTAGCCCTGTGAGAATTTGTCTTACCAACTTATCTTCTTCAATATCTTCATCAACTGCACCTAAAGAATCAGCAATGTCTTTCATCTTTGTCACATAATTAGATATTGATTGTGAAGCCTTCTTCTTAAGTGTAGTAAACTCTGCCCATAATGAAGCTTTCCTTGATTTCATTGTATTCTGAAAATGCTCTTCCAAAGCATTCCATATGTCACTTGCACTTTCAAGTCCTCTGATATGAGGAAGCAAATAATCATTTACTGCCATGTAGATTATGCTCCTTGCTTGAGCATCCTTCTTCATCCAAATCTTTATATCAGTAAGCTCCTCCCTAGTTGGAACACTAGGATCTTTGAACTCTGGCTTTTCTTCCTCTCCTGTGATGTATCCCATCAGATCTTTGCTCATAAGATGAGCTTCCATTCTCATAGACCAAGCTAGATAGTTCTCTCTATCCAACTTCTCAATTTGGAGACTATCTCCCATCCTTTCTTCACCTGTACTATCAAATCTTTAAACCTTATAAGGAATGAATATACCTTTGCTTTGAATTTGCTCCTTCTGATCCTTTTGATAGCCTGTCTCTCTTCAGCCTTTCTTCCACACTTTATCCTTTTGAACCTTCAAGGTGTGAAATTTGTATATCTGCAGCAGTCAGGGTCTTCCTTTTCCTCAATCTCATAAATTTGGCTCTGATAGCACTGATGGAGAGTGTTAATCTCCAAAAGAACAAGCTATCCTTGATGTTAGACCACCTCTATATCAAGAATAACCAATTTTGGAAGACAAGTACCAAACTGTCAAGATTTTAGCTAACTGTGAAGAAAGTCATTTCATAGAAAAGACTTTTACACATTACTCACTTATTGATTAATCATTTGTGTAACGTTTCTCATGAAACTTTGTAGCATGTGTCGTCTAGAGTTTGTGCACCTCCTCCAAGTTAAAAAACTTCAAAAGCTTAAGTAGATTATGAGAAATGATTCAAACAATCTACCTATGTCTGAAACTGCCTTCATGTAAAGTCGACTTTGACACCTACAACTTCTAACACATAGTCCTTCCAAACTAGAACCCATCTAAGCGAATGCTTTTAGCCATAGATGGCTTACCTTCCAACTTAGATTATGACTCCTCACTTGTGTAAAACTTTACACTGTGCATTGAGAACTGTCCATTTCTTTGACCATCGGGATTGCACCTGTTTCAGAAGACACTCAATACTTTCTCACATATAGATGTTCCTATACAAAATTCTCTCCGTCTGTTTGCAATTAGGCTTTTAAACTTTAACCATAGATAGATTAAATATGGAATTAGATGTGTACAAAAGGATTCCTAATAAAATCAAACACAGAAGAAGAACTAGAGAAAAGATCGACGCGCAATTCTCTGAACATTCTTTCTATTCAACTCTTCATACATTTGATGGATGATACACTCAGTACTCATCATCTATTCATCTCTTTCTCATCTCTACTTCATCTCACTTTTTGAATACAACCACACACACACACACACACACACACACATCGCTACCTAAATATATCAACAGTTGATGCATAAAGACTAAAACAATTGGTTTTTTATTCCAAAACCCATCATATAGTATCAAACAAATATGCTACATGTCATTGAGCCAATAATTCATATAATTATCTCAAAAATGACTACCCACCTCAATATTTCATTCACTAGCTATATTCCAATCTCCCTAGAATTTTCTTAGTCTATAGAAAAGAACCTTTTTTAGTATAAAAAATAGTAGTATTTCCTACCTGAAGGTATGACGTATAAATTTGATTCCTAAGCCTCTCAAAAAAATGTTTCTAGGTTTTATGAACTTAATTAGGTTTTTATATAATAAAAATGAGTCATATTCATATCATGAATTTGCAAAATAATTCTTTGTTGAAAAGATTGCCATGGTGCATATGAGATTATTTTTATGCCATAAGCCTAGTAAAAATCATTAGTAATATTTAATTATGAATAAACAATTGTTAAAATATATAAAAAGGTATTTTATTTCATTGATAGCAATGAAAATGGAGAGATCATGGCTTTCATAAAAAAATTAATTCTTATTGACACCGCTGTAGTTTTTGTTCTAATGGTAAAAATACCCTTACGAAGGTAATGAGGAAATCTTAATGTTTTCTATTTTTGAAAAAAAAAATATTTTTCTACAAATAATCAAGCTTTTCCTCACATCTCCTATGATTAAGTCTAGAAAGGTTTGCACCTAGTAATCTAAAAATGCATCAAATAATGTCTCTTTTTTCGGACATTAAAGTGTCCACGTAGAACACCACTCAACGTAGAACACCACGTTCTTTAAATCCTTCAAGTTGGTGGTTGCCACCCCTCTTCGTCTGGTTTGGCAAGAGGCGCTCAAGTTTGGCGCACTTCCTTCTTGTCTCAACAATGGTATTATCAAGTAAATACACAAAAAAGGGGAAAAGAACATAATAGAGAACTGGCGTCCTATTACGATGCTCCAAACAAGATACAAGATCATCGCCAAAGTCATTGCCAACAGAATCTCTTGCCACTTGAGAGCGTGGTTAAGTGAGGACCAAAAAGGTTTCATCAAAGGCAGGTCAATTTTGGAAACCATTATAGATATTTGGGAAGGTCTTGAATTTGCAAATGAGTCTAAACAAGATGTGTTCTTCCTCAAGATCAACTTTGATAAAGCCTACGACAGGCTAGAATGGGACTATATTCTGCAGCCGCTCCAGGATCTTGGATGTAGTCAAAAATTCACCAAGATGATCGTGACCCTTCTCGAAAACGCATCCACCCAAATTAACATTAACGGTAAACTTTCGAAGGTGATCAAACTTAGAAGATCTATCAGAAAAGGGTGCCCATTGGCTCCCCTTCTCTTTGCCATCGCCACGGAAGGGCTTAGCAGGCTTGTGGCGCATCAGGTGGAAGCTGGTAATATCAAAGGCCTCCGTTTGCCTCACGACCACAGTCAGATCACCATGAGACTTTTTGCCGATGATATGAACGCGTTTGTGCACAATGATAGTACGAGCCTAGAGACGTTCTGGAGGTGTCTTGCTACTTTTTGTGAAGCCTCTCGTTCCATAATCAACCACTCTAAGATCGCCTTTAGAGCTATTGTGGGGTCTCAGCCCGGCCTTCTCATTGATCATGGCTGTCAAATCATTCCGCATGGCCAAATTTTTTGGCTTCTTGGGATCCCCTTGGGGTTTGGCATCTCTATGGAACAACGGTGGGACTGGGTGCTAGCCAAAGTCGAAAACAAGCTTAACTATTGGAGAGGTATGCAAATCAATCTTGCTGGTCATGCTATGGTTATCAACACGTTCCTCCTTTCTTCTACCATTTATTTCCTTTCTTACTGGAGACCGAAAGAGCAAGATCTGTCCAAACTGGATAGTATTTGTAGAAACTTCCTTTGGACAGACGATCACAATAGAAGGGGGGTGCCTAAAATCAAATGGTCCATCTGCACCAGCCATAGAGATAGTGGGGGACTTGGTATCTTGGACATTGGGTGCATGGCTAACAAACTGGCAGCCAAATGGATGATTAAGGCTTGGTGCAATGGGGAGGCCTCGTGGGCCAAGTTGATCTTCAGAAACAAGAACGAGTTGGCTCTCATGGGTTTCCCGAATTGGAAGAATCTCGACATCTTGACCTTGCTGTTTTCCCCGATCCCCGTCTTCCCGAAAGGCTCTAATCTCGTGTGCTCCCTATGGAAGAGTTGGAATAAAGTCAAAAGCTACACAAGAATTAGTGAAGACTGGAAGTGGGCTGCCGGTATCACACAAAACGATTCTATCTGGTTTTTGATCCATGGCATCCAGAGTGTGGAATCTTGGAACATTCAAAATGCCAAGAAGCTATGGAACAAAGGCTTCAAGAAATGGAAACATCTCTGGAAACAAGACACCAACCGATGGATCAACTTCGAGGATATTGACCCTTGCGTCAACATTTCGTACGAAGAATGGAACACTTTGCAAAGTAGATGTCTTGCCTAGGATCGACACAAAACTCGCCTTCTCATGGGACACGATACATCGAGCTCGCTTGGTCTCAAATGGCACAATGGGAATAGCCTATCAAAATTTCCGAACATCAAAGAAACGAATGACTATCATGTTAACCTCAACAAGAAGTGGTGCCTGTCATGGACGTGGCTTCGGTGGGACATGAAGTTCATGGCTATCTGGCACCCCCTCATAGAAATCAAAAAGTCTGTCCTCTTATGGCAAATTCTTCATCATGGAATCTAGACCAATCTTAAGGCTAGCAGACTTTGTGGGATTCCTCCCTGGTGCAAACACTGCTACCGGTCTATCGAAGATGTTCCACACATCTTCTTTACCTGCCCCAACTCCAACAGACTCTGGCAGACGGTTGGAAAGAAAATTAGACTTCAAAAACGTCTCAGTTGGCAACAAGCCCTGCTGGGAGAAGCGATCGGCTGCTCCGCGACTCTCTGGAACGACATCAGAGGGGAGGTTCTATGGAAAATCTGGCGAGAAAGATGTGCTTTCAACTTTGGTGACTCCCCCAAGGAGTGGTCATATGAGAAATCATTGTTCCTCCTTGGCAAAAGGATTGTTAACTGTAACAAATTCCCCCCCTTCAGGCATCATCAAGTTCTCCTTTTGATCAATAACAAGCTCAAACCCAAGTGGGCCCCTCATGAGGGTGATGAGAGGGTGATTAACCTTCTTTGTAATGCCATCTAAGCTCTGTAAAAGCTTCCCCTGCTTTGTGGGATTTGGGGGGTCCCATGGGCACTAGTCCCCTTCTCTTGTACTTTTCTTTATTTAATTCAAGTTTGGGAGAGTAGGCTAATGCCGAACTTCCTTTATATTAAAAAAAAGAACGTAGAACACCACTGTTTGTGGAGCTGAAGCTTTGCCTTACTTTTTCTAAGGAATTAGTAATGGGAACCTAAGCATGGTTCTCATTTTCTAAGGAATGAGTAATGGGAACCTGAGCATGGTTCTCATTTTCTTCTATGACTATCTCTTTAGACGTTTCAAAAGAGCTTAACTCTTGATCAATTCCAATCCTTAGTTCAATCCATTAATCATCACTAGTTCTTATTCATATAATATCTAGGATATTCTTAATCTTTCAAGTCTTGTTTACTCTTATCTTAGTCTTAGCTTATTTATATTATCATACCTTGGAGTGATTTCATTGTCTATTACATCCATCCCAAAATATCAAGCTATCGTCTTAATAATAGTATTCTCTAGAGCTACTAAAAAAACTAAATTGTAAATCCAATAAAGAAATGTTATATTTGTCCTTAGTGTGGGTATTGCTTTCCCCCAACTTTGAAAACAAAATAATTATCATATATACCACTACACAAACAATCTTCTACAAGCATCTCTTATGGTATTGTAGTTATTCCTTTATCACGCTTATGAAAAGATATTTGTGCTATTAACTTTTATGTGTACATTCCTGTATATAAATTTTCGTATATACATGTTCTTGCATTCCTATTTATTAGACGATCTATTGAAAAAATATGCTCCTTTTTGTGCAGGAATTATTGAGATATTCAGGTAGGTCATTTCATTCACGAGCATGACAATGATGCACATGAAACCACTATATATGCTTATACACATCACATGTATAAACCTTCTTGCGTCGTGCCTATAAAATACAGAAGTGTTTAAAGAAAAGTTCGTTTTTTATGCGCACGCGTCATTCCAAAGTCTCCATAAAATCATACATAATGATCCTATCAAGTGCATAAACTAGAGGAAAACTCCTTTCATATTGCAAACAAATACATTCTATGGACGCTACTAACTTCAATGGTTCAACATGCACTTATACTTTGTTTTATGAATATGTTTACGTTCAGAATTTCCAAACAAATCTTGAAGAATCTCAAAGCGCAAGGTCCTTTTGACATGCATTGTATGCATCAAAAGAGGGAAGCAAGATGAGAGAAATAACAACGTAACATCTATATGTGATTACAGAAACCATTCTTAGCATAAGTCCTTTCATGATGTTTACAATAGAACATTGCTCCATGAAGATGGCTTTTGAGTCCATGAATAGTATGAAAAATCCTAAGCCTCAATAGGATAAAGTCCATACAATTAGGATGTAAGGTTCCATGCTACCTTCATGCATCCTAGTACACCTTAACTTTTGTGCATAAACATTCATGCATCTTTTCATGTATTAATGCAAATTTATACAAGAAAATAACTTCTATGCTTTGTAAAATGGAAATAGGGTACTTGTCCGAGTTAAGTTCATGACCTTCCACTTGATCGTATCTTATGTCATGAGTATACGCATGTTCTCATTGATGCACGCAAATGCAGCTACTCCTTTTGCTTTTCTACAATATCTTCGAGCTACTATTGTAGAGAATAAGAAAGAGGCAAAGTCGGGCTGCCATAGGAGAAGTCCAAGAGAGAAAGATAAGCCAGAATGCCTACATACGTTCTGAGAGAGAGAGAGAGAGAGAGAGAGAGAGAGAGAGAGAGAGAGAGAGAGAGAGAGAGAGAGAGAGAGAGAATCATTATTTATGCGCCATGGCTGTTGAACAGAGAGAGAAAACAAATTCTGATTCATGCATGGGTTGGAAACAAGGAAAATATATCCATAGATGATGAAAATCGACAGCGATTAGACTATATATAGAAATATAAATCATTCTACTCTCATGATAAGAGGAGAGGAGCAAGAAATAGCGCCACCTCCCTCACCGGCAATGGGATTTAGATACAAAGTTCTTACATAGTAGAGGTGTATGGGTGCCATATATATATATATATATATATATATATATATATATATATATATATATATATATATATATATATATATATATATATATATATATATATATATATATATATATATATATATATATATATATATATATATATAGAATAGTGTTTGTTGAATTCCTTCTTGGGCCAAAAGCCGGAATCTATAATAGTAACACCGAGTTGCTTTATTGACTCTTTGGTAGCTCCAAATTGTGTTCCAAATCAATACTCTCTTATGCTCTTGTCCACGCTAAATGGTTGTTTTATGAGAGCCAACTTTCAAATATCACTATTAGTTAGACCATCAATGAATAGAGATACCATCTTTCCCAAAGAAGATAATTCATAAGACTCACTTGACTCCTCACTTTGAAAATGTTCCAATGAATTCATCAAATATTCTATCCAAATCTACAAAGTCTTTAATCTTAAGAGGTTGGAAAAATATCAGAGTAGATCCTTTAATAGCTGAGCCAAAGGCTTCATATTGATTTACAAAATCATCTACCTAGTTTTATGAGAATTCGCTTGAATTTGGAGACATGGTCATGGGAATCCCCATGACCCCCATATACATTTGTCATGCAATTGGCGACTTGAGTAGAACTTAGGCTTCTTCCCAAATCAATTCTTGGGATTTGCATCTATGGATCTAGAGGATCTTCCCTCTTTGTGTATGGTCCTCTTGGACCTTGATTATATGGATTGGAAGCATTAATATTTTTATTGTGTAAATCTTGAATCTCCATTATTATGAGAATCTCCTAATTGGTGATGCAAAAACCTGGGAATAATATTCTCTACTCTAGGCACACCATTTACAAAGATAGGTTGGACTTTATAGGAATGTGTCTTGTATCTCTAGGAATAAGGCACACGTAGAGCTTCCACAATCACAAGCTATCACCAATCACAAGCTTCCAATCGCTCAAGAAAAGTAGAAGAGAAAAGGAAAACGTTGCATAAGATAAGAGAAAATTTGATGGGAGAGGGTTGACAAGATGTGATATAGTGAAGGAGAAGATTTGGTATCATGGATTTGAATCATAAAAAATAGTTGTTGCAAAATAGCTTCCTCACAAAGCCTCCACCTCCCACCCCCCTCAACCTTCACATCATGACAAAGTGTCGACCCTGCAGATATGACCATGAACCTTTAGAAAATGTAATCTTGATGGTATGAATTACAACCTATCTAAGGTAAACATGACTTTTATCCTTGATTCATATAGGAAAAAAAGGTGAGGAGATGGTTGGATATAGTCTAGAGATGAGCTCGTGTTGCAATAATCCTGCTCTACACATGTTGATGTGACTTCACGAAACCTTAGTAGACTCCTTCAGCTTCCAAAATATGCATTTAGATCCACTATGTAATTTCAAGCATCATTGCCAACTCTTTGTATAAAAAAAAATAACTTGTACATAGAAGCATTATGAAAAAGTTTGTTATTTTCACACTTGAACCTCTTAGAAAAATGTTCAGTTCTCACTCTCTCATAACACTTGGCCTAAGACCTTTTAGACACATCTACTTCAAGCATTTAGCTGACTATTCCAAGTTATTTACTAATTTAGAGTGAGTGTGCACTGACAAATGAGTTCAAGAACTCAAGGGTGTGATGTCGACTTTTTCAAGAGCAAGAAAGTGAGCAGACACGGGTAGCTTGTTTGATTCATAACTCAAGATCCAATGAACAAAATGTAATGAAATTTGAGATCTAACAACTACACTAATCATTGTAACTATATCAAGTTAAAGTAAATCAAATGATGAAGTATATAGAAAGAAATTGATCAAGCACGCTCATTGACATGAAGAGGTTGTAGCAAAGTACACTTCAAGGAATACGAGCGCATAGCGATGGTTAAGGTGACACAATTTCGTCGTTATAAAATTGCAAAATGCATCGCAATGAGCATCGTGCATGAACCATCGATTAGACGACGAGCCAAACAAAGTTTTTTCGATGTATGGTGTGACAGGGTGTGCGAGGCTCGCATAGAGCATCGCTAACGGGACGGTTTTAAAAAGCATCGCATAAGCGATGCTTTTTGCGTCGCATAAGCGATGCTTTTTGCGTCGCATAAGCGATGCTAAAAGAAGTCGCTTATGGGATGCCAATTCCAGTGGTTTTTACGATGCGTTACCATCGCTTACATGACCGTCTGTTGACAAAAAAAATTAAAATGTTGGAGGCTCTTCGATCGACATTTTCACGCATCTGATCGAAGAGCTCTCCAATGTTCGCAATTGCACTGCGCTTATGAGGTGAAACAGGTATATGCAGAATTGTTGTTTTGCCTAAGCTCTATCTTATTGTCTCTATCTATCTTTGTTTCTCTCTTTCTATGTCTTTCTCTCTTTGCTCTCTCTCTCTCTCTCTCTTCTTTCTCTCTTTATTGTAGGTTATTCAAGAAGCTAACCAAGCAAAAAGTATGGCTTACTATTATAAGTACAATTTCTATTCTTTGTATATCATTTGAATTGTGTTATTTTCATTAAATAGCATACTCACACTTATTGATATGCACATATACACTTGTACATGATGAAGATGCACGTTCACACATATACACATATACACATGCACATACACACACATATATACACACAGATACATGTGCAGATACACTTAGACATACATACACACATACACATGCATATGCACAAACATTTCTACAACCACATAAAAAGACTTACATGCATGCATTATTGCATATATATATACACATACACACATTAACATATATGTAAATACATGTATATGCACATCCACATGCATGCACATGGATGCAAATGGAAATGCATCCACATACGCATGCATGTTTCATACATATACACATGCATATACATACATTATACACATATATACACATATATACACATATATATGCACATACGTACACACACATATACCCATGCACACACACATGCACATACATACATATACACATATACATGCACATACATATACACACACATACACATGCACATGCACATGCACATACTCATATACACACATATACACTTACACATGCACATGCACATACATAAATATACACACACATACACATGCACATACATACATATACACACACATACATATACACTTACGTACACACATATGAATGAATTATATAATTAAATTATTAAAACACATGCTTAATATAAAACATAATAACAATCAATAGAACAAAACTCTTCATTACTTAATACCATACACACAATTCAAAACATAACTGAAATGAAAAATATATAGATAATATATATGTATATATATATATATCAATGTAAATACATATAATCCAATGTCATAATCAACTAGAATCCTAATCATCATGATCATGATCATCATCATCATCTGTAGCATCATGATCATCCTGATCATCCTCAGCCTCATCATCGTGATGACCCTATGATGATGGAGATCGTCCTCCTGTGTCTGTCTCTCCACCTCATCCATATCTTCCTCTCCAGAATACTCCTGTATTAGATATAACAAACATAAATAAGTAAAACAATTAAACCATTCATAAAAATAAAATAATTATATAATTCTTGATCTCATGTTTCATAGGATATCGGCCATAATCCTTTCGCTGCATTGAAACAAATAAAAAAGATTAGTTGCTTGCATTTTAACTAAAATAAAAAATATACTCACAATAACACATATACTTACAAATGTAGCTACAAAACCATGATGGCCCATTTGGCCTAGGTGCAATGTGTGGCCCAACTCCACTCTTTTCTTTGCAGGAGCTTCTTTATTTAAGAAAAAAGAAATACATAAATTTACTATAAAAAACTACTAAAACATATGAAAATTATAAATATAAACTATTAATTTGTATACCTTCTGCTGAGGAAATGACTCTTGAAGACGTAGTTGTCTACGAAAAAACTGCCACGTCTCAGGTTGTATGTTAGGTCGCCTCTTATTTTTTTCCACCATACAATATCTCCTGTTAATTTAATCTCAAACAAAAAAAATCAGAATACATACACATATATAAACACACATACACATACACATACCCACATACATATATACATGCAAACATATATGCATACATATATGCATATATATACACATATACATACATATAACATAAACACACATATACATATCCATATATATACGTACACACACATGGATGCATATATACTCGTTCATACAAAATACATGCATTTATCCCACAATAATGTGTATCTGTGTATATGTGAATATGTGTGTATGTGTAAATGTGTATATGTGAATATGTGTGTATGTGTAAATATGTATATGTGAATTTTTTGTGTATGTAAATAATCAGATTATTAATATCAAATACCATTATTTATAGATTCTGATCAATCAGATGGAACTCCACCACTGTCTCCTCATCGTGCAATGACTATATACTGTAAGTATATCAAACATTTAATTTTAAATATATGTGATGGATACATAACTTATATATTTTTTTGTTTCTTATTATAATCAGATTCTGATCAATCAGAGGGTACTCCACCACCTCCTACCCATGCAACGACTTCACATGTGTCCTTCGATAGGAATTATGATGATATTTACTATCAAGAGCATATTATATGTTGGTGTAACTCTTGTTATGGCACGTATGGAAGACCACGATTGGAATGTATTGAACATGAGGCAAAGTATAGAACTTTTGAGCGTGCACCATCACCTGGTCAACATGATAATGCTTAGGTATGTATTTTTTATATAAATATGTCATTGTTTTATTTAAAAACCATATACAAAATCAAATTACTGTTGATATATAGGAATACTTTCTCGATGATGATGATGATAATTTTTCTCATAATGTTAATATACCTCGTACACGTCATGGACTTGTTGTTCATCAATTACAAGCAGAGGTTTCTAGAAATCCTCTACCTCCTGGTTTAGAGATTGAAATGGTTGGAGATTCGCAGCCAGTTTGCCAACGTTGTAAATAATGTCACTAGTTAGCGACGCTATTTGCGACGCATACTTTAGGCATCGCATAAGCGATGCTACCATCACTTATCCGACGAAGGCTCGTAAAAAAAAGCAAATTCAAAAATAGGACCGTCACTTATGCGACGCTAGCATCGCATAAGCGATGGATCCCATTTTTTTTTCAATTTGGGGGTGTCACTACGACCCCCTATTTCTTCTAGTGGTAGTAATGAGAGATTACTGTGAACTAATGAATCAAATTATATGTGCTAGTGAATATATGATACAAAGGGGATGTAGTGGAATTACCCATACATATGTGAGCTTCAAGGTATGCTCACCCATGAAACTCAATGGATCTCTATTCTCTGTCATATCCCCTGACTAAAAGCCACCTCTATTTATACACATAGAGAGAATTTGAAATTTGAATTTCCCTCATCTAAAAGTGTTTCCTATACTTTAGGTGTTGATTGATTTTATTCCAACCACCAATTAAGTCATGATTCTTGGCTCCTAACATCACGAGATTCCTCCTCTCATTTCCTTTTACTTTTATCTAATGAATTAAAATCCATAACTTTTACAAGAGGTATTCATATGCAATTCACATGTGAGCCAAGTGAATATATGAGAAGTACTGATTATTTTAGTCAAGCATCTAGGCTTGAAAACTGTACCAACATATCCTCCTCAAGCCTAAGATGCTTAGGTCTTCAATCCTTTACTATCTGTGCTGTGCAATCATAGATTTGAATTTGTTTAATTTTCTTCCATCCCATTATTTGGTCATCATATCTGCACATTGCACATGACTAGATACATATGAGAGTTGTATCGCCTTGCTCACAATCTTTTCTCCAAAAAAATGATAATGAACTTCTATATGCTTGTTCATGGTCTTGATCCACATAGCTTCTTACATTCTAACACTTTGTAATCAGCTTAAGTTGAGGAAAGAGCAAATCTAGGTTTCTTCTTTGGAGAGCAAGATATGGGCTTTGTTCTTGCAAATGAGATATATCCTAATGTGATTCTTCTATCCTCTTTGAAACCCGCCTAATCTACATCAATGAATAGCTTTAGATTCAAATTAGATGTGTAGGGGTAATATAAAGCCTCATTTAATTTTCCTTTCAAGTGCTTTAGTATCCTCTTTGCTGTATCCATGTGAGGTTTCATTGGGGTGTGCATGAATTCACTAAGCACACTTACTCCATAGCAAATATCAACCCTAGTTAGAGTAGCATAGTTTAAACTCCCAACTAGGCTTTGATAGCTTGTGATGTCTTCAATATGTTCTCCTTCATGAGCACTTAATTTGTGATTGAACTCCATGGGAGTACCTACAACTTTAGCTTCTTTCATTTTGAGATTTTTGATCATATCCTTTATATACTTCCTTTGTGTAAGGAACATCCCTTTATCTTTCTAGAATCCTTCCAATCCAAGGAAGTAAGTAAGCAATCAAAGGTCACTTATCTTAAACTCCTCCTTAATTTTTGTTTTGATCTTTCTAATCCCATCAACATCATCACTTGTGAGGATTATATCATCTACATACACACATAAGTATATCATTTCATATTTAATTTTCTTAATGAAGAGTGAAGAATCTGCTTTGCTTGATTGAAATGCTTTGTCTTGTAAGAAGGTGATTAGTCTATGGTTCCAAGCTCAAAGAGCGTGCTTTAATACATATAAAGCTTTCTTGAGTTTTGCACACATACTCATACTGTGACTCATCTAGAAATTGAGGGGGTTCTGCCATGTATACCTCGTCTGAAATCCAACAATTCAAGAATGCATTTTTTACATCCATCTAATCGATGTTCTCATTCTTTGAGGCAACTACACGCATGAGTACTCTGATTATAGGCATCTTTGCCAAAGCTTGTACCCTTTTTGATTTAAGTCATATCCAATGAACACACATTTCTCTACTTTAGAATCCACTTTACCTCTTATTTGAGATTGAACATGTACATAAGCTATGCAACCAAATATCCTACAATAATCAAGGCTAGGTCTTCTTCCATTCCATGCTTCATAGGGTGTCATCCCATCCAATGCATTTGATGGGAGTCTATTGATAAGATGGGTGGTTGTAGATACAACCTTTGCCCACAAATAATTTGGTAATTTTTTCTCATTAACCATAGACCTTGCCGCTTCGACTATGGTCCTCTTTCTTCTCTCCATCACTCCATTTTGCTCTGGAGTGTACCTAGTTCTGGTCTCTCTCATGATATCTCTCTCTAGGAGATAAGCATCAAATTCATGGGGGAAGTACTCTCCCCCTACATCTGACCTTTGGCTCTTTAGTGTTTTATGTGTTTGATTTTCAACAAGGTAAAGATACTTCTTGAAACATGAGAAGACTTCATCCTTATGCTTCATAAAGAATAGGATGGTCCATCTGCTACAATCATCAATAAAAGATACATAGTACCTGGATCCTGAAATTGATGGCTCCTTGCTAGGTCCCCAAACATCTGTATGGACTAGCTCCAAGAAGTCACCATGAGGATATCCTTTCTTCATGAAAAAGTGTCTATGAGATTTCCCAAGTTGACGAGCACTACACTTATATATCATGTGTTGATTGGAAATATTTGGTAGGCCAAGCACACTTTGATCCCTACACATTTTCTTCAAGTTCCTTTCACCTATATGAGCCAATCTTTTGTGCCACATCTCTAATTTTGATAAGGTCTAATTGACATAATTGAACAAACCTATATTTCTGTGTCTTGGACCTCAAATGTAAAAAGTCTACCTATTTTTTCTCCTTTTGCAATTTTCCACCTTCTTGCTCTTGCCTTTATCTTTAGACTTTTTATCAGTATAAAGGGCAGAAGAGTTATTACCTTTGGATGTATCTCCATTCTTGTTGAGCTTTGCTTCATGAGTGAACAATTGTCCCATGAGAGTTGTAAGATCTGGAACTTGCATGTCCATGTAAAGGTCCATGGCAGTGGTGAATCTTTACCATTTGTCATTAGCTTTGATACCATTGATCACTTGCCTCACAATCGGCTCTTCTTCAATCTCTTCTCTTATGCTTGCTAACTGATTTGCTAAATCTTTAATCTTGGTCACAAACTCTGAAATAGCTTGCTTAGGTTGCTTCCTTAATGTGGTGAATTCAATCCACAACTGATTTTTTCTAGCCCTTGTGTTGGAAGAAAAATATGATGAAAAGGTTTCCCAACTCTCTTGGGATGTCTTATAGTTCCTAATGTGTGGCAAAAGAAAATCAGAGATGGAGTTGAGTAAATAAGACCTTGCCAATGCATCCTTAGCACAGCATGTGTTGAGCTTTTCATGTTCTTCCTTTGTTGGCAATCCTCTTGTTTTGAATGAGGGAAATTCCTCATCTCCGGAGATATATCCATAGAGACTCCTTCCTTGTAGATAGGTCTTCATCCTTAGAGACCATACTTGTTAGTTGTTCCTGTCCAATTTAACAATAAATGAAGGAAAGCTCCCATTTTACCTTAGTTTTCTCTGATACCACTATTGGGAAAGATGGATGGATGCTCCAAGAGATTGAGTAGGTACTGCTAAACCCTGCTTTGTACCAGCCCTCTGATGCTTTAGAGTTGATAAGTAAACCTTGTTAGCTTTCCAATGACACCATAAAATGGCCTATGTACTTTGGAAATGATGTATGTAAAGATTGAATCAAAACAGATAACTTTAAAACTCAAGATCTCAAGAAAACCTTCTATTTATGTCTTGACACCTGTTGGATCTTTTGCTCAGTATGACCAGCATAGTAGGAATTGAAAACATTCCTTTTAGGGGTATCTAATTAGCTTAGCAAGCTAACTATTCCAAGTGGAATGATATAAAAAGACTAACTATGCTCAGAGAAATCACTTTAGCAAAGTAAACTTTACCCCGATTTTTTAGGACTGTAGCAAACAATGACCAGTGATCACCTCGATGATGTTTTCTCTGAAATGGCTGCATAGAATCTCTTCAAATTTTGTCAGCATGTAGATACCTTTGAATTGGTTCCAACAAGCTTTAGATCTTTGAATTTGGTAGAGAAATGACTGAGATATGCTCTTCACAAGTGGAGAGACTTTCAAGTACTATAACAAAGAACTCAGAGATAAACAATGAAGATGTATCTATTAATGAACGCTTGTATACAAATCCATTGGCATGAAGATAATTGCCTAATGGTGTAGATAGGTGTGGGCTAGAGTGTAGGCCTCACACACACTCAGAATTGACAGTAATGAGCTCGGGAATGATGAGTCTTACCTACGACTTTTCCATGAACACTTTTGTAGTGTTTGAGTAAAAATTTGAATTCAAATTCAAACTTTTGGCTCCCTATGATCAAACTCCTATATCCTAGGAGATATTCGATCAATCAAAGCTAACCATTTTTCCACGAATCCCTTTTGTTAGGTGTTTACAAAGATTCCAAGTCAATTTGACTTATACAAAGTGGTAAAGTAGAAATTAACCACTAGCAATAGTTCCTATGCTTCTCCATATGTGTATGGACTTCAATGTATCCATCAAGCCAAATGTGTAGGCTTGTGAATTACACCAAAAAATTTGTCTATGGATAAAGGAAAACCATCTCCTATGTTGGGTTGATGTATTTATGATACCAATGTGAAGAGATGGTTGGATACAATCTAGAGATGAGCTGGTAATCATCCTGCTCTACACCTGCCAATGTGACTTAGTGTATTGTGCTCCAAGCTTCTTCTTCTTCCTTGTGCTGTTCGTGTGCTTTTGAAAACCTCAAACTTGAATAAGGAAGAAGAAGAAGCTTGAGGTTTGCACATACACATGAATAGCACAAGGAAGAAGAAGGAGGAGCTTGGAGCACAATATAAAATACTGAATGTATTACCAAGAGAATGTACAAAGATAAGTAACTTGTTAGGGCTATAGGCATATATACAAGCCGGGGGAAAAGAACCTCCTAAAGAGGGAAAAAAGTGCCTCGGTAGTCCTAGTGTGTTCACACACCACTACCAAAATATATCAACAATAGGCACCATTCTTCATAGTCCACTCTCCTATCTTCGTCAATATCCTCAAATTGAATCCATTGGCATGTTTCTTGATTCCAAAGGTTTTTACACAAATGGGAACCTTTGTCCCAAAGCTTCTTAGCTTTTTGGAGGTTTCAAGGTTCAACACCTCTGATGCCCTTGATAGAGAACTAGATCAAACAATTTTATCTAGTACGAGCTGACCATTTCCAATCTTCAATTATCTTGACGAATGTTGATATATTTAGGTAGTGATGTGCATGAACACACTAGGACCGGCAGGGCACTTTTTTGCCTGTTTGGGAGGTTTGTGACGGCTTGTATACACACCTATAGCCCTAACAGGTTACTTATCGTTGTACATTCTAGTGGCAATTCATTTAGTATTGTGTGTTGTGCTCCAAGCTTCTTCTTCTTCCCTGTGCTGTTCAGGTGCTTCCACAGACGTCTAACTCTAACTATTGGTATCAGAGTAGGTCACCACCTCATCTAGGGCATGATCAACACCCTTCTGATCGTAGTCTCAGAATCGCATGAAATTCGGTGAGCATACTCAAGGTGATTAGAAGAACAAAACGGCTTTGCTCTATGTGCCGAAGTCGTGATCTTAGCTCGTTTCGGCCTCTGAATGCACTATCATAGTGCTTGTGCAAGCTATTTTCTCTTTTTGTGCCAAATATATATACCAGTTTTGGTTTGCCAGTATAAGCGTCTCAAAGTCGGGTATAGTGTTAGTAGAACTAGTGGGTAGTTTTGTTCAACTTTTTGAGATATAGTCAATTTTCTACATCAGGGTACTTTAGTCAGTGGCACCTCCGAAAATAGTTGGAGAGTGAGCACATGAATGAAGGTGATTCTATCTTATGTAGACCGTTTTGAGTGGTCTTCTCGACTCATATGAGAGTTTTGCTTCTACTCTTCATTTGATGATGAAAGGAAATCCCAATGCCTTAACATTTGAAGAGTTAGTTTCTATTCTATTGTAGGAAGATTAGTCCAAGAAGAACATGTCTATTATGCATGTTGCAGATTAAGCTTTCTTGGCTAGCCAGAAGGGCAAAGAAAAATGGAGCTCTTCTACTAGTATGCAAAAATCTACGAATTTTGCACAATCGAAGAACAAAAAAAAAGATGAGAAGAAATAAAAGAAATACAAATTGTATTGTGAATATTGTAAAGCAAATAATCATGTCATTATGAATTTTCCAAAACTTGCTACTAAAAAGGCAAAGAAGAAAGTGGTCGGAATGGTTGTTGTAGAGGCTTCTACACTAAGAATAGAGCTTGCTAATCTTGTGCAAGATGAAGAATGAGTGTTTATTACTATTTGCAATCTTCACCCATCTTCTCATGAGTAGTGCATGTCTACAGTAGACTCAAATGTTTGATACTTTGATAGTGAGACGACCAAACATGTTACCTCGGAGCACAGTTTCTTCGGTTCACTCGAGCCTGCCCCTATAGGGAATATTGCTACATGCATCAACAACTCCTCTTATCCTGTTATGGGAGTTCATAAGATCATCTTGACTACTACTGATGATAGTTCTTTTACATTGTAAGATTCTTTATTTGTGCCAGGGATGAAGAAGAGTCTGTTATCAGTTTTGGCCTTATCCACAATTGGTTTGGTTGTGAGATTTGTTGATGACGGATGTATAATTCATGATCTATCAAATGGTGACCTAATTATTGCTTCTAGAATTTTATCTTGTGGGCTATATAAGCTCATAGATTATGAAAAATCTGTGAATGATTTAGCATGTGTAGTACATGATTCTCACGCTATGTCAGATGCAAAGCTTTGGCATGCACCCTTTGGTAATTTGAATTTCACTAGTTTGATACACCTGCAAAAATCTAAAATGGTATCCTCTTTGCCTAAACTTGAAGCATCTAGTAAACATGTATGTGAAGGCTGTATTTAATGCATCATTCCTCGTTCCGAAAAGATGGTTTTGTTTGAGCCACACAAAATTTGTAGCTTCTTTAGAGTGATGTACGTGGTCCTATGTAGACACCCTCTTTCGGAAACTATCTTTACTTTGTGCCATTCGTTGATTATTTTTCTAGGCATGCATGGGTATATCCATTAAAAGCAAAGTTCAAAATTTTTATGTGCTTCAAACAGTTTTTGGTTTTGACTGAAAATTAGTCAACATGTAAAATGGGCACCCTCCATTCTGATCGAGGGGGGGAATATATGTCTTCTCACTTTAATGCATTTTTGTCTGAACATGGGATAAAAGATCAATGTACAATGCCCGATACACCTCAATAGAATGGAGTTGTTGAATGAAAGAATAGGTCACTCATGGAGATGGTGAGGTGTATGGTCAAAAGTCAGGCTTTACCACATAGTTTCTAGCTTAAGGCTATTATGAGTGCAGCATATGTACTTAACAGATGTCCCACTAAGGCACTCTAGTCTATTACTCCATATGAGGTTTGGCCTGGTCGAAAGCCATCTGTTGCTCATCTGCATGTTTTTGGTTGTTTGGATATGCATTAGTGCCTGAACAACATCGCAAAAAATAAGATAATAACGTAGTAAAATGTATTTTTGTTGGGTATAGTTATGAAAGTAAAGGCTATCATCTGTATCATCCACATAATAAATGCATTTTGGTTAGCTCTGATGTTGTTTTTCTGGAAGATTCTATTCAACTGTTACTTTCATGTACTAAGGAGACATATGTTAGCTCTAAAGACATGTATGATACTTTGCTGCCTCTTTTTATAGGTGGATATTCTAGTGTTGGTCCTAATGAGGCAACTTCTCAGCCTTTGTAAGTTTCATGTGATGATGTAGATGATTCCATTTCTAATGTAGATTTACATGATGCACTTGTTGATGAGAGAGCATGCACTACCAGGTTGAGATGCATTTCCTTGTAATAGGAGAATTTAGTATCAAGTTTGGCTAGAACCTTATTCCAATGCTCACCCATAGAAACTTCAAAGTTCATGGGGATGGCTAGGAGTTAAAAAATTGTCCATTCTACATTCCTTTACAACCCTAGTTAGTTAAGGGTTGCAAAAAGGCCTAGGGATAGCTTTGAACGCAAGTTTGGAGTGATTTATTTTAGATCTAGATATAGTGCAAAAAGCATTTAGACTTAACCAGAAGGTGCTAATACTAGTATGGTCATTATGCACAAATTCATTTGTGTCCTCGACAAAGAGTCTCATTAACAACTAATTCTAACTATGAGGAAGTTGAAGATCCTTGATCTACCCTTGAAGGTCCTAATGGTTCACCAAGAAGCCAAGGCCATTAGCGACAATGGCAAAAAGAAGAGGAGCCAAAACACAACCCTATCTAATACAGCATTTTATCTTGATATCTTGAGAGAGTTCAACATTGGTATTAACTAAAGCCAAGGCATTTCCCATAAGCATAGAGATCATGTTGTTGCATTTATGATCAAAACTGATGTCTTTTAGGGATTGCACCATGAAATCCCACTCCAGGAGATCATATGCTTTGTCAAAATCTATGTTGATGAAGAGGAAACATTCTAAAGATTCCTCACCAAATTCCAAGCCATCCCACACATTGATATTAGCGAGTAGGATGGATCTACCTTTTACAAAGCCTTTTGGTCCTCATTGATCCAAGATCATAGATGGAAGCTAATGGGATTTGCAATAACCTAAGCTAAGATCTTATACCTAGTTTGTAACATAGTGATGGGCCGCTAGTTTTCAATACATTTCTTATGTATTTTATGTGGACTAGCTTAATTATCCTTCATTGAGAACGTTAGGGAGGGCACTCAACTACAAGGCCTTCTTCCACACCAAGATAAGTAGTTTCACAATGTCACTCCTAAAAATATTGAAGAACTCATCGGTGAGACCATCTACACTGGGGCTTTTACCACTAGGTAGAGTGTCATAACTTCAAGCATCTCTCTCTTAGTGATACGAGAGTCGAGGAGATGCATGATGTTTTGAGGAATTCTTTTGTATTAGATTGTCTAGATGTCAGACATGCAATCTCACCTCTAAGCAAAGAGCATTCTGAAAACCATCAAGACTTGAGTGAAGTGGTTGGTTATTAACTCAATGTTCTGTATCTCAAAAGTGCATTGCACCCCATTGTTTCCAACCTTAAAAGGGATATGTTCCTTGAGTTTTTTCTTCTTAAGGATCTTACACATCTCTTTCGTTAGTTTTTCTACTTTTCCCACCCACCAATCTTTAAAGTAGATATGCATGTTTCTTCTTTGGATTTCCTCTTCATATCTTAGTTTCCTTCTAATTTTCAAGAGTCTCGGTTGTAGGCAAGAATGTCCATTATTGACTTACATATCCAGATGTGGGAGCTAACGATAAAGATTTTCCTTTCTCACCCTCATAAAGTTAAGAATTTCTTTTGTGGGCCTTGACACAGAGAACTTGGGATTGCTTGATAGCCATCTTCAAGCACTTAGCCGGAGAGGTATACCATCTAAATGCCTTGTTCCATGCCTTGGGGATCACCTATCGAATGAAAGAAAGGGAGAGGATTGATGGATCTACATGAAACCAAGGGGCCTTCCTATGTCTAAGAAGAGGTTTCAAGGTGAGAATCATAGGGTAGCGATTAGATAAAACTAATTCCACACATTTGTCAAGAGGAAGGAGATAGGGAAGAGAGCTCACATACACATTCTCACATCAAAGAGGAGCACACATAGAGATTGAGGCAAGGAAGAATGATCTTCTTCTTCTTCTATTATATAAAAGAAATGTACAAGAATGACCTAAAACAACAATACAACAAGTGCAATATATAAAGGAAAGTACATAAGGAAAATCCTAATGTCAGTGCATTAGTGAGCTAGCAAGAAACAAATGTGGCATCACTCTTGGTAATAAATCTAGTAAAGCTCAATGAAGTGACCACTATGCATGTTAGAGAAATGAAAAAGTGATACATGTCATCTTGGATCATCATATGTTGAGCTTGATATCTCAACACTACCCCTCAAGCTCAATTTAATGTCCTCTAATCCAAGCATCTTCCAAAACTTCTTCAGCTTCTCTACTCCAATTGCTTTAGTAAAAATTTCAACAACTTGCTCATATATTCTCACATAAACATGATCATTATCACTAGCTAATACCTTCTCTGTGATGAAGTGATAATGTACCTCAATATCCTTTGTTCTAGCATGAGAAACAGGGTTTTGTGCTAATTGTATGCTGCTAAGATTTGTTGGAGTTAGACGTTTGTGAAAGCACGCGAACAACACAAGGAAGAAGAAGAAGCTTGGAGAACAACACACAATACTGAATGTATTACTAGAGAATGTACAAAGATAAGTATCCCATTAGGGCAATAGGCATATATACAAGCCGGGGGAAAAAAACCTCCTAAAGAGGGAAAAAAGTGCCCCGACGGTCCTAGTGTGTTCACACACATCACTACCTGAATATATGAACAAATCCCCCGTGGGAGTGATGCAGTGAACAAGGAGCTAGCACTCATCTATAAGGAAGTGCCAAGCTATGTGGAAATCACTCCACAAAAGGAAGTAATCCCAAAGCTTTGCGGAAAGCTTCAAACTTCTCCCCAGGCAGAGCCTTCGTAAAAAGGTCTGCAATGTTCTCCTGCGTGGGCACATATGCCAAGCTGATCTCCCCAGCAGAGAACCTCTCCCTGACATAGTGATAATGCACCTCAATGTGCTTAGTGCGAGCATGGAACACAGGGTTCCCCGCAACTGCCAATGCGCTCTGACTGTCAATGAAGATGGTGGTGGTAGAATTCTGACCAACACCCAAATCAGCCATAAGGCGTCTGAGTGACACACACTCAACAGTCACTGTGAAAGCTGCCCTATACTCAGCCTCACAACTGGAAGTGGCCACAGTAGGCTACTTCTTGCTCAACCAAGATATACATGAGCTACCAAGCATGAAGCAAAAGCCACTAGTGGACACACGAGTGTCATAGCAAGCAGCCCAATCAGAGTAAAAAAAATCATGCAAATCTGGCGGTAGTGATCCCCCCTTGGGATAAAACAACCCAAGTAGCTGAGTACCACTCAAATAGCGAAAGAAGTGCTTAACTGTCTGCCAATGTTTGACTCCTGGGCAATGCATAAACTTGCTCATCTCTGAGACAAAAAATTGAATATCTGGCCGAGTAATGCATAAGTAAATTAAGCATCCAATAGCCTGTTGATAGAGAACAGCATCAAATGCACCTCCAGCATCATGAAGACTCAATCGTAAACCTATCTCCATAGGAGTGGCAATAGGCTTACAATCTTCAAGGCCAAAACGCTGCAATATTGTGTCAATATATTTTGTTTGACACAAAGCAATTCCACCATCAACTTGCATAAACTGAATGTCCAAATAGTGATGAAAATGCCCCAAATTAGACATCTCAAATGCGGCATGCAAATCAGCCTTAAAATCAGCAATATGCTTCTCAATAGGACCAATGAGCAGCATGTCATCAACATAGACAACAATGATCAGAAGCACATCATTAGCATGCTTAACATATAAGGTGCTTTCAGTTGGACTGTTCTCAAAACCATGTGCAATCAGATAGGCATGTATCTTCTCATACCAAGCACATGGTGCTTGCTTTAAACCATATAATGCCTTCTTTAACCTGCACACCTGGTTTTCATGCCCTTTCTACACAAAGCCACTGGGCTGAAAAACATACACTTCTCCATGCAAGTCACCATTCAGAAACGCAGTTTTAATGTCCAACTGATGTACATTCCAACCATGATGGGCTGCAAGTGCATAAATGCTCCGAACAGTAGTCATACGGCATGTAGGTGCAAAGGTCTCATCAAAATCAATGCCTCTTTCCTGCGCATAACCCTTTGGAATAAGCCTAGCGTTATACATGTCAACTGTACCATCGGGTTTACGCTTCAGCTTGTATACCCACTTAGTGCGAATGGCCTTCTTGCTAGGAGGAAAGTCACATAAAGACCAGGTACCATTCTTCATTATAGCATCATATTCAGATTACATAGCAGCCATCCAATTTTCTGAAGTTTGTGCTTCATCAAACAAAACAGGCTCATTCTGATCACATAGACTAGATGCAGCCATAGCATAGCAATCTGATGCAAAAGAGGCACTATGAGAGCCTGAATGAGTACGATATGAGAGAGGTGCATCTAATTTGTTGTCACCCAAGGTCTGCACCATCCATTTTGGCATAGTTCTTGCCTGCTCAATATCAGCTCTCTCATCAATAAGTGCATCATGTACATCTGCATCAGAAATGGAATTATCTGCATCATCACATGAAACCTGCAAAGGCTGAGAACTTGTCTCATTAGGACCAGCACAAGATTCTCAACCTGTAAAAAGAGGCAGCAAAGTATCATACATGTCTTTGGAGCTAACAGATGTCTCCTTAGTACATGAAAGCAATGGCTGAATAGCATCTTCCACAAAAACAACATCACAACTAACCAAAATTTGTTTAGTCTGTGGATGATACAGATGATAGCAGACAGTAGTAAACGCCCATTCTTCCTCCTGCACAAGATTAGCAGACTCTATTTTTGGTGTAGAGGCCTCTGCAACAACCAATGCAGCCTATTTCTTCTTTGCCTCTTTAGCAGCTAGTTTTGGACAGTTCTTTATGATATGATCATTCCCTTTACAATACTTACAAAACAATTTCTGCTTTTCTAATTTCTTCTCATCTTTATCTTCCTTCTTCGAATATGCAGATTAGCAGATTTCTACTTACTAGTTGAAGAGCTCCATTTTCCTTTGCCCTTCTGACTAGCCAGGAAAGCTTGATCTGCAACTCGCATAATGGACCTGTTTTGCCTCGACTAATCTTCCTCCAGCAGAACAGAGACTAACTCCTCAAGTGATAAGGCGTATGGTTTACCTTTCATCATCAATCGAAGAGTAAAAGCAAAACTCTGATATGAATCAGGAAGACCATTCAGAACGGTCTGCACAAGTGAGCTATCTGGTATAACCTCATCAACAAAAATCAACTGTTCCTTCAAGTCTTTGATCTTTGTTAGGAAACTGTCCATAGAATCACCTTCATTCATGTGCTCACTCTCCAACTATTTTCGGAGGTAAGCAACACGAGCCTCATTCCTAGCTTGGTACAATGTGGTAAGTGCATCCCAAGCATCCTTAGCTGTTCTACAAGAGCGAATGTGAAGAATAATGGCACGTTTGACAGACAAAGCTATCAATGCATGTACCTGGGCATCTCTGCCATCCCAGCGAATGTGCTTTGCAGTAGGTGTAGCAAAAACCGCGACACGAACAGGAATATGCAGAATATCATCATCTTCGACACCTTCTGCATCAGGTTCAATACCTGCAATTGTAACAGTTGCAGGTGTGATAGGACATTTTTCGACACCTTGTACAATGTTCGAGAGTCCTTTTTGAACCAACACATGTCGCATCATATAAGCCCATAATGGTTAGTAAGTACCATCCAACTTATCCTCAACGACCAACATACGGAATACATCACTGCTTTCAGCCATGGCCGGTGACTGAAATACCTTGATGCAGAGAATTGACTGTATCTCAAAAAGTTGAACAGAACTCCCCATACGAATTTTGCTAGACCTATAGCAGACTTTGAAACGCTTATATTGGCGAACAGAAATTGGTATATACCTTTGGCACAAAAAGACAAAATAGCCTACACAAGCATTGTGATAGTGCGTTCAAAGGCCGAAAGGAGCTTAGATCACAATTTTGGCACCACAGAATGAAGCTGTTTTGATCTCAAAAACACGCTGAGTATGCTCACCAAAATTCGTGCGATTCTGAGACTACAAACGGAGGAGTGTGGATGGTACCCTAGATGAAGCAACGACCTGCTCTGATACCAATTATTGGAGTTAGATGTCTACGGAAGCACGCGAAAAGCACAAGGAAGAAGAAGAAGCTCAGAGAACAACACACAATACTTAATGTATTACTAGATAATGTACAAAGATAAGTAGCCCATTAGGGCAATAGGCGTATATACAAGCTGGGGGAAAAAACCTCCTAAAGAGGGAAAAAAGCTCCCCGGCGTTCGTAGTGTGTTCACACACATCATGACCTAAAAATATCAACAAGATTATCACAATAGATGGTGATATGCTTTTGCACTTTCACACCTAAATCTGCAAGTAGCATCTCTAACCAGGATGCTTTACATGCTACCATTGCAGCACCTCTATACTCAGCCTCTATACTCGAAAAAGCAGAAGTGTGTTGCTTCTTGTTTCTCCATGTAATAGCTACACTCCCAAGTGAGAATAGAAAGCCACTAGTAGATCTTCTATGTGGAATGCTACTAGCCCAATCTACATTAGTGTATCCATGAACCTGCAAACTACACCAGCTTCATAAAATAATGCATAATCCAAAGTAGAACTCACATAGCATAGAGTGCATCTCAGAGCATCCAAATGTGGCTTCCTCATAACCTGCATAGATTGACTTTCAAGCCCAATAGTGTAGCTTAGATCAGGCCTTGTAATTGTGAGATATATCAAACTTCCCACAGTCTTCTTGTACATAGTATCATTTTCCAATGCTTCACCTTATGTAGTATCCAACTTAAAATTTTAATCTAATGGCATAGAAATTGGCTTACAATCAACCATATCATACTTTTGCAGTATAATCAAGGCATATTGCCTTTGTGAAATCCATATACTTGTTTATGTATGTATAAACTCAATGCCCAAGAAGTAGTGTAGCACACCAATAGCTTTCATGTCAAATTCCTACATAAGGAGTTGCTTTACCTCTTTACTTGATTCATTGTCACATCCTATGTTGTATATTATGGAATCATGGAAGGTTAAATGGATTTTTAATGTTTTAAATGTCTAGAAGGTTTTAATGTGGTTTTTCTTTATCTAGCAGGTGAAGAAGCATGAGGGCATGGATACATGTAGATGCGCATAAATAAATAAATTCGAAGACTAAATCGAAGACCTCTAGAATAGTTATATTTAGGCTTATCTTGTTGTAAAAGTAGTGGTTCGCTTTAGAAAGCGAAGCCTTCTAAAAGCAAGGGCCCTCATGTAACTTCTATTTTCATGACGTAATAGAAATAAACCTATAGATATGGGTAATCTGATAGACTCATCCATCATAGTACACGGGGGGAGATTGCACCCAATATCGCGTTGTTTGTCTCTCTATTTTTTATTACTGTTTCGTCTTGTTTCTACCTCTCTGTGTGCATGGACGAAAGATCCTGATAACGGTGGTACAGAGCCGAATCTGAATCCGAATCCCAATCCGAGTCCGCGTCCGCATCTGCTTCCGCTTCCACTTTTGCTTCTATCGTTGTCTCTATCTCTGTTTCAGTTCCAGTTCCAGAACCAAAACATACGTTTATACCAATGTTTACACATGCGTTTACACTTGCATTTAAACCTGCATTTAAACCTGCATTTATACTTGTGTTTATACCTGCGTTTACACCTGCGGCTTACATGTATCACTCCAGAGGAGATTGTTTGCCAACGGGATTGTTTGCCTTCTCTGTTTGTGAATCCGAATCGGAATCTGAATCCATGTCCACGTCTGCGTCTGCATCCGCTTTCGCTTCTGCTTTTGTCTCTGTTTGAGTTCTAGTTCTAGAACCAGAACCTACGTTTACAACTATGTTTATACCTACGTCTACACCTGCAGCTTACTCTAAGGCGTCGACTGAGGCAAAGAACTTAGGCAATAACTTAGGCAATAACTTAGGCAATACATTGGCAACATTGGCACCCAAGGCTCCCTTGGCAACCATTGGCAGCCGTTGGCTACGCATGAGGCAATTTTAATTTTGAGTGGCAACAGAAAGTTTTAGACTCCCTAAGGTAGCAGGATTTGAACCCACAACCTCCTACTTTCAAGGGAAGTACTTTAACTACTACTCCATCTCTTTGAGTTATCACTCTATCTCCCTTTTGTGATATTTACATCAACTTTCACCTCCCTCTTCCTTTTTCCAAGTCCCAAGTTAAGCTCACACATGTGGAAGCGCCCATCGATTTTCCTAGGGAAGTGCATCATAAAAAGGGCATAACTTTCATTATATAACACGGATTTTAGCATATAATATATCGTTGGAAAGCTCTCAGAACAAGCTTTTTAGCTATCCTATTAGATTGAGAAAGCAACATAGTTTTAAAGAGGGATTTCGTTTTCTAGATATGGATTCACCTTTACTTGGAGTCTCATTCGAGCAATAGTTAGAGATTATGCACCAAGAACTTCAAGCAATTCAACAAGCTATACAAGAACGCTATGCTATGCTCCAATTCGATGGACAAAAGGATGGCCGATTTGTCCTATCATGGCTCTCTCTATTTGATGATTTTTATTCGGATGAGTCATATTCAGAAAATAAGAAAGTCGAGTTTGCTACCAATTATTTGGTAGGAAGAGCTCAGCTATAGTGGAATGATCTTTTTCGTAGTGTAGATTGTCCACACACATGGAAGGCTTTTCAAGAAGAGTTTAAAGATTCTTTCCTACCTTTATAGTTCAACCTACATGTTTGACAATGATGGGCTGAATTTACATGGATGGAAGGTGATACATTGACAACCTATATGGACTGGTTTTACTAATACTTAGTAACTCCTCGCTTGCTTGAAGATGTTTCCAACGATACTATGAAGAAGAAGTACGATGATGGGATAGATAAAGAGGTTAAAGCAAAGCTTGGCTCATGCCAGCCTACATCGCTTCATGAAGCCATTGCCTTTGCTCACGATGCGGAGAATGAGTACCAATTGCTTATCAAGAGGATCAGTTCGTAGTAGCCATATTAACAACAACAATTTTTTTTGCTAGCTTAATTTTCTTTGATTATTTGTAATGCATTCTATGTGTAATGCATTTACACATAGAATTTTTGAAAATACTTTAGACATACTTTTGAAAATGAATTAGAATATTGAGTTATATAAGACTTCCTTAATACCTAACTATGATCATTTAATTTTTGCATATCATTCGCAATTTACATTAAACTTTCAAGTTTCTGATTCCATGCATGTGTTTTACAGGGTTCATGCTTACTATTGTTCAGTGATGGGACATGTGAGTGATCATCCATGTCTATTTTTATATTTATCAACTGAGGTCAGTTTCTTGTCAACTGGCAGGCATGTTGTATATTATGGAATCATGGAAGGTTAAATGGATGTTTAATGTTTTAAATGTCTAGAAGGTTTAATGTGGTTGTGTTTAATCTAGCAGGTGAAGAAGCATGAGGGCGTGGATACAAGTGGATGCGCATAAATAAATAAATTCAAAGACTAAATCGAAGACTTCTAGAATAGTTATATTTAGGCTTATCTTGTTGTAAAAGTAGTGGTTCGCTTTAAAAAGCGACGCCTTTTGTAAATAAAATAGTTTTTCCTGAAAGTTGCTTCTAAAAGCGATGGCCCTCATGTAACTTCTATTTTCAGGACGTAATAGAAATAAACCTATATATACGGGTACTCTGATAGACTCGTCCATCAGAGTACACGAGGGGAGATTGCAACCAATATCGTGTTGATTGTCTCTATGTTTCTAATTCCTGTTTTGTCTTCTTTCTACCTCTATGTGTGCATGCACTGAAGATCCTGATAACCTCCTACAATCAATTCATCAACATAAATAGCTACAATCATGATGCCATTATCATCCTTCCTTGCATATAATGAATGATCTACATCACACATAGAAAACCCAATGGTGGTTAAGTAGTTACCAATCCGTGCATGCCAAGAATGAGGGGCTTGTTTAAGCCCATACAAAGCCTTTTGTAACCTGCAAATATATTTGGGTGCTTTGAATCTTCATATCCTTCTGGTTGGTCCATGTATACTTCTTGCTGTAACTCACCATGTAGGAAAGCATTCTTCACATCCATCTAATGCAAAGTCCACCCTTTTGCTATAGCTAATACAACAAGTGCTCTCATAGTAGACATTTTAGATACAAGGTTGAACGTTTCCTCATAATCAATGCCATATGTTTTGCATATCCTTTTGCTACCAACCATGCTTTATACCTGCTTATGCTACCATCAACATTGTGCTTTACCTTGTAAACACGCTTGTATCCTATGGGTTTCTTTCTTTGTAGTAGTGGAACCAGCTTCCATGTTTCAGTTCCATAAAGTGCAACCATCTCGTGATCCATAGCTTTTTCCCAATCTACATTTCCGATTCCATCTTCAAAACAAGAAGGTTCAACATCTTGTATTACCTTGGTCATGTAGGCACAATGATGAGCCATATAACTGTCATTTGTGAATTAATGCATTGAATTCCCATCCTTCGAGATCTTCTTCGTCCTCTCACTTCTCCTCGTATCATCTGCATGTGCCTTTCGAACTCCGGGAGTCTTCATAGAGTGCAATCCAAGTTCCTCATCAAGGCTCTTTTTTGAACCCCTTGAATCTCTATTAATGTCTTCAAAACATGTAGATGTTCTACTACCATTAGAAATCTTTTCTTTACCTTTCTTTGATGTAGTTGATGGATTTGCTAGATTGAAATTTCCATGCAATCTTCCACTCCATGGGTTTGAGTTGGAACTATTGCTTGGTGAGCATCTGGTCCACTCAAAACTTGAGATTTTGCATTTTATTCTTTTTGCATTTTCTTTGTCATTTGGTTCAAGAAGTTAAGTCCATCTTTGGCATCTCCATAGAAGCTTGACATTTCATCAAACACCACATCTCTACTTACCTTCACATGTCGTGTGACTGGGTTATAACATTTATATCCTTTTTTCTCAAGGGAGTATCCAATGAAGATATATTTTTCTACTTTTGGATCAAGCTTCATCCTCAACTCATCTAGAACATGTACATATGCAATATAGCCAAAAAATGTCATAGGTGATAAGTTTGGATTTTTAGATGTGTACTTCTCTTTAGGTGTAACTTGATGTACAATGATAGTTGAAGTTATGTTTATGATGTATACATCAGTGTGCATAGCTTCTGCCCAATAACAATGAGGCATATTCTTCTCAACCATCAAAGCTCTTGCTATTTCTGGAATATGTCTATTCTTGCATTCCACAATGCCATTCTATTGGTGTTTACCTGCATGAAAATTGACATCGAATTCCATGATTTTTAACAAAGTTTCTGAACTCATTTGACATGTATTCACCTCCTCCATTAGACATTAATGTCTGAATACAGTTTTATGTCTACTTTTCATCTATAGCCTTAAAATTTTGTAAGTGAGTGGACACTGCACTCTTCTCTTTCATGAAATATACTCATACTTTCTGTGTATGGTCATCAATGAAAGTAACATAAAACCTACAACCATACATAGATGTGGTCTTTGCAAGACCCCAAACATCTATATGTACTATATCTAGCACATTCTCACTAACATGCTTTTCATTAGTAAATGATGCTCTTTATTATTTATCAAATTGACATGCTACATATAACTTTTGCATTTCAAAAACGTGAAATTTTGTAGTCCACTAACAATCTCCTTGGATTGCATCAATTTCAGCTTCTACAAGTTTACATGTCCAATTCATTTATACCACATCTCTATATCAGCAATAACTTCTACACCTTCTGCAAACATGGTTCATTCATTTCATGAATTTTCACATTTAAGGTGAACATCCTACCCACTTTGTTTCCTTTGGCAATCAATCTTCCATCTTGTTTGTACTCTTCTACATACAACCCATCAGCATTGAACCTCACTTGTAATCCTTGGTCAACCATTTGTCCAATAAAAACCAGATTCTTTATTATAGTTTGAACATGTAGCACATTAGCAAGATGTTTTACCTTCCCATCCTCCATAGACAATGCTATGTTTGCTATATGGTCAATAGGGTGTGATGTGTCATCAACTATTTCAACATATCCAAGAACTGGTAATTTTTCCAAACTACTAAGCCATTTTGCATGACTCATCAGGTGGTTTGAAGCATTTGAATCAACATACCATACATTAGCATTCAATTTTGAAACATCACTAGACATCATATTCATCATATGATGTTGAACCATGAATAACTTCTCAGAATCATCTGCACTTGAGGATGCATAGTTGTTTTTTTGCCTTCTATTATTTTGATTCTTCAACCTCCAATCATGTTCAAAGTGTCGCGATATACCACAATTCCAACATCCTTTACTATCATTACGTGAATCATTTCTTTGGAAATTTCTACGGCCTCTTTGGCTCTCCCTACCTCAAAATTGTCCTCTACGTCCTACGTGATTCTAATATTGATCTTGTTCTTGGTTACTTTTCCCTCTGCCACTTCCAAAACCTCTACCTCTGCCTCTTCCTCTACTAGATTAGAATACCTACCTCGAACTAGCTTTTCCTTGGAAATTTGAGCCCTCACCAAGATTCTTTTTTCAATAATCAGCATGGTTTTCCCTGGTTTATATAGAATTTCTGAACTGCTTATACACAGCTCCTAAACCATGAAGGCATACTTCCACCTTATCACCATCATCTACATTCATGCCAATAGATGCAAGTGAATCACATATGCTTTTGATTTTGAGGGTGTAGTCACTTACCGACATGCCCTTTTTCTCCAATGTATGCAGCATTCTTGAGTTGCATTTTCCATGTCTTTGTATTAGTCTCATACAATGTGACCAAAACGTTCCAAGCCTCTTTCAGAGTCTTGGCATCATTTATGCCCAATCATGCTATCCTATTTGCTAACTTATAGACAATACATTACCTTTTGTGCTCTTTGATTCCATTCCTCATATGCTCTTAACTGATCTGCAGTCGGATTCCTCTTTGGTAATTGTGGAGAACTTTTGTTCTCTCCTTTGACCTACTTCCAATAGCTTTTTCCCATCAAGAAATTTATCATTCTGAATCTCCAAGCATGGAAGTTGTTCTTGTCTAGCTTATCATTCATAAGCTGACTCATTCCATCCACATTTGCCATTTCTACAGCAATCCACAACACTGCAAAAACACTGCAAGCAGTACTTCTACTTGAACATTGTCGCACTTTGACATGAGAGTTTGATCTTAGTAAAACACAGTTCTCATGTATCAACAGTAGATGAAATCGCTTGAAGTTTTGGATCTAGAATATATGAGTGTTTCCAAATAGAATGTAAGTTACAATTTTGCAAACTGGCCTAATTTTTTTGCGGGATCCACCTTGTGGGCTCGAAATAGAGGTCGAGATGGCTCCAAAATAGAAATCTGACGAAAACAAATGACCCTAAAGGGATAACTCTTGAAAAAATTTTGAGGCCTTCTACCTTCATGCCAATTTTCATAGTAATTTGAGGTCATTTGTGAAACACGCTTTCCCCATGCCTTCTCGCATATTCATCATTGGCCTTCTTCGCGAGCTCTGTACAGCTACACTAGCTCTGATACCATGTCAAGAGGAAGTAGATAGGGAAGAGAGCTCATACACACTCTCACACTCAAAGAGGAGCACACATAGAGATGCAGCAAGGAAGAATGATCTTCTTTCTCCTCTTCTTCTTGTTCTTCTTCTTCTTCTTCTTCTTCTTCTTCTTCTTCTTCAGCTTCTTCGTCTTATATTACATAAAAGGAATGTGCAAGAATGGCCTAAAACAACAATACAAAAAGTGCAATATATAAAGAAAAGTACATAGGGAATATTCTAATGTCCGTAAATGAGTGATCTCACAAGAAACAAATGTGCAATCAGTATCGGTAAATAAATCTAGTAAAGTTCAATGAAGTATTCTTGAGATATACCAGTGTGACCACTATACATGTCAAAGAACTGGAAAAAATGAAATGTATCATCCTATATCATCACATGTTGAGCTTTACATCTCAACAACATTGAAAAAGGGATGGGGAACCTTGCTTCTCAATGATGGTCTACGAGATATAGCTTCTATCTAGTTTAGCTTTCCACAAATTTTTACCTCATTGGAGGGTTGAACAAGAGAAATTCTGTGTCTTTGACTTCAACAAGATCGTGGTGCAACCTAACTTGGTCTTATGCATCTTTTTCAATTCCATCAATAACTTGTTTCCGTTGGCCCCATCTATCAAAGAAGACTTCTAGCATATTAAAATGCCTACACACGATGACCTCCAATGGTACAAAGTCTAAAGAGAGCCAAGAATCTTGTCTTTCCAATGGTAGAAATTCTAAAGAGTGTGAAGTATCCAATCTTTCTATATCTAGTCCTTCCGTGCATAAGATGATCTCCAATGGTAGAAATTCTAAAGAGTGCCAAGTATTTAGTCTTTCCAAAGAGAAAAAACCAAAGAAATGGTGAGCAAAAGGGGCCCCTAAAAGATGGGGCAATCAATCAATGGTTTTAATCCATTATAGTATCCTCCAAGGATGATTTCCATATTGGTTTGAAGCCAATTGCCAAACCATCACTCCCACATCAGTGTTCTGTGGCAATCCATGCATGAGACACTAAGATGCTCTTTAACCTTTTTCAGAGTTTGACTCCTTCAACTTTGAACTCTTGAAAATAGCTTAAGTCTAGGTTGACATTTTAATCTTGAAGACATTCACTAAACATGGTCACACTTGAGGGGTCAAATAGCCCCCCAATGTTGTAAGAAACAACAAGGATTTATGAAGAGGGATATCCTTATTGGTTAGGGAATTAACCCTCTTTTTCTTGTTTTTATCTTCCCCTCTTCTTCTAGAGGGTGAGGGATCTTGGCATACAAGACGTCCATTGAGAGGAATCTTCCATGGTAATCCAACACAGACTTTACCTTTCAGAGACACCACCCCTACAATATTACCCCAAAACATGTATCCAATGATAGACATTCCAATGTTGGGGTTATCTTCTTTGTCGGAGTTGAATCCATCCTCTTTGCTAGATGCAAAATCCTCCTATTTGCTGGATGTGAATTCTTCTAGATTACCTTGCTTCTTATGAAAGGAGTATCTTAGGTTTCCTCCTCGCTCAATCATTGGTTCCATTCACTTGGGTTGTATAAAATATTGATATCCTTTTCTAAATTGTAGAAAATATTGTTAATTGAGGTGATCGAGAGAGAACGATTAATCCCACCTCGTCCTTTGGAGCTTCTTCACCTTCTATGCCTAGCTTCCATGAAGGTCCCTAAATTAAGATCCTTGACTTGCATTCCTTTTAATTTTTCTGGTTGTGGATCTAGGGATTCATCTTTTGGAGTTAAAATAATTTTGTCAATTGAATCTTGAACATTTCCCTGAGCATTTTCCGTATTCTCTTTTGGTTAAAATAATTTCACCTTAGAGGGAAATCTTTGATCCTATGAACTTGTGTCCCATACTACAAGCAAGCATTGGGCAAGTTCTTGTAGAGTAGCTCCTATTCGAGAGGGATTTCTTCACGAATGTCTATGATGATCTTGGTGGGAAGAATAAGGTTGAGGTCTACTTCCACAAAAATTTGCACATGGCACTTAGGATTGAAAGAGTGCATTGCACCTTCATAGATGATACCCCAACATCTTTCTTGGAGGCCAATGGACGAAAAATAGGGGCAATGATCTCCCTAACAAAGCCATAAACAAAGTAGGGAAGGTAAGGGAATTTCAACCACAAGAGGAAATGAGGTAGTTCAAACTTATTCAGGATGAGATATGAGAAGCCTAGACTTTTTTGGCTACTATCAACTATAAATTTTTGCCTCAACTAGAGGCGCTTCATAGTAAGCAAGATTAAAAGCCTTGAGAGTTATATTCCATAGTGCAAAATATGAACATGTAATTCAATGTGGATATGTTTAGGTAGTGGTGTGTGAACACACTAGGACAGTCAAGGCACTTTTTTCCCTCTTTACAAGGTTCTGTTTCCCCTGGCTTGTATATATGCCTATTGCCCTAATGGGTTAATTATCTTTGTACATTCTAGTGGTAATCATTTAGTATTGTGTGTTGTGCTCCAAGCTTCTTCTTCTTCTTCTTCCTTGTGCTGTTTGCATGCTTCTCTAGACGTCTAACTCCAGTAATTAATATTAGAGTAGGTCATCGTTTCATCTAGGGCATCCTCAACACCCCTCAAGTCATAGTCTCCAATTTGTATGAAAATTAGTGAGCATACTTAGGGTGATTAGGAGATCAAAATAACTTTCTTGTGTGGTGCCAAAATCGTGGTTTGAGCTCATTTCGACCTCCAAACGCACTATTGTAGCACTTGTGTAGTTATTTTTTCTTTCTGTGCCAAAGATATATATAGGTCTTGGTTCGCTAATATAAGCATATTGAAGTCTAATATAGGTTTAATAGAACTCGCTAGGCATTAGGAAAAAAAATGAACCCTGCATGGGCCTTTTGGATTAAGGAGTTATTAGTGACGGACCAATGAGAAGAGGGTGGTGGACACAGTCTAGTACCTTAATCATATAGGCTAGGCATAGGCTTCCCTTGTTTTCTTGTGGTCGAAGAGCTAAAAACCACTTGAAACTGATGGTTTTTTTCGTTTGAATGGTTTTCAAATGATTGGAAATGATTTAGATCCGTTAGATTGGCTTAAAATCCAAAGGTCAAGAATGAAGGGCAAAAGTCAAGGCGCCTTTGCTTCTAGGCCCTTGGATTGGCTTTAGATCTAGTGGCTTAAATCAAAAGATCTTTCAAAAAGGCGCAAATGAATGTACACCCTTGGATTGGGCCTAAGATCTAAGGGCTGCCCTTGAATCCTTTGTTTTTGAGCGCCTAAAATTATGGCCCTTGGATGAAGGCTTGATCCGATGGTTGATATGGCTTCCCAAGATGATCCAAGGCGCCTTTCTTCATACTCCCTTGGATGTAGAGTTCATCCGACGACTCACAATGCACGCAATTTGAAGCTCAACCCCAAACGCGGAGATCCGTCCGATTTAGCTTGATCCAAGGGCCTAAAATGGTGCAGAGAGTGTCCCAAAAAGCCTGCTTGAATAGTCCAAAACTCCCACGAGTTTCTTTAACTTCTCTCTCTAGAAAATTTTCGATTCAATCTAAGCCATCCATTACAAACATCCAAGGTCTCAAAATTTTCCCATTTGGTAATTCAAATTCACAATCTATGAAATATTATTTTATTTGAGAATAACACTGGTGGTTTTGTATGCCCTCTTAAACCACTAGATTAAGCACTTTAATCCCTAAAAATTAGGAATCCTTACAAGGCCCATGTAGGGCTCACTTTTTTCCCTAATGGGTAGTTATGTTCAACATTTTGAGATACAATCAATTTTCTACATCAGGGTATTTTAGTCAGTGGCCATGGCTAAAAGCAATGATGTATTTCGTATGTTGGTTGTTGAGGATAAGTTGGAGGGTACCAATTACCTATTGTGGGCTCATATCATGTGTCATGTATTGGTTGCAAAAGGACTATGGAATATTGTGCAGGGTGTTAAAAAATGTCCTATTACACTTGCAAATACAAGTACTAAAGTTGATGCAGACAGTGTTTAGGATGATTATATTCTTCATGTTCTTATTCGTACTGTAGTTCTTGCTGCACCTACTATAGAGAAAATTCATTGGGATGGTAGAGATGCTCAGGCACATGCATTGATAGCCTTGTATGTGAAACGTGCCATTATTCCTCACATTCGCGCTTGCAAAACAACTAAGGATGCTTGGGATACACTTATCGCATTGTACCAGTCTAGGAATGAGGCTCATGTTGCTTACCTCCAAAAAGAGTTAGAGGGTGAGCATATGAATGTGATTGTATGGAGAGTTTTCTAACAAAGATCAAAGATTTGAAGGAACAATTAATTTCTGTTGATGAAGTCTTGTGTGAGAGTTCACTTTTGCAGACTGTTCTAAATTATCTTCTTGATTCATATTAGATTTTTGCTTCTACTCTTCATTTGATGACATTAGGGGAAAAAATGAACCTTGCATAGGCCTTTCAGATTAAGGAGTGATTAGAGATGGACCAATGAGAAGAGGGTGGTGGCCACAATCTAGTTTCTAAATTTACTAAACTAGGACTAGGCTTCCCTTGGTTTGTGCTAGTCAAAGCATCCAAAACCACTATGAATTTGTGGTTTTTCTTAGAGGAGTAGTTTGAGACTTCATATCTTTGAGTAACAGCCGTTAGATGTTCCAAGAGATCCAAGGGATAGAGTTATCTTGAAAAAGTCAAGGCTCGGAGGAAGCTAGACCATTATATCATTTTATGGTCGTGTGGCTCTTCTTTAAATCAAGAAAAAAATGCGCAAAGCCATTTGGAACGTTCGATATTGCTTCGCATCTAATGGTTGATGATGATGCATTCAATGAAAAGGCATTCACAGTTATGCACAATTGGATTAGCTAAAGATCAAAAGGCCATGGACCATTAGTCATCATACAAGGAGCCTTTTAAAGTAGTCCCTTGGATTTTCCATCTATCGCATGGCTAATATTGAAACCAAAATTTGGATATGTTGGAAACACGGATGACCATTGGATCATCACGACATTTGACAGTTGCAAGTTGTTCCTAATTTTTAGGATTATCGTGAATCACACAGGAATGTAAGATCATTGCAAAATATGATATCAATAGACTATGCCACTATCCTTCTCTCTCTACTGTGTCATTTGAATTTTCAAGCAATGATTATGGTCTCCCTATCTCTTTTAATCCTAAGCGTTCAAAGAGCAATATCGAATGGCTTGAATTTACTATGACCACCACTGGTATTGTTTGCTCTTTGAATCCCATAGAAGCTTAATTTTAATCCCTAAAAATTAGGGATCCTTACAAGGCCATGCAAGGCTCACTTTTTCCCCTAATATGAAAGGCAATCCAAATGCCTTAACATTTGAGGAGTTAGTTTCTGTTCTGTTGCACAAATATCAGTCTAAGCCGAACAGGTCCATTATACATATCATAGATCAAGCTTTCCCTGCTAGTCAGAAGGATAAAGGTAAATGGAGCTCTTCTACTAGTAAGCAGAAATCTGTTAATTTTGCACAATCAAAGAAGGAAGACACAGATGAGAAGAAAATAGAAAAGCAAAAATTGTTTTGCAAATGTTGTAAAGCAAATGATCATGTCATCAAGAGCTATTCAAAAGTGGGTGCTAAAGAGGAAAAGAAAAAAGAGGCCAGAATGGTTGTTGTAGAGGACTCTACACCAAAAACTGAGTCTATTAATCTTGTACAGAATGAGGAATGTGCATTTACTATTGTTTGCAATTTCGACCCATCTTCTAATGAGGAATGTGTGTCTGCAATAGACTCAGATGTTTGGTATTTTGATAGTGGGGCAACCAAACATATTACCTTGTAGCATAGTTTCTTCACTTCACTTGAGCTAGGCCTATAGGGAGTACTATCACATGCACCAACTCCTCTAAGTCATGTCATGGAAGTTGGTAAGATCATTTTCACTACTCCTGATAGTAGTTCTTTGTTGTTTTTGGATGCTTTATTTGTGCTAGGGATCAAGAAAAATCTTTTATTAGTTTCAACATTAGCCAAGATTGGCTTGGTTGTGAAATTTGTTGATGAAAAATGTACAACTCATGATCTATCAAATGGCAATGTGATTATTGCTTCTTGCATTTTATGTTGTGGGTTCTATAAGCTCATACACTATGAAAAATCTTTGAATGATTCAACATGTGCAGTACATGATTCTCAGGCTATGTCACATGCAAAGCTTTGGCATGACGATATTGCTTCTGTTCAACCAAAGGCCCCCTCCTCCCTCAAACAGCGTGCATATATTTTCTTGCTATCTACGTCCAGAGAGACTCTGATCCCTCTCACTGACGAGATTGCCCATTTTGTCCGGCTTAGCCTTCCCCAATTCCTTGTATGCCTTTCTTATATATATATCTATATATATATATATATATATATATATATATATATATATATATATATATATATATATATATATATATATATATATATATATATATATAACAGTGGATTCTCACACTCATTTACATACAAATATGCAAAGACACATTTTGTATAAAACATTTATAATATAGTCATTGAATAAATGTGCATACACATATATACCACACATTGGTACAAGTACACACACTATATTAGGTTAAGTTCACATGGCCCCACAGATACTGGAAAGCACATTCACATAAGTGCTTACAAAACACACACACACACATCATTCATTCATATATTTAATTTTAAATGAATAGTTATACAAACAAAAAAAACATACTTCCGATACAACGGAGAAGTAAAAAGTGAATTCCTTCAAATGAATTCCTTATTCTCATGCACTCACCAGTCAAATAATCGACACGAGATTCAAGAGTAGAGGTCAATGGAATCATCTATACTCATTGAGCGCTTATAGGTTGACTCTTTCTCTCATTCGTTAGTTAAATGTGCCTGATGATTCCTCTCCATTTTCCCTAGTGCGATCTGTAAAATTAGCACATTTAACCTTTCTCTGGGCTTTGAATTGGCACTTCATATTTGATTTCCTTGCTTTGACTTCGGATCACAATGACAACAGTGCATGTAACCCTAGCTCTATGGAGCAGAATCTCTTACACCTTCGTGAACAGGTCATGCAAGCGTCGGAACTCAATTCTTTTCCAAACATGAGAGTCACACGAAGAATTCAACTACAAAGACGTTAAACTCAACCATAATAGAAAAGTAAATCACATGAATTGCCCTCCACCTTGCCGTCCAAGCAATTCAAATACCCAGTTGTTCCAGGTATGAACCCGACTTGGGTAAAAAAGGATGAGCAACAGATTGCTACATCCAAATCAAATTCACCGCCAAAGAAGTAGAAGATGAATCTAAGGTGACAACCAAGGATGCACACAAAAGATTGAGCACCGAAGACTCGACAAATTTGGATACCCAAGCATTTCATGATGGTAACAACTCGTGCATTTGGGTCCCTAAGACTCGCTTAGTGGCCCAGATTTTCCCACGTGTCACTACACTTTCAGAAATCCCAATATACCCATTCTCATGATACGCCTGGAAAGGAAGCCTTCGTACAGGATAAACCATGTAAATCAGCTCCAAGAACGATATCCTAAACCATGTAAATCAGCTCCAAGAACGATATCCTAAACCATGTAAATCAGCTCCAAGAACCATTTGGATATGGGTGCCTAACCCACGTCCAAACACGTTCATCGTCTCCTAAGAAATTATATATATCAACATCCTCACCTTGTAATCCAATAAGGAAATCAATCACTTACAATCAACTTTGTAACAAACCTTTACATCATAAACCTTTTAATATATATATGACACACTACAAATATGCTGAGCTCACGCATTATCACAAGTACGCATGTAGACACTAGTGAGATGCATTAGGCGCAAGAATATCATTGTGCACTCTTACACAAAATAGCCTACATGGTATGCATATCAATATTGGAAAGGGACTCAGTTCTTGCCATATTGAGATCAAACTCTGTTTCCATACCAATGTGTTCTCCTTGTGTAGGAGATCCCCTTGTGTAGAAGATCTTTGAGATGCCTTAGCATTAGGTCCTAGTCAATGACATGTGGACTATCACACTCTTCCCATCGATGAGTATCCATTAGTTGCATCCCATGATTTGACAGGCTTCTAAGACGAGCTCCCGTTCAACAAACCTTCTAGAGGTCGGACAGATCGAATCAATATTAATTCACATTGGTTCCAGGGTTTGGCATACACGCCACTTGTATTCGAATTTCTAGGCATGTTTCTCTTGGTGGTCAAGGAGAGCTTACTCAAGAACAAACCACAAAGGGCACAGTGATAGTACAAGATGCAACCACCACTACGGAAGGATGTGTGTTCCTCATGTGTGATAGAGTCACTGAGGAGTTTGTAACAACCATCCACCCTGACATTCCAAGAGCATTTCATACAAAACTTTAGTTTTTAGATACCTAGTATGTGTCACAAGAATACAAGAAACTAAGCTAGCTAGCATCAAAAAGTTCGCCTTCCCATTCCCATTTTTCAGGTATCTAAAACATAAGAATTTATGAGAGAGGCAATGGACATATCACCATCCTCATTACTGATTCCGCCCATCCCACCTCCTCTTTCTACGACCACACCACCATACTCTTCCATTCCCCCTTTATCACCATACACACAATGCACCCATTCCCAACCCAGCTTCCTACCCCGTTGCATTCCCACCGCACCAAACATTGGTGCATGCAAACTTAGTATTTTTGGAATCGACTATGGATAATGCATTCACACAGATGTTTAACCGACTATGGACAATGCATTCGTAGAGATGTTTACCTACATGACACAAATTCGAGATGAATATGTAGCACTCACTACAACATATGAGGGGCATACCGACGCTCCATATACCGACGGTCACAGTCGGTGTCGGTATGGGCCTCAGAAAATGTCACTTAAAGATACCGATGGTCAAGTGACCGTTTTAAACAGATCGTCGGTATTGCCCATAGCCGCCAGTATGAGCGTCGGTATAAGCGTCGGTATAGGCGTCGGTATGGGCGTCGGTATAAGCGTCGGTAATTTACTGGGTATTACCGATGCGTATACCGACGCCCATACCGGCGCCTATACCGGCGGCGAGTTTTAAACATACCGCGAACCCGAGAGCAAAACTTCACATTTTTGCACGTGTTTGAGTACTGTTGGTCTTCTGTCGAACTTGCGCGCGCAAACCGAATTGCGACCTGCATTGTCTTGTGCACACACACACACAGATGTCTCTCTCTACACACACACACACTCTCTCTCTTGGCTTAGATCTCACATCTTGGTAAGTGCTACGCGTACTGTTAGCATTTGTGTTTCTCTATGCTTTAGGTTTTATAATTTCTCTCTTGTTTGATTTTGTAGAAGTTCTTTGGCGTCGGTTGTTAGGATTTGGATGATAGACGACATACATTACGCTTTGACGACAACGATCCAAAAGAGGGGCATACTTGTAAGTGATTGTTTTATTCTCTATTGATAGAGAGAGAAGGAGAGAGAGAAAGAGAGAGAGAGAGAGAGAGAGAGAGAGAGAGAGAGAGAGAGAGAGAGAGAGAGAGAGAGAGAGAGAGAAATAGAGAGACAAAGAGAGAGAGAGAGAGAGAGAGAGAGAAGAGAGAGTGAGAGATAAAGAATAATGAAAGAAAAGAAGATAGAGATAGGAAAATAAAGCATACATACACACACACATACACACACATTTACACATTTACACATGCATACATACACACATACATGTACACACATGCATGCTTACATACACACACCTATACACACATGCATGCTTACATACACACACACATATACACACATGCATGCATACACACACATATAAATTTACATACATGCATACATACACACACATGCATACACACATACATACACACACATATATACACATATGCATACATACACATACACACACACATATACACACATACATACACGCACACATATATACACACATATACACACATGCATGCATACATACACACACATATACACACATGCATGCATACACACATATACACATATACACACATGCATACATACACACACATGCATACACACATACATACACACACATATATACACATATGCATACATACACATACACACACACATATACACACATACCTATATACACACATATACATTCACACACACACATATACACACATGCATGCATACACACATATACACATATACACACATGCATACATACACACACATGCACATTAGGGAAAAAAATGAACCCTGCATGGGCCTTTTGGATTAAGGAGTGATTAGTGATGGACCAATGAGAGGAGGGTGGTGGACACAGTCTATAGCCTATAAATCACTAGGCTGAAGGGGGATGAGGGGACAGGATTCCTCTATGTTCAGGTTTTGCCTCTAGAGAGAGAAAGGAATCTCGTAACTTACCTGGGCCCAAAAATTCAAAATTTTCAAAAAGTTATAAAACTCATCATAACACCATTTAATGGTCCCCCAACCACTTTTTAGGATCAAAAGTGCTATTTTTGGGTTCTAAATCAAAATCCGTGCATGAACTGAAGTGAAAAAAGTGACTTTTTCAAAAATAACTCAAAATGCAACTTTCTCCCTCCAAAACCTCCCATTTTCATACCCAAGTCCCAAAAAGTCATCTCTTTCCACTACTTTCTCTCCCTAGCACACCATTGCAGCTCCTGCATCTCCATTTCTTTCTCTATGCATCATCTTCTTTGAATTCCTACTGTCATTTCCATAGCCTGATCTCCAATGGAGAAACCTAAATCTCATAGGCGTCCAAAAGATGAGGTTATCGCGATAAAATGTCACAATATCAAGGCTCCAGAAGGATTTTGGTTAGGACAGGAGTTCTGCAAAGGTGCATGGGTGTACATGCAACCCTCTGGTGTTGGTCCTCACCGTGTGAGAGATCGTGGAAACTTGGATCTTCATTGGAAAGGGAAGTTACTAGGCTTCAAAAAGCTCAAAAATGGTGAAACTGTTGCCATTGTACAACATGTGTTCACAATGTCAACCATGAAATTGGAAAACTCAAACAAAATGAGATATCCTATCAACTGTAAGTATTACTCATTGACTTTTGTCCAAATTTCAGAATATACCTAGCTAAGTTGTGTATTTTTTTGTTGTAGACATATTTCCTTCTACCTTGGTGGAAGAACAACCACTTCATAGTCTTACAGGTACTTTCCAAGCATTGCATGCAGATGTTGGGTCGATAGTCTTTCCACAAGCCCGTCCTGCTCAGCTATTATGTGAGAGAGTTTTCTTTTACACACATACATATGTTGTACCCTCTTCATCAAATGATTTTGGCAAGTTAGAGATGATTAAGGTAGATTCTCTCTTAAAGCTTGAGTGGCCACAACCTGATGTATGGACATTAACATCTTTGAAGCATAAGATGGTGATGGACATACACAACTCTTTGAAATTTACAAGAGTTTCAAGATCTATAGGATTACATTGGTGTGTTCCTGTTCATTGTTTTGTACATTTATTTCAGATATTCACAATTCTAGAGACGTCAACAATGTTCATGTTAAAAGATATCACGTATGAGCAGGTAGAGTGTTTGCTAGGTGAAAAATGGGGACTTGTAGAAGGATGCACCAAAGGGGATAGATACATTTGTAAAATTGGTGCAAGAGGCATAGGATTTCGATACTTGAAACATCGTACTTCATTGTACATTAGATTCTATTATGATCGTTGGATGTGTAAACTTGGTGAATGGATACCATTACAAAGTTCTGAGGGTGTTTTAATTTCATTTGAAATTAAGATAAATCTACCCAACAATGAAATGGAAGTTATTTCAGTAAATCATCATTGGACTCTTGCCAACGTGAGAGAACATCTAGTAATCATGGGATTTGAGGATCTGGATCAATCAAAGTTCAGAATACAAGGGCATAAGGTAAGTAGCATATGGTATTTCTTCTTTTGTTTATAGAAATTCTTACACTCAAATATGTTCATTTAAAGTTTTCTATTTGTCTGCAGATTGGTAAGAGGTTGGAGGATAAAATTAAAGTCCTCCTTGAATGGAGTGTGGATGGAACTCAACTTTCATTGTCATAGCTCAAGGACTATTTGAGTGCTACAGTGTACACACACCTATGTTCCATTTATAATCCTACATCTGCAACAATGTATTTAACATGCAAGACATGTAGCATGTAAAATTTTTTGATCTCAATATGATGTACAATTTGCCAAATCTTTGGTTTTTCCAATGGCAATTTATTATAATTTTAAAGTTCTGAGAATTTTTTTTTTCTATTGTGTTGTCGTGTATCTTATTCTGGTTAATGATTCTGTTCAATCTTTTTATGAGCAAAAGTTTTTTTTCTGAGAGTTCTGTGCATGATTGTTTTATTTGAAGGTATCAGTTTTAGTTTTAAAATGGGTCCCACTCACTTTAAAATTTTGAAACTACTATAAAAGCAACACTTATTCTCTCATTTCTCACTTTTGCAACCAAGAAGAGCTACAATCACTAGCAGAGTACGCACACAAGCTAGCATCACGCGCAATGGCTGCCGCATCCTCCAGTACCCTGCAACTCAAACGTCCACGTGAACTCTTCAATGAGTTCTTGGAATCAACTGAGTTCAAAGGTCAGAACCACTTGTATGACCTACTGTCTAGGGTCCCTGATCTAGACAAAACAATTCAACTGAACTCTGATGTGCTCAAGGAAATCATAGAGTTCCTTGAGTACTACATCTTGCGTTTTTCTATAGAAATACCGCCTTATGAGGGTAAATGGGTTCCATGTGACCTTCTACTCTACATACATAGAGGCGATGAAGCCTTCATGAAGCGCCTTAAGCGCTTCATGGCAATTGCGGAAACTGCTGGGCACTTACTAGATGACTCTGTGCCATTAGTAAAAAAACTTAACAAAAAGAAGAGGATGGGTACAAAGTACCTATCCTACACTGCAACAACATATTTTATTATTAATGAGGAGCCGGAACCTACACCTGTTGAGCTCCCCAACCTTGCCACTGGGGGTTTTGTTAAGGAGAAGAATGAGCCTCAACCAGAGGCCATAAATTTTTCCAAAGAAAGCATTACAATCCACCAAGAATTCCCTGGTGGTGTTGAGGATAAACTACATGTGCAATCAAGCATGGAGGAGGCCCCCCCTTCAAATCTCAACCCCTCTGAGCCCACATTACCAGAGGTGGAACTTGAATATCTCTCCTGCATCGTTGTGGATGGAGAGGAATTTATTCTACTCCATGACATTGAGAAGGCATTCGGTCTACGTCTAGATGAATGCTTGAGTATTTTCTCCACAATGTCAGATGTTCCACTTGACAACACATCTGACATACTTGAAAAGAAGTCCATCCCACTTGGGGATTCTGTGGCAGACACCATATCAATGGTGTGTGCTGATATTTTAAATGATGACAACAATTCTACTACAGAGGAGGAGTTCAGTGCAGCACAGGAGAGGATACTGAAGCAAAAAATTCCTACATCCCATGTAGCAGAGCAGAGTGGCATGGCCCACTCTAGCATTGATCTTGATGCCCCTGGAAGAGGGGAGGAAGAAGACAAGCTTCATGATGTAAGTGGTAATTGAATTAAATAAATCGATAATTTTAAGTTAACATTGTAAGAGCTTGAATTCTCATTTGTTCTTAACAGGAAGCAATTGAGCTCGACAAGTTCGCAGCAAGGTCTGGTGGGGATCGAGCTTCTCGTGGGAGTGGTGCATCCTTGGCAAACTACATCGGAAAGTTGCCAAAGGATGATTTTGTTATCATACACAAAGACTACAGTCCCGATGGGCACTTCATCACTTGGTGCTTGAAGGCCCTTAGCAAGATTTTGTGTTTATGTACAATTACCCAAGGCACTAATTGTGTCATTTTGGTTAGGAAATCCTTAGTTGTAACTACTTTAGGACTTAATTTTAGAGGGAAAGTATTAGGGCAAATAGGTATCGCCATGAGTCTTGGAATGCAAGACCCCCATGTAATATCAAGATCTGTATTGACTTACCAGCTGCCTCAATCTCTCCAAAGGAGAAGGAAAGTTGTGGAGAAATTGAAGGCAGCTGAGAAATGATGTAATGTCTTGATAATACAAGCTTTTTTTTTCATCATTTGTCTAGTTCTGTTTATGAATGTGCTAAAAAATTGAACTTATCTTCTCTCCACAAATTGTATCTAATTGGGGGTCTTTGTATTTTTCTTTGGTCCTCTGTATGATTATATGCTTAAAAAAGGCCAAAAAAGCCCCAGCCACAGAAACGCGGGAAACAGCCCTGCAAAATTTTTGCAGGGCTGTTTCCCGCGTTTCTGTGGCTGGGGCTTTTTTGGCCTTTTTTAAGCTTTTTAGGTGCTACAATACATAGGAAACAATGTAATTTCAGATTTTCAATTGGTTTTGGTATTATCAGGACCAGAAGTTTTCAGTAGGGTATAAACTCAGCCTTTAGTAGCTAAAGATCTTAATTCCTATAGGGTATAACCTCTTAATACCTAGACCCTTGCATCTATACCATATGTCTTATGCTTACCAAAGACCAAATATTGCAAAAAAAAACCCCAGCCACAGAAACGCGGGATTCAGCCCTGCAAAAATTTTGCAGGGCTGAATCCTGCGTTTCTGTGGCTGGGGGTTTTTTGGTATTAAAAAGACATGATGCACACCAGTATGTAGAAAAGGAACATATCTAGTCATAAAACAATAGGCAAGTGCATGCATGTTTAACTGAATCCATATATAACTGACTGAAAGAGAGAGAGAGAGTGAGAGAGAAAAAAGAGACAAAGAATATAAGTCAAAACAAAATTTTCTATTATCCATTGTATTACATCGCAAAGTAGCCTATCATAGGGTATAATATACACATCATGGGTTATTTCCTCTAATTCTTCTTGCTAGCTGAATGTCCTTCGGTTGTATGGTTACTCTCTTGGCATGGATAGCACAGAGGTTAGAGTCCTCAAGCATGGAGATGAGGTAGGCCTCAGCTGCCTCTTGAAGTGCTTCAAGTGCTATCCCTTGTATTCTTAGACCTGTTTGGTAGCTTTGTAGTTCCTCTTTCACTACCCTTGCAAAAGCTCTTCGTGGTATGAGTAGTTCAACGGACTTTTGGTAGTGTCGTATCTCTGCAAAAGCCCTGCAGTGCTTCCTTCGTCTTTGTGGAGCTCTTGGGTTGGGAGGTATGTTTGGCTGGCGTTGAGGTCGACGTCGAGGTTGATAGTTTTTTTTTCTCCGATGTACACGATGTGAGGGCCCAGCTTCATCTTGCACATTTTGTTGTTGATGTGGTTGTTGACTTTGCTCTCTTTCCTCCTCTGTTGGTATTTGCCCTTGTCCTTGTGGAAGTGTCTTACCTCCATGTGTCACCCTATGGCTCGTTGGTATTTGCATATCATTCCATGGTGGTTGATTGTTGCTTTCCTCATATGGGGATGACTCTTCGTCGCTCTCTGGTACACTCCTTCTGATCAACTTCTGTTTGGGTCTTGATTTGATGGGTGTCCTTGTTGGTGGCTCATCCTCTGATCGTCCTGGAGTATAATAATCTTGTCTATTGGAAACTTCATTTTCTCGCACTGAATTGCTCCCAGGTGGTGTGCCATTGTGTGACACAGGCACAGATGTGCTCTGGGAACCACTTCGAGGCCTTTGGGGGGGTTGCAACCATGGTGGGCGTTGTGTCCCTAGATGAGGGCTAGGAAAGAAGACGCGATCTTTCCTTGCAGTTTGCTTGGTGCGTGCCATTCTCTTGAGTTGCAAAAAGTGTGAAATGAAGTGAGTTCTCTCTATTTATAGAGTTTTTTAAAAAACTGTTTGTTCACACTAGAACGGACAAAACCTGTTTAAAACCATACAGAATATTATATATTAAATAATAACACATTGAAATCAAGATTACAATAATCATATGTATTACCACATAATGGGAAATAGCGAATTCACTTTACTTCCAAGCTGAGCCTTCTCGTTGTCTCCTTGCACGCCACTGAGCATGATGAAGAGGACCTAACGATGACTTCCATTTCTCACTGGCAATGTTGTGTTGCATCTTTCTTGCAAGTTTTGCCAATTTTGAATCCCTAAGTCGTTCCACAAAAAACTTTCTCGAGAATGTAGTGCGGTAAAACCAATTAAACATCTCCTCCATGTAGTTTGATTGCATTGGGCCACCACCATGTCGGGTGTTTTTGAAGTAGACACCCCTCGCTTTGTAGTGTGACTTTTCCATTCCTTGGGTACTGAAAATCTCTAATGACCCATATCGATGCATGAAAAAAGCTCCATGTGCAAACAAAATATGCTAAAAATTGTTAAGTACATTGGAAAAAGGTAAGTGCAATGAACACTTGTAGAAGAAGATTACACTTACAATGTAGTGTGTTATATTGCTCTCTCCCCAACATTGAATGAAACACTTGGTGAACTCCACTAATGTTTCTTGAAACATTTGACGTTGAATAGCACTAGACCTAGTCAGACCCATTAAGCCTACAACCTTATCAAAGCTCGACCAAACTTTCTTTCTCTTATTACAAAGATCAACTTGAGAGTCATTGTCTGTTGTGATCATGCATAGGTCTTTCCACAGCTCATAACGTTCATCATTTTGAGTGCTAGTACCTCTTCTAAAAAAATGTCTTGCTTTATTCCCTGTCATTGACACTTGTTGCAAGCTATCTTGAGATTCTCCAACTTTCTTAACAACTAGGGTTACATTTCCACCATGACAACCAATTGAATTAAGAAGTTCCTCCAATTTCTTTATAGCTTGAATAGATTTATCAACTGGCTTCATGGCAAATGCGTATTCTATATGGAGCTTCAGTAGTCTATCAAAAATTCTCATGAAGGCATGCAAGGTGCAAAAGTGGACATTGACTAAAGGGAATGGAATAATGGGATTCCAATCCTTATCTGACATGTCACGATTAGGTGTACCTAACATGGGACACCTCATTAAAGGTGTATCCCATTCAGCAGATGGAGTTGCATCTGTGTCATCAACTAAATCATCTATGTTGTTTTGTTTTCTCTTTGTTCGTTTATAACCTCGTGTACAATATGGACAAGGATAGAGAGTAGATGCACCTTGTTTGCACCCTAACATGCATTTGATAGTCTTTAAGTCTCCACCTAAGTGCCACTCTACTTCAAAATCACCAAGGCTTTCTACATTGATTTTGGAACCATGAATTTGAGAAGTTATCACCTCTGTGATCCATGGGATCCTATTGAAAATCCATGTAAGAACATCATTGGATTCTTTAGGTACTTCAATAGCACCTAACCACCATATATCTTTCTCTGATTGGACACTATATGTAAAGTGATGGGTAGATTCTTCACTATCATCAATAATAGCATGGGCCATAGCTTCGTTCATGAGTGTCACACTAAGTCTCTCCATACGGCGTCCCTTTATGATTTGACATTCGTCTAGCTTCAATACAAACTTGAGTTTGGAACCAAAATCTACATCAAATAACAAACATTATATTATTAAAAATACTATGAATGTCATTATCAAAACAATGGATATACCTTGAAGTGTGGATTTGTAAAATTTAACCATTTCCTTTTGGAGCCTCTCCAAATTGACAAATATGTTGTTGTACTTTGTGTAGATGAATCCCTGTCTAGATGTGTTTTTCAACTCTTTCTTTGATGTAGATGAATGATAAATGGATGCAGGCATAACATCTTCTATATGCAGGTAATTGCCAAGAGTATTGGCTACATCCTCATTGGTTATCTTCTTCCTCACAGATACCTTGTAAGGGCATGGAAAAATGCTCTGGAAAATACCTTTGTTTTGTAGAGCCTGCTTCAAAAGATTGTACAATGCAGTGTACGCTCTAGTACTAACACCTGCTTCATCACATACCATCTATACCTCACTAGGACTAATAATATCTTCTAAGTTGCCTGCAAAATCTTTAATCACTTGGGTTTTGATGTGATTTCCTATTGGTGACTCCAAGATCATAAGCACATGTTTGTTGCTAAGACAAGAATTCAGAAAGTTCAATTGATCCTCCATTGTTGAGGAAGCACTCGCATCTTCAACAAATGACCTGCACAATAAGAATCTCAATCTAAAAGTCTTTTAACATAACTAAACAAAGGAAATACATACCTAAGTGCGTAAACACGTCGCTTCCGTGCTCCACCACCAGTTGAAAGAGCTTGAAAGGATGATAATGGTCGTTTCCTAAATCTCATCCCAAGTGGAGTCTCTTTTAGTTGTGTAAGATTGGCTTTCAACTTTGTAATTGTGCTCTCCTTTTCTTCCACATCTTGTTTGAGACTATTATTGTGCTCATCCAAAGATTTGATAGCACTTTCTAAAGTGTGTATAGCACTCTCTAAACTGTGTATCCTGAAATGGTTGTGATGACATTGTTGCATCCAATAATTTGCTATAGATGTAGAATGGTTAGACAATCGCTTGCAATAGCCTAGGAGTCCATCTTCACCGGAACCAAGGAATTGTAGAAATGTGGAGATAGTATGGAATCTAGGGTGAACATTAGCCATTGGATCCAAGGGATACAAAGCACCATGGACCCAAAGATCAATATTCTTCTCTCCAGCTGCACGTCGTGCATTTTGAGAATCTATGTCATTGCTACCTCTAGTTGTTGGTGCAAATTCTGTAGGAACACGAACATGTACACTCTTTGAGTGAGGAGCACGCGCTGGTGCTGGTGTCATGTTCGTAATACATGTGAGCACCATGATGTTCCAAAACTCCAGCACCGAATGGGAAGAAGCACAGAGATGGCTGGAATGGCTAGTACAGTAGCTATGTGCAAGAAAAAAAGTGTGTTTTGGTATGTGGATAGGTCAAAATGACTTTTTTCAGTATGTTAGAGGGAAAATGAGTTTTTTTTCAAAAATTCATGTTTTGGGGCAACCAAAGTTACAAGTTTGATGATGTGGCACTTAACTTTTGGAGGGATTTTGAAAAAAGTATGTTTTTTAAGTATTTTTTATAAAAATAAGTCTAAAAAAATTAAGTTCTGACATATACATAAAAGTATGGGCCATTTTGAATAAAGAATAGCTGAAAAAGAGACTTTTTCAGAAAACTCATTTTTTTATTCATAAAGATGGACGGATTTGATGAGGTGGAAAGTGGTTTTTCTCTCTCTCTATGTGCAGAAGAGAGAGAAGGTCCTAGCTCAGCCTAAAAAAAAGCCTACTTCAGCCTACCAAAAAGTGCTCTATTAAATGCACTTTGTCCCCTTAACAAAGTACAAGATTAAGCTTAATCCCTAAAAATTAGGAATCCTTACAAGGCCCATGCAGGGTTCACTTTTTTTCCTAATGATACATACACACACATGCATACACACATACATGCACACACATGCATGCATACATACACACACATACACATACACACACATGTATGCACATGCATACATACACACACATGTATGCACATGCATACATACACACACATATGTACACATGCATACATATAACACACATACATACACACATGCATACATACACACATGCATGTATACATACACACACATACACATACACACACATGTATACACATGCATACACATACACACACATGCATGCATACATACACACACGTACACACACATGCACACACATGCATGCCTACATACACACACATACACATACACACATGTATACACATGCACACATACACATGCACACATGTACACATGCACACATGTACACATGCATACATACACACATATATACACACATGCATACATACACACATATAATCCTATTTTTTTTTTGAAGTTTTTTTTACATCAAATATATAAAAATAGGATTAGGGTTTTTACGCTATTTACACATACATACACATATACATATAATATATATATATACATGTATATACACATGTATACAGAAATATACATATTTTAGGTCTAGATATTTAAGATTAGGGTTTTAGGGTTTAGGCATACATATCAATCAATTATATTTATATTAAGAAAAAATATAGAGAAAAATAAGAAAAAAAATCTGAATATATAAATAAATATATATATATATATAATATGATTAGAGTTTTAGGATTAGGGGTTTAGATTTTTATAGGTGTTTAAGTATTTAGGTTTTAGTATTTCAGATTTAAGTCTAAGTCTTTTTGATAAGGGTTTTAGGGTTTTAATACGTAGATAACATATATACACAAACACACATATACATATAATACATACATACATGTAGATACACATGCATAAAAGAATATACATATTTTAGAAATCTTTAAGATTAGGGTTTTAGGGTTTTAACACCTACATAACATATATGCACACATACACATGCACATATAATACATATATACATGTATACACACATGTTTACAGAAATATACATATTTTAGGTCTAGATCTTTTTTAAGATTAGGGTTTTAGGGTTTAGACATACATATAACTCAATTATATTTATATTAAGAAAAAATATAGAGAAAAATAAGGAAAAAAATCTGAATATATAAATAAATATATATATATATAAGATATGATTAGGGTTTTAGAATTAGGGGTTTAGATTTTTATTGGTGGTTAAGTATTTAGGTTTTAGTATTTCAATTTAAGTCTAAATCTTTAAGATTAGGGTTTTAGGGTTTTAACACCTACGTAACATATATACACACATACACATACACATATAATACATATATACATGTAGATACACATGCATACAAAAATATACATATTTTAGATCTATAATTTTAAGATTAGGGTTTTAATTAAATATATATAATTAAATATATATAATTAAATATATATAATTAAATATATAAAATTAAATATATAAAATTAAATATATAAAAATAGGATTCCGTAAGGAAAAAATCTGAATATATAAATAAATATACATATAAAATAAGATAATTATATACATAAATAAATATAAAAAGAATTAGTGTTTTAAATAATTTAATTAAATATATATAAATAAATATATAAAATTAAATATATAAAAATAGGATTATGTAATGAAAAAATCTGAATATATAAATAAATATATATATAAAATAAGATAATTATATAAATAAATAAATATAGAAAGAACTAGTGTTTTAAATAATTTAATTAAATATATATAATTAAATATATAAAATTAAATATTTTAAAATAGGATTATGTAAGGAAAAAATCTGAATATATAAATAAATATATATAAAAAATAAGATAACTATATACATAAATAAATATAATAAGAACTAGTGTTTTAAGAAATTTAATTAAATATTTATAATTAAATATACAAAAATAGGATTAAGTAAGGAAAAAATCTGAATATATAAATAATATATATATAAGGTAAGATAATTATATAGATAATAAAATATGATAAGAACTAGTATTTTAAATAAATAAATGAAATATATATGATTAAATATATAAAAATAGGTTTAAATATACATAGGACTCAAGTCTCAGGATTGGCACAAGTTTTTACAGTTTGTGCTCCCTATAGCCCTAAAAGTATTGTCTTTCAGAGGATGTACGAAAAACCATTTATAAAATTAGTTCTTTAGTACGATGGATATCTTCTAAAGAGGAAATAGAGATAGCATAGAGAGTGCGAAACTCAATGCTATCGAGGCTGTTTGTATGGTAGAGAAATACTTTCCCACAAGTATTCTCACTATTCAACTTCATTTACTAGCTCATGTGGTAGATGAAGTTGCAATAGCAAGAACTGTCCATAGTGGATGGATGTTCTTCTTAGAGCACTTTATGAAGACATTAAAAGGTTTTGTTCGACAGAGAGCACGTCCAGAGGGTAGCATAGCATAGGGATGGCTTGTACAAGAATCTCTTGTATTCATAACTGAGCTTCTACGTATATCAGATCTTGAAATGCCTCGCTTATGGAGAGATGATGAAGATGTTCATCTCGTAGGCGATGAACCACAAGGTAAAGGATTGCAAAGAAAAATGGATGCAGCTTTCAGAGAGAAGGCAATGAAGTTTTGCATAGTTAACTCTGAGTCTATGCAAAAGTGGTTAGAAAGGTATGAACTTGCCAAGGAAACTAACACAAAGGAAAGAGTTCAGTTTCAAAGAAATCGTTCCACTCAATTTTTGCCTCTTCCAAAAAATCTTCGACCTCTCCTACCTTTTCCAATGAGCAGATGGCTAGATACAGCGGTTTCACAAGCAAAGGCAGCGGGTGAAGATATCTCTGAAGAAGAAGAAGAACTCGCAAAAGGATGTGATTGGGAGTATATTAAATACGGTGCACTATGGTCTCATGGACGACACTTTTGAATCCCACGAATCGATCAAAATAGGTCTACTTTTGATAGTGGAGTGATGGTGAATTTTTTGCAAAAAATTAGAGCGAGTGCAAGAGATGATAATGCTCTAGAAGGCGAGTTAGATTATTGTGGTGTGATTCAAGACATCTTGAAACTATCTTTGAGAAAGTTTGATTACTTTGTTTTTGATGTGAAATGGTTCAAAGTAGTCACCTCTGGAAGAAATGCAACAGTGAGACGGGATAAGAGCGGTTTGCTTCAAGTCGACTCCACAAGATTATGGACAAATGAAAGGGATACGTTTGTACTTCCCGAACACTGTGAGCAAGTTGTTTTTATACCAGATTCAAAAGATCGAGAGTGCCTATTTTTTTTACAAGTCGCTCCATGTAGTAGAAAAATTTTTGAAAACAAAGATGTAGAAGAAAGTCCATCTCTAGTGGACTCAGAGATTCATTCGATAGTCGAGGAGGAAGAGATCATTGTTCGAGAAGAAGAGGTCATTGTTCAAGAAGACAAAGCAATAGACGATGATCAGGAGGAAACCAGCATAGCAAGTAATTTAGAAGCCATCAATATAGAGATAGATATTCTTGGTGCATCGGATCTTCAAGAGGATGCTAGAATAGAGGACTTTTGAATAAAACACTTGTACGTACTAATTTTTGTTTTTTTTTCTTTTTTCTCTATATTACCTTTTTTATCGCATGCTAATTATTTGAGTTGTTTTATTACAGAGCAGGATGGGAGACAGTCCTCCACTCACTCCACATTCCATGACAGAGGAGCAGTTTTTGGAGTTCATCTCTCAGGTTCCTTCTACGTATATGGCCGCTGCATCACAATATTGGATCGCTCGTGGTAGCACTCCTCCCGGCCTCACTCTTGGCGGCCTTACTCCTGCTGGGCTCACTCCCACTGGCCTCACTCCCGCCGGTGTCACTCCCGCCGATATCACTCCTGCAGGTGTCACTCCTGCGGGTGGTGCTACTCCCATAGGAGGTATGTCTCCTAGATTTGTGACTCCACCACGACCATCTTTGCAGCCATCTCCTATTGGGTCTGCTAGTAGACATGTGCGTTCGACACCTCAGCGCGATACAGGTTCTGGCCCGTCTCGTAGATCGAGGTCATGCTCTAGAGCAGGAGGTTCTAGGAGTGGATCTACAGGTAGGCCTGGAGATGGAGGAGGCGGTTGTTGTGGAGGCAGTGCGACAGACGTTGTGTCGCCCGCTTCTACTCCTAGGACGAGTACCTCAGATGTAGGTATGCCACGCAGTACACCACGTGGAACACCACGTACACCTTGGGGTGCTCATGACCATGATGACTCCAAGGTATATAGTATCCAAGATGGAGCTCCGATGATGGATGCAGCTGGCAAAGCAATGCGTGCACGCATACGACAGCTTTGCTCCATCCAGTTTGGACACTCCATCATGCTGAAATGGAGTGAACTGGATAAGGATCGGAAGAATTATATCACACAAATGATTTACGAGGAGTTCCGACCAGCCGATGGACAATCTATTGTCAGTTCAGAGTGGATTCTGCACACCGCACATGAGGTCCTGTCCCATCAACGATCGGAGGCTCATGATGCTTTCAGAGAAGGCTTACCAAAGCCTGTATGGTTAGATGCTCAGGAGTGGGACATGATTCGTGACGAGCAGCAGCAGACTCCTGATCGATATCGCCAGCAGCGAAATGCCGCAGCCACACATTTAGATACGATTAGACCATCACATTTGGGCAGCAACGGATATGACACGATGTGTCATGAGTTTGTAAGTACCATTTCATCTATTGAATTTATTTGTGTTAAATTTCTCATGTATGTCTCTCTAATCTTTTTATATTTGTTTCAAGAGCTGGCAATGGGACGTCCTCCAACACGAACGGAGGATTCATACGGATATAGTCATGGGTTGACTGCACTATTGTAGGACTTGGAGGGACGCGGTGCGGTAGTTTCATGGGAGCATTTGCGATGAGGTAATTAATTTATAAACTTGGTTTTTACTTGTTGTTGGTAATTTTCATATGAATTTATCTCATTCCATTAATGTTCTTTGTTGCAGAACTGTTGATATGGAACGTTCTTTGCATGTGTATGGCAGTGGAAGACCAATATTTTGTATTTGATTTTCATATGCCAATACATTGCTTTGCCACATTTTGTAAAAGTGTCATATATGACAGTGGTTTGCCACACTCTTGTACATGCTTCATGATTGAAATATATAAATTCTTTTGTACATGGTTCATAGTTCATTCTGATTATCTCTTTTGTGTCTAATAATACTCTGTTTCATGAAATCATATTTCGGTTGTCATTAGAGTACACATCACATGTACTCGGTTATTTTTGGGCAGAGTGTATTGTCTTTTGTTAAGCAACATTATGGTAATGTTGCTGTAGCAAAAGACAAAACGCTCTGCCCAAAAAAAAATTTTGGAGGTATGGTCGTCGGTATACGCAACGGTACTCCCAGTAGTGTCATCGGAATAACCGTCGGTACACCCAGTCAGCGACGGTATAGGCGACGGTATGTCTAGCAGAAGCCTCCGTATATGCACCGGTATGGGCGCCGGTAATACTGACGCATATACGGACACATATACCAGCGCATATACCAACGCATATACCGACGCTTTGGTACCGATGCGCACACCGACCTTTACACCGACGTCGCGGCAAATACAGCCGCGTTCATTTTTCTCGGTGAAAACCTCGGTATACCATCGATTTGTTGTAGTGACTTGGCCAAGAGAATTATCTATTACAGGCACAACTCCCTCTAGGCTTAACTGAATGCCTTACTAGATGAAAATGCATCCATCAACATTAACTACACCACATTTCAGCAAGCACACATGGAACTACAAGAACAACTCAAGCGCCAAGAAATGGAGGCTTTTGAATAGATCGAGTACATCTTGTGTGTGTTTAGATAGAATGTAATGCCAAGTTAAGTAGAAAATTGGGGTTACTTCGTAGTCACCTCATAACAACACGTGAAGAGAATATTGGGTTAGAGAGACAGAACTAAGAAATAGCTATGGAAATCATGGTTCCCACACCTATCAGGACCTCTTACAAAAGAAGTGTCTTTACTCAAAGCAACACAACATGCACCAACACCATTGCCACCGCCGATGACCATCATCGCCTGCCAAATCTCACGAGAAGCCGCTTTCAAATAGTGATGTTGGATGCTATAAAGATGATTCTCAATGATTATATGAACCTTCTTTCTGAACACGACAAGCTTACAAAGGAAGTGTCTTTACTCAAAGCAACACAACATGCACCAACACCATTGCCACCCCCGATGACCATCAGCACCTGCCAAATCTCATGAGAAATCGCTCAACAGCTAGAACTTACATCAAGAAGTCAGAAACATGAAGGTGAAACTTCGGGAGTATGAAGTCACTCTTAAGAAAAATAGAGATGGAGGATCATCCTCCCCTCCCAAAGTCCCCACTAAAGAAGAAATGGTATACATCCTATTTGATCCAATTATGAATACTTGGAGACCTACTATGTCACTATCCAGAGATGTGACACACATGGAGCAAGGCCCCACAATCCATGCTATAGATAGGTCTCATGTCAACATATCCAGAAGGCATTTGACATCAAAGTGAAGGATTACCATAAGTACTATGACTCGATAAACTATTGGTACTTTGCCCCACCTTAGGGACCACAAATAATCACATATATGATGGCAACGATTCGACACTGGCTCCCATTCTTATCTAAAATGCAAGACATTGTGCTCCGATGTGCATGCAAATCTTTGATTTGATGTTGACTCACTACAACATATTAGGGGCATACCGACGTTGCTCATACCGACGGTCACCCCTCGACATCGGTATGACCATTGAAAATGCTTGAAAAACCACAGATGCAATACCGACGGTCATTAAATCGTCGGTATAGATGGCGTCGGTATGAGCACCGGTATAGGCGTCGGTACTTTACTGAAAGTTACCGACGCTTATACCGACGCTCATACCGACGCTTATATCGAGGCAACTTTTAACCGGGCCCGAGAGCAAAAATTCGACATCTGCTTGCATTTTGGAACCAAAGTTTGCTACTGTCGAGTTTGCACACGCGAACTACATTCCGAACCTATTGTGTACACACATCTCTCTCTTTCTCTCTATTTCTCTCTCTTTCTCTCTCTCTCTCTCTTTCTCTACATCTTTGTTTCTCTAGATCTGAAATTTTGGTAAGAATTGCACATACTGTAGCACCCTTTCTCTTTCTTTGTGTTTTCCCTTTTCTAATTTCTCTTCTCTTTCCTTTTGCAGGAGCTTTTTGGCATCAAATCTTTGGAATTGGACGAAGGGCAACATTAGCTCGACCTTGATGACAATGCTCCAAACAATTACATCGATGTAAGTGATTGTTTTGTTTTCGATTGATATAGAGTGAGATAGAGAGAGAGATGAAAGAAAGAGAGAGATCTAGAGAAACATAAAGAGAGAGAGAGAGAGAAGGAGAAAGAGAGAGAGAGAGATGAAAGAGAAAGATAGAGAGAATGTGAGAGAGAGAGAGAGATGAAATAGAAAGAGAATGAGATAGAGAGAGAGATTCATACATACCTACACACACATATGCATAGACATACTCACATACATATTACATACACACATGTGTATTACATACACACTCACATACATATTACATACACACATGCATATACATACACATACATATTACATACTCACATGCATACACACATATACATACATACATGCATATTACATAAAAACATGCATATTACATACACACATGCATATTAGATACACACATGCATATACATACACACACATATTCATTCTCATACTCACATACATACATACATACATGTATACACACATATACATACACTCATGTACACACACACATGTATACATACACACATGCATATGCATACATACATACACACATATTTGCATGTACACACACACACATACATACATACACACATGCATATTACGTACACACTCACATATGTATACACACACATATGTGCATACACACATGCATATGCATACATACATACACACACATATGCATGTACACACACATACATACATACACACATGCATATTACATACACACACACATATATATACACACTCACATATGTATACACACACATGCATACATGCACATACACATACACACACATCACATATACATACACACATACACACATATACATGTTTTAGGGTTAGGGTTTTCGGCTTAGCGTTTATGAATTTCTCTTTTCTTTTGTTTTGCACGAGATTTTTGGCATCAGTTCTTTGGAATTCGACGAAGGAAAACACTAAGTGGACTTTGACGACAATGCTCCAAACAATTACATCAATGTAAGTGATTGTTTTGTTTTCAATTGATATAGAGTGAGATAGAGAGAGAGAGAAGAAATAAAGAGAGAGATACATACACACATATTTGCATGTACACACACATACATACATGCATACACACATGCATATTACATACACACACACATATAAATACACACTCACATATGTATACACACACATATGTGCATACACATGCATATGCATACATACATACACACACATATGCATGTACACACACATACATACATACACACATGCATATTACATACACACACACATATATATACACACTCACATATGTATACACGCACATGCATACATGCACATACACATACACACACATCACATATACATACACACATACACACATATACATGTTTTAGGGTTAGGGTTTTAGGCTTAGGGTTTATGAATTTCTCTTTTCTTTTGTTTTGCAGGACATTTTGGCATCAGTTCTTTGGAATTCGACGAAGGAAAACACTAAGTGGACTTTGAGGACAATGCTCCAAACAATTACATCAATGTAAGTGATTGTTTTGTTTTCGATTGATATAGAGTGAGATAGAGAGAGAGAGAGAGAGATGAAAGAAAGAGAGAGATACATACACACATATTTGCATGTACACACACATACATACATGCATACACACATGCATATTACATACACACACACATATAAATACACACTCACACATGTATACACACACATATGTGCATACACATGCATATGCATACATACATACACACACATATGCATGTACACACACACATACATACATACACACATGCATATTACATACACACTCACATATGTATACACACACATATGTGCATACACACATGCATATGCATACATACATACACACACATATGCATGTACACACACATACATACATACACACATGCATATTACATACACACACATATTAATAGACACTCACATATGTATACACACTCACATATCTATACCCACACATGCATACATGCACATATGTATACACACATATGTATACACACATATGTATACACACGCATATGTGCATACACACATGCATATGCATACATACATACACACACATATGCATGTACACACACACATACATACATACACACATGCATATTACATACATACACATATTAATAGACACTCACATATGTATACACACTCACATATCTATACCCACACATGCATACATGCACATACACATACACACACATCACATATACATACACATATACACACATATACATGTTTTAGGGTTAGGGTTTTAGGATTAGGGGTTTTGAATCTCTCTTTTCTTTTGTTTTGCAAGAGATTTTTGGCATTGATTCTTTAGAATTTGACAAGAGATGATGTCAATTGGGCTTTGACGAGAGCGTTCAAAAGAATTACATCGATGTAAGTGATTGTTTTGTTCTTTATTATAAATAGAGATAGAGAGAGAGAGAGAATAAGAGAGAGAGAGAGAGAAAGAGGGAGAGAGAGAGAGATGAAAGAGAGAGAGAGAGAGAGATATAGAGAGAGAAAGAGAGAGACATAGAGATACATACACACAGATGCATACATTTTACATACACATATGCATATGCATATGCATATGCATACATACACACACATATATACATGCACACACGTGTACACACGCATTCATACATGCACATACACATACACACACATCACATATACATCCACACAAACACACATATACATGTTTTAGGGTTAGGGTTTTAGGATTATGGTTTTTTACTTTTACACATATACACACATAATACATGCACACATATACACATGCATACACACATACACATACACATACACACACATACACATACACATACACATACACATACACACACATACACATACACATACACATACATACATACATACACACACATGCATACATACATACAGACACACATACATACATACATACATACAGACATACATACATACTCACATACATACACACATACACATAGAGAGAGAGAGTCACACGCACACACATGCATACATACACACACGTGACATATACATACACACATGCATGTTTTAGGGTTAGGGTTAGGGTTTTTGGCTTTTACATATATTCACACATGCATACACACATATACACATATGAACACATAATACATATGCACATACACATATATATACACGTGCATACACACATACACACATACACACACACATACATTCATAGACACACACACACACACGTTCTTTGCATGTGTATGGCAGTGGAAGACCAATATTTTGTATTTGATTTTCATATGGCAATACATTGCTTTGCCACATTTTGTAAAAGCGTCATATATGATAGTGGTCTGCCACACTCTTGTACATGCTTCATTATTGAAATATATAACTTCTTTTGTACATGGTTCATTGTTCATTCTGATTATCTCTTTTGTGTCCAATAATACTCTGTTTCATGAAATCATATTTCGGTTGTCATTAGAGTACACATCACATGTACTCGGTTTTTTTTGGGCAGAGTGTATTGTCTTTTGTTAAGCAACATCATGGTAATGTTGCTGTAGCAACAGACAAAACATTCTGCCCAAAAAAAAATTTGTAGGTATGGTCGTCGGTATACGCGACGGTACTCCCAGTAGTGTCATCGAAATAACCGTCGGTACACCCGGTAGGCCTCGGTATAGGCGACGGTACCTCCAGCGAAAGCCTCGCTATGAGCGTCGGTAATACCGACGCAAATACCGATGCTTATACTGACGCTTATACCGAGGCTATATACCGACGCTTATACCGAGGCTTTGGTACCGACGCGCACACCGACTTTTACATCGGCGTCGCGGCAAATAAAGCCGCGTTCATTTTCCTCGGTAAAAACCTCGGTATACCATCGATTTGTTGTAGTGACTACTTTCAAGGTTTTTAAGAAAGTTAAATACCCCCATGTCAATGTACCAAGTTTCAAACGAGGAAAAATAGATTTCTTATATGATATGCACCATTCCATCGTGCAAACTATGCGACCTATGGCATGCATCTATTAAGTATTTTCCAACATACCATAAACACCCTTTCCAAGACATGTTTGCTACAAGTTTTTGGGGATATCACTCTCAAATTTTTTAACTCTTGACACACCAACTTGTTACATTTATTTGAATGCAAAACTCTTATGTACTCAAAGCATTATCATCCAACCAAACGTTCCTAGGGTTATCGATTGGACACATTTGGAAGAAGACCTTGCAAGAAATGTATGCATTGCCAATGACACCTTGGACACATGCATGTTGCAACACTACATTGATCATTCCTAAGCCCAAACATCTATCACAGAAAATAGACATGAGAGACAGGGAAGTGTTGCAAAAGAATCTTGCACACACCAATGAAGTAGTACGTGACGGAAGTCCCAATCAAATTGTAGCATAATTGAAGTCCCTAAAGAGTGATTATAATCACTAACCTTGTAATATAAATACCCAATTTTGTAAACTAGCACTTCATTTTGTGGAATCGGATGAATCAACTAAGCTTAAGAAGCTTAGGAAGAACTCATATTTCACATTTCATAGTTTTGAGAGTTCGTTATATTCCACAAAAGTAGTTTAGAACCTAGTTTTTCAACTACATCAGACTCTAGGTTTGAAGCCAACCAAAACTCCTAGAAATCTATCAGAAGAGCTCGAGAGTTGATTTTTCATGTTAGACTTTTAGTGATTGGAAAATTTTAAATGTGATGATTGCAAGAAGTTCTTTGGTATTGAAAACACTTGAATAGAATTGATCTTCCTTTCATTGCCTCCTCCATTTTCTCTACCTTGTGTGTGTGTGTGTGTGTGTGTGCATCTAGTGTGCTTCTCACCTTCAACTCCATGCCAATCACTCATTCATGATTTTCATATCATCCTTACATTTCCATGGATTGACAATTAAGGAGGTGGAGCTCCGTGACATGGTACTCATCTTTGTCTAGAGTGACAAGCGGTGATGACCAAAATAGAAACTATGGCTCCCAAGCCCCATCTTGAGCTTCCTCCATGTCCTATATGTGGATACTAATCCTCGTGATTGGGTGGTGATGATGCACTAGGAAGATGAATATTTGTTGAGCCAATTCTCCTTGAATTCAATGTTTGGTGCTCATTAGCTCTTGATTCAAGTAGACCTCGAGTTTGTTTTTCTTCAAGGAGGAGGGACTCAAACCATCAGTTTAAAGTTCTCTTCCGTTCATGAGTGCAAGCCGAAATTGATCTCGTCATGGAGATCTTATCGCCAAAAAATGTGAAATCTTGCAAGTGGACGTTTGGGGGAACTTCACTATGAGCGCTTGAACATATATCTCCTCTATTCAAAGGGAACTTCTGTGGTTATGGACAAAGTATGTCTTTGTCATAAGTCAAACAATAAATTCAAAAAGACTCACTTGTAGGCACGATGGCCTATTGCAAGTCCAAGTGCATAGAGAAAGATATGCTCAATGCAAAGGGCAAATAAAAAGGCTTATGTCGAAAGGTGTTCGCTTATTGCCTGCATGTAATGATTGGCTCATATTTTCACAAGGTATGTGAGCTAGAGCGCATGTAATGATTGGCTCATATTTTCACAAGGTATGTGAGCTAGAGCCTTTTTCCTATAGAGCCACATTCAGCTTCACGAAGGAAGAAAAGGTGAAATGAGTTGTCTTAGCAGGGATGCCTTTTGTTTGAAGTCTTACAAGATACTAAAGTGTCTCTTCTCGGTAGAAGGATTACGTGAGCTAATCTGCTACACTAAGAATTAGCTCTAGAGAGGGGGCATTGTGTGAGTGATGAGGACATTAGCTCTGAAGTGGTGGGGGAATATGCTACTCTCTTTCAGCAAAAAGGACTCATATCCATGTAAGTAGGCCTACATGAGTTAGTTTCCATACAAAGTGCTTTCAAATGGGACAATTTTAAGGGTTCTATGAAGGACTTGAATTGCACAAGGACTCTGAAAAACCTTGACTGTGTCTATGAAATCAACTTCAATGTATAATATCTTTTGATCCTTTCTCGCCAGATGGGGATGTCACCTGACAAGCTTTGAACATGATGAAGTAGACTTTCCCTATTTTCTTCGTGCAATGTTGGTTTTGAAGTTCAGTTCGTTTGGTCTTTTCAATGTGAACAGGGTAGTGCTTCAAGGTTTAAGTAAACCAAGATAGAGAAGAAAGACTTCCGCTAAGCCAAAGGCAGGACTGGTAGGATGTGAAGACTAGCAACAACGTAGAACAATCCACGTTATGAAGCAAAGAGTATGGGGCTAGATGTAGCCTAGAATTTGTACACCTTGGAAAGCAATGCACTATCATGCTAGTCAACTTGATCTACTCATCAAAAAAGCATCATCCCATGAGTAAAATAGTGGATGGCTTGTGCGAGCATATGTACATCAAAGTAGCTCACTTTCCTCTCTTAGAGCATTACTATGAGATGTAATGTTCTCACCTCTCTATTATTGTAGAATTGTGTACTATGCATCATCATAGCTTGCTTGCATATCATGCCGCCACTCTTTTGGGTCGCCAAGGACACCACCCATACATGGGTAGGAACACCTAAGAGGGTCACTCCCTATCCATTTGGTTATCTACACACTTACTATTTTCTCCTAAACATGAACATTAAAGCTCGAGCCATATGCTAGTATGCACCAGCAATTCAATTTGCGAGAACACAAATTCTTCCCAACAGGAGTGAATGTTGTGTTCAACATGTGAGCACTTTTGGGGTGATGGCCAAAACAAAGACTATGGATCCTAATCCCGATCTTGAGTTTCCCCCATGTCGTGGACATGCAAAGGAGACCTCGTGACCTCATGGTGATGGCACACTCCAAAGAATATGTATTGGGCCAATTTTCCTTGAATTCAACATCAGCTCCTCATCAATTCTCGAGTCAAGTAGATTCCCGATAACTAAAATGTGTCTGCCACCTCTATAGGAGTGCTTGGGTATCAGATATGGCCTCCTCTCCATGATCCAAAAATGTGGGAAACATTGATTCTAGCCACTCACCATGAGGACTACGTTTTGGATGGCATACAATTGGCACCTTAAGACACTTCTCAAGATGGGCTATGGATCAAATCGAGATCACTTCTAAACACTTTTGCATATCTTTAAAGGCCTCAACTCATCGTACAAGTTTCCACTTACATGAGGCCGACTCGGAGAACCTCCGGGTCTCTTCACAACACTCTGTTCAGATATCCTTCAAAATTGAAGGGCAAGGTAGGCCATCAAAATACAATCATCAGGCCTAGATCATGTGCCCATTGTCCATGGCGTGGTTCAGCCTTGGTGTTATCGTTGACACAACATTCCACCATACAGATTGCGAGTGCTTATCCTGCTTTCTTGGTGGTCAAGTGTTCTTGTTCAGTGATGTTGCTACTCATCATCTACTGAATCCTGATCCTATTGTTGGGGTCGGCGAACTTGTATGCTATGCGAAAGCATCTTTCTTGTCGGACGGCTTCCTCGAGTGGCGAGACTCACAACTTCCAGGTAGTTGCGCGTGATAAGTTCTCCTTGAGTGGCGGAGCAGTAGGTTTTCGAATATATCTAGTGTGCGGTCATCTGCTCGTGTGTCATCTTTTTTGAGTGGTAGTCTCTTTTTTGAGTGGTAGTCTCTTAAGTCTGCATGAGCATTTTACGTGTCTCGGCACGGTGGCTTCTAAGTTCTCGCTCTTTCCTCTTGAGTCGTGCGGCGTGCCTCGTGTATGATGCCTCTGAAAGTGTTTGCAGGGGGGTTGGTGGCGTTATGAGATTCCATCCTAATTCTTGAGCCTTGATTGCAAGCTTTAGTGCTATCTGACCTTATTCTAGGAAAGAGAAGGTAGAGGCTAGCCACGTGTTTTAACACATTTTGAGAGTACAATGAATTGGAAAGACACACACATCCAACCTCATTAGGTAGAGGCACCCATTTTGGGAACTTCATGGACACCCATCCTTGGGAACTCATGGATATGTTCAGCCAGGATTTGAACTCATGACTTCCTTCTTCAGATTCAAGGCATCAACCACTAAGCTATGCGGTCTTGAACATCCTTGTGTTTTAAGCCTTGAAAGTTGGAATTGGGAAAGTGTTTGTAGGAGGGGTGCAACTTTCCACTATTTAAAATTGGTTGCCCAAAATGGGCATCAAAGGGTTCCTTGTTTAAAATTGGTTGCCCAAAATGGGTTCCTTGGGCATCTTTTGATGCCCATTAACATGAGCGAGGCATTCTAGGGGATGCCGATTTGTAACACGCGGGCATCCCTTAGTACTTGATATACATAACAATTATAATATGACAGGTGTGTTCAACCGTGTAAGCTCTCATTTGTTGATGACCGACATAGAGTGTTGTATGGTCTCGATTTGTTGTTTTAATTCCCTCATGACCATTAGAGTGTTGTATGGTCTGGATTTGTTGTTTGAAATGGCTCCAATTTGATTAATGGTTATTTTTAAGTCCATCATAAGTTTGGGTTCATATGGTAGATAGTGTGGTGTAAGAAGGATATTTCAATAAGATAACCTAAGAGATTTCAAATAAGATAACATAAGAAATTTGAAGGGGCACCTGAGTACATACTCATGTCGCAGAACTAAGCAACATAATTTGTTGAATTTCACATAAAATGATGAGTGTTTTAAGTGTTGCTAAAGGCATTGCCACATGTTGACCTATGTTCAAATAGAGAGCGGCATATTTTCTCTGCTTTCCATGTCATCGAACACTTCAAACAAATTTTCCAGAAGGACATTAGGCTTAAGGTGTAGATTGTAATCTAAGTATTAGAACTACTATGTGGGCATACTTTTTTAATTCTAATATTATTTCTATGGAATTGTAACGACTTGTCAATAATCTAAGGTTGGTCTATGCACGTGATTCAGGTGTAGGAAAAAGTTTCCTTGACGAAAAATAAATATTATTCTGCCTAGCATCAATGATTTATCCTAAGGTCCATATGTTTGGTTTGATTTGAGCTCGTTTACACAACAACAAAGCCGGATGACTCTACAGAGGGGAACTTGCAACGAAACAAAGTGGGATGATTCTTCAAAAGGGGCCATGCAACCTTGTCCTCATCTTGCTATTCGTCTCTTCACATCGATTTTTTTTTTCTTCAAGGAGGTGAGACTCAAATCATGGGTTTAAGCTTCTCATCCCTTCATGCGCACAAGACAAAATCTATCTGGGCATGGAGATCTTATCGGAAAAATATGTGAAATCCTGCAAGTGGCAGTTGCAGGAAACTTGACTATGAGTGCTTCAACATATATTTGCTCTATTTATAGGGAAATTCTCTGCTTATGGACAAAGTAACGTCTTTGTGGTAAGTAGAACACAAAGGGAAAAAAGACAAATTTTTAGACAAGAAGGATGCCTGTGAGCCGAAATGCATAGAGAAAGGTCTCATCCATGCAAGGAAAAAGAATGGCTTATTGGTCAAGTGGAAGTTGTATTTCGGGTCTATGGAAAGGTGTTAGCTTATCATCTACATGTACTCATTAGATCAAATTTTGGCAAGGTGTTTCAACTAGAGCCTTTTCGGTGCAAACCTAGATTCCCCTTCATGTAGAAAGAAAAGGGTGAAAAGACTTGTGATAGAGGGGATGCCTATTGTTTCAAGTCGTACATAGTACTGAGGTGGCTCCTTGGTAGAAGGCTTACGTGAGCCAATGTGCTACACTAAGAATCACCTCTAGATAGTGGGCACTATGTGATCTATGATGACATTAGCTCTTGAGTGGCCGGGGAATACACTACTCACTTTTAGCAACAAAAGATCATACCCATGCAAGCCGGCCTACATGAGTCACTTTCCAAACAAAGTTTTGTTAAGGTGGGACACTTTTAAGGAATTTGTGAAGGAATCGATATCGATGAGGACTTCAAAAAATTTTGACTATGTTTGTGGAATCAACTTTGAAGCAGAATATCTTTTGATCCTTTCTCGTTAGATTGGGGATGGCACTTGACAAGCTTTGAACAAGATGAAGCAAACTTTGCCTAATTTCCTTGTGAAAGGTTGGTTTTGAAGTTCACTTCATTCGATGATTTTGGTGGATGCAAGGCAATGCTTCAAAATTTTAGTGAACCAAGACTAAGGAGAAAGAGTTTGTCTTAGCCAAAGGAATGAGTTGTAGGATGTGAAGACTAGTGGCAACAAAGAATGATCTATTTTTAAACCAAAAATTATGGGGTAGATGTGACCTAGACCTCATACACCTTCACAAGTGTTGCATTTTCACACTAAATATGATGTGCTCATCAAAGGAGTATCCTCACATGAGCAAGGTAATGGATGGCTCATGTGAACCCATGTAAATCCAAGGAAGTCCATTTCTTCTACTTAGAGCACTACTATGAGATGTAATGTTCTCACCTCTCTATTATTGTAGACTTTTCTACTATGCATAACCATAGCTTGCTTGCATATCATGCCAGGATTCTTTCAGCCGAAACTGCCTAAACATGGGTAGAAATACTTAAGAGGGTCATTCCCTTTCCCTTTGGTTATCTATGCACTTACTTTTCTCTCCTAAACACAAACATTCAAACAAAAGCCATAAGCTAGTATGCACTAGCAGTTCAATGTGTGGACACAAATTCTTCCTAGCGAGGGTAAATGTTGTGCTCCACAGGTGATCACTTTTGCGGTGACGGCCAAAACAAAGCATATGGCTTCCAATCCCAATCTTGAGCTTCCCCCATCTTCGAGACATGCGAAGGAGTCTTCATGACCTCATGGTGATGAAACACTACAAAGCATATGTGTTGAGCCAATTTTCCTTGAATATGACATCGGCTCCTCCTCATCTCTTGAGTCAAGTAGATGCTCGATAACAAGAATGTTTTTCTAACCTCTAGGTGAGTGTTTGCATATCCGATATGGTGTTCTCTCCATGAAGATGGAACCTATGACCCTAAACGGTGGGAGACATTGGTTCTAGCCACTCAACATGAGGAGTACATTCTGAACGGCATTCAATTGGCATCTTAGAGCACTTCTCCGAAGGGGCTATGGATAGATTCGAGATCATTTCTAAATGCTTCTGGAGACCTCTAAAGACCTCAACTCATCATATAAGTTTCCGCTTACATGAAGCCAACTTGGGGAACCTCTGTCTCTTCATGACACTCTGTTCAAATAACTCTTAAAATTGAGGGCACGAGAGGCCGTCCAAATACAATCATAAGGTCTAGATGATGTGCCCATTGTCCATGACGTGGTACAGCCTTGGCATTATCGTGGATGCAACATTCCACCACACCCATTGCGAGTGCGTATCCTCCAACTTTGATTCTTGGTGATCGTGCTCGTGTTCTGTGATGTTTGTACTCTTCATCATCTACTGATCCTATTGTGGGGGTCGGCGAACTTGTGTATTATGCGAAAACCTCATTCTTGTCGGACGGCTTCCTCCGAGCGGCGGAAGTCACAATTTTCAGGTAAGGCTCTTCCCTGAGTTGCGCGTGCGGTTTCCGCGTATTTGTTATTCTTGAGTTGCGGATCAATAGGTTTTACAATACATCTGGTATGCCGTCATCTCCTCATGTGCCATCGTTTTTTTTAATAAAAGGAAGTTTGGCATTAGCCTATTCTTTCGGATTTTAATTAAAATAAAAGAGAAATGTTACAAGTGTGTGCGACTAGTGCCCATGGAATCCCAAATCCCACAATGCAGGGACAAGTTCGGTAAGCTAGAGGGCATTACAAATGAGCCGGATAAATCTATAATCTCCATCATGTGGGACCCATTTGGGTTTTAACTTGTTATCTTTGAGGAGATAAATACAGTGGTGCCTAAACGGTGGAGATCTCTTATCTCAAGAGATTTTTTTACCTAGAAGAAACAAGGATTTCTCAATCGACCATTCCTTTGGAGTTTGGCCAAAATTGACAGCGGCTAGGGATGTTTTTAGATCCACCATTATTATTCATTCACTACTTTGTACTTTGACTAGTTTATCAAAGTGCAAAGCCGAACGATGTTTTGAATCATTTGGGAAGGGATCCCACCAGAGAGATCAGACATATTCTTCTAGTTTTAGAACATGATCATGTTCTTCCAGTTTAAGAACATGAGGCTCGGGGGTTGCCTATGGATATATATATAACTTTATTTTTGAGGACGAAAATCTTTCCCAAGGGGGGAAGAATGTAATAAAGTAAGTATAAGATCTAAGGTTCCAGATGGTTCAAACAAATCTGAATACGGACACTATTTGGTCACTCATGTGTATGGCCAAAGATCTAGATAATAGACTCAAGCATAAGTTCATGTGCTCTCATATTCAAGTGATCCACTTAGCTTAGTGGTTAGGTCTCATGGTTGTGAAGGAGGAGGTCTTGGGTTCAATCCCCATGGAGAGCATGGGAAGAGAGTTTTGCCCGAGGACCTCTAGAGCATTCTAACTCAATTTAAGGTGAGTTAACTTTAGTCCACTGAGACTTAACTCGAGTGGCGAGTATACCAACCACTAGTGGACTCTAGTGGAAGGTGCTAAAGCAGTGGTCAAGAACACTCCAGCCACTACTAGACTCTAGTGGAAGATATGAAAGGAGTGGAGGAGATTGCACATGTATATCTGGACTCTAGTTACATTTGTGGTCCTCGTTGATTTGAGTAGCTATATATAAAGGCATAAGGTTAGGAGGAGGGTCATCTCTCTAGCACCTGGTGATCGTAAGCCTTAGGTTGTTGTACTCTCCTTGAGTGTCTTAATAATGGTGTCGTCAAGCTAATTCACAAAAGGAGAGATAAGAACAAAATTGAAAACTAGCGGCCGATTATCATGCTCCAAATTGGATACAAGATAATTGCCAAAGTTATCGCCAACATAATCTCTTGTCATTTAAAGTCATGGCTTTGTGAGGACCAAAAAGGTTTTATCAAAGGTAGATCTGTACTTGAAGCAATTGTCGATATTTGGGAAAGCCTTGCGTTTGCTGAGTCTACACAAGATCGACGTTGACAAAGCATATGACAAATTGGAATGGGACTTTATTCTTCAATCACTGAAAGACCTTGGATGCAGCCAAAAAATAATGAAGATGATTTCCACTCTACTCGAAAATGCTTCAACGAGAATTAATATCAACAATAAGGTCTTTGAGCCCATACGTTTAAAAAAATCTATGAGGCAAGGCTACCTACTGGCTCCACTACTCTTCGCCATCGCCTCGGATGGCCTCACTCGCTTATTAAAGTATCACATGGACGCTGGCAATCTCAAGGGTCTTTCCCTACCTCTTGCTCACGACCAAATGATTACCAGACTCTTTGCCGATGCCATGAATGCCTTTGTACATAATGATACGAATAGCATTGAGCTGTTCTGGAGTTCTCTCAACACCTTTTGTATGGCATGTGGTTAAAGAATCAACCATGCTAAAACTTCTTTCAGAACAATCCGTGGACCTTCACCCCAACTGTTGTTAGATGAACGGTGTCAAGCTATCCCTAAAGGTCAAGTCTTTCGTCTCCTCGGTATTCCGATGGGCTTCGACATCTCAATGGACCAATGTTGGAACTGGATGCTATCCAAACTAGATAGCAAACTAAATCATTGGAAAGGTATGCAAGTTAACTTAGCAGGGTGGACGATGGTTGTTAACATATTTATGCTTTCTACGACTATTTACTTTATCTCGTGTTGGAGACCTAAGGAGAAAGAGTTGGCCAAAGTGGAATGAATCTGTAGAAACTTCCTATGGACTGGGGACCCCAATAGGAGGGGGGTTCCCAAACTCAAATGGGATACTTGCATTAGCTCGAAAGACTCGGGGGGCTTGGGTATTTTGGATATCCATGGTTGGCCGATAAGTTGGCGGCAAAGTGGTCTATCAAGGCTTGGAGCAATAGTGAATCCTCTTGGGCTAAATCGATCTTCAAAATCATGAAAGACCTTACCTTATTTGGCCATCCTAGTTGGAAGGACATAAGGGTCCTCAAGCGTCTATTCTCCCCCTACCCGCTATCCCCTAAAGGCTCTAGCCTTGTGTGCTCCTCATGGAAGAGGTAGAACAAGGTCAAACAACTCATCATAATCAATGATGAGTGGAAGTGGGTTGTGGGGATAAGACAAAATGATTCTATCTGGTTCCGGATCAATGGCATTAGGGGGTGGAGTCATGGAACCTCCAAAATTGCTAAGCGGTTATGGAACAAGGAGTTCAATAGTGGAAATAATTATGGAAACAAGAGACGAACCAGTGGATCAAGTTCGAAGACTTACACCTGAGACATAGAGTTACTCTTGAGGAATGGACTCTTCTTTAGGGCAGGTATTTAGCATGGGACCACTCAACTACCCACCTTCTCTGCGGAGAGGATCTTCCTTGCCTGGAGGGCCTCAAATGGAGCAATGGTAAGAAACTATCCAGAATCCCCAACCTCAAAGAGAACTTAGATGTTCATCACACCCTTTAGAAGTTGTAGTGCCTTTCTTGGAACAAACTTTGATGGGATCTAAAGTTCATGTCTATTTGGGACCCCCTAATTGAGATAAAAAAGTCCGTTCTCATGTGGTAGATCTTGCATAAGGGTATCTGGTCCAATTCAAGGGCCAACAAAATTTGTAGGATTCCACCATGGTGCAAGCGCTGCCATCGATGCATCCAAGATTTGGTTCACCTTTTCTTCAATTGCCCCAAGTCCGGTGTTATCTGGCATCATGTTAAGCGGGTATTGAGAATCAGCAGCCAAATCAACTGGCAACAGGCGCTGTTGGGTGAGGCGGTTGGTTGCTCTTCAAGAATGTTGAATGCCATTAGGGGTGAGATGCTTTCGAAGATTTGGAGGGAGCTTCATTGTGTCTCGATGTGCGATCTAGGCACAAACATATGAAATGGATGGATTACAATTACTAGTCCATTTCTGGGCATGACTGGTGTATGGACAACTTTTGTAACTAGGATGGCATTCGTATCCCATCCCAATCAAGACTTTGAGAACTCTTGATTCACTTGAATTTGATTTGGAAAACTTGAAGTTTGGTTGATCCTAAACATCAAACTTGGATGTTTGAATAATAATTTACCTCCATCCAACAGTTAATCACTTGATTTCTTCACCGTACTTGAGGACTACTCAGTCCCAATAGGCTTGGAAATCCTATTTAAACTGTAGGAGAAAGTTTTCCATTTACTTTGGATCAACCTTACTATATCTTGACCAAGTCAAATTCAAAATGAAAATCGTCCAGCTTAGGACACTGTTCTCAAAGACGAGCTAAAAGTTCTTGAGAATTGTCAATCTTATGAGCAATTCCTAACTTCCCTGTTCTAGAGTGTATTGAACTCTAGATCATGAGAGTTATGCTAGTAACTGAAAGTAAAACCCAAACGAATAATTCAATCTTTGACTTTTCATCTTTTGAAGATTGAATAAGCTCTTGTATAGAACATATATCTAGGATGTTTAATTTAGTTATCTAGTTCCAATTTGCTAATCCTAGACTTTTGCGAAAGGAATCAGATACCATATCTGAGTCACTTCGAAAAGATTTGGAAAGCAAAGTAGATATTCCAAGTATGTAGTCTTCAACCATGTCAACAGTAAATAAGTCAGTGGAAGGTGTAACGTAAAAGTTTACCTATCCTTAAGGGGATTTTGGTACAAATCCACAAAGCATGACCAGATGCTTAGACTTATGCAGCCTAGATATTCCTATAAAGTCATGGCTAGGGTAGCTATTTAAAGCTGCAATTAAGGAATCTAAAGACAAGAAGTAAAAAGCCCTTGTTGCCACAAATTGGTCAAGTATAACCAATTAGACTTGAAATCGATAAATTTAAGAACTTGGAATTCTAACTGGTTTTTATTTGAAAACCTTAACAAAAAAGAAGGAATATTCTATCAAGGGGTTTTCCAGTTTCCAAGATAAAGGCATGAGATCATGGAACGATCATGCAAAGGAATCAAAACCTATAATATCAAGCTATAGATAATGCCTGAAACTTCAAAGAGTTGAAGTGAAAAGGTATTCTATCAAGATATGTTTAGATGTTAGGATAAATATCACGCACACATTAAGGTGAATATAAAATAGGGTGGTATGGGACACCATATTTTATACTCAGATTGATGTAGGAAAGATGGTATGGGACATCGGACCGTGCAATGATAATTATCTTTTAGTCCTAGAATAAATCTTGAAGTTAGATTTGATCTTCAAGGGGCTTAAAACTTTCAGGGATAAGTTTTAATTCAGGGAGGATAAAAGTATGATCTCAAGGGGACTTCAAGATCAAATTCATAAGAAGATACAAAGTAAGTAACTTCCAAGATCTTCTTGACACACTTCAAGCTAAAGTGTTGATGATTCGAAAATATTTGACAAATTTATGAAAGAGTAAGACTTTGACTTTGAACTGAACCTTTCAACTAAGGATAGACTGACTAAGTTAAGCACCAAGTTCCAAGTGTAACTTGAAAAAATCAATCTTTTGACTCAAAGCAATGCACAAGAATTGCATTCCTAGTAAGGAGTAATAAAGATTGAATATAGGCATGAACTTAGTATCAAGTGAAGCACTGTTTGAGTAAAAACGCATCAATATAACTTAAGTGGGTCCACATATTGATGTTAGATACCACACTAGTATCTTGTGGTTGGATGATGTTTAGATTTATTCTATGAATCTTTTTGAGAATCAAGTTTATTTTTCTTAAAGATATAAAAAATAAATATTTCAATACCTTGTTGAAAAAGATCATTAAGAAGTTAAAGTCTTGGGACGTCAAGTACTTGTCTCATAGATGCAGCAACCTAAGGATTACGACCACCACATGCTAGAGAGATGACTCTCCTCCCAACCTTATGCATGTATATAGAGCGGCTCGAATCAATGAGGACCACAAATGTAACTAGAGTCCACAAGTGCATGTGCAATCTCCTCCACTCTTTTCATATCTTCCACTAGAGTCTACTGGTGGCTGGAGTGTTCTTGACCACTGCTTTAGCATCTTCCACTAGAGTCCACTAGTGGTTGGTATACTCGCCAATCGCGTTAAGTCACACTAGACTCAAGTTAGCTCACCTTAACATGAGTTATAAGGCTTGTTAAACGCGGTACTAACCGTCAGAGACGCGTTTAAACAATTAGTGGGTTCTTGGGAGTGGAAGGGGTCTGCTAGGCAGAGGCCCTATGCTTGGTTTCCCAAAATAACCACCACACACAACCATATATTAGTGCTCAATAACTTTATCAAGAATCTATTTACTCACGATCTTACTATCTGTAATCGGACACTTCCTAAAGTATAGCGAACAGATTCCAATTAAGGTACTTCTGACCTATAGCACCAGACTATTCAATATCCTAATATGGATATGATCTTGATTAACTCAAGAACTGCTTCGAACGCAAAACACTGTAACAACAGCGATAATAGAGTGACTCAACCTTTACCGAGTAGTTGCAGACAATCAACCAGAACCGAAGACATAGAAAGACTTAAAATTCTCAACACACAGTACTGAATGTAGATTCCTACACCGAGTAAGACTTACTCAGTGATCAGCGTACCATATAAGAACTAACGTAACACAACTCACAGTCATAACTTTTACGGGACAAAGATTCCGTACTCAGCTTAAGATGAACCTTACTGTAACTTAATCCTTACCGTACACTAGCGGATCTTCAACAGAGATGACAACCACAATACGACTCAGAGTTCCTAAACACACTACAGTACTCCACAGACTTCACTGACTAGACAGAGATTTACCAACCGAACAGGTATTGATAACCATGCAAGACCGAGACGAGATCAGAATACTCAACATTACCTAAACGCACAATGCTGAAACTGTCATTACTGGAGCACGGAGAATAACAACTTACAGAACATCACAACAGAAAGGCACAATAGTACTCAGAGTTAACAGAACAGTCACAACGACACGTCACAGACAATCACCCAGATAGACAGTCTAGTGATTCCACTAATCGTCCCGTAGTGTCTCTTTTTTCATTCATTTATATAAAGATTACAAATATCTTGGTAACAACCTTTCGTACGTGCGGAAACTGAAAGGATTTTGTCTTTACAACTTCCAATCCGGCGGCTGACTAACACTGGCATGCACGGTGGACTCGAACCCGCAGGTATATTAAAAGTAAGAACTCATGGTTCATCGACTATACCTTCTAAGTACAAGAATCTTGATAATCTAAAAGTTCGGGCTATTTTCTTCTTTATAGCTTCTAACATCTGTTTTAAAGTATTTGGTTCTACTAATTGGGCATCTGTTCGTACAGAACTTAAGGAAATGGCTTTGGTCAGCAAAACTTCTGCCTGTGTCTGCAAAAAAGCTTCTTGGAGATAAAAATCGTTTGCTAGTGCCGCATCCCTGGATACTTTTATTTCTGCAACTTGCTTCTCCATTCTGGCTAATCTATCTTTTTGAGCGTCCAGCCGGTTTTCCCTTCGTTCTATTTCCTGATTTTGAAACTGGATTGTCCTGGAGTAGACATCTCTTTCTCTTCGGAGATCTGTTATTACCTTCTGTAGTTGAGCTTCCACTGTCAACTTATGTTTTAGAATGTTGTTTACTTTTGCAAAATCTATTTTGCATTTCTGGAGTTCTTCAGCTGTTTTCATTGCCAGATCATGCTGTTCTTGGCCTCGCTGTACTACTTCATCTAGCTGCTGTCTTGTTTCTTCTAACAGATTCCCTAAAGCGACTTGCGCATCTTCTTTATCCTGTAGATCTTGCTTTAACTGAATGATTTCGGCATTTGCATCATTTAATAATTCTTCCTTCTTTTTGAGCTCAGCCAGTGCCTCATCTCTTTGACCGGAAACTGCTATCTGTTCGTCAATTCTTGCCTGTAACTCCTTAAGTTGTTAATGTAATGCTTGATTTTCTGCTTTGGCCACTACTAATTCTTCCTGGAGAGGACTAATGTCTGCCTCCAGCACGTCCACTTTGTGTTGAAATTCGTCTCTGATATTCGCTGTTACTTGCTTTATTTGTTCAGGTAATTGTTGTGATAGCTGGATTAGCATTTGACCCATAGCTGTTAACTCAGAAAATACGGGAATTGAAGGAATGGGAGCTTGAGAACAAGGTTGAGATGAAGAAGCGGTGAGAAGTTGTTGGGAATTCGGTGGAGAGTAATTTGGTGAAGAGGATGAAGAAGCAGTGGGTTCGTCGGGGACAATGGGTGGACTAGGGAGAATGGGTTTGACTGGAGGTTCGGTTGGATGAATAGGAAGAATAGTAGTTTCGTTGATTACCTTCTTGGTGGGTTGTGTAGTGTCATCAGGACTGGCAGCTATAGATTCCACTGCTCTAAGCAGTTCTTCGAAAACCTCTTTAATGATCTGTTCTCCATCTTCTTGCTTTTCGTGCTCAGATTGCTGTTGAGATGCTTCGTTTGACGAGCTTGTTTCCGAATCGGCGGTAGCCTACTGTTCTTGTTGCTCCTCTGAAGAGGATTGTGCGGATGACTCGTGATGCATGGAGGTTGCGGTGTCGTGAAAGGTGTCTTCTTCGTTCGCTTCTTCTTCTTTGTTGTCTGCCTTATCATTTGTGGCTGACCCCTCTACTTCACTATCGGATGAACTTATCTTGATTCTTTTCCGATGGAGAAGGTGGAAAATCTCTTCGTCTTCTTCTTCATCGTCTTCTAATAGTTTTGCAGATTCCTCATGGCATAGAATGGGTCCTCGGGGTGGTGGCTGTGCTGCTAGAATAGTCGGAAATAGAAAGGTTATGATGTGCGGCAGTCTGGACCTTGGCATATCACCCTTATTAACCTGTTTGATAATTGATACGCATTCTTTGTGAATGCAGCGGAAGAAGTAGGATGCAAAATTTACAGGCTCTCTCGCAGCCAAATCTATTGCCAAATAGAAAGGCCGAGAGATGCCATAGGTTCGTTTCTGCAGATTAAGAATGGCTACTAAGAACTGTAGTGCGGATCTCTCAAGTTCAGGGCGACAGAGGATTGCATATTCATTTGAGGAGTATCTAGGGAATAGCTGGATCATGGTTGCTATTGGCAAATTCGGGCCATTTTCCCGACCTTGCCGAGGGAGTCGAAACGCATCAGCAAAGGGCTGGAAAGTGATTACGGTATGGGATGGTAGGCCAGTGATAGGCCAACTCTACTCGGTGGCAGGTGTGGCAGCGATTGCGGCAATTATTTGAGCATAGAACGGGTGGCAATCCACTGAATGCCAAGGTAGTTCAGCGAAATTGGCCAGCCCACGGTTGCGCAGGAACTCACCTACATCAGCAGGGAGTCCATCATAGAAAGCGGCGAAGTTTGCCAGAGCTTCCATGGCGCACACACTAAAGGCAAGCACAAGAACACAAGCGCAGGGTAGACAGAGAGCACACACACACAAATCACGCAAACGCAATAGCGATTAATAGCGAAATGAAAAAGGTTACGTAGATACTTGGTACCAAGAAGCAATTAAATTCATGAATTATCGCACGATATTGAGCTAATAACCTCATAACTTTGGTGGGCATGCAGGAGCGGAATCGATAAGGCAGGGCGGCTGTTAGTCATAATTATATATCAAAACGTGGATATTTACAGACTTATTTTATTAAATACACAAAAACAAACGAAAAGGAAATGCAAAATATGCGGCCAATCCGCGGAACGTTCAGTGTGGTTCGGATGCTTGTTGATACGACCGCAGCTTTGAACCATTTATCACCTTCGGTAGAGGACTTCCGGTCAAAGTAGTCAACCGAAACGTAGCTGGGCCTACTTGTTCAGAAATCCGGTAGGAACCAAACCACCGTAACTTGAATTTTCCAGTAGAGCGATTCGATTTTGCATTGTAAAAGAGTACAAGTTGCCCCACCGAAAAAACTGGAGTTTTCAGATACCGGTCATGTGTGCGAGCTTGTCTTAACTGTACTTCCTGAACAGTCAAAAAACTTTGCCATCGATGCTCATCCAGTTCTCTGAGTGTATCCAACCAAAATGACAGAGATTCTTCAGGTAGTAGTCTCTGAGTGATGGCTACACGTAAACTTGGCACAACAATCTCCATTGGTGCTATGGCTTCCAGTCCATAAGCCAATTTGAAAGGTGTTAGTCCTGTTGCTACCTTGTAGGTAGTCCGGTACGCTCATAATACTGCACGTAACAGTTGATCCCACCTTTTCGGTGATTCCATAATCAGTTTTCGAAGCATATTCAATAGGGTTTTGTTTGTACTCTCAGCCAAACCATTGGCACGAGGATAATAAGGAGAACTGAATTTATGCATTATCTGAAAAGAATGGGTGAGTACTTTCATTAAATTGTTCACAAAATGCGTGCCTTGATCTGTCACAAGCTCTAGTGGCAAGCCAAAACGCGGGAAAACATCTTTCATTAGACACTTTTCCACCGAAACAGCTGTGGCGGACCTTAAAGCCCATGCTTCTGCCCATCTGGTAGCATAATCTATACACGTTAGAATATAACGATTATTACTGAGTATGGCTAGAGGTGTAATAGGTCCAACAAAATCTAGGCTCCACTTCTGGGAAGGCTCCAACGGCAAGACACGTTGGAGAGGGAAAAAAATGGTGTTGTAGAGGCTGTTCAGACCGTTGACACGTATCGCATTGTTTGACAAACTGAGATATATCCCTGTACATAGTAGGCCACCAAAGTCCACCTTGTAGAATTTTCCGGTGCGTTAATTCTGCTGCAAAGTGTCCACCGGAAGGAATTGAGTGAGCCAGAATAATGACTGAGTTAACTTCATGCGGAGGAATACAACGAAGTAAAATTCTAGTGTGATCCATATAGTATAATTCTCCAGCAATTAACCGGAATCTGTGACTGTATACTGCAATCTTTCTACGCATTGCAGGAGAGGTTTGCGCACGAATACATCCATTAGTAAGAAAAGTTAATATCTGATCATAATATGTAGATGGCATAGGTGGTTCTGCATATTCATCATTAGTTGGTTCAGTAACATAAATCGTTGGTGTGGTATCATCTACGCCGACCGGGGCTTCACCGAAATCCAAGCGAGAAAGGAAATCTGCTAATGCATGTGAATTGTCGGGCCAATGGATTACTTCAAAATCAAATTCTTGCAAAAGTAGAACCCAACGCACTAATCGACCACCTAAATGCTATTGTCGTACCAGATAGACAAGTGCAGCATGATCTACATGAAAAGTAAATCTACGGCCAAGTAAATAGTGTCTGAATTTCCTTACAGAATACACTAAACCCAGACATTCTCTTTCAGTTACAGAGTAATTCTTTTCTGCAAGAGCAAGTCTTCTACTCGCATAGTAAACAAGCCGGAACCACTTATCAGTTTGTTGCATTAACACACTGCCGATGGCGATATCTGATGCATCTACAAAAACATGAAATGGGCATTCCTAATCAAGTGGTTGTAAAATTGGGACCTGCGTTAATAAACACTTTAGACGATCAAATGCTGTTTGACATTCTTGAGTCCAATCAAACTGTTTAGGAGTACTCGTGATTAAACGATTGAGTGGAATGGCTAAATGAGCGAGCCACCGTAAATGATGACCATGCCATCTCACTTGACCCATGAAACGCATTACTTCCTTTGGTGTAGTAGGCACAGGTGCTTCTAACACAGCTGCTACCTTATCTGGGTCGACTTGTATGCCCTGTGCAGATACAATATGGCCAAGCAACTTACCACATGAAACCGCAAACACAGATTTGTTAGGGTTCAGACAGAGTTTGTATTCTCTGCATTTCTCAAAGCAGCACCATAAATGGAACAAGTGTGCTTCCATTTTACCGAATAACGAGAAATCATCAAGATATACTTGCATAAAAGAGGTCAGATAAGGGGAGAATATTTCTTGCATACACCTCTAGAAAGTGCTGGGAGCATTTCTCAATCCAAAACACATAACAATACAAGCAAAAACACCCCAATTGGTAATGAACACTGTTTTTGGTATGTCTTCCTCAGCCATTTTGACCTGATTATACCCATTGTATCCATCCAGAAATGAATACATTTCGTGCCCTGCTACTCTGTCAAGCATGGTGTCCAGAAATGGAAGGGGAAACGGATCTAGCACCGTAGCTGCATTCAGTTTCCGGTAATCCACACATATGCGTAGCTGCTTATTCTTTTTAGGGATGATAATAATGAGTGATATCCACTCAACATGCTCTACTACTACAATGAATCCAACTTTTAATAACCTATCCAGCTCTACCTTTACCTGTGCTGCATAATTCGGATTCATCCGGTAGCTGGGTTGTTTGATTGGTTTGGCTTCCGGCTTCAGCATGACCCTATGTTGATAAATGCGGGGGTCCAAACCCTTCATATCCTTGTAATCCCATGCAAAAACATCAGCGAACTCACGAAGTAACTGGATCAGATCTGTTTGAAATACTTCAGGTAAGCTTTCCTTTATCTTGACAGGATGCAGATTTTCTTCATTTCCTAAATTATAGGTGATCAACTGATCTTCTAGAACATAGAATTGTCGGGACTTCTCTGTAACATCAGCTGATTTTAACAATTGTTGTAGATCAACGTCATCTATAGCAGCAATATCTTCTTTCTTGTCTTCTTCAGTCACAGGCATCACCGTACAAACTGTTGGATTCCAATTATCTACAACAGATTGTAGATCAATAGTTCCTAGGGAGATCAAATCAATATTATTCTTCAAAAACTCTTCTTCTTCATCATCTGACAAACCATCTAACATATGAACTGGTTCTGCAAAATAAGGTCTAGCATGTAATTCACAAGGCTGGATAGCATCTAACTTGACAACATATTTACGATTATTGTCCTTGAAAGTGAGTTCCTATGCGGACCAATCTTGTATTACCTTGGCTTGTTTCAACCAAGGACGGCCGAATAGTAGGTTATAATCTAGGCTAGACTTTGGTAGTTCTAAGACGACAAAAGTCATCTTAAATGTTGTACGTTGTAAAGTTATGGGAACATCTCATACTAGTCCCACTGGGTGGACTCTGGACTGATCAGCCATCCTTACAAAAAACTGGACAGGCTCAATTTTCGTCCATCCTAACTTTTTACATAGTGCGGCAGTAGCAATGTTGACACCAGACCCTCCATCAATTAGTACTTGATTAATTTTATGATTTTTGTACCATACCATTGTGGTCGAGAAAGGACACTCAAGCTTGAGTACCATTACAAAGCATCCAATCGATTCAAATGAGAAGATATCAATATGCTTAACATTGTGGTGAACTCTTTCCATAAAACGTTGATTTATAAATATCTTGATTAATACATGAAACCCTATATCTTTATGTGTATGTATATGTGACTATCTATGACCAAAAATTCATATTGACTTACCTTCATGAGTTAGAGTGACTCGTCTAATCATCACTTGCATGATATTAATGTCCCATGGTATTGAATTGATCTTATTGTCTTCACCTCCATAAGATTTTGACATCAATGCACTATTCATGTGTGCTCCCTGATTGTAGGTAGATGTGCTTGCATGTCGGTCATGGATGTGTAATATTCTATGTTCCCATATGAGCAAAACGTATCCATGCATGTACATATTAACATGTGTGTGTTGAGATTTTCTATGTAAAAAATGAGCATCAATGTATTTACGCTATGTGCATACATATCAATATATGTATATATGTACATTAAGTATGTGAGTGTTTATGTGTATTCGTGCTTGAGCATTAGTACCAATGCATGCATTTTAATGTTAATATGTAATTGATGTGTGAGTATCTCTTTGTATGCGTGCGTAATGCTGCACATCAAAGTACAAATTACTCAAATATATTACATTCTAATTGAAAGGAATTCTCGTCTTTTTTTGGAAGTAAGAATGTAAAATACTAACGTGGAAGCAAGAACTAGAAAGAAGAGAATCGCTGAGAAATAGGGGATTTATGTGGCTCCCGCTGAGGACATGAGGAGTTTTTTTCCAAATGGGAACAACGATTTCATGAAGAATACGGATACTGGAACGTGGAGAAGCTGGGGGGGATTATCATTGATTCTATGATCGGAGTTTCTTTCTCTGATGGTTCAGGGATCTTTAGTCTGCAGTTTTTCAGAGATAAGCAGAGAAAAAGTGGAGACGAGGAGGCATGTTGGCATGCTTTTCATACAAATTTGGTGCTGCGCTGGCAAAAGGTTAAGAGAATAAAGAGGCACGCCGTTCTATGGGCACTGAGGTGAATCATCACTCGAAGAGGGCAATTACGGAAGACGCAAGAGGTCCATCTCTGATGCAGCTGATGGCTAATCATAATCAAATACTGAGACAAGTCAGAGGAAGTATAATGTTCTTTTCTGCAAAAGTATGAACATTTGCTTACGAATTTGCAAAAAAAAAGAGATCTCCATCGGTAGTTATTTTGCATCCTTATGATCAGCTTTAATCTTTTATTTCCTGTATCTGCTATATATGATATGTGTCTGCATCTTGCATGCTGTCTATGCCTGGCTTTACTTTTGAATTGTGTCATTCAAAGAGCATTTCCTGACGTTTAAAGTTTATCCTAGTTGTATGCAGAATCTTAAGACGGAGAATGTGAAACACATCACTCGAATACAATTGAGCCGTGCTTACGCCATGATTGATGTATAAGTATTGTGCATGGTTATTTTGTTGAAAAATCAGAGGAGGCGATTAAACTGGGTGTTGGTGGATGATAGAGACTTCTCTGCAATTACGGTTTCAGATTCTTTTGAATGGCAGCTTACTTGAATGAATTCATAAACCGAATAATCAAATCATGTTCACATCAGATGGGCAGTACTAAGATCTTCAAGAAAAGAATAGAACAATTTTACTTCTTCAGGGGAAAAAAATGGTTGCACTAATTGCTTTACGAGATCAATATTTTCTTGATCAAGCATGGTTGCATGTGAGAGTAGCAGAAACATAGGCCTTCCAGGTTTTTTCACGTTAATGAACTACATTTTTTTAGATGTTCTGGTTTTTGCTAATGATAATTTCTTGGTAAGTGTGTTTGATGCTGAAGAGACATATCTGATCCCATGTGCTGCATTAATCTGGGTAGAGTCTGGCTTTGATTTCTTTACTATACGTTGTATGGGTGCTTCTATGATCAATGTCGGATTACATTTTGCAATGCTTATATATATAGAGAATAAATATGTGCTGACTACGATTTCAGTGGTCTTAGTTGCTAACGTTAGTAGGCTCCTGCATTTGACTTTTCCCTCGATTAAAAGTGCCATAGTGGATCCCATGTGTTACAGTACTTTGGAAGACTCCAACGATTAGGTGTTTGGGCTTGCAACATGCGGTTGACTCTCCGCTCTATTATGCTATTGAATGTATACACCAATAAATTATTATATTTGAAGTGATGTCATCGGGAACCTACCGTAGTGCAATTTAATACCTTTGGTGATTTTGTTTGACTACTGCACTGTAGAAAACTGGTAAGTCTGAAACGGAGTTTTTTTTTCCAGAATGAAAAACACTGAGATGCTTTATGCAACCCTCTTCACCTTTCTCTGTTTTTGCAGATTTGTGCATTTTCATACTTTCGTATGTGGTGCAATTTAGCGCAATGATTAACCCCTTTTGTGTGCATATAATACTTTAAATTCAATATATATAGTTGGCAATGAGTTACTTTGTATATATCGTATAAGACTTTGTATATATAGTATGGCAATGAGTGACTTGGCGCAGTAAAGTGAATAAGCCACTGTTTTTTATAAGAGAAAAATGGTGTAGGAAAATGGATAATTTGAGATTGTCTGAAACACAACCAATGAATTGCACTAGCAATTTCAGACTGATTGCCACACATGGACTTGCATTTACTCTCATTTCTCATTCTGTCAAGGTTTGTTTTTGCGGATTTTAGCCACTTCAACGATTTCAAAGGTTTGATTTTGTACCTTGAAGAACAATCAGCTTTAATACATCAAGCTTCTCGATCAGCCTTTAGAACTAGTATTTTGACCCATTTTTGAACAGGCATTGACTCATGCATAAATAGGGTGTGTCTCTATAACTCCTCATTCGAAAAAGTGTGCAAGCTACAAACCAAATTGGGTTATAAGATTAAAAGTTAAGAAACTAGTGAGAGTAAACTTGAGAATATCAAAGAATTAGGCTATGCCTATGTGGGAGTTATAGCGACGATAAGGATTGAACTATACATTTTTGCCTTAAAAGAAGAAGGGATACCATTCATCCTTAAACCTTATGGCTCTTAATAGCTGATTTTGATGAATCTTGGAATTTAAGAAATAAAGGACTCATTTTCTTGAGTTTGCTTTCATATACATCTAGAAATTTTTCAAACCGAGTTAAGTACACTTTCACCCTCCTTTTGAAGAACCCCGTGACACCGTAATCAATGGGACCGAATGATCCACTGTAGTGTCAGTTTCTGGTTGTACTGTTGCTGTTGCTAGAATGCAGGCAGACTCAGTACTAAACTGTTGCTGGAATTGTTGGCGGACTCCTGGTACTAGTGCAAGTAACTGTCCAAGAGGAAGAGTAATGGATGCTTTAGATAAGATTTCCCATGCTTGGTTTACTTGACTTGTTTCTTTCACCGATTCTGAAGAGGATGCGTCGGTTACTGGAATTGACTCTTGCTCCTGTGCAGTTTCCTTTGACAGTGGAACTTGTGTCACCGGAATAGGATCTAGGAACACTGGAGGTTCTGTGGTGGTCCATTGACTAGCCTTGTCATATGTTCTTTGCTGTTCTAGGATGCCCGGTTCAAATATTTTAGCTGCTGGTTGTAACGGCCTATCGGATCTGGTCTGAACTACTACAACTTGTGTTTCTATGGGTGTAATCTGAACCATATTTGTCATAGGGTTCTGGTGCTCTTTCTTCCTCTGATCGTATTCAGCTGCATCTTTACAAAATCTTCTAATATGGCCAAATTCACCGCAAAAATGGCAACGAGGTGGTGGCAAATTAGTATTTTCCTGTGCTTGTCCTGCCTACCAACGGTTTGCATTGTAGTTATTATTTCTCTGTCCTCTGTAATTTCCGTATCCCTGCTGCTGGTTGTTTCTCATTTAAGGAGGTACATAGTGATTGGCAGGCTGCCCTAGTTTAATTGCATTTACTGTTGCTGTTCCCTGTACTTTGGCGTTGTATGCACAGTTTTCCGTGGAATGTCCTGTCGTATTACAGATAGCACAAAACAATTGGTTGAGGGCACAAGTGGCACTGGTATGCCCTGAATTCTTGCACGTGGTGTAGTACATATGTCTGGTCGGATCTTCTGCAACATTTTTACTTGCCTTTAACCATTCCAGGTCTTCTGTAAATCCTCCAACCTTGTTTTCTAGCTGCAAAGCCATTGCGATCACCGCATCTAGCGTCATAGCTCCCACATAGCGTATGATCATAATCTGTTTAAGTTGCGAAGTCAAACCATTGATAAACCATTGAGTGATGACCTCATCCGGTAGGTTGGCATGTGCTGGTGGTAATTGCCTCAAATGCGTTCTGAATAGGGTTGCATATTCCTGCACTGTTTGATTCATCTTCTGTCTATTGTTTTGCAGGTAATCGGAAATTTTGGCTGGATTCTTCTTTAGCCTGAATCTCTGCAAAAATGCGTCCCTTACTGCTTCATAGGTGCCGAAATGGTTAATATCATATTCTGTAAGCCACCTGGTGGCTTCATTAACCAATGTAGACTGGAATACAATAGCTTTATACGCCGGATCAAGTGGATGATTGAGCACTGCGTAACTTATCTCAAATGTGCATACATGAGCGTCTGGGTCATCACCTGGGAATCCACCGAATTTAGTGTACGTTACTCCTGTTGGAGTCGGCCGGGGTGGAATAGATGTTGTTGTTGCTGCTGTTGTTGTTGTTGTTGTTGTTGCCCACTCATTGTGCTGGCGGTGGTATTGTGACTATCTTCTGTATCCTGAGGCTGAATATCCGAATCGTCGGAATCTGTGCCGTCAGTCTGTACACTTTCTGGCTTGCCAATATCGTTCAGTATGGTTCTGATTTCTGTTCCGAACAAGCTACCTTCCTCCTTGGTATCAGATGTAGGGGTACTTACTCCAAATAGCGGTGACTGGACTAAAGATCCACCAAGAAATGGTAAACTATCACCGGAAGACTGTGAACTCTTGGTAACTGGTACCGAAATAACACCGGAAGGTGTCGAATTTTCACCAAAACAAGGTGCTTTTCCTCTTTCACTGATTTCTTTGGCCAAGACGTTTCTATCCGCAGACAAATTCCAATCTTGACCCAATGGTGTTAAATTAACTTTAGGCTTTGTCCTGGTAGACTCTGGAGTTACTATTTCTTCGATAGACTATGCCGAAATCACACCGGAATCTGTAAGAAATGTAGTACGTTCTACTGGAATACTATCGGGATCCTTATTGGCGTTCTTCAATTCCTTGAAAGCTGAGTTAGACTTATCTATGCTTCTACTTCTTGGAGGCGTCCTTAGCAAATTAGGTATCGCCCAAGACTGTTGGTTTCTTCTATGCTTCGGGTATGATTCACCGGAATGAGTAATCGGCATATACTACGTTTGCTATACTTTGCGTACCTTCTTTACGGTCGATTCACAGTCTATGACCACTTTAACAATCAATCAACGAGCACTCTTGATGCCACATTCGCACAGACAAATGACAACAATCTGGTGCCACTTTCCGCCAGTTAGCTGACAACACTGTTGATGCCACCTTCCCACAGACGGCGCCAGTGTTAAACGCGGTACTAACCATCAGAGACGCGTTTAAACAATTAGTGGGTTCTTGGGAGTGGAAGGGGTCTGCTAGGCAGAGGCCCTATGCTTGGTTTCCCAAAATAACCACTTCACACACAACCATATACTAGTGCTCAATAACTTTATCAAGAATCTATTTACGCTTTACGATCTTACTATCTATAATCGGACACTTCCTAAAGTATACCGAACAGATTCCAATTAAGGTACTTCTGACCTATAGCACTAGACTATTCAATATCGTAATACGGATATGATCATGATTAACTCAAGAAGTGCTTCGAACGCAAAACACTGTAACAACAGCGATAATACAGTGAGTCAACCTTCACCGAGTAGTTGCAGACAATCAACCAGAACCAAAGACACAGAAAGACTTAAAATTCTCAACACATAGTACTGAATGTAGATTCCTACACCGAGTAAGACTTACTCAGTGATCAGCGTACCATATAAGAACTAACGTAACACAACTCACAGTCATAACTTTTACGTGACAAAGATTCCGTACTCAGCTTAAGATGAACCTTATTGTAACTTAATCCTTACCGTACACTAGCGGATCTTCAACACAGACGACAACCAGAATATGACTCAGAGTTCCTAAACACACTACAGTACTTCACAGACTTCACTGACTAGACAGAGATTTACCAACCGAACAGGTATTGATAACCACACAAGACCGAGACGAGATTACAATACTCAACATTACCTAAATGCACAATGCTAAAACTGTCATTACTGGAGCACGGAGAATAAAAACTTACAGAATATCACAACAGAAAGGCACAATAGTACTCAGAGTTAACAGAACAGTCACAACGGCACGTCTCAGACAATCACCCAGACAGACAGTCTGGTGATTCCACTAACCGTCCCATAGTGTCTCTTTTTCATTCATTTATATAAAGATTACAAATATCTTGGTAACAACCTTTCGTACGTGCGGAAACTGAAAGGATTTTGTCTTTACACTTTCAATCTGGTGGCCGACTAACAGGCTCTAGAGCTCCTTGGGCGAAAATCTCTCCCCATGCTCCCTATGGGGATTGAACCCAAGACCTCCTCCTTCACAACCATGAGACTGAACCACTAGGCTAAGTGGATCACTTGAATATGAGAGCACATGAACTTATGCTTGAGTCTATTCTCGAGATCTTTCGCCATACACATGAGTGACCAAACAGTGTCCGATTTCAGATCTTTCGGAACCATCCGGACCCTTGGATCATAGACTTACTTTATTACAAAAAGCACCGAAGGAGAGAGCCTCTTGCCACACCAGACGTAGAGGGGTGGCCACCACATGCTTGAAGGACTTGAAGAACTCATTGGTGAGGCCATCAAGACCTGGACTTTTTCCATTGGGAGGAGCACAATAACCTTGATAATTTCGTCCTCAAAAATGTTAGCATCCAGTAGAGAGTTAATGTTCTGTGGGATTCTAGATTGAGTGATCCTTGAGATGGTTGCCATGCAGTCACGCCTGTGTGGGAGAGAGGAGTCGAGACCCTAAGAAGATGGGTAAAGTGCTCGACGATGATAGATTTGTTATCAACTTCTCTACTAGATTCGATCCCATTGTAATCGACCAATTAGGGAATGGATTCCCTAGCTTGTTTCCTTTTGAGGATGTTACACATCTCTTTCGAAGGTTTGTCAGCCTTCCGTGCCCACCAATCTTTGAACAATAATTGCAGTTTTTTCCTTTGAATCTCTTCCTCGAGTCTTAGTCTTCCCCTGATTTTCAAAAGCCCCTGTTGGCATTGTAGATTACCTTTGTTCACTTCTTCTTCAAGCTGTGAGAGCCTCCGATACACTGTTTCTCTTCTTTTTTCTCAGATATCTCTTATAGCCTTATGAGTCCTGATCAAAATTTGGTGAGTCCTTTCCACCGCACTTTTCCAACACTTAGCTAGTTCATTACAGTAGGCAAAGGCCTCTGCCCACACTAAGGAAATTTCTTGGTGGACAGAGGGGAGGGAAAACGACGTCTGACAAGCATGAAACCAAGGAGCTTTCCGAAGCATCGGAATCGATTTGAAAGAAAGAGTAATCAGATAATGGTCTGAGATGGTCAGGCGCATGTGTTGGGAAATCGAAGGAATACCCCACTAGAGGACCATATTTTGGTCGATGTAACATCTATCAAGTCTTGCTTTCCTCAGAGAGTCCCCCGATTGAAGATTAGACCATGAGAGACCCTTCATGTCTTTCACCTCGACCAGGTGGAGATGGAGCTTGATTTTATCCCATATCTCTTTCTCCCGACCATCAATAATTTTTCCCTTATTTCATCGGTCCTTAGGAAACTCAACCATGTTGAAGTCCCCACAAATCAAATCATTGTGTGAGAGGGAGTCAAGGGAGGCCCACTTATCGATTCTATCCACCTCTCCATTAGGGGCATACAATGAGACCACAGTGAACTGAATAGGGAATCTGATAGAGGCAGCAATCCAATGATGATTCTGATCTTCACAAGTCAACATCAATCTACCGGACCATGAGTGACTAATACCAATTGTAGCATCCCCCGTCCCCCTAGGGTGCAAAGTGGAGAACCAAAGGTGGTTCAGAGAAATGCTTTTAAGCTGTTTTTGGAGACCCTCTGCGTCATTTTTAATCTCTTGTAAGCATATAAAGTGGGGGTTGATGCACTTGTCTTTAAACCACTGACCAAGAATCGCCACTCTTGAGGGGTCAGACAAACCCCAGACATTTAGCGATGTGATTTTCATTATTGATGGTTGCCCTCTTTGAGGGGAGGGACCCGATCTTTTTTTCTTGTGATCTTCTTTTTTCCTCCCAGCTTCTTGACTTAGAATCCTACTCTTGAGGGGGCTCTTCCAAGGCATGCCCGATGGTTGTTTCCCTTTAAGCTTTGACTTTTGTTGTGGTAAGCTTGACATGCAAACCGGAAGATTAGGACCAAGGAAGGAGCTTTCACTGTCTAGGTTTTCTTCATTTCTAGTAGTGAAGCCTTCCCCTTTACTCATGGTGTAACCTTCATAGTTGTCTTCTTTGCTTGTAGACCACCCAAGGGTATTATCATCAAGGCCTTCTTCATAATGGTTATCCCCTAGGAGGTTGACCTCATTAATCTCCTTTTCTAGGTTACAGTACATGTTATTCGAAGGAGCAATGGTCGTAATGTTCCTTGCTATTCATCTTTCAGGGCTAACTTTCCTCTTGCGACTTACTTCGGTGAATCCTTCTGAATCCCTCTATGCAACACCAGTACCCTCTTCTTCCTCCATCGGAGGGGGATGACCCCGAGTGCCAACTTGAGGGAAGGGATCCCGGGCCCCATTTGGCTTAAGCTTGTTTTTATTACTATTTTGCTTCAGTGGGTAATCTTTGATCCTATGACCTTGTTGCCGGCAACAAAAGCAAGCATTGGGCAAATTCTTGTAGGTAACCTCCTGAACCCAGATCTTACCCTCTCCACAATTAATGGAGATCTTCGAGGGGAGGGCCTGATTCAAGTCCATTTCAATGCAGATTTGTGGGTGTCATCATGCATTGAAAGAATATTGAGCACCATCGTAGATTAACCCCCCAACATCCTCTCTTGAGGCCATCAGACAATCGATTGGTGAAATGATTTCTCAAAGAAATCCATACAGGAAATACGGCAGATTGGGAAGCTCCACCCATAGCGGGCAATGAAGAGGCTTTGAATTGTTGGAACAAAGTTTGGGGTCCACTTGAATAGGCATAAGGTGGACCGGCCCGCTTTCCAGGAAGTGGCTTGCATGGCTTGGAAGGCCATCTCTTCATTCCCAAACACTAGAAGCACGTGATTCATAGGCAGGAATTGACATTTGCACACAATTAGACCACATGTGAACCACTCCTTGCACAACCAAATTCTCACATTTTCTAGAGGGGGACTAGGGCCAAAGACTTGACCGATTAGACAAGTTTTCATCAGTTCTTCTTGCTTTGCCATCACAGACTCCTTGCATAAAGAAACCACTGGAGGAGCAACGTCCGATAGAACGGAATCCATCTCAAGAGGGCACTCGGACTGGGGAGAGCCACATTGCTCATGACCAACGAGAGCAAAAAGGTCGACATTCAGACAAAAACAATCAAAAGCTAACCAAAAAGTTGACTTAGTGCACCTCTAGAAGCTAGGATATACTTGAGATCACTATTAGCAACCACCATGAAAAGCCAACGTTAATGCATAGCGCTTTTATCTTTTCTATTTTTTCTCTCTTCTATTTCTTCGAATCTTCTCTCGCTCTTATTTTTTTTTATTATCTTTTTTTTATTATAAGCTTACTCCGAAGCCTAAATTCTCCTCCTTCTAAACTTTCCTTGAGGAAAGGCAGAAGCGAAGATTAGTGATACAGCACAACTCTTCAGCTTGCACGAAAAACGGTAGTCGATGAAGAGAAAAAGGGTAGTCGATGAAGATACTCGAACGCAAATCTTAAAGAGAGGAGTTGATAAGAAGAATGGCTTCAAGCACGCGATGGTCCAACTGAATATAAAAAGGAATTTTGTCTTGCGGTGCGCGAAGGCCCAAGGTGCAGTGTCGCGATGGGTCGATGAGTTGAGTTCGAGATGAGATCTCTCAATTTTTCCAAACAATATTGGATAAAGATCACCGGCTAAAACACTCCCCCAGGAGGCGTGCGAAGCTTAAACCCCATGATGGGGCGCAATGAACGATCGCGATGGGAGCGAAGCCACAATCGCAATGAAGAATCGCGATGGGAGCCAAGCCACAATTGCGATGGCTCTACAGAGGGGACCGTCGTGACGACACCATGAGCCCAATGATCGCGATGGTGCCCTTACAGCCAGTCCCGATGGCCCAGCAGCTTAGGCAACAGAGGAAAACCGAGAGTTACTTGACTGATGCTTCTAATTCTTTGAAGTGCTTCGTAGCTCCGCCGAGAAATCTGTCTTTGGTCTACTATCGCAATGTGTTTGTGGGACCATTGCCTCGTTTTCTCTTCATCGTTTACTTCAAGATCGAAGAATATATGAACAGATTCACGGAGCGTCAATGTTTTTTGTTTTTTGTTTTTTGTTTTTTTTAAATGGAGGTTCGGCCGAGGTCTATTCCCCTAACTTTAATTTTGAAATTGCAACTGTATAAGAAAAGGCATAGTACCCATGACACCCCTTATGCCACAACAACAAGGTTTACAAAATTGGCTGAGGTCCATTTTTGCAGTAGTTGTGACGGAGCATCAGTGTCGCCGAAGAACGTGATGTTGAATTGAGGACATTTTATGACAGCATCACAAGTCCTCCAAGCTTCACGACACGACCACTACTCGACAGCTTCCAACAGCAATGCTCCGGTTCCCATGTGCCATCCTTTATGGGCATTGGGTGGTAGTCTCTTAAATCTGCACGGGCGTTTTATGTGTCTCGATGCGGTGTAGCTCCTAATTTTCACTCCTTGCCACTTGCTCCAGCCTCTTGTACCATTATGTGTATGCTTCCGAAAGTGTTTAGAGGGTTTTTTTTTTTTAAAGCAGGTTTGGTTGAGGTCTACTCCCCGACTTTAACTTTGAAACTGCAACTGTACAAGGAAGGGCTTAGTTCCCATAGGACCTCCCTTATCCCACAAGAACAAGGGTTAGAGTCAAACCGGGAAGGACTTACAATAGAGGGGGTTTAAACTGGCCCAAAGACACTACACAAGTTTTTGCCTGAACGCATAGATTCCATGGCCCGAAGGCACCACATTTTTTCCATGCCCGAGAGCACAATTTTGTGGCGCAGCACAGGGGGGTTGAACCCATGTCCGCCCTCAAGAGGCGAGGGATCCAACCGCTAAACGAGGCATCTGGGACAATTTCAAGGGGGTTGGTAGCGTGACAGGATGTATCATGTAATTCTTGAGTCTTGAGTGTCGGCTTTAATGCTATCTGACCTTTTCCTGAGACGAGCATGTAGAGGATAGCTCGTGTTTCAAGCCTTGGAAGTTGGAATTGGGAAAGTGTTTGGGGAAGGATTGCAACTTGCCAGTCTTTGAAATTGCTTGCCTAAAATGGACATCAGAGAGTTTTTTTTTTTAATTTAAAGAGAGTTTGGGGTTAGCCTACTCTCCGGACTTGTATTTAAAAAAAAGAAAACAAAAATAGAGGTGAAGGGGACTAATGCGCACGGCATCATAGGTTCCTTGGGCATCTTTTGATTCCCATTTACATGAGCCGGGCATTCTAAGGGATGCCCATTTGTAAGACGTGGGCATCCCTTACTCCTAGATATACGTAACATTTATAATATGAGATGTGTGTTGAACCGTGTAAGCCGTCATTTTTTGATGATCATGTTGTGCTACTTGAAGCTGCAATAGATTGATGCCCAACCCAACCCAGGGCCACTCTTATAAATCATAATGATGAACCACTTATTACTTGAGGCACAATCTTCAGGCTTTCCCAGATGTGTATAAATCATGCATCTAAGTAGCTTCATGTTCAAATCTCCACTGCATAGAATTGTCAAACCTTTTGAACGAAAGGTATTTTCGTGTAACTTGTGGAGAATGTACTTCTTCATTGCTAGTTTTGAAACTTGGAGTCTACTTTGGTTGCGTACATAAGGCAAATGTTACATTGATTATTCTTGGACGTATGTGTTACATGTTTCAGACAACGGAAGGCTAAACTATGAGAGTCATGATATCAATTGCTCATCGACTAGTCAACTAAAGCTCACCTTCAACCATGATTTCATCGGCTACCTCCTATGTTGCCTATAAATTATCCATTAAGCTGTCTTTGACTCTCGATTTTGTAGGTATTGATGCCAAAAGCCATAACCAACTTTAATATTGTTGTATCTAATGGTAAGTTTGCATGTTGTAGGCCATGAACCGGAAACTCATATTTTTATCAATATCTCTATGAACCATGAGTAATAAACATCAAAGACACACAATCTTGCATAATAATCAACAATCTTGAATGTCTTGTATTACTTATAATGACATATAATCTGGAATGTGTATTTATTCCTTGCTATTTTAATACAAAAAGGATATTGTCGAATCGACTCCAATAGACTACATATTGTAATTCGTTGCACATTGTCTTATAAACGTTGATTATTCTACGGCCTAACACATCGTGTTATTCAAAATTATTATTTTCTTTTCCACAATATGCAACACATATTGCTTTTGAATGCATGTTTTCTCTATATATAGTGGAACTTTTCTCTTTAGTGTCCAGCTATGAACCTCTACACTTCAATGTCTAAGAATCTAGTAGATATCTTAAGAGGATTTTGTTGTAGAACCTCATTTGCTATTTTCTAAAATTTTTACTTGAGATAAGAATTTCAAAATTCGAGCTTTGGATAGGGACGTCAAAGTTAGTTAGTTCACACTTTTTTAAAATGTAAAATTAGCTTTAAATTACAAACAAGGAAAATTTACAAGAAAATTAGTGAGAATTACAAAGAAGTGTTAATAACCTTTATGTCCCATTTGTGAGGACCCACTTGTTTTATATGTTGTTGCCTTCTACAATGAACAGCTTGTGGTGCCCTAAAAAGGGGGAGACCTCTAACAATCCTAGAGCCTCCTACCTAAAAATTTGAGGGACTTCTCAACACACCACTCTTTGGCTGTTTGCCAAAGTTGAACACACATCATTCTTTCAGATCTTTATAATTCTTTGTCTTTAATTTCATTCCATAAAGGCACATGATCGGTTGTGCAAGCATAACTTTCTTCGAGCTAACTTGACTTCACAATAAAAAGAGGCTTTTTTAGGCATTATCAAGTCAAAATGCTCTTCGAACAAGAGAAAGAAGGGTCCCATGTCTTCTCTACCACTCATGGATCGTTTGCACCAACGGGGAGCACCTTAAATATTATTGGATTTTTACATTGGTCCATATCCACCTATCTTGAATTGGCCACACTAAAAGGAGTCTCTTATTTTTTATATGCGGGTGTCACACTTCCTTGGACTTGAATCCCCATCTCATGCATGTCACCTTGACGTGCCCGTTCTTGCTAATAGAGTAATGAAGTCCAAATTTCCTCTGATTCTCAGGGCATCTTCCATCTTGTTATTTGCACCTTGGAATCCTTGCAAGAGAAGGCTATTGGTGTTTCTGAGACCATCTTGGTCTACAAACTATCAATCTTATCCAAGCTTTAATTATTCATTTGGTCATTGTCTTTTTTGTCATGTCTTCTACATCAAGCATGCCCACACCACCCATCTCCTTCAAGGTAGATCATAATTTTTATTTAATCTTTGAATGCCGCTTCTATTGGGGTCCCTTGTCCAAAGGAAGTTTAGATAGATCCTTTCCAACTTTAGCATGTCCTTGTGTTTCAACATCAAATACATTAAGAAGTAGATTGCAGAAGAGATAAGGAACCTATTGATCACCATTGTGCAACCAACCACATTACCTTGCATACCCTTTGAGTATTGCCTCTTGTCATCAAGGTTGGAAATAACCAAATCCCAACATTGCCCAATGGAAATTCCAAAATGAATTTGAATGCCAATAAATCCAAATATTAAACTTTTGTAAAGCTCTTGACCTCGTTGAGAGGGTGAAAAGAAATTTTCATGTAGGAACCTAGATTTAGTCCTCAAGTGGTTGATCCTTGAACTAGTGGATTTACGAAAAATATCAAGGCAAATCAAGAACTGAAAAACATGCTCTATATTTCTATAGAAATGCTTTTGTGTCATTGGTGAAGAATCTAAGAACCATAGCATCCTGGGTGTGGGGGAACGAGCTACCCGATATATTCTCCAACTCAACTTGATTGTTAGAAAGGAAGTTAAGCAACAATAGCAAACAACAACAAGGCCAGCACGAAATCCTATCATATGGACCACTTAAGAAAGAAAGCTAGGTAGAGGTTGTTCTCAATCATAATCTGAGAAGAAGCATTCCCCATGATCATGGAATCCATTTTTATTAACAACATGACCATAGCCCATCTCCTTGGTGGATTGTAGGATAAATCCCAATCCACTTTGTTGTATTCTTTTTCAAAGTCAATCTCGAGAGAGAAAAGGCATTGGGACAACTTCTTTGGTCCATTCCCTCCAAAATTTCAAAGATTTCTTGCCATTCCTTTGATGAATCCTTTTTTATCTTTATTGATCCATGTAATAACATGATGACAATTTATGAAGATGAGAGGGTCTTTTAAAAATCGTGCTCCAAACAAATGTATTTCTTTCTTGGAAACTATACTAGACTATCGAATCTCTCAAATGAAACATAAATTTGATTAGAGTCCTTTGGAGCATTGATCTCAAGTGTTTGAGTCAAGAAAGAGTACATATAAATTTTGAGCATGAAGAGAAAACCTCCTATTTATGGAACAAGGTGCTTAGAAAAATACTAAATGATCCTAAGCCCTTATGAATTGGACAAAATTCTTTCTCTAGATCTTTACATTGGAAGGTGAATTGTGAGGAGATGTATGGATACAATCTAGAGATGAGCTGGTGTTGCAATAATCCTGCTCTTACACCTACCAATGTGACTTCTAGGCACCTTATTAGACACCTTTAGCTTCCCAAATATGCATTTAGAACCACTATGTGCCTTGGAGCATCATTGCCAAATATTTTTACCAAAACAAATAACTTGCACATAGAAACACTATGAGAAACTTGTTATTCTTGGACTTGAACCTCTCATAGAAATGTTATGTTCTCACCCTCTGATAACAATTGACCTTAGTACTTTTAGAAACATCTAAACTAAGGGCTTATCTATATTCCAAGTTATTTTACTAATTTAGAGTGAGTATACTCTCAGAAATAAGTTTAGGAACTTTGGGGTGTAATCCCGATATTTCGAGAAGAAGAAAATGTGCAGATAGAGATAGCTTGTTTGATTCATAACTCAACATCCAACGAACCAAACGAAGTGCAGTTTGATATGTCACAACTAGACTGATCAAGCTACTTAGAAAAAGTTAAATCAAGTAAAATAATGAAGTGTACATAGACAACTCGATCAAACAAAATCACTGAAATGAAGAGCTTGTAGCAAAGAACAAGAAACAGAGATAATCATGAACTAATGAATCCAATTGCATGTGTTAATGAATGTATGATACAAGGAAATGTAGCAAACTTATTCATGCATATGTGAGTTCAATGTATTCTCAACCATAAGGTTCAATGGTTCTCTCTTCTCTATCTTATCCCATGACTAAATCCACCTCTATTTATACACATAGAGAGGATTTGAAATTTGAATTTCCCTCACCAAAAATTATTCCTACACTTTAGGTGTCAATTGATTTGGTTCCAACCACCAAATTATCATGGTTCTTGGCTCCTAATATCATCAGATTCCTTCAACTAATTTCCCTTTACTTTTATCAAATGAGGTGAAGTCCATGACTTTTACAAGAGGTATTCATATGCACTTCATAAGTGATCCAAATGAATATATGAGAAGTCATTATCATTTGGTCAAGAATCTCGGCTTCCCAAATGCACCAAAAACTCCCTCTCAAACCGAAGATGCTTGAGTCTTCAATCCCTTGGCATCTCTTGTAATTCAATCATAGATTTAAAACTATTCAAATTGCTTCCATTCAATGATTTGTTCATCATATCTACACATTGCATATGAGTAGATACATAGGAGAGTTGTATGTCCTTACTCATAATCTTTTTCCTAACAAAATTATAATGGAATTCTATATGCTTGGTCCTATCTTGAAAGATAGCATTAGTAGCTAGATGAAGTGAACTCATATTATCTCGCAATATGTTCGGAGTGCCAAAATCCAACCCTAAATCTCTGTATAGGGTCTTGATCCACATAGCTTATTGTGTTGCATTTTCTAACCCCTTGTATTCAAACTCAATTGAGGAGAGAGCGACTATAGGTCTCTTCTCTGAAGACCAAAATATGAGCTTTTTACCTACAAATGAGAGATATCCTGATGTGCTTTTTCTATCATCTTTGGAACCTGCACAATCTAGATCAGTAAATAGCTTTACATTTAAATCAGATGTGTAGGTGTAGTATAAACCTTCATTTATTATCACTCTCAAGTAGCTCAATATTCTCTTTGCTCCATCCATGTGAGGTTTCCTTATTGTGTGCATGAATTGTCTAAGCGCACCTATTCCATAGCAAATATGAACCCTAGTTAGAGTAGCATAGTTTAAACTCGCAACTAGGCTTTGATAGCTTGTGATGTCTTCAATAATTTTTCCTTCATGAGCACTTAAATTTTGGTTGACATCCATGGGAGGACCTGGAAATCATAACTTTAATATACTTCCTTTGTGTAAGGAACATCCCTTGATCTGTGTAGACTACTTCCAATCCAAGGAAGTAAGTGAGCAATCCAAGATCACTTATCTTAAATTCCTCCATTTGGGCTTTGATTCTTCTAATCCCATCAGCATCATCACTTGTAACGATTATATCATTCACATACACACATCAATATATCATTTTAAATTTACTTGTCTTAATGAAAAGTGAAGAATCTACTTCGCTTGATTGAAATCCTTTTCCTACAAGAAGATAACTAGTATATGGTTCCAAGCTCTACGAGCTTGCTTCAATCCATATAAAGATTTCTTGAGTTTACATACATACTTAGGATGTGATTTATCTACAAAGCAAGGAGGTTGTGCCATGTACACCTCCTTAGAGATCCAACCATTTAAGAATGTATTTTTTACATCCATTTGATAGATGTTTCAATTCTTTGAGGTGGCTATGCTAATGAGTACTCTGATTATAGGCATCTTTGCCACAAGAGAGAAAGTTTCTTCATAATCTATTCCTTAGGTTTGAGCAAACCCATTATCCACAAGACTTGCTTTATACCTATTTATTGATCCATCTAAGTTGTTCTTTACCTTGTAGATCCATATGGCTCCAATGATCTTCATGGATGGCATCCTAGGAACCAATTCCCATGTCTGATTCTCTTGAAGAGAATCTATATCTTCTTCCATTGCTTCTCTCCATTCTCATTTCTTCTTAGCTTATTCAAATGTTGATGGTTCTTCTAAGTTGATATTCTGAGCAATATAAATTGTGTGCTTAGTGACGAGAGAGGTGTCAAATCCATACATTTCTAGCTTCCCTTTTTCTCTAGTTGATCTTCTTATTGTTTGTTGAGAAGATTCTGCAATATCTCTCAACTCTTGCATCTTTGATTTACCTTTTTGTTCAAAGCATTGATAATCCTCCTTGGTATCTTTTGATGATCATCATGATCACTTGATTCTTTGTGTAAGTGATCACTCCCCTTTTGCAATGTTGGGATGTCATCTAGGTCAGAAGGTAACTTGACTTTCCTGCAATCATCTTCAAACCAAGTGTTGTTCTCATCAAATACAACATCTCTAATAATAATAAAACCTTTAGTTCTTGGACTATATAGGGTGTACCCTTTTCTATTTAGATCATATCCAATGAACACACATTTCTTAGCTTTAGGATCTATTTTACCTCTAATTTGAGATGGAATGTGTACATAAGCTATGCACCTTAATATCCTGCAATGATCAAGGCTAGGTCTTTTTCCATTCCATGCTTCATAGGGTTCATCCCATCCAATGCCTTTGATGGGAGTCTATTGATGAGATAAGTGGTTGATGGGAACAATTAGAACCTTGATTGGAGTGAGTGCAGCAAGGAGATGGCCGTTGTATCAACTTGACATAAAAAATTCTTTTCTCAATGGTGAACTTCAAGAAGAGCTATTTATAAGTCAACCGATTGGATTTGAAGATAAAAAGCATCTAGATTTTGTTTGTAGATTGAAGAAAGCTTTGTATGGGCTGAAGCAAGCACCATCTACTTCGAATCAAAGATTGGTCGAGTACCTCACAAGGTGTGGGTATAGTCCAAGTAGTGTAGATCCCTCTCTCTACATGAAGAAAGAAGAAGGCAAGTAGGTATATATTTGCATATACGTTGATGATCTCATCATAACAGGAAGTACTGTTGTAGGAATACAAGAGATAAAAAGAAAACTCGGTAAGGAGTTTCAAATTTCAGATCTTGGTGAGCTGAAATACTTTTTAGGCATTGAGCTAGTCTATGGGAAAGATGGAAGCTACTTGACGCAAAGAAAGTACCTGCTAGATGTTCTTTTCAGATTTGGAATGAGTGAATGCAAACCACCCACTCAACGTATGGACACAATGGAGATCAAGAGATAATCAATGAAAATAGAATCAAATCCAAAAAAGCTAAACTTGAAGAGGAGTGGCTACTCAAAGTAGTGGAAGAGTTTTGGAGAAGAGCTCTGAAACTCATCATGAGAGTTTTTAGATCAAGAGAGAATCAATCAAAAGAGAATCAATCAAAAGAGAATCAAATCCAAAAAAGCTAAACTTGAAGAGGAGTGGCTACTCAAAGTATTGGAAGAGTTATGGAGAAGAGCTCTGAAACTCATCATGAGAGTTTTTGATCACCTGGCTATAAAAGAGGCAAGGGAGGAAACTCAAGGATAGAGGAAGAAGGCATGGAAGTCCCCTTGTAGCTAGCTCATTTGGTTTGAGTCATTTTGTTCTCTTCTCTCTCATAGACTATGTCCAACCGCGTACCAATTTCTAGGTAGTGTACTTGTGAGAGTCATATCTCTCAATATATGTATCCAAATTTAAATTTTAAATATTCCTTGGAAAGCTTAGATTACTTCCTCTCTCTAGAATAGTTTTGAGAAATATTTTATGCCCTATGAGTTATTCAAATTTTAGTGAAGTCCAATTTTTAGCTTAATTGAGTGGACAGGTAGCCTATTTTGAGGCAAAGAGTTGCCAACCAAAAAATACTCCAAATTGAGTGTCTGATAGCTCATTTGAAAGCTACACGTGTCTAGTTTGAGTGACCAAAGTTTCAAGTCCATTGGAGTTTTGCGTTGGTACCAGTTTTCATTTGAGGGTTCAATTGTTGGCAAAATTCTTGATCGTGAGAAGGTCTTCTACACTTTCCACTGCGAATAAGAGAGGAATTCTCCAACAATTCTTAGGAGGAAGGGCCCAAATGACCTGAAATTTGTAGGACCATTCATGAGGAGTCGAGTGGAGACTCCACTTTTAATTCAGCCTCCTCAACAACTTGGGAAAGGAACCTGTTTTTTTCTTGAAATTCTGGAACATATCCATAGCAATCATATGTAGCTCAAGCTCTTTATAGTGGGTGCATTTCTCCATGGGTTTTAGGAGCAGCTCCCTCTCATCCATAAGAACCTGTTTACAACCAAGAGATAAATTAGCAACATCGTTAATGAAGAAAGGATCCACAATGTCCTGCCCAAACATAAGGCTATTCCATGAGTTCAAGCCTTTTTTCGTGCACTTATTCCTCTTAACTGTCAATGGAGAAGCCTGTTCAACATTCACCCATCCAATCCATAATGAGTCCTTTGACAAAACCCAGAGATTGGAAGAAAACACTGGATTTAATGTATAACCCTCTTTAACTTTCATCCAGACATAGAAATACCTCTAATAATTCCTTGTTCAATCTTATCTTTGGTTAACCATCCCAGATCATCACTAGAAATAGCAAACAAAAGAGGAGCAAGGGGACAACCCTGTCTGATAAATCTATAAAGATTGAAGGGTTCAAAAATAGAACCATTCATAGCCACCCTAGAGTTGGCATTACTTAGTGTTTTTTTTTGTAATCTCGATCATGCTCTCGATGTATTCCATGATATATAGACAAACTCTCTTCATTAAAAGGAATTAATCTGGAAATAATATCTGCATATTCAATACGATTTCGGGCTACTAACCATTTCCAAAGTTGATCACAAAAAGTTCCTGACAGATAGTTAAGTATTTCACTGATTATCATCTTTGGTAACATTAGAAAATATCTTCTAATGTTCTAAAATAACCTGTAAGCAGTAGTATCAATTATCAATGTATTGTCCGGCCCATACTCCACATTCTTGTCCCAAAAATGAGCCAGTTTCTCAAAATGGATTGAAAATTTTCAAAAACAGTATTCCCTCCCCAAATATCCATAAATTTCCTCTAGAACTCCAAGAAGATTGTATCAATACATTTGTTGACCTCGTTTAGATCATAGGCATCCAAATCCAGACATTGAAATGTTCAAGGCACCATTAAAGAAAAGCATTATTGTTAAAAAAGGCCTGCTTACTTCAGATATTCATAAATACTTCAAGTTCTAGAATCAGAGCCCTAGGTTGTAAATCCTTGTGAATAGGTTTCAATTCCTGTATCTCCTCCTCTCTTATGCCACATTGAATCTTTGGAGGGTCCCTTTCTATCTCAATAAATTCTGGCTCCATTATCACATGATCCAACCTCTTTCATTTTTTGTCTTGCCTAGTATTTGTTTAGGCTCTTGATTGCCTTTTGGTGTAAACACTAGTACACAATTAGTTTGAGTTGAAACTGATACTTTCTACTCAACTGTTGTTGCAATAAGATCCAATTTTGATGATGTAATACAAATTATGCTCAATTACCAAAATAGGTATCGTATATATGTTATGAAAAAGGATCTCTTGATGTTTACAAACTATACCTCAATAAAAAAAACTTTTGTCATTAATATGAAGAAGAAAGAGAATTGAACCAAACATAAGTCATATAAAATCTAATGGGAGTACCTCAATCTTCTCTTATATATAAGTTAACGATGAACTTCCGTTTAATGGCTGAGATTGGGCGATGCACATTTATATGCTCCAACCTATAGATGAAGAAGATAAAAAAATATTCCATAAATAGAACAAATGCTAAATGTTTCGTTTGTATAAGAAAAATAAAACAAAATTCTTTTATTAACTCTCAAAAAAAGGGTTGCGAGCATCTCAATGCACGCAAGGAGCCATTTGTTCTCTTTAAGCCCATATGCAATGAAACAACCCCGTTCGAAGTCCATAAATAAGGCTCTCCATGATTTACTTTACATATTCAGAGAGAACACGGGTCGAGATCCTTACGGTTGCATCCGTGGGCTGGTCACTTTTTTTTTTTATAAAGGAAGTTCGGCAATAGCCTACTCTCCCGGACTTGAATTAAATTAAGAAACAAAGGTACAATAGAAGGGGACTAGTGCCCACGGGACCCCCCAAATCCCACAAAGCAGGGGAAGCTTGATTGAATCTTAGGTTGCATTACAGAGAAGGTTAATCACCCTCTCATCGCCCTCATGCGGGGCCCACTTGGGTTTGAGCTTGTTGTTGATCAAAAGGAGGACTTGATGGTGCCTGAAGGGGAGGGATTTCTTACTGTTAACAATCCTTTTGCCAAGGAGGAATAGTGATTTCTCAATTGACCACTCCCTGGGGGGGTCGCCGAAGTTGAGAGCACACCTCTCCCGCCAAATTTTCCACAGGACTTCCCCTCTGATGGTGTTCCAGAGTGTCGTAGAGCAGCCGATCGCTTCTCCCAGAAGGACTTGTTTCCAGCTTAGCTGTTTTTGAAGTCTGATTTTCATTCCAACCATCTGCCAGATTCTGTAGGAGTTGGGGCAAGTAAGGAAGATGTGTGGGACATCTTCGATAGCCCGGTGGCAGCGTTTGCACCAAGGAGGGATCCCACAAAGTTTGCTAGCCTTATGGTTGGTCCAAATTCCTCGATGAAGAATTTGCCATAAGAGGACAGACTTCTTAATCTCTATAAGGGGGTGCCAGATACCCATGAATTTCATGTCCCACCGAAGCCGCGTCCAAGACAGGCACCACTTCTTGTTGAGGCTGGTCTGGTGGTCAGCCGTTTCTTTGATGTTCGGGATTTTGAGTAGGCTATTTCCATTGTGCCATTTGAGACCAAGCGAGTTCGGTGTGTCGTGTCCCATGAGAAGGCGAGTCTTGTGACGGTCCCATGCGAGGCATCTGCTTTGCAAAGTGTTCCATTCTTCGTAGGAGATGTTTATGCGAGGGTCAATATCCTTGAAGTTGATCCAGCTGTTGGTGTCATGTTTCCAGAGGTGTTTCCATTTTTTGAATCCTTTGTTCCATAACTTCTTGGCATTTTGAATGTTCCACGACTCCACACTCCGGATGCCATGTATCGGAAACCAGATAGAGTCGTTTTGTCTGATTCCGGCCGCCCACTTCCAGTCCTCACTAATTCTTGTGAAGCTTTTGACTTTATTCTAGCCCTTCCAAAGGGAGCACACGAGATTGGAGCCTTTCGGGAAGACGGTGATCGGGGAGAATAGCAGGGTCATGATGTCAAGATTCTTCCAGTTCGGGAACCCCATGAGGGCCAACTCATTCTTGTTTCTGAAGATCAGCTTGGCCCACGAGACCTCCCTATTGCACCCTAATCCAGCTTTTTGCAGAGGTTAAACATGAAGTCAATGCTCATATAAGCACGCAGATCACGAAGCCATCCACACGATTGAATAAGCACACCCAGAAAAATCTCTACGAAGCTATTTACCTATGTTCGTATACCACGAAATTATCTACGAAGCTATTTACCTATGTTCGTATACCACGAAAAGGTTAAAGATGAAATCAATGCTCATATGAGCACGCAGATCACGAAGCCATCCACACGATTGAATACGCACACTAAGAAAAAACTCTACGAAGCTATTCACCTATGTTCTTATGCCACTCTATGTTCTTATGCCTTCGCATTTACCTATGTTTTTATGCCACTCTATGTTCTTATGCCACTAGTTCTTATGCCATTGTTGTGGAAAGCTCCATAGCCTTCACACACAAATTAAGACGATTAACTAGCTAGACTCACCCTAGGGAGAGAGATTATGTTCTTATGCCACTGTTGTGCTCTCTCTCCCTCCCTTTGTGTCTCTATCTCTTTCTCTATCTTTGTAACTTGAGAGCTCTCTCTCTCTATTTCTCTCTCTTTATCTCTTTGTGTTTCTCACCCTCTCTCCCTCCCTCTCTCTTTGTGTTTCTGTCTCTCTCTCTCTCTCTCGAAGTTGGGAGGGATCCCTCTCTCAACTTCCACTGTAGGCTAGGAAGGTATCTCTCTATGTACATGTGCGTTTCTCTCTCTTTCTCTCTGCCTCTCTCGTCCTACATGCATGCTCAGCGGTGTTTCTCTTTGTATCTCGCTCCCTATATTTCTCTCTCTATATCTCTCTCTCCCTCTCTCTCTCTTTTCTTTTCCTCTCTCTCTCCCTCTCTCTCTCTTTTCTTTTCCTCTCTCTCTCTCTCCCGCTCTCAACTTGTGTTGCACGCTTAGAGGGGTTTTTCTTTCTCTCGAACTGTCTTCTATATCGTGAAGTAGGTCAAATGGATAAGGGAGGAGAACCGTGAGTTGCTTCTCTCTCTCGTCCTTCCTGTGAGAGAACATGAAAAGAAAAATGACACAAAAGTATATGTACACAATCATACAAGCACACACAGACTCACTCTCACACTTAATAGAAACAATACACACACTAATGTGAATACTATGAGAACCGAGTCACATACACTAAAGCAAAACACATATGAATTATATATGATGCATATGACTAATACACGAGATATATCCCACACCTGCACACCCATACATAACATATGCACAAACACTCATGCCATTATAAACAGTAAGACATAGAACATTAAAAACATAGGTACGAAAATATCCTCACTTACACACACAATCACATACATATAGGCACAAACATGGATGCACACATACATACCCATATTCCACATATGAGCATGTTTAGATACACATATATGCACATTTTGCTCATAGGTACACGTATTTATATCCTCACACATGGTCACATATGGACTCATCTACATCCATACACATATGACATATGCATAGTTTCACAGACATACACATCCATGCATATGCAAACCTAAAACACACATATATACCCACATACATTCACATCTAATACATATATATGAGTGCACACAATCACACGCATAGGTACATACCTATACATGTTCACATTGGAACATGAATATCCACATAGAGATATGAGCACATGAACTTAGATTTACGCATAGAGACAAGTTAAACACAGATCCACAAACAAATCACATTTACAAAACATAAACATATGGACATAGAACTCATAGGCATATGATCACATGCACTTACATTTATGCATAGATACAAGTTAAACACACATCAGAAAGAGAAGCAAATTAGAACATATAAACATATGGTCATAGAACTCGTAGACAACCACACACCGTTAACTTCCTTTTGCTTTTATCTCCAGCAGGTACAAAGAAAAATATCTTAAAATGTTTTAAAGGGAGATCAAAACATAATGAGTAGCAAGATCGAAGAGCTTTACATTGATTTAAATGTTCATTTTTTTATTTCTAGCTTTTCATTGAGGATGATAGAGTCCTCTCGACATTGGTCCCCACTAAATGTGGAAATCACTAAATGTGGAAATCATCCTCTGTGGGATAACTTGCAAGTTTAATTATGAAAGTATCAATGACCATTTTTAAATATTTTTAAGTATTTCTATATGTTATTCATATTCATCATGAATTTCTTTTGGTTGCAAATGTAGGTTGTAGCAAAAACTCAATTTTGAATTACTCAAGCTAAAACTAGAACCATGTTTTCTTATCATACAACTTTGAAAGTAACGTAGTATTGCTTATAGAAATCAATAAATTTTGCGAGTACAATCCTTCATATCTACTTTTTTCAAACGTATTTATCATATTATATAAACATTCAAAATCTATTTACTTACCCATTCATTAGAAAATACTACTAATTCCTCTATTGCATGCATATGCCATGTATATCCCGTATGTACTACTCAGTAGTGGTTTGGAGGCCACAACTAAGTTTTGTACTATTTTTGTTCTTTTCTTCATTTTCTTTATTCTTCATTAAGCTTTCTTTTTGGAAGCAACTAGTAGTGCACTACTTCATCTTTTCTGAGGGAATGGCTCAAACCCCTAATTATAGCTAATGATCTAGGTGCATGCACTAGTAGAAACTAGAATCTCACTAACTAATTTCTCTCATACTACAAATAGCCTATCTATATAAAACAATTTCTTAAGTCTACTAAGAGCTTATAATCTTGAGTGTCCTATCTAGATAATCAAGACGGCTATAACATGGTGATGAAGTAGGCTTTGCCCATCGAGTCTTGGGTGCAACTCCCATCTTGTCCATTGTTGAAGTCCATCTTGGGCTTTTTATACTTACTTGAGTGGCCAAGGTGATTTCAAGAATTTATCATGCATACTAAAGGGTGAAATCTTTATCCATAGCTATGTGCATGCTTCATTTGCTTTTGAAAAAGGAAATATCTCAAAACGTACCATGCTCTTATGCATGCATGTGCTAGAGTTTTGCCTTGAATTTTGATAAGGAAGTTATGCAAACGAGGCATAATTTATCAATCTACTCATGCATTATATGCTTTGAAATGTTCAAGATAGATGCATTATATCTTAATTCTCATATGTTCGTAAATCTGTTGAAGCCATTTCTCATGCTTCAATGATGAACACTCCATGATTGTCGTGTGAAAAAAGGGCATGACAAAAAGGAACTCCTTATTTACACCAATTATGATGATGTAATACAAGTTATGCTCAATTAGCAAAACATATATCCTATATATCTTAAGAAAAAACATTACTTGATGTTAAAAACCTATACCTCAATAGAGAAAACGTTTCTCATTAATATGAAGAAGAAAGAGAATTGAACCAAACAGAAATCATATAAAAGCTAATGGGAGTGCCTCAATCTTCCCTTATATATAAGTTAACGAAGAACTTCCATTATATGGATGAGATTTGACAATGAGAATTTATGTGCTCCAAGATATAGATGAAGAAGATTGCAAAATCACCCCATAAATAGAACAAATGCTAAATGGCTCATTTATATAAAAAGAATAAAACATAATAATTTTATTACCTCTCACAAAAAGCGTTGCAAGCGTCTGGATGCAGGCAAAGAGCCATTTGAGTTCTCTTTAATCCTATATGCAATTAAACAACCATCTTAGAAGCTCATAAATAAGATGCTACTCAGATCTTTCTTCTTTCCTCAAAGAGATCAAGGGCCAAGAGCCTCATAGCTACTTCCATGGGCTAGTCACTTGCTTTCTCACTGAGCTGGGCGTATGATGGTGCAAGATGGTTCTCAGGCTGACTGAGAGGGGGCTTAGGGGATGCTACTATTGGAGAAGAGTCCCATGAGGAATTGAGCACTCCAGAGGGGAGTCTACAATCCCTCTTTTCTAGAGGTTAAAAATGAAATTAATGCTCATTTGAGCACGTAGATCACGAAGTTGTCCACACGATTGAATAAGCACACTAATGGAGAGGAAAATCTCCGTGAAGCTATTTATCTATGCTTTGATGCTGATAATAGGAGATGGTTGAACTACACCCCAAGAGGGAGGATTAGGAAGTAATCCTCAACCATGGCTTTTGGGGCAAGTGGTTAGCCCATCACATTCCTAACCAAGAGGTTGTGAGTTCAATTTGTTACATTGGTATCAGAGCCCAGGAAGTAGGCTTGGGAAAGGTGGATTGACTAAATGGCATCTAAAAAAGGTGCTTGGGTATCCTCTATATGAAAGAGTACAAAGTAGTGCACGTCGCTTTCACAAATTAGCCTAAAAAAGATTGAAGTGTATCTCTCAATCCGTAGGTCGGATTCAGACATGTAAGATACCGTTGGGAAGCTCTCAAAACAAACTCTCCAAATATAATGAGATAACTAGAAAGTGAGAAGCACTTGGGAAACCATGGGTGGCACTTGATTGATGGTTCAAGATACCAAACATGGGTGAGAACACGGTTCAAGGTTGAGGTTGAGAACAAGGGCCCGAGACACCAAGGTTGGGAAAAAGAAGGTTCAAGACTCGGAGGTTGAGAGCAAGGGTTCAAGAGACCAAGGTTGCGAACAAGGTTCAAGAAACTGTGCGAAGTTGAGGACATCAATTCAAGGGTACCTAGGGAGTTCAAGGGGCTGATCATTTAGGCTAGAGGGATGCAAGAGCAGATCATTGAGGACAATGATTGACCAAGGGGGGGAAGAATGTAATAAACTGATAGGTAGGTGATAGTTGAACCACACCCTTGATAGATAGGAGATGGTTGATGTTGTCAGGATCTTGCTCACGCGCATACAGAGATTACAGACGCAAAAAAACACACAGAAAAATAGAGGCAACAAGAGACGAGACCGAACGCAAGATTGGGTGCAATCTCCCCCCATGCACTCTGCTTCGATAGTCCACAGAGTGCATGTATTTATAGGACTTTTGATTATGTCGAAAATAGTGGTTACATGAGGGCGGCTTCAAAAAGTAGGCGTGAAACTAAAAGTTAGTAACTTTTACAGAAAGCCATTACTTTGAATAACAGAAACTACGATCTACAACGATCCTTATTCTAACCATTACTTTTCTAACAATAGAACCTTCTACGCAGGTTTATTTACAAGCTAAATAATAATTATTCGGATTATTGATGTTCGCCCTTTCACGCCTTGCACGCTCCTCACGAACCTTCAGCTGCTATATCAGAAACATCAAAAACATATTAATACATTAATAATATAACACTTTAGCAATGCATTGTTCAATAATATACAACATGCCTCCCAGTTGACAAGCAACTGACCTCAGTTGATAAAATAATTCAACACTCTAACAATTATAATGCAGTGTCCAACATATTCCATGTTACAATCCAACAATGCATTGGCGATTCGATATTTCAATCCAACAATGCATTGGCTATTCTATATTTCAATCCAACAATGCATTGGCTATTTTATATTTCAATCCAACAATGCATTGTTCAACATATTCCATAAGGTATAACATGCCCCTCAGTTGAACAAGCAACTGACCTCAGTTGATATAATAATAAACATGGATGGCCAGTCACATGTTTCATCACTGAATAAAGAAAATAGGCATGTGCCATGCAAAAATACATGCATGGAAATGTTCATGGAGTTGTTACATTAATGTGTTTGTGTATGATATGCAAAATTTAAGTGGTCATAATGAGGTGTTAATTGTGTTTTATGTATCCATTGACATTCTTCAATAGAGTGATTTTTGTATTTAACCAAATATCGATGATATTGAGTACCTGTGCGTGTAGTAGTGACATCATAATCAATGATTTTCTCAGGAAGTAAGATTTCAGATTGTTCTTGAATTAAAGGAGGGTCATCAAGAAGTGGAGCAAGTGGTAAAGTTCCTTTAAATGGTTTAAGTAAACTAATATGAAAAGAATTATGAATGGTCCAATGGGATGGAATATCTAATCGAAATGAATTATCATTAATTTTTTCTATAATGCGAAACGGTCCATAATAGCGTGGTGCAAGTTTAATTTTAGGATGTTGCAAAATATTTTTGAGACATCTTTTAATTATTCGCAACCATACAAAATCATTTTCCTTGAATTCTTTGGCTAATCGTTTAGTATTGATAATATGTGTATAGCGCTCTTGACTTTTCCTAATGTGCTCGTGAACATCATGAAGTATAGAAATGTGAACTTGAGCAATAGAATCAACCATCGGAATGTCGATTTGGGTGAGGGACATGGGAGTGGGAAGCTTTTTACCAAAAACTATTTCAAAAGGTACACGACCAGTAGTGGTGTGTGAAGTGTTATTGTAAACAAATTGAAGCAATGGCAACTTTTCATCCCAGTTACTAGGATGATTTAATGAATAACAACGCAATAAATCAAGAATAGTACTATTTGTAGCCTCACTGTGTCCATTACTTTCAGGATGAAATGCAGAGCTAAAATCTATTTTAGAACCAAAATGTTGAAATAAGGCAACCCAGAAATGATTACAAAATGTAACATCACGATCAGATAACATTACTTTAGGAAATCCATGATGTGGAAAAATGCATTTAATGAATAATTTTGCAGCTTGAGGTGCAGTTAAAGTTTTTCTACATGGAATGAAATATGCATATTTACTAAACCTATCAACTATTGTCCAAATCATATTATTATGTGATGAAGTGATAGGAAGACCTGTGATAAAATCCATAGAGATTTGTTCCCATGGTTCATTTGGAATAGGAAGTGGCATTAATAATCCAAATGGTTTACCATGATGACGTTTGACACGCTGACATACAATGCATTGAGAAACATAATGTGCAATGTCTTTTTCCATGTGTGGCCAAAAGAAGAAATCTTTGCAAGCAAAAATGGTGCTTTGTATGCCTCTATAATCCATGTAAGATGGTTCATGCATTTCTTTAATGACAAAATCTTTAAAAGCTTGGGTTATGCACAATCGATGTTGAAAATAGAGAAAACCATTATGAAATGTATAATGTTCATCAGATAAAGATGCAGCATTGTTGAAGTCATGCCATGCACGTGAAAAATACAAATCAGATGCATAAGTGGAAACCATTTCTTGAAAAGAATGAATTTGGATGGCAGAAATATTATTCAAAACAACAGAATCCGAAGGAAAACGGCTAAGAGCATCCACTACAACATTAGCTTTACTAGGCTGATATTGTATCATGGGTTGGAAATTTTGAATGCATGATGCCCATTTAAGATGCCTATCAGAGATTAAGGGCTGATTTAATAAATGTTTAATAGCCTGTTGATCGGTTTTGATTAAGACCTTAGAGCCCATAAGATAGTGTTTCCAAATTCGCAAAGCATGCACAACTGCTAACAATTCTTTATCATACGTACTATAATTATGCTCTGAGGGTTTAAGCTTTCTACTCTCAAATGCAATGGGATGGTCATTTTGCATCAGAAGAGCACCTATTCCTGAACCACTAGCATCAGTAACAACATGAAAGGGTTGTGAAAAATCAGGTAATTGTAAAACAGGTGCATGTGAAAGTGCATGTTTAAGTTTGTCAAAGGACTGTTGTTGGGTAATTCCCCATGCAAATTTTATTTTCTTTTTCAACAACAAGGTAAGAGGCAATGCTAAATAAGAAAAATTTTGAACAAACTTCCTATAGAAACTAGCCAACCCAAGAAAAGAACGAACATCATTGACTGATTGTGGTGTAGGCCATTCTATGATAACTCTAATCTTTTTCGGATCCACATGCACCCCTTCACTTGAAATAATATGTCCTAAATATTCTAGCTTACGCTAAAAGAAATAACTCTTTTCAGGATTAGCATAAAATGTGTTCTCTCGTAACAAATGAAAAACTGTTTCAAGATGCTTTTCATGTTCACTATCATTCTTACTAGAAATAAGTATGTCATCAAAGAATACAAGAACAAAAGCTTGGTAATGAAGAAAAATATTGTTCATCATTCGTGCAAATGTAGCAGGGGCGTTAGTAAGTCCAAAGGGCATTACCATAAATTCATAATGGCCATTTTGAGTTCTAAATGCAGTCTTAAAAATATCACTTTGTGTCATACGAATCTGATGGTAACCCGATTTAAGATCAATTTTACTAAAGACATGAGCTCCTCGTAACTTATCTAAGAGATCATCTATTCGAGGAATAGGGTATCTATTCTTGATCGTGATCTTGTTAAGGGCTCTATAATCAATGCACATTCGATAAGTTTTATTCTTCTTCTCTACTCAGAGAACTGGTGCTCCAAATGGGGAAGAACTAGGCCTTATAAGTCCTTTTTGTAGTAGGTCTTTTACTTGATTTTCTATTTCCTTTTGATGTAGTGGGCCATGTCTATAAGGTGCTTTATGAGGAGGAGAACTACCAGGGACTAAGTCTATGCTATGGTCAAAGGATCCTCCAACTGGTGGTAGTTCAGAGGGATATTCAGACATAAAACAATCCTTATAAGTACTCATGAAAGGTTTATATGCATCTGGAAGTATATGAGTATAATCATTGATGACATTGACAAAAATAATGCATGAGTTGAATCCTTTCCTAAATGCACGTTTTACTTGAGTGTGACTAATCAATGGAAATGGCAGGAAATCATGCCGTGCAGAAAAAGTAATGATTTGACCTTTGAAAGCAAACTTAAAGGTATGAGTATGATAGTCAATACGTGGGTTATAATGGTGAAGAAAAGGCATACCTAGTATAACATCATAAGATTGCAAAGGTGCAATTAAAAATGTTCGTGAATCAACATAAGGGCCTATGCTAATCGTAACATCTTGCACTTCTCATGTTACATTATAATGACTACCTTGAAATGCAGCTTTCACTTTATACAAGGAAGGAAACGTTTGTAATTTAAGTTCCTGTACTAATGAATGTGAAATGAAGTCATGTGAACTACCATCGTCATGTAGAATTTTAACTAGTTTGTTATTTATTATACCCTGCATGCAAAGAAGAGAGTGTAGAGAGATATCGTTACCCAAGGTACTTAAATCCTTCTCCAGTGATTCCTCTGTCCAAACAGGAGGAATTTCTTCATTATAGACCTCCATGTTATGCAATCGAGCTGTAGCCGGTTTCATATGAAGAGGTTGCAATCTGCACCTTATTTTTGTATGTCCAGGTTTACCACAATTCCAGCAAGTGATTCGTGGTCGCTTCTGTTGGGCATTCACTGCTGAAGTTTGAAGGGTAGGTGGTTTGGTTGGTTGGAGAGATGAAGCAACGGGTGGAGTTGAGTAATTCGATTGTGGAGGACGAGAAAAACTAGGGTAAGATGGGGCATTAAAATTATGCTTCATAGGAAATGAAGGTTTAACAGGAAATGGTCGTGGATGTGGTTGTTGTAGACGGAGTGACTTGGTTATGGACTGGAATTCTTTTTCTGCATCATAAGCAAAAGATATAGCCTCGTTGAGGGTTGTAGGTCGTAGGGTGTGAAGCTTAGCTTGGATTCCCACCTCCAAACCATCTTCGTATTTCTGCTGCAAGATATCTTCTGATACAACTTCAAGCATTCGTACAAGTAGTAAATTTTGCCAGAACCGCTCTGTGTAGGTAGTAACCGTATCACCCTCCTTCCATGTAAGGGTCGTCCATGCTCGTCAAACATGCAAATGGTATTGAGGAGGAAGAAATGAATCCTTCACGTTTTCTTGAAAAGCCTTCCAAGTTGTTGGACGCTCCGTACTGTGCCGCAGGACATTCCACCAGAGTTGTGCTTTACCTACTAAATAGTTAGTGGAAAATTTAACTTTTTCACCTTCAGCATACATTTCATCGGTATAAAAATCATCAAACTGGGACAACCAAGAAAGTACTAAAGGCCCATCCTTTCGGCCATCAAATCGTAGAAACTAGTAGATTCTATTACCAATCTTTGAATTAGTAACATCAGATTGGGCAGACACAATAGCTTTTACTACTCTCGTAAGGTTGTCTTCCTCAGCTTGCATCTTTTGGAGGATTTCATCACGTTGTCGGATCTCGTTCTGAGCTCCTTGAAGCTCATGCCGCAAGAGCTCTAGTTGTTGTTCAAGTGTTGCCACAAGTAGAGGTGAATTACTGTAATCCTCCATGGTGCTCTTGGACCCTTGCTCTCAACCTTGGTGTATTGAACCTTCTTGTTTGCAACCTTGGTGTCTCGATCCCGTGTTCTCAACCTTGCTTGGTATCTTGAACACTCAATCAAGTGCCACCCAAGGATTTTGAACGAATTCACACTTCCAAGCTAGCTCATTGGAAAGTTCGTTCCGAGAGCTTTCCAACGGTATATTACACGCCTCAGTCCGACCTACGGATTGAGAGATACACTTGATTCTTTCTTGGGTCCAATCTTGAAATCGACGCGCGCGCCTTCCACAAGTAAGAAAGAGAGAGAACTTGAGTACAACTCCAAGAGATGGTGGAATGGTCAAAGTACTTCCCTTGAAAGTAGGAGGTTGTGGGTTCAAATCCTCCTACCTTAGGGACTCTAAACCTCTCTATTAACACTCAAAAATTAAAATTGCCTCGCGTGTAGCCAACGGTCGCCAAGGGAGCCTTGGTTGCCAATGTTGCCAATGTATTGCCTAAGTTATTGCCTAAGTTCTTTGCCTTAGTCGACGCCTTAACCAAAGACGGAGACGGAGATGGAGATGGAGATGGAGATGGAGATGGAGATGGAGATGGAATCGGAATTCAGAATCGCGAACAGAGAACAGAACCCTCTGTATTGACGCGTGTAGAGCTCTGATACCACTGTTGTCAGGATCTTGCTCACGCGCATACAGAGATTACGGATGTAGAAAATCACACAGAAAAATAGAGGCAACAAGAGACGAGACCGAACGCAAGATTGGGTGCAATCTCCCCCCATGCACTCTACTTCGACAGTCCACAGAGTGCATGTATTTATAGGACTTTTGATTATGTCGAAAATAGTGGTTACATGAGGGCGGCTTCAAAAAGTAGGCGTGAAAAAAGTTAGTAACTTTTACAGAAAGCCATTACTTTGAATAACAGAAACTACGGTCTACAACGACCCTGATTCTAACCATTACTTTTCTAACAATAGAACCTTCTACGCAGGTTTATTTACAAGCTAAATAATAATTATTCGGATTATTGATGTCCGCCCTTTCACGCCTTGCACGCTCCTCACGAACCTTCAGCTGCTATATCAGAAACATCAAAAACATATTAATACATTAATAATATAACACTTTAGCAATGCATTGTTCAATAATATACAACAGTTGAAGTACACCCTAAGAGGGAGGATTAGGAAGTAATCCTCAAACATGGCTTTTGGGGCAAGTGGTTAGCCCACCACATTCCTAACCAAGAGGTTGTGAGTTCAATTCCTTACATTCTACAACAAAAGTGTTGGGCGCCTTGGATAGCGAAGCTACCTTTCTACAAACTCACTCCCATTCAAAACCCACGGGCGATAGCCAACAACAAGCTTTTTTTCCCAAAAATGTTTTACAAAGTTTGATTTTCGAATTGGCGCAATTTCCGCGATGGATTTTTTCTTAGGAGTTATTTCATTAATGATGAAATTTTATCGTAGTTTTTTTAATTGATCGTAGCTTTATTGAAAAGCACTCATGGGCTCAAGGCTATATAAAGAATGGACATGATCACTATGTGATATTACTCAAGGATCACTCATCAAGCAAAGAGGAGGTGATCAAGCCAGCTCTTGGTGTTCTGAAGCTTTCAAGGTGAAGATTTGGTGAAGGAGAGGCTACTCTCTTGGAGCAAGAAGTCTTCTACAAGGTGGTGGTAACTATCTTTTGTGAGTTAACCTTATATTTTGTGTTTAGGGTTTCTCTACCCTAATCTCAAAATTAGGGTTGGTTGATTTATAATTTTGTTACACTATTTTGTGAGAATAAGGTTAGCTTCGTTGCTCATTCACTTCACACACTTAGATTATTTCAACATAATCTAAATTTTATATCATCATCTTCTTGGATATTCTTCCATTAGTGAGTGCACCACTTTATATGGTTGGGTAGTACTCCCATGTTGTAATTTGGACATCTATTTTTCAGTGAGTAAGCATTCATCTTATGTTCCCTATCCTTGTCTCAAGATCTCTTTCTTTCTTTATCTCACATATTATCTTGGTTAATTAAGTTGTGCATGCTCAAAAGGGTTTAGTATTGGAACGATCCTGGGGCCCCAAATTCCAACACTTGGTATGAGAGCATAATTGACATACACACTTAGTTAATATGATTGAGATTAGAATTGAGATTGAAGACAAGTTGGATGGATCTTCTAATTATCCCATGTGGAGTTTCATGATGATGAATATTTTAGTGACAAAGGATTTATGGAGTATTGTCAATGGATCCTTAGTAAGAACTAGAGGAGAAGGCGAAGAAGGAGCTACAGAAACTTCAAGAGGTACTAGAATTACTATTACAAAACCAACTGAAGAAGAGGTAACCACTTCGACATCCAGAGTCACAGGTAGGTCTTTACCTAGAGTTCCTCCTACTGAAGATCAAGCAAGGTGGGATGCTAGAGATGCTCTAGCACTTTCATTCATAGCAATGAGTGTTAACAAGCATATTCTACCACACATCAGATCTTGCAGAAGTTCTAGACAAGCTTGGTTGAAGCTTGAGAATCTTTTCCAGAGCAAAAATCTATCTAGGAAAGCTCACTTGAGGAGACAACTCGCAAATACAAGGATGAAGGCTGGTGAGTCAATTTAATCCCACATTATGAGACTCATTGACTTGAGAGATAAACTTGTAAGATCTTATCACACAAAGACGACAAGTCTATTTTACAAGATGAGCATAGAGGAGGGATCTTTCTTTTGTCAAAAATCAGTCAGGCATGTCCGGTCAAATCTTCATCAGCGGTGGAAGATATGAAGCTATGGCATGAAAGATTTGGACATATTAGTTTTGGAGCTCTCAAGAGTATCAAAGACAGAGGTATGGTTAAGAGTTTACCCTCGTTCAAGCTACCAAATGATTCAGATATATGTGAAGGATGTCTTGAAGGTAAGATGCATAAACTACCTTTCAAGAAACATGGTCATATTACAACTGCCAGGAAATTACAGATTTTCATTCAGATGTGAATGGACCTATGAGAGCAGAATCTATTCAAGGCTTCATGTATTTTGTTCTATTTGTTGATGATTTTACGAGATACTCATGGATCTATGGTCTTAAGTTGAAGTTAGAAGTCTTTCCTATGTTCAAGAAGTTTGTAGGTATGGTTGAAAATGAAAGTCAGGAAACTATCCAAATTCTCAGAAGTGATAGAGATGAAGTTATTCTTTCGCGTAATGCTTATATTGCTGAAAATAAGGTTTATGATAAAGAAGCAGAAATTCCTAAGTTCATTAGTAAAAATGACTATGGATTTTTTAGAAAGATTTTGGATGTACATGTTCAGCCATATCAAGAGGGAGTTGAAATTCCTAAGATTCAAGAAAGAGTTGAAGAAAGAGGAATTTCACAACCTTCTATAGAGTCTGTTCCACAAGAGACTTTATTTCCAGAAATGGAAGAAGTTAAAGTTCTAGAAAGTCCTAGTACCTTGAGAGGACAAGTTCCAGAACCTGTGGAAGCTGAAAGTTTAGAAAGAGTTTCACCACTATTTAAAGATACACCTACTTGGTATATCACACTTGGAAAGATAGTGGTATAAATACTTTACTGGAAGGACAAAGAGTCAGACTAGACAACAACAACAAAAAGATCATGTAATTTTTGCTGAAGACTTTGAGATTCATCATATTTTGGCACATAGGACAGTTGAAGATGAACCTGCATGTATTAAAGATGCACTTAGCATTCCTATTTGGAGAAAAGCTATGCAAGAAGAGATTGATTCTATTCATAACAATCAATCTTGGCAACTATGTGAGTTACCAAAGGGAAAGAAGGCTATAGGTGTAAAATGGATCTTCAAAATCGAAAGGAAAATAGATGGTACTATTGATAGATACAAGGCCAGGTTGTTTGTCAAAGGATATGCACAACAAAAAAGTATTGATTATGATGAGACATTTGCTCCTATGTCTAGGATGATTGTTATTAGGTCAATATTTGCTATAGCAGCACATTTTGGTTGGCATATATATCAACTTGACATTAAGACTACGTTTCTAAATGGTGATTTATATGAGGATGTGTATATTCAGCACCCAGAAGGTTTTGAAGAGATAGGTAAAGAACACTTAGTGTGTAAGCTTATAAAAGCTTTGTATGGTTTAAAACTGGCACCTAGAGCATGGTATGAAAAGATACATACATATATTTTGACCATTAGTTTCCATAACTCAGATGTAGCTCCAACTCTTTATGTTAAAGATGAAACACTTATGATGATTATAGCAATCATTTATGTGGATGATATTATAGTCACAGGTCCTAGAGATGAAGATTTGCAAATGTTCAAAGAACAATTGAAGAAAACATGTGATGTGAATGATTTAGGTATTTTGCATTATTATCTTCGGATTCAGTTTCTATTTCTAGATGAGTGTATCCACATGACACAATAGAAGTACATTGAGAAACTTTTGGAGAGGTTTCAGATGAGTGATTCTAAACCTATGCAAAAACCTATGGATTAGAACATGTCTGTACAAATGGTAGCAGATGCCGAGTCATTTGATGCTACTCTATATAGTCAAGCAATTGGTTGCTTGATATATCTTTGTAATACACATCCTGATATACAATTTGCAATTTCTCAAGTATCAAGGTTCATGTAGAATCCGACAATGTTACATTGGAAAACAGTAAAGCAGATCTTTTGATATTTGAAGGGAACTTCAAATTTTGCTATGGTATTTTCAAAATCTACACATTTGTTACTAAAAGGATTTTCAGATTCTGATTGGGAAGGTGATAGAGACACAAGAAGAAGTACTAGTGGATTTTTTTCTTATCTTGGAGATTGTCTTATCTCATGGATTTTGAAGAGACAACCCACTATTGCCACTTCATCATGTGAAGCTGAATATCGTGCAACATTTACAACTACTCTAGAGTCAATATGGTTGTAGAAGATTTTCAGTTATCTTGATGTGAGAGTACATGAACCCATTCAGATAGCCAGAGTGATATAGCTATAGCTAAGAATCCAGTGCATCATGCAAGGACAAAGCATATATAGGTACACTACCACTATATTCGAGAGGAGATAGCTAAGAAGCACATTGAGCTAGTTTATGTTCCTTCTAGTGAGAATGTTGGAGATATATTTACCAAAGCATTGACTAGAGATAGTCATGAGAAGATTTGCAGGTTACTAAATCTTGTACCATTGTGACATTGATGGAGGGATTGTTGGAATCAATGTCAATATGGTCCAACATTAGCTTTCTTGATAAATTCCACATGAGCTAACAACATATGTAATTTTCTCTGTAAGTCCTTCTACAACAAAAGCATTGGGCGCCTTGGATAGTGCAGTGACCTCTCTACAAACTCACCCGGGTTCAAAACCATGGGTGGCAGTGAATAACGAACAACAAGTTTTTTCCCAAAAACATTTTACGAAGTTTGATTTTCGAATTGGCGTCACAGGATTTTTTCGTTAATGATCAAATTTTATCGTACCTTTTTTAAGAGAACAGACTTCAAATGGATGCTTTGTATGCACTAAGTTGGGTCATCTTGCAAATGAATTCTATCATAGAGCTCAAAGACCAATGAATCAAAGCAACAAAAACAAGTATAGGAGGCAACATAACTACACCAACCATCATCCAACCAAGGAAATGATTATTAAATTTACATGAGGTATGGTGAAGATACAACTCAAGCTTGCAAAGATGTATGATATGTAGGCAGTGGATGTAGCAATCATATGTCATGTGGAAGGGATCTTCTTAGTAATTTGAAGGTCCCAAAGCCTGAAGGACATCTGATAGAATACCATTCAACATGTGGGAGATATAAGTTTCTAATGGAATTAAAGGGATAAGTGCTTATTAGAGGTATAACATGTCCCTACTATTATATAACACTTGATTTTGGTAGGTGCAATGGTAGAAAAAGACTACCAATTTAGGTTCAATGAAAGAGGATGCTTTTTTTATGATCAAAGGTAGGTTTCTAGCTCATAGAAAAAGGAAAGAAGCAAGGGAGAATGTTCACAATGGACATGAATCAACCACACTATTGAATGTATCTCACATATAGAGACAAGAAGATAGCATAGTTGGACCTATGGCATAAACAAATAGGACACATCAACGTACAAAAGCTCAAGGACATTCAAAGAAGGAGCTTGGTAAGAGACATACCAACTTTTAAATCTAAAATTCTTCATGAAATTTATGTATCTTTCCAAGAAGGAAAACAATCAAGACTTCCCTTCAAGAAGAGTACCTATCTGAATGCAAATTTTTTAGACCTCATTCATATGGTTGTTTTGGCTAAAAGAAGAAAAACATCCCTTGCTCAAAATAGGTATTTTCTAACCTTCAGTTATGAGTTTTTAAGAAAATTGTGGTCGTATTGAATTAGGAACAAATTAGATGTATTCCACTACGTCAAGCAATTCAATGCACAAACAAACAAGTAGTCCAACAAGTCTATCAAAACATTGAGATACAATGGAGAAGATTACTTCTCCCATGAATTTTCTAAATGTCTCCATCTCAATGGCATCTAAAGATAATTTACATACATCTATACCCCTCCACAAAATTGGATAGTAGAGAGAAAGAATACACACATAGCAAATGAAGCAAGGTCTGTGCTCAATGAAATGAATATGCTACAATGTTACTGGGGAGAGGCTACATATACATCCACATAAATCATGAATAGATATACAATATTAGGTTTACATTATTTGACCAGTGCTGACACATGGAGTGGAAGAACACTAGGTGGATTGTTGGAGGTTAAGAAGCATCTCAAGCTTAAGACTATGGGAACATTCCCCAAGATTCACTTCCACATCATCCACAATATGGAATAAATTTATTAGAGAGGAAATAGGTCACCTCTTGCATGATTGGACATCAATTTTTGACATGTATATGTTTTTTGATTGGTTAAAGAGGTAAGTACCTAACCTCCAAAGCTTTTGGTGAGTTTGTTTGTGACTTAGATTCATGGAAACATTTTTAAAAGTTTTCCCTTGCTTAAGCACACCCCCTTCTAGCTCATCTCTACATATTTTGGAGATATTACACTCTATCTCTATAGATGATCTAAGGAGAACCCATGTCATTGTAATTGCTTTTTAGCTTTCATTTTGAATCCATTTCTAGTCATTTTGGTCTTGTTAGAAATATTATAAGCTCTAGTTTGAGTGGTATATGTCTAAAGATTAGCACATGCAACACATTTGGGGAAATGTCAAGAACATTGTCTATGTACTAGCTAATACTCTATGAAGAGATCAAATGGTCTATTTTGATCCAGCTCATAGAGGAAGCATAGTGTCCAAATGGAGTGATTTAAATCTGATTTGAAATCTCTCTAAGTCTTGTTTAAGTGTAAAAAGTATCATTTACAATCTTTGTATGCAGTTTGAGAATCTAAGAAGACAAAGAGCCTCTATTGGAGAAAATCAAGATCCTAGAAGAGTTCATTTGCTTTCATTGTGAACATAGGAGTGTTTATCATCCAATAGTGACCAATCTTGGATGCATGAGGATACACAATTATGGATTTTTAAATCCTTCCTATGAGAAGAGAAGAATTACCCAAGACTTTACTTAGAACATGAGAGAACCAAACTGCACATGAAAATGGTGGAATTAGCCTAGGCAATGTTTGAGGCATCACAATACCTCAATTGGGAAATTATGGCCAGGCCTGAGTTACATTTTCAAGGACTCCTAGGGAAACTAGGGCAAGTTGTATCTAACCCTGCAAAGGTCAGCTCTAGCACACAAAATAGCCCAATGGAACCCTTGAAGGCCACTCTATTCGAATAGGCTAGGTGAGATTTAGAAATCACCAAACCGGTTATATGGATTCACATGCCATCTTGAAAGAAATTCAAGAAGAAAGATGGAGACACGAACCAAAATCGCGACCACCCATACTCAAGATTGATGACTCATGAGAACAGTTCCCTGCAAACATCCCATTTATTGATGGAGATCAATTGCATGATTGGGCAATTGAGCACACAAGTTTTGAATCTAAGTCTTTGCAAGAATTACCTCACTTTACGGGCCCTTGGGAAGACTCTTTAGTTCAAGTGAAAGCCCCCACTATTCAAGTAAAGGGAGAGAACTCACTTCTTGTTATTAATATAGAAGCTATTAGGAATACTAAAGTTCAATGCCATTTCACTCTAGATGAGCTATTGAAAATCAAACTTGAACTATGGAGACATGTAGCAAACCAGTTCCAAGAAATATCCATAACCTCCTCTGGACTGAGTGCATGAGGAAAGGTTCCTGAGATACCCCTAGACAAAGTGGGAGATGTGAGTGAAGGGAAGGAAGGTAATGCTTATTTTCCCATTACATACAAGGGTCACACTATTAAGGCCATTCTAGACACAAGTGCAGGAGTAGCCATAGCAACCACATCTCTATGGAAACGTTGGGGAAAAACAACCCTTAGACCTATTAGGATGAAGCTGCGGCAGATGGATAGATAGAAAGACCTTACAACACCTAGGAGTAACCACAAAAGTCAACCTTACAGACTATTCACATAGGGACGTACCACCTCTACAATGGGATATGATACATATGAACGAAGAAGAGAAGGAATCCGTGCATTCCTTGACATCAGATTCATCTTGGTTGCATGAGGATACATACCTTTCGATGTGTAGAATTGCAACCAAGGAAGAGGAGTTTCTACAACAAGGATGTTAGGAGTAGGTCACACTTCTAGACCCATTGAGGATCCAACATATGTCCCAGTAGTATTTCCAGCGATAATGGGTATTGCAATTAAAAAAGGACAATGGACACCCCATTGTGATGAAGAGGGTTGTGATGTATCTGTAGGCCTAGTAGGAGAGGAAAAAGAAGAAGATAATCTTAAAGAAGAAATCTTGGAACGTAGTAAGCAAGTGAACGATGTGGAATAGGAAGTAGAGTCGAATAGACCTGAATGTTCATCAGAGGAGGAATTCCTAGGCTGGGTAGAAGCCATGTATCCAGGACTCACCACCCATGAGAAGAAAAAGGAAAATTGAAGTTCCAGTCAACCAGATCAAAAGGTGAGGAAGGAAAAGAGCATGAAAACCGAGGAAGAAGAACCATTGATGAAAGTTCCAGAAAACTTTAGGAAATATGCAGTGGAAGACCGAGAAATCATGATCAGAATGCCCAAAAGAGACAAAAGTTCGGGAGAAGCCTATGAAAACAAGGAAACCACGAAGAAAGTCATAGTGGAAATCGAGGAAGGAGAAGAACAATGCATGTACATAGGACACGATTTAACTCGTGAGGAGGAAGAAAGTTTGATTGCTCTATTGAAGAGGTATAGGGATGCCTTTGCATGGAGTTACAAAGATTTGAAAGCGATAGATCTTGACATATGTGCCCATAGGATACCCATGACCGCCAAGGCAAGACCCACTAAGCAAAAGCCTTATACTTATAATGACAACTATGCATTGAAAATCAAGGAAGAAATAGATAGACTCATAGATGACGGATTCATCTATGAAATACAACACACCGAATGGGTCTCACGCATCGTAGTCATGCCTAAAAAGAATGGTAAGCTAAGAGTGTGCATTAACTTAAAGAAGCGCAATGCTACCATGATTAGGGATAGTTACCATCTGCCCATTACATAACACCTGTTGGAAAGAGTCATAGGCAAGGAAATGTACAGTTTCCTTGATGGATTCTCAGGCCATAATCAGATTTCTATTGCCCCGAGGGCCAACACAAGATGGCATTTGTCATTGAGTGGGGTATCTTTGCATTTCGCATAATTCCTTTTGGAATCGCGAATGCACGTGCAACTTTCCAAAGATTGATGTGTCATGTATTCAAAGAGTCTTTAAGAAAGAACCTAGAGGTGTATGTAGACGACCTCTGTGCTCACTCAATGCTTCGACCACAACATATCCCTAAGCTCGAATGCATCCTCAAAAAGTGTAGGGAATATCAAGTGTATTTAAACCTAGAGAAGTGTGTTTTTATGGTCAGACAAGGCAAGATACTCGGTCATATAGTTTCAAAAAATGGAATCTCCATGGATGAAGATAAGGTATGAGTAATCAATGAATTACCTAGACCAAAGAACATCAAACAAGTACAAGCATTTATGGTTCATTGCAATTATTACCGAAAATTCATACATATGTATGCAATCATTGTTAAACCACTCTACAACCTGCTAACCAACTTTGAGTGGAGAGAAGAATGCGAGAGTTCCTTTAGTGAGCTTAAATGTTGATTGTGTTATGCACCTATTCTAGTAGTGCGCGATTGGAGCAAACCTTTTCATGTACACATAGATGCTTCTAATCATGCCATAGGATGTGTGTTGCCACAACCCATAGAGGATGGAAACATAGATTTACCAATTGCATATGCTAGGCAGTTGAACATTGCAGAGAGAAATTACACTACTACTGAGAGAGAAAGACTAGGAATGGTCTATGTGCTGAAGAAGTTTCACCATTATTTGTTTGAAAATAAGTTTAAATTGTTTACTAACCACCAAGCTCTTTTGTATTTGGTCAATAAAGCATGCAACACCAGTAGACGTTGGTTTCTACTCTTGATGGAGTATGATTTTGAGGTAGTAGTCAAAAAGGGGAAAACACACTTAAGAGCGGACCCCCTCTGTAGGATAACTTCAGGAGAAGTGACCACTAGGTTAGTAGATGAGCTGCCTCATGCATTTCTCTTGAATTTTGAGGTTGTCCCTGAATGGGCCAAGCCATTAGTTCCAGTTTGACATACGGACCTAAGAACCCTTGAGTCAAAACCCAAGAGAAAGAGGTAGTGAGAGCGCAGAGATATCAACTTCTCGCAGGAAGCATCTATAGGCAAGACCACCACAATATCCTTGCCTGTTGTGTAGAAGAACATACGTATAACAATTGGTTGCAATTAGCACATGTAGGTGCATTGGAGCAACACCATTCTAGACAAGCGATGCTATCAAACTTAAAAAGGTTAGGTGTGTATTGGCCGTCAATGGAAAAAGATGTCCGAGGAGTGTGTGTCAAATGTCCTAAGTGCAGTACTAGATGCCCCATAGAACATGCTACTTTATACTAGGTGACCCTAATGCCATACTAGAGTGAACCTTTACTTACTTACCTAAGTACACATACCTTTCTAGAGGACATGACTGTAGCACGTAAACACAGCCTAGAACAAGAGGCCTTAGAATACAAACTCATTGGTGATAATTTGTATAAGCGCAGATGAGATGCTTATTTGAGGATATGTATGCACGAAAGCAAATATCTTAACCTATTGGAAATTGCACACTAGGGTGCAGTAGAAGGCCATTTTGGACCCGATCACATCATGAAGGACATATTAATTTTAGGATTATGGTGGCCCACATATGGATGCCACACCTACGTAAAATGATGTGACATATGTCAAAGGACTTAGTATCCCATACACAGGGATGAGATGCCCCTACAACCCATGATGGGAGGGCATGCATTCTCAAAGTGGGGAATAGATTTTGTAGGACCTATTAACCCCCCCTGCAAGGAACTCCCATGCTGAGTACATCATAGTTGCGATAGAATATCTTACTAAATGGGTAGAAGCTAAGACCACCACGAAAAATGATGCATGCACCACTGCTAAGTTCCTGTTCGAGAATTTCTCCACAAGATATGGACTTCCTATTGAGATTGTAAGCGATAGTGGTTCTCACTTCTTAAACGAGGTCATTGAATATCTATTACAAGACTTTATGGTTGTACACAAGAAATCAACACCCTATCATCCACAAGCTAACAAATAGGCTGAAAGTACTAATAAGATTTTGTGCAACATTCACACCAAAATTGTGAACAGTTAACGTTCAGATTGGGATCAACAATTACACCATGCCTTGTGGGCTTATCACGTAGCCTATAAAACAATGCTTAATGCTACACCACTTCAAATGGTTTTTGATTAGAATGATGTGTTGCCTTTAGATGTTTTGATACCCACACTCAAGATTGCTCAGGAGTACGAATGGATAGGTCATGAACTTTCCTCAAGAATGCTTGACCTAGAATGATTGCGGGAGACAATACTATGAGTAGTAGCAGGAATTTATGCCACTAAGAAGAGACAGAAAGCCTACTTTGATGCTCATATTAAGGACAAGGGATTACAAGTAGGAGATCTGGTGCTAGCTTACACCTTGAAACAACATGCCCCCAAGTTAGAGAAACAAGGTTATGGACCCATGATCATCAATAGCATATTGACTAGTGGTGCAATTCACTTAGCAACTCTTGAAGGAGAAGTACTACCTAATTATATTAGCGATTGCCGAGTTAAGCTATATCACGAACCTTTAACTGTAGACATGCTTAAACGACTAACTCATGCTAAGAAGCAAAAGGAAGAAGAGGAACGAATTAGAGCTGAATCCCAAGCAGAAGTGTTGGAATGCATTAAGGGAATGAGACTACAAAGGAGAGGATTAGATAGAGAACCTCAATTGCTAAACACCCACGATATCCTGTAGCTATGTGCCAACTTGGAGGAAGGGGCATCCTGAGTATCGTTGATAGGAGATCATTCAGTAATATCACTCTAGGAAAAGAACCCATGCGCACACAATGTAAGGCTTTAATTGACTCAGTTGTAGCCACGAATGCAATTCGACTCTCTGTTTGTAGGGAATATGAAATAAAGCCTCTTGAAGCCTATCTCATAGGACTAGGTGGATAAGAAAACCCTTGCATAGGCAAGGTCGAGCTACTCCTCTCCATAGAAAATGTGACCTTGATGGTAAAACTGTTGGTTTGTCATGACGACGATCTAATAGAACCTATAATCCTAGGCTAGGAATGGTTATACCATTACTCGGTGAATTTAAATCTTTGTAGATGTGTGATTGAGTTGGAACTTGCAAGAAAATATCATGAACTTCCCTTCCAAAGTCAACACAAAGAGGTGTTGGATGTGACAGAAGTCCCCTCAACCTTGTGCAAGTCAGCCCACCCTACAGAACCCACATAGGAATCACCTCCCATGCAGGAGCGAAAATTGGATAGATAGACAGGATTCCGACAAGTATGGTGGCATAAGACTTAGTCTTCAGATGAATGTAAATAGTCACCATTTCCAGGCAAGAGTGCAATGGATCTCCCTTCTTTTCCAAAAGAGTGTGTGGATATGATATCTCACTCTAGACGAGCCTCATGGCCACATCATTCACGAATTCATTAGTGGAACATATTAGAGCGATTCATTAGATAGTACACTCAAGCATTCTCTCAACTGAGGTGGATATGCAATGCAACTATCCCCCATGATCCAACCACTCTATATCTTCAACAACCCTCTCAATTTCAATCGAGGCAACACATTCAACAAATTTGGATGCCCAAGTCCATGGTGACTGCTGAGGCCAAGCCTTGCCAGCTCTGGGTACCTAAAGAATGCTTAGCTCCTACTTCAATCTTAGTCAATTCTAAGAAGACCTTTCCTCAGACTACTAGGAAATCCTACACACCTTCTTTTGTAAATTGCACTTCATCTCTTCTACCCCCCCATGTGACACAAAAATGGATCCCCAAGCCTTCAGTAGTCACGACTACTCTTTACCCAATTCACCTTGACCACCAACTTAGTGAAAGTAAAACTCTTATTAACCACTACAAGCAATCCCAGTTGGACAACTTCATATCACCACTATTCTTGTAGCATACACTAACTCTAAACACAGTACCCATTCGAAATCAATTGTAAAGACATGCACCTCACACACTCCCACTCACATTCAAGCACACACTTCTCACAATGCACTTGTTAAGATCACACACTACACAAGAAGCATGTTCGTGGTGGAAAGGAATGGAGGTCTCATCTTCTTGGGATCTTAATTATTTTCCATAACTAATGTCTTTTCCTCTTCACTTCAGCTTAGGTCCACAACTCCAACTTTCCATCATGTAAGCGGAAGGTTCCACCGTCGCAATGCTTGGGCGGCCTATCATGGATTTCTTGGCTCTTCCATTTGAAAGCTTGCCTAAGGCTATCTAGGCAGAGTTCGAGGGCTTTACCGGACCCATGCCCATTGAAGACCCTCCTCAAGGACAGACAAAAAGAGTTTGCAGCAAGGCCCATTGGTTCCAAGGGCTTGTAGGACCCCTAGGAGATGCAAAATTCATATATGAAGCTAATCTGACATATAGTGCAAACATGTGGAGATGCCACCAATTCTTTTTACAAGAATTCGAGAACCTCAAGAATAGTGAAGATCTCCAACCAATATGGCAGAGGGCTGGATTCACGAATTACTTCGGTGCACCCCTCTCAAAACCGGATTTTTATCGGTGTTATTACTTAGTGGCTTCTATTAGAGAACAGGAGCGCAAGGAATTGGACCCTATCTTTGTACTACAATCCTTGGTGAATGACCCACCCTTCAAGAAGTTTACATTCTCTCTAGACCTAATCACGACTGCACTCAAGATTCACGATACCCATACGCCCATAGAGAAGGAGTGTCTCATCCCAGAACCGATGAAGCGAAGCAATGTTGATAAATGGCCCGCCATCTTCGCCATCACCCCTTAGTTGACCACTCCGCTAAAAATCTATTTACAGCACTTTGCTTTCCCTACACAAGAGTGATTTATGATTCCACACAAATCTCTTTGGTTTGGTTTATATCTTGCCACCATAGGGCCTCGGACAATTGATATTTCTACTTACCTTCAAGATCAGCTTTTATTGGTCGGACATTGGTGGGAGAAGAAGAAGGTTGTTCATGGATGCTGTGCTATTACACACATCATATACATGTGTCTGGCCAATGATTTTTGTATAGAGAGAAAACCCTCCTAACTGAGCAATTGCAACAATATAAAGGCTCCACGAAGACCATGAGACCCCCCAAAACCCACGAGTCAAGTGCATGCATAGCACCATACCATGCCTACACGTGCCGGCATCACAATCACCTCAGCCCACACCCAACATCTCCCCTTAACGATCTCCAACTCAGCAACAACAGACTATTCCCCCTCTTCGTGTTCACATGAGCCGCTCCGCCACACTCCATGAGGTTTCATAGGCAGAGACCACTATGCCTACCACCATCACAACTACTACCACCACGACCATAGAAGCTCCTGCAGCAAGTTCTACATTTGTCTCTGATTCCTTCACCATCCTAGTCATAAGCTTGGGCACTGAGAATATCAATATTACATTTGATTTTGAGATCCCTGATGTATTGTCTAGTGATTTTCAATTTTCAGATACCCATGCTCTCTCTCAAGAATTTGAACGCCCAGCCTACCCCACTACACCATCCGAGGGAGAGAATGCCGACTCAGAAAATGAAGAGGATGACCGTATAGTAACAGATGAAGGTGATACTGATACTGAAGCTAGCAAGAAGAAAGTATGACAATCGGAAGCACATGTTGAAAAGTTTCAAGGGAAGCTAGCACATATGAAGAAGAAACGATAGAAGTAGCACTTATACCATTGCCATCTATCAACTCCACAACAATATGAATAAAGTTTGGGCACGAACTAGATTAACAGAAGAACAAAGCAAAACCATTTTGTAGCAAGAATTGGTTAGTGGCGGCTTTGAAAAAAATTTTATCTCTACTATGCATGCGTTGGTGAAATATGTCCAAGTGTTGGAGGCCTTGCACTATTTGCTAAGGAAGCCCTTACCCAAGTTCGACCCTCGACGGGTTCGTATTCTTAAACATCCAGGTACAAGGTTTTGGGAGCACGTTCACTCCAATTTCTAGCAAAGAGTTACAACTTGCAAAAAGGCAATTGACTTGCCAACCAATGGAAATAGCTGGCTATTTTATTGGACTTTAGTGCGTATTTTTGCACCAAGTTATATATGGGCATATCTTGTAGCTTCGGCGACTTTAAAGTGTCCTTTGCTTTCAATTTTTAGGCACTTTGTGAAGAGGCAAGTGCCCTGCCAACCTAGCAAAATTGGTTGAAACGTCCTAAGTTTTTGTATGTTTTTTTTGTGCAAAATCTTGCACATAGGTTTTTCATGACCTGAAAAACCAGATCCAAGCTTACTTTTTAAAATTTCAGCCCTTTTAGACTAGGCAATTTCTTTACTGAGTGCTTTGTTTGTGGCAATCAGAATTTTGCAAACTTGTTTAAATGCGCATTTCTCTCAAATTACGTGTTGAAACATGTAGATCCATGCTCTTAGAGGTCATAGATACACAAGAACTTGAAAAATACCTTCTTGCACAAAGCTGATTGCTCTACGTTTTTCGCAGTTTTTGACTTGTTTGAGCTTCGTTTTGCCCCTTCCACCCACCTAAACCACTTGGATTACCTGCATCTCACCTAGATCTATCACTTTCTACCACTTTATCAAGTAGAATCTATCGAAGATGAGCATGTCACCTCACTTTGCATATAGGCAATGACTCTACTACCCACCACCATGGTGACTTGAAACGGACTCTTTTTGTGCACTTTTAAGCTTGGATTTCGCTTTGTGAGGCTTCCCAAATTCAATAGATAATAATGCATTCCTTGAATCTGCATATAAAGTAAAGATAAGAGCAAGAAAGAGTGTGGAAGTGGAAGGGAAAGTCAACAAGATAAGGTAACTAATCTTTTATGGAAACATGAAAAAGTACTAACTCCAAATCCTAACGTTCACCTATTTCCACTAGCCTACCTACCTATCTAGATTTATAAATTGATGAATATGATGCATAAGCATCTAGAAACATGCAAAGAAGCACCATAAGCACATAGTTCATGTAAAAGCTTGGCATCATGTGTGTCGGACAAGAACTCTCCTTGACAAAGGCACCAAAAGTGTAATCCCATGTCCACAAGATCAAGGAAAATGCACACATGGGAAAACACATACATGCATACACGAAAAGTTATAACTAGGCAAGAGATAGGATGCTCCAAAAAGCTCATAGTATTGCAAAAGTCTAGTACAATAACTCACATAAGCTATAATCTATCTAAGACCACTCCAAACAACTAACCCCAACAATCAAGATATATTTAACTTTTATAGACCTTTTATGAGCTCTTTCACACTATTGTGTCTGGTCTAATCTTCAAAACTTTTTAAGAGTAAAGTGCAGGTGTTGTTGCAAAAAATGGTTTAATTTGCTAAAAGGAAAAGTGAAATGTGATTATCATTGCATATGTAGATTTCTTTTTGACAAAGTACCAAGCAAATTTTTTTGATCTTGGAAAAAGATGACATAGTTGCAATGAGGAAAGTCATATATAGCAGCTATGTGCAAATTGATTGTCCCATTTGCTTGTCCTAAGTGAATTGATTTTCTTGAGGAAAGATTGTTTTAATCACTTGAAGAAAAGGTGTTGAGTTTATCTTTACATAAATTGGCAATTGTATTTGTTAACACATATTTTCTTGAAAAGATCTATTTCGATTGTGAGATTGCAAGCATAGTGAGTACAACCAATCATATGTCAAAAGGTCAATGGATCTTGAAAAAGAAAACCCGAAGTGAAGTGTTTTCCTTGATTTAGGGATAAAATTACTAAAAGAATTCATAAAATTTAGTAAAACTACAAACAAATTTCTTTTTCTTAATGAAGTTTTGTATGAGGTGTGTGTTGAATAGTGGAAGAGAATAAGTTGAAGAAAAATTTAGAAAATCAAAATATATCAAGTAAAAGTTAAAAAAAAATAATTTGTTTCTTTTTTTCAGTTCTAATCTCTTTTGAGTAGTTGAGTGGTGAATAATTGCAGGTGACAATTGATTTGGAGTTGTTGAAGAACATTGGAGAAGATCAAGTGGGACGAAAAGTCAAAAATTGCAAAAGCAGGGAATTTCAAAAAAGAACACGATTCTCATCTCAGAATCGCGATTTTTAGTAAGATAATGAATTTGATTCAATTGCACTAATGGGCATCAAGGTAAGTCATTTTAGGTTTCATAAGTTGCACAATTGAAGGAAATCAAAATTTCAATAAAAATTGAGCACCCAATTATTAGAATTGGGGGGTGGACACAAAGTCACGATTTTCAACAGTAAGAAGAAACATGAAAATTGTGTTTGAAGGGATAAGATCTAATAAGTCAAATAACAAATTTGCATAGGAATAGGACTTACTAAATTGGGAACTCAGATTCGTTAAAAGTCACTCACAATCGGGATTGTCTGAAGCCTAAAAAAGCACAAAATTCATTTCAAATAAGTCATTTGAGTGAGAGAGTGAGTGAGGAGAGCAGCAGCAGAATCGCGACTTCCTTCAGAACTAAGAATTTTTGGGAATTAGCACCAAGCAGCAAGGTAACTATTTTTACATTGATTTTCTACAGTAATTACAGTTGAAAATATTTTGTTGAAAGAAGAAATACCATTAAAAATACATAATCGTGATTTTTACATTTTTGGATTTTTTGCACTATATGTTGTTATTCTCTTTGGGTTTCTTTATTGCATGTTAGGTTTTTAGATAGGCGATTCTAATGGTGTGAGTAGAATATAAAAAATCAAAATCCAAAAAATTGTATGATTTTGCACAGAATCGCGATTCTGTCCAACAACTCAAAATTGTGATCTCTAGAACACGATTTTCATCAGAAAATCATGTTTTATATGATTGTGAGCAATCACGATTGTCTAAGATTCACAAAATCGTGAAAAAAACACGATTTTGACTCAAAATCGTGAAAAACATAATTTTGACTCAAAATCGTGAAAAACATGATTTTCACTCAAAATCGTGGGAAACACGATTTTCACTCAAAATCATGAAAAACACGATTTCGATTCAAAATTGTGGAAGACATGATTTTCACTCAAAATCGTGAAGAAAACAGATTTTCACTCAAAATCTTGAAAAACACGATTTTCACTAAAAATTGTCAAAAACATGATTTCCACTCAAAATCATGGAAAACACGATTTCACTCAAAATCGTGAAAAACACGATTTTGACTCAAAATTGTGGAAAACAGGATTTTCACTCAAAATCGTGGAAAACACGATTTTGAGTCAAAATTGTGAAAAACACAATTTTGACTCTCAATCGTGAGAAACATGATTTTCACTCAAAATCATGAGAAACACGATTTTTTACACAAAATCATGAGAAACACGAGTTTCACTCAAAAATTAATAAGGAAGGGGAGATAATATTATACTTATATCAAGAAGTGTTAGTTCATTAAACTAAAATCTTCATATTCTGCTCAAACCAAATACAAATCTCAACTTTTGAAGAAATCAAATAAAATGAGTGGATGATTCTGAGATTTAGTAACAAGCTTCCTATACCTTATACACAAGAGTCAATACGGAAGGAGATACAATCAAGTGAATTTCAAGAAAGGGAATTGGGACAAACAATTAACATGGAAAATTTCAATGAGACAAATGAAACTCAAGATACTAGTGACTTTAGAAATATCCTCAAATACATGTATACAAATAGGTTTGGAGCCTGTGTGTATCAAGATAGCATGCATAAGTTTCTCATTAGGTTAAGAAACTTAGAAATTCCGTTGAATTTAATGCCAGTAGCACAATTTAGGGATGGTAGATATGAGGACAGATAAGGATGTGTATACATATTTGCACAAGATCCTGAAAATTCTAATGACTTAGGTCAATGTGTAGACAAGAGACCTTGGGATCAAGACGTGGGTCAAACAGACTTACCTAGGCAAAATGAAAATCATACTCCTATCGAACCACAAAAAGAGAGGAGATTACACACTTCTCCAAATCCTTTTGAAAGGGAAGTAGAGGGAATACCTCATTTTCCCATTAGAAGAAGACAACAGTGGCAAAACCATGGAAGAATACTTAGGCCTTATCAAGTAGCTAAATGCATGAAAAATCAATATGAAGGGTATTTAGATCCTCATGCTCATGCTACAGAATTCAGACAATTGATTAGGGCAGAAGAAGTAGAAGATTACAAAGTGCAATTTGAAGCATTTGGTCTAAACCTAACTGGACTTGCATTATCTTGGTTCATTCCATTGAGGAAAGAAATGTACCCATAGATGGAATCATTCCTTGAACCCTTTATAGGAGAATTCTCCAAAACTAGAATTAAACATAGTACAACCACACTCATACATAGCTTCAAACAACAAAAAGATGAAACTTTGAGAGAAGCTGCTAGGAGATTCAAGCAATACATTGATAGATGTCCAAAAGAGGAGGTACCTTCAATGGCAAGACAAGTGTCTTTGTTCATAGAAGGATTGAGGAGTGCACAATTGAGAACTTTGGTGCATTTTAGGAGATGTTCTGATCTAGGGGCCTGTGTGAAAGAGGCAATAGATTTAGAAGATAATAGAGGACAAGATTTATTGGCATTTGATCAATCAAGAACAAACGAAGACAGAATCCCACCAACGGAAGAGTTAGCACAAGCCATTGCTAAATCCCTAGAAGTTAGCACTAAAACAAATTTTATTAACACGAGAATATCAACCAATAAGAAGTGCTACAATTGTGGAGAGAGCCATCTGGTCCAATAGTTTCCATATCACAAACCTCAACATTTGCAACACAGAAAACACTCAAATATTATAGCTTAGAGAAAAAGTGGACAAATCATACTAGAGAGGAATGCTTTTACAATAAACAACATGTTAGAGAAAGAGAATATATGAGCCAACACAATACACAAAGAGAATCTAGATTTTCTGAACAACCAAGAACTGTATTGGGGCAACACCACCATTACCTAAAAATGTAGTACCAGTAAAATACACACCTATAGAGGAGGAAAGTCCAAGATACAGATCATCTTACAGGGAGGATTATCATTTGTGTGATGGATATCAGGTAAGATTGGGAGGAATATGAATAGAGAGAACCAAAACTGCAAGCCTTAGATTTGGGAAACGGAAGAATAGAAATGGACACAACCACGTTCATGTACATAAATAATACTTACATGTCCGGAGGCCAAAAGATAACATGTTATAGATGTGGGGGAGAACACTTCATTAGAGATTGTCCACAACCTCCAACACTAAGAATAGAAGGAGCTTATTGTAAGGATTGTGGCAGGGAGCATTTGATAAGAGATTGTCCAAGAAACCTCACAACAAAACACATCTAGAAACATACCATTAAAAGCAGTTAACATGATGGAGCAAGAAGAATTTTTGTTTTTTAAATGGAGGTTCGGTCGAGGAGCAAGAAGAACTGAGTGATAATGGATAAGTAGCATTAAATTCCATAACAAGAGCTCAAGCTAAGCAAGAAAGCATCAAAACAGAGACACACACAAGACAACAAGAGAAATTTATTTACAAAAGAGAAGAAAAACAGACAAAAAGGGAGATGGGAAGAAAAGATGAGAGCAGGTAAAAACCTAACCCTAGAAGAGGAAACTGTAGGTGACTCAAACAGAAGTCAACAACAAAATACACAAACACAAGGTGGGGTGAAAAATTCAAAATGTTTGGAGACTCTAATAGAAGCCTATAAAGGTAGAATTTAATATGGACCAAATCCTACAGATCATGTGTTAGTTTATCCAATGCTATATATAGAGGATGAAAGAATGCAGAGGTGTAAACAAATCATTCAAGAAGCACAAAACAAGTTTGAAGAGATAGACAATCATAAAAAAAACGATTGAAGAGTCAGATGCATTAAAAATCAGGGAACATTTAGTTTAGGAAGAAAAATCAGGAAAGGAAGAAAAGAAAATAACCTTCCAAATCAATTTAGACAAACACTGTACAATTCTATAGCAAACCACAATGGAAGAATTAGTAAAACAAAATCCTCATTTACAACATAATATGAAGAATTGGGAAACAAAGTCACATTGCCTAGATTCACAAGCACAGGAAATAGAACAATTGATGTACATACCTATTGATAAGATAGGAGGATACTGTGAGGGAGAAGAAGGGAACTCAACTTTGAGAATACAATTTGGTAATAATCATGCCAAGGCAATATTAGATAGTGGATCTCGAGTAGCAATAAGGAATAAACAAACTTAGGAGAAACGGGGAGGAAATGAGCTAATACCTACCAAAATGAGATTACAACTCGCAGATGGACATATAGAGACACCTTTAGGAATTTGGGAGAAAGTGATTGTGGAAATATGTGGAATAGAGAAGAGCATACTTTTGCCATAGTTAAATTTCCACAAGCTACCTCTTATGAAATCATCTTAGGCAGACCATTTATGAGACAAATGCAAATTGTGCAAGATTGGGGTAGAGATTGCCTATATCTCCAAAGCCAAGGAAGAGTAACTAAAGTAAATTTAAGAAATGGGTAGTATTGTGGTCTGTCCCCTCAAGAATGGTTCAAAGTTCATCAAAATCAAGAATCAAGTGAGGAATCTGGAGGCGAAGGTTAGAATGAAAAAGAATTATCAATTTGGAAGTGTAATGTGATAAGGAATCAGGTACATAAAAGAAAGTTACTAAGAAAAGAGGATTGTCGAGAAGAAAGGAAGTTACAAGATGAAAATTACATTCCACAGAAGTTTGATGATGAAGAATTTGAACCTTATGGATGGAATCAGATTTTGTCTACAATGGATTTGGCCAATGATGAATATGTGGGAGTCGAATTTCAAGATGAAGAAGGGTATGCTATTTTTCATATAGGAGTACAAATGATAAAAGTGTAAAAATCAGAGGAGAATTTGAAGGAAAAGGTACTCTTAAATACTGGAAAAACACAATTTTTAGAAGAAGTGGAGGCTAGAGATGCTATAAAAGGCAAAATCTCAAGAACTTACAGAAAATGTGTACACAAAGAGATGGAAGAAGAGTAAAAACCTGAAGTGAATAAAAAGATTAAGGAAGAGGAGCAACAGTTCGATGTACCTTCAAACTTCAAGACTTATGAAGTAGAAGACAATTTACTTCTAAAAATGAAACCAAAAAGGGATAAGAAAAAGGGGGAATCATATGAAAATGAGGAGTAGACTAAGAAGGTGGTGACTACTCAGGAGGAGGGGGAAGATAGGCACATTGTCATAGCTTATGACATTTCAAATCAAGAAGAAGAAACATTGATAAATCTGACCAAAAGTTATAGGGATGTGTTTGCCTATAGTTATAAAGATTTGAAAGGAATTGATGCAAAAATTTGTGAACATAAAATCCCTATTACTCTTGATGCAAAACCTAGCAAACAAAGACACTATACATCTAATAAAAAATACTCTACTAAAATAAAGGAGGAGACTGACAAATTGCTGGATGCCAATTTCATCTATGAAATTTAGTACACTGAGTGGATATCTCCTATAGTTGTGGTACCTAAGAAGAATGGAAAACTCAGGGTGTGTATTAATTTGAAAAAAGTTAATGCAGCAACTATAAGAGATAGCTATCCATTACCAATAACTAACCATCTCTTAGAAAGGGTTCCAGGAAAGGAGGTCTATAGTTTTTTGGATGGTTTTTCAGGATATAATCAGGTGCCTATAGCTTTGGAAGACCAACATAAGACCGCCTTTTCCACTGAATGGGAAATATATGCATGCAGGGTTATGCCTTTTGATTTAACGAATGCTCCAACAACCTTTCAAAGGTTGATGTGTCATATATTTAAAGAATTTCTTAGAAACATGATGGAAATTTAAGTTGATGATCTTTGTACTTTTTCATTAAAAAGACAAGATCATTTGAAAGATCTGGAGAATATACTCAAGAAATGTAGAATTTACAGAGTATGTCTAAATCCTCAAAAATGTGTGTTCTTTGTGAGCCAGGGGAGAATGTTAGGTCACATAGTTTCTAGAAATGGAATTTCAACCGATGAGAGGAAAATTAAGGCCATTGTGGACCTACCAAAATCGATTAATGTAAAAGAACTTCAAACCTTTATGGGACACTGTGGATATTATAGGAAATTTGTGCACAAACTTGCAAATATTGCAAAACCTCTGTATGCACTAATTACAAAATTTGAGTGGACCCCAGAATGTGATCAAGCCTTCGAGACTTTAAAAACTTGTTTGGTGACATCACCTATTTTAAGAACCCCAGAGTGGAATCAAATTTTTCATGTTCATGTTGATGCTTCAAATTTTGCCTTGGGATGTGTTTTGGCACAACCAATAGAAGGAAGCAAATTAGATTTTCCAATTGCTTATGCTAGTAGGCAATTGAATTTAGCTGAAAGAAATTATACAACCATTAAAAGGGAAGGACTGGGAATGATATTTGCTGTAAAGAAGTACAGACATTGTCATTTAGCCAACAAGTTTAAATTCTTTGTGGATCACCAAGCCTTGCTTTACTTAGTGAACAAACCATGTCACACTGGTAGGATAGTCAGATGATTCCTACTATTAATGGAATTTGAGTTCGAGGTAGTGGTAAGACAAGGAAAAACTTATTTAAGAGTAGATCAATTGTCCAGGATACAAACCAAAGGGCCAAATTCACCTTTAGATGATGATTTACTAGATGCATATCTATTCAAAATAGAAAGTATTCCTGATTGGGCAATGACTTTGGTGCCTTTGTTAACCATTAGACCTTGTAGAACACAGAAAAACAACACACATCTACTATTACAAACAAGAAACTTTGTGTTACTTGCTGGAAACTTGTATCATATAAATCACATTGGTATACTAGAATATTGCACTCTAGAAGATGAGCAGCAGGGATATCTAAGGAAAGCACACTATTGGAATCCATCTACTCATGCTTCCATGGTTGTCACTTTAAACAATCTAAATAGAATGGGTGTACATTGTCCTACAAAGATTCAAGATGTGGAGAAAAATGTTTCCAATTGTCTTAAATGCCAATCTTTGCAAAATTCAGATATTATAACTTTGTACTGGTTTCACAAAAATACAGATTGGAGTGCACACATAATTGAGGAGTTGACAAGAAATCAATCACTAGAGCCAAGAAAAGTTAGTGCAGATTCTAGAAATTTACAAATAATCTCTAAGAAGTATCAATTGATAGGAGAACAATTGTACAAGAAAGGAATGGATGGGTATTTAAGAATATGTGTCCTCGAAGATAAGTATATGGAAATGTTAGAGATGGCACATTCAGGAGTAGCAGGAGGACATTTTTCAAGTGAAGGGACTGCTAAAGTCATTCTATATTTTGGATTTTGGTGGCCAACTCTCTTTCTTGATGCAAGGACAACATTTGTCAAAGAACAAACCAACCTAGTAAAAGAGATGATATGCCATTGGTGCCACTTATATCAGTGAGAGCATTTAGCAAGTGGGGATCGGATTTCATTGGACCTATCCATCCTCCTACAAGACATTCTCATGTTGAATATATACTTGTAGCTACAGATAACCTGACCAAATGGGCAGAGTTTAAGGCTACAAAAAGAAATGGTGCTCAAACCACTGCACGATTTCTTTATGAGAATATTATCATCAAATTTGGTTTACCAATTGAAATTGTAAGTGATAGGGGGACTCATTTCATAAATCAAGTAATTGAAAATATAACTGAGTATTTCATGATTAGTCATAGAAAGTCAGCCCCTTATCATCCACAAGCAAATGGGTTAGCAGAAAGCACTAATAAAGTGCTTTGCACTGTCTTGTCAAAATTGGTAAATACAAATAGGAATGATTCAGATTTACAACTTAATCATGTCCTATGGGCATATAGAGTGGCATATAAAACTGCTATTGGTACAACACCATTTAATTTGTTTTACGGACAAAATGCAGTCTTGCCATTAGAATTTCTCATACCAACATTGAAGGTGGGGAATCAATTTGAATGGACCGGACATGAATTATCTGACAGGGTGGTGGAATTAGAAAAACTTGGAGCTTCAAGACTTCAAGCAATTATGAGCATATATGTAGATAAAAGGAGGCAAAAAGCATATGATGATGTTCATATGAAAGATAAGGATTCGCAAGTGGGGGATTTAGTTCTGTCATATACCTTGAAAGAACATCAGATAAAACTTCAGAAGAAGGGACATGGGCCTTACATTATCAATCAAATTAGCAATAGTGGAGTTGGGAAATTATGCTCAAATGATGGAGAGAAGTTACATGATGAAACTACATATAGGAGTGTTATAGGTTTATTGATCGATGCTACGACTAGAAGACCAGATTTGTGCTATATCGTTGGAGTTCTTTCTCAATTCATGCAATCTCCAACAAGTGAACATTTCAATTCAGCCAAATGAGTGCTAAGATATGTGAAGCACACAGTCAACCATGCCTTTTTTTATAGATATGATGAAGAATTGTAGGTAAAGGGCTTGAGTGATGCTGATTGGGCTGGTTGAAAGGAAGATAGAAGATCCGCTTCAGGTTATGTGTTCATGATAGGTAGAAAACCTATCACATGGAGCTCGAAGAAGCAACCTACTGTTGCATTATCATCTACAGAAGCTGAATATAGAGGATTAGCCTTTGCAACTTGTGAAGCTATGTGGATTAAGAAGCTCTTGGCTGATCTTGATGTGCAGGTGGAGACCATTCCAATTTATGGTGACAACATGTCAAGCATTCACTTGACAAACAATCCAATGTTTCATGCACGAAGTAAGCACATGGAAGTGCATTATCATTATGTTCGAGAGAATGTTTTGAGCAAGGACATGGGTATAAAGTTCATTGGAACTAATGATCAGGTTGTAGACATGTTTACAAATTCCTTAGATGCTTCTAAGCTAAAGAGGTTCAAGGATGAAATCAAATTGCAAGATATGGTTGAAGGTGCAAGCTCACATGTGAGCTTGAGGAGGAGTGTTAAAAATAAAGAAGTAAGGTCGTATATATTTTTGCAAAAAGGATTTTCTTCAAATGGAAGGAAAATACAAAAATGAAAAATGGAAGCATTTACTCACGCGCATACAGAGATTACAGACGCAGAAAAACACACAGAAATTAGAGGCAACAAGGGACGAGACCGAATGCAAGATTGGGTGCAATCTCCCCCATGCACTCTGTTTTGACAGTCCACAGAGTGCATGTATTTATAGGAATTTTGATTACTTCGAAAAGAGTGGTTACAAGAGGACGGCTTTGAAAAGCAAGCGTGAAACTAAAAGTTGATAACTTTTACAGAAAGCCATTGCTTTCAATAACAGAAACTACGGTCTACAATGATCCTTATGCTAATCATTACTTTTTTAACAATAGAACCTTCTACGCAGGTTTATTTACAAGCTAAATAATAATTATTCGGATTATTGATGTCCGCCCTTTCACGATTTGCACGCTCCTCACGAACCTTCAGCTGCTATATCAAAAACATATTAATACATTAATAATATAACACTTTATCAATGCATTGTTCAATAATATACAACAATTAGCATCCTGTTGTGTAGCAAAAGACAATACACTTTTCCCCAAGAAAAGAACCAAGTACATGTGAGATGTACTTTAGTGGTAGCCAAAACATTATTTGATAAAGCAAAACAATGTCGGAGACAAAAGAAATGAGCACAATGAACCATGAACCATGTACAAAAGAGATATATATTCCATAAATGAAGCACATACAAAAGTGTGGCAAACCACTGCCATATGTGAGAGAAATACAAAATGTGGCAAAGCACATCCATATAGGAACCAAATACAAAATTCTGGTGCATCACGTCCATATCTGAGAGAAATAAAAAATTATGGCACAACACTACCATACACATGCCTAGAGGGATCAAAACATTTATATCCACAGTCCTACAAGAAAGAACATTAATGAAATGAGACAAATTGGCATGATATTTACAAACAACAACTAAAAACACCAAACCAAGTTTATAAGCTCACCTCATCGTAGATGCTCCCATGAAACAACTACACACCATCCCTCCAAATCCTCCAACAGTGCAACTAATCCATGATGATATCCATACGCCTCCTTGGTTCGTGCCAAAGGACAACCCACTACCAAATCTTGCAACAAATATGCAAAACATTAGATGAACATACATCACATGCTTAACACAAAAAAATTCAATAATCAAAATGATAGTTATAAACTCGTGACACATAGTGTCATATCCATCACTACCCAAAAGTGATTGTCCAACCATATCTAGACATGTGGCCACTACATCTTGCTGCTGGCGAATCGATCAAGAGTCTACTACTACAAATAATGAATCATATCACATTCCTTAGCATCAAACAATATAGGCTTTGGTTACCCTGCTCTAAAAGCATCATGAGCCTCAGATCCTCGATGGGACATAACTGCACGTGTCGTGTGTTGAATCCACTCTCAGATGACAATAGGATGCCCATGTGCTAGCTGGTACTCCCAATAGATCATCTTTGTGACATAATTTTTATGATCTTTATCCTTTTCACTTCATTTCAACATGATAGAGTGTCCAAAGTGTATGGAGCAAAGCTATGGTATATGTTGATGCATGGCCTTTTTTATCGCATCCATCAGAGGAGCTCCATCATGTATACTATGCACCTTGGAGTTGTCATGGTCATGAGCAACCCGTGGTGTATGTGGTGTACCACGTGACATACCTACATCTGAGCTACTCACTCTAGAAGTAGAAGTGGGAGACACAAGGTCCATCGCACTGCCTCCACAACATCCACCTCCTCTAGAGACACCTATAGATCCACTCCTGGAACCTCCTCCTCCTCTAGAGCATGACCTCGCTCGATAAGATCGGTTAGCATGTGTATCACGCTAAGGTGTCAAATGCATACTTCAACTACTAGAGCCACTAGGGGATGGTTGAGAGGGCAATCCTGGTGGATTCATAATGCTATGAGATGTATCTCGAGCGAGAGTAGCCCTGCCTCCAAGAGTGACTTCGGGGTTAGTGACACCGGTGGGAGTGAGACTGGCAGGAGTGAGGTTGAGGGATGCTACCACAAGGGATCCATGACTGTGACGTTGTGGAGGTGATTGCAATCCAAGTGGATCGGGTCGGGTTGTCGCACATGCAGAGTGTATGAAGCAAGTGACTGTTGGAAGGTCTTTGTGATAAAAATGTGAAGATGAAGATGAAGTTGGATATGGGGAGGAGACATGTCATGATTTAATTATGAACGGGAAAGATATGGATGTATGCATAATGAGAGCTAAAAGAAAACCACACACATGAATCAACTTTTGAAAGGAAGAATGGTCCATGAATGGAGCTTCTTATACACTTTCGAAAATCAATTCATAAGCATGGGTTCTTGTGGATGTATGCATGATAAGAACAAAAAGAAAACCACACACATGAAGCAACTTTTGAAAGGAAGAATGGTCCATGAATGGAGCCTCTTATACACTTTCAAAAATCAATTCATAAGCATGGGTTTTTGTGATTGGTATGAATGCATGTGGATCATGATGTTAAAAATGAATAGAAAATTATTCTCTCAACCTTAATGGATCATCCTCACTAGTCCAATGCAATACTGTAGAGCCTTCTGACACATAGAAAGAGATAGAAGATGACATGTAAAAACATATAAAGGACAAAGAGATAAGAGACATGAGACATGAATTAGAAGATATTGTTATGACAAACATATACATGAATGCTGTGAAATGTCAAGCTAAGCATTCTAGTGGACAAAGGTGGTCCGCACGACCCTCTCACCATGACATTCAACCAAATATCACACATAAGAGGATAGGTTCCACTTCATTGATCCTATGTCTTTGTAGGATTGTAATGTGTTTCTAAAGAAGTGTAAGACACATAAAACCAGCTCTAGATCACTCACACACTCTAGTGAGGGTGAGCAAAGAAAGAGAAATTGGGTTTATCAGCCTATCCTAGAGAGGAAGTCTAAAAATTTAATCTAGGAACTATGCTCTTACTAGCCCACCTTGGATCCTCACACGTTCAATTGAGGGTGATCCTCTCAAGGAAACCATGTGCTAGCATGGGCCCTATGGATGCCTAAAAACTATGCTCTAGGAGTTTGGAGGGGGGTTTATATAGTTTTTTGAATGATTTTGGGCCCTTGGATCTAGAGAAATCAACTCTCAACCCTAAGATCAGCTTCTTTTGATTACAACCATTGGATTTATGAAATGGATGGTTAGGATTGGTTCTTTATATGATATCTAGGGAAAATAGGGGGGAGGGGAAAGTAGACGCCTTCATTCTCCACCATTGAATCTAGGGCTATTTTGGACCGTTGGATACGTGTTGACATCAATTTGGATAAGATAAGCTACTATTTTTGGACAAACTTTGCATTATTGATCTTTGATCATCAAAAAAGGATTATCCGGTGAAAAACTCGTGGATCCTCCTTGCTTTATGCTTTAGTGCATCTTCACCCTTGAATATGAGCTCATCCTGACGGTACAACATGGTTCAATCATTGTTTGCCATGTGGTAGCCCTTCAAGCCTTCAATTTTCTTATTCTAGGAAACTATAGTGACCTTGAAAACTGGAATTTGTGCTCTTTGAACCTTCAAATATCATTTGATGAAGATGAAAATTTGTAGGGCTATGTTTTGAAAGGTCTCCTTTAGGAATATGCAAAAAAATAAACTCCCATCTAAATCTCCCTTATACAAGTTTGACTACATTTGAAAGCTTGCAAGGTGGCATTAAGGTGTCTAGGAAGCTTTGATAGCCTTGAAAATTTGTACAACTATGTAGCCACATATGATCTTTATACATGACAAACCATATGGCTAACAAAAATTCCTATACAAAATTTTGTAGGGTCTAAGTGAAAAAATTACATTTATTACAAAATCCACATGGCATATCAATGTGCTAGGAAATCCATTTACATGTGAAATTTTGGCTATAGACTTCCTTTGATAGGCTTTACAAGTGTATGAATTTTCATGTGATTTGGAGATATTGAAATTTTTGTCCTAATTTCCAAAATTTGACCAGACTGCTACCCTGGATTTGCTTGATTTCTTCCAGAGTTTGCATGTGAACTCCCTTTGACATCCTTGATGCATCTTGGAATTCTCAGGGAATTCTAACTACCTTCCCCAAAGGTGTTTTGTATAGGCCTTCATGAACGAGAGAGGAGAGAAAATCTCGACGACATTCGCCCTCACTAAACCTACAATTCCTCCAGAAGCGCCACTCTAGTATATCTGAAAAACAAAATATTCTAGGCATCAAATTATTTTAAAGGCAACATAAGAAACATGGAAGAAAAAATTGATCATATGCATGAATGCGTAGGGAACTTGACATGAAGTAAAATTTGCATGAAAGAAAGAATTGAAATAAACAACATGAATATGCATGAATAAATAGGCAACATATATGAAACTGAACATGCAACATTGACAACATGTAAAGAAAGAAAACAAACAAGCATCAATATGAAGTGGAAGTGGATGTATTGAGTCCTTTTAGGCATCAGTTCCTTTCATCTTGAAGGAGAATTTGTACCTTTTTCATAAAGCTATCTGCCTTAAATATGATTCTAAAAAATATTTAGGATTTTCAAGAGACATCTTTCATCTTTAGCTTATTTTAGATCAAATCCTTTCCTACATAAATATGAATATGCTCTTTCTTTAATAAAATGCAAGAAAATCTAACTAAACTCCACTAATGCATAAATCTGTTTGTATAGCCCGTGATTTATTCTACTATGCCTCCTTAGCTTCCTTTGGCTTGCTCTTCCCTTTTTTTTTATGACGATTCGGTGACTTTATGGTTACGTTCACTTTTTTTGGGTGGAAGAAAGTGTAAACTTCATAGCAACATGAAGCAGCTTTTTTTTTATGACAGGGAAAAATTAAACCCTGATACAAGGTACAACCATTTTTGATGATGGAGAACAATCGTTTAAAATCCAATACAAGTGTTGTGAGGTGGACTAAGGATGTACAAACATGCAGTAGTAGGAGCTAGGACTTCAACAATTATGCTTTTGATACAAGATACATATGCATGTTTATACATGAAAGTCATGTCACCAAAATAAACCTCCAAATCTACATGTCCTATCTTTCCATAATCCTAGATTATAATAGATTTCGTAGTAGATAAATTACTACTTAAGATACAATTTTACACAAGTAAAGAAATCATCATTTGCCCTTTTTTGACTCAAGTTATGTGGATATGTAATGCAATGCAAAGACTGAAAAGAAACATGCATGAATTGAAATTGCAAACAAGCGAGAATGGAAAAAAAAAGTAGAATGAAGTTGAAAGAAAACAAAGCAACATGAACTTGAAAAAGTATATATATATATATATATATATATATATATATATATATATATATATATATATATATATATATATATATATATATATATATATATGAGCACCCAATCTCCTACTTCAATCGGCTTAGGACGCAATCGATGAGTTTTATCAAAATAATGCTTGTTCTTCATTCTAGATTCTCTTAATTTTTCAACAGCATCATCAAGTCATAAATTACCTTATTCTAACTGTTGAATGCGCAAACTCAAAAAATCATCAGTAGACATGTTTTCAAACCAAGGCAAATTTGACCATGCAAAAATATGAGATTGAATTGGAAACAACAATTTTTTACAGTACATGAGTTGAACGGGCATATACCTAGTAGTACGTCTGCACATCATTCTATCTTCCCAAAGTGCAAAGGGTAAGAATCTAGGCCATTGTTTAATGTCCCCATTACATGCTTTAAGCATGGCTTTAACAATAGGTGGATGCCCTCTCTCTATTTTACCATTGGCCTTTGGATTATATGCAGTAGTGAGAGACAAATGAATACCGTGATGTTCAAAGAACTCTTTCGCTTCTCTCGCATTTAATTCTCCACGATCGACAACTACTTTCTCTATGTACCCAAAGCAACTTATGACATCTTCAAGCAAGAATTTGCAAACATTGTAAGTGGTCTTAGATCCTCTAGTGCACGTCCCTCTACATGATTAGTTAAGTCTTCTCTTGCAAGTACAGTGTAACGCATTTTGTCAATACCTTTAGGCATAGTTATAGGATCTATTACCCACTTGTAGTGAATACAGGGTGGATAAGTAGAATGCAACAGATCTCTATGTTTGAGTGAAGAATGAAGTTGACAAGTAGAACATGTAGAAACATAGCTACAAATGTCAATGTACATCATAGGCCAATAATAGGCACTTCTAATTTTTTCATATGTTCCAAAAAAAACTTTATGACCCCCCCATAATGTCTCATGCATTTCCTTCATTACTTGCAATTGAAGACCTCGCTTTCCTAGGACTCGTTGTGGATTTTTAACCTTACCCTTAGCACGTCTCCAAAGATAATCGTTAAGTAGGAAAAAATTAAAAGCTCGTTTCATAATGTTATGGAATCTACTCGTAGTCCAGCTAGGTAATGGTTGCAGTGTACTAAGATACTTTCCTATGTCTCTCCATTCATCTTCCTACTCAGACTCATGAAATTGCTCATACTCGTATATATGTGGAACATAGTAAATTAAGTTCAGGTTCTTTATTAGATCACTTTCAAGATCATCATCAAATCTAGCTCTCGATAACATATCAACAATTGAATTTGACTTACCTGAAATATGAACTAACTCAAGATTTATGAACTTAATATATGATATCCATCTAAGCATGGCTATGTCAGGAGATGAAAAATTGGCTATCATTCCAATGAGAGGCAAACAATTAGTCTCAACTTTGACATTTGCACCTATGAAATATTCTTTGTCTGCTTTCAAAGTTGTTACCATACCCCATATTTCTCGTTTGATTTGCGGATATTTTCGTTGTGTTTAATGTAAAATTTGGGTGCCAAACCTAATTGCTTATCTATTCCCTTCACGATCAACAGAATAGTCTACACGCTTAAGGATGGGAGCTTCAAGAAATAATTTCTGCAATTTACACATAGCTTGTGTGTGTTAAGTTAAGTCCAAATAAATTCTCATTTCTTCCTCAATGTCAATAAACAACATGAGCAAAGTGTGGGATCCTTGAATAAAACGTAGTTTTCCATTCTTTTTAGGCACAGTGAACCATCTATTTGAGTAAGGTGCAAAAGATGGCTCTAAAACTCTCATGTTTATCTTCTCCTTAAGTAGTTTCATTAGCTCAGGTAAGTGAGCCTTTGGGATTGGTATAAGGCGAAGGTTCCATGGAATGAGTGGAATAGTAAAGATTATCATGGGTGCAACTAGTTTAGGATCTATGCAACCAATCTCATGAGGATACATAGTAAAGGCTTTTCCATGGTTATGTATGACTCTCTCAAATTTATCTCTCTCTGCTGAAAAAAGAAAGTCATCATCTCTACCAATTTTCACCTGTTTGATTGTCTCATCTGTAAATGTATGTCCTATGTTTTTCTTATCCTGAAGAATTGGATCATTTTTCACATCAATAATTTTTTCGTTACTTCCTTGCAGTAATGATTGAGCTATGAGTTTGATTTTTTTTCTATGATTTTGTACTTTGTTTCAACTAAGGCATCATGTGTTTGGTTAAATTTTGAGCACTTGTCAACATTAACAACATCAAGGGAAGAAAGAAGAATAATATGGGAATTAGAATCTTGTTGAAGACATAACTCTAACTCCTCAAGAGTAGAGAAACAATGAGATGTCTCAATCACATGCTCAATGTTCTCATCATATTCCATGATTTTGTTGGTTTTATAATTTTTTTGGGTTTTTTGGATATAAGACTTGGACAATCGACTCTTATGAAGAAAATCTAATCTAGAATGAGGAAACAAAGTGAAAAACTATTGTACAGGTTGGTTGGTTGCGAGATGTCAAACTAATGTCCAGTTCTGTCTCACTCAACAATGGATTCTATCCGAAATTTTGATCATATGTAGCTCCAAACATGGATCAAGGTGCACAATCACTACAAGCATGCTCATGACCTTGAGTAACAATAGGTTTCTTTCCAATTGATAATCGATTCCTAGGATGATTCACTCCTACCATCATGACTTGAAGAGATTGCATTCCATCCTTACACTTAATTCTAGCATAGGTAGACCCATCATTCATGGCTTTAGTTTCCATACGACTCTCACAAATAAAGGGCTGACCTAAGAGAAATTCATACGAGCAATTATCTTGAATAAAAAAGTGAAATTCTTCCATGATTCCTCCTATGGATATGGGCACACTAGCACAAAAGCTCCATACAGGGTACCTACACCATTATCTGCACTTCTCATATGCCATCCACAATCTTTAGCTATGGGCCATGGAAACTTATCATAGACTTCCCTTGAAATCACATTGATTTCAGATCCGGAATCTACTAATGCACTTACACTAATAACGTTCTTATCATTTCCTATTTTAACATGCATCTCTGATGTACCTCTTGACCAAATTTTTCTTTTAAAGTGACTTTCAAGATTGTTTTCATGACTTTCATGGTCAAGTTGAATAGGTCCTGAGAAATTTTTATTAACATTTACTTCATCATCATCAAGGTCCTCTTCATCAGGTTCATCAAAGTCTAAGGCTTCACTCATAGCTTGATCTTGATCTAGAGAATCTTGCATCTCAGTATCTAGATTAAGTGGAAACCTCTTACTTTTAATTAGGCCGATAAAGTTATCTTTAAAAACAAGATTTGCAATAGAGAGAACTTGTTCTAAAGATATAGTCACTTGACTCTTAAGCAAAATGTCATCTAAAATCTGCATAGGATCTATTTTTCTCTTTGTTTCTGAAATCAAGATGGCTTTGGGTTTTCTCTTTGGTTTCTTCTGTTTTTGCTCAGGATCTTGTTTTTGTTCATGTTCTTGTGTTTGGTCTTGAGTTTGTTTTGATTGTTCTTGTTTGTCTAAAGTCTTTGGTTCTGTTTTTCTTTGCTTTGTCTTCTTACCTTTTTGTTTCTCCTCTTGTTTTTGTTCATTGGGCTCTGATTCTTGCTTTTTATCTTTGGGTTGTGATGTTTCCCCTTGCTCTATAATGGTTTCTATTCCCTCTGATGTTTGTTTTCGAGTTACCCTTCTTTCACTAGGCTTAGGTTCATCTCTTTTTTGTTTTTCTTCTACATTGGATATGTGAGAAATAAGAGATTGAACTTCTATAAATGACTCCCAAACCGCTTTTCTCTTAATCTCATCACGTGCTCTTACTAAAGCCTCTACGAAAAAGTCAACTTCCTATGTGGGTTTACTTGATTCTGCTTCTTGATCATCAAGAGCTTCTAGCTTCATCCCTCTAGTTTCTGCTTCCGTAATGATTATATTTTCATAGTGCTTTCTCATTCCTTCCTTACCATAATTTCCTTGCAAAGGTAGCCTAGATCTATAGTCACAGATTATCTTGTCTATGTCTATTACTAGTCATTGCTCCTTATTGGCCTTCAATAGCTCACAATCTCTAAAAAAGTGCTCTAACGAATCACACCAAGGACACCTACAAGGACCATGCACAAAACCATTTTGATTTTGAGTATTTTGATTAACTTGTGGTGGTATATTTTGAAATTGAGTATTTTGTTGATAAGGAATTGATTGAACAGTATATTTAGGATTTTGATAAGGCAATTGATGTATTTGAGGAGCTTGGGGAGCAGCATGTGGTACTTGCGGTGCAAGAGGGTATTCCATAGTATACAGTTGATAATTTGGAAAATCTCAATTTTGGAGATTTTGAAAAGCTGTTTGAGAAGCTTGAGGATACATGTTTTAATACATTTGAGGATTTTGCACATGAGGATGAGGATTTTGCATTAGATTAACTTGATATGCTTGACTAGGAGCTACTTGTGGATTTTGATTGGGAGCTATAACATGTTGATTAGGCTCTTGAGAAGACATTGGGTTCGTTTGATTTTGGAAAGTTTTGATGTAATTTAATTGTAAAGCATCTATAGTCTTGACAAATTGTACTGTGTAGCAATAAGACTTCCCATTTGCTTAGTGAGAATTTCCACTTGAGATTTTTCAACTACACTTTTCTTTGGCTCTACTTTAAAATCTTGACTAGGCTTCATCATTTGAGGAATAGGAGGAGAGTCAAAAAGCATAGCTTGGGATTGTTCTCTAATTTGCTCCTTAGTTTGTGGAAGGCTAGCTTGAGGAAGACTAGTTTGCTCATAAAATATGGATTGTCTTTGATGTCTATGGGCTACAAACTCTACTACTTTACACACTTTTTGGCAACTCTGAGTAAGACCAAAGCGCTTATCTAGCTCTTCTAATGGCCCGTTCAACTTCCCTACGAGTTTTAGGATGAAGAATCTTAAGAAAATTGATCACAAGATGAGGTTCCAAAGTTATCTTATCCTCATCCGGAAGTTGTTCATAGCGTCTAATATACTCATTTTGTAAGTGAGTAATAGAGCTTCTAGGCTTTGGGAATTGACCCATCATAAGAATCTATCCCGATTATGTTGGCTATAATCCTCAAGATATAATTCTTTGAGCATCTCCTTTTTGAAAGCACTCCAAGGAAGAGTATCATATTCAGTGACACAGTTTATGATAGAGCTATCAACAATTTATTCAAATAATGATATTAAGAGATCTTCGGGAAGACCAAAAATCATAGCTTGCTCTTCAAACAAATCTAAGTACCTTGTAATGTTGAGCCATTGAATTTTCCCTTCTCTCTCAACATAGAACAAACTATTCTTTGGCCTTGTTTCTTAACAATAAGGGACTTGGAACCTTCCTCAATCTTACCTGAATGTGCAAGTGATGCACGATGCTCTAGATCTCTCACAAATGCATTTACTTCATGACAAAGATGTGCACCATATTGTGAGAAATCCACTGCAACACTCAAGAATGATGATGATGATATCATGAGGATGAAAAATATGAAACAAAGGATATGGATCACAAGCTCCCAACAAGATCACAAGCAAATGCCATGAAGCGTTTCACGTCGGGTTCAAATGTGCAGGTGATCGCAATCCGGGTCGATCAGGTCCAGTCACGGCACACACACAGTGTACAGTCACGCACAGTGCACAGTATTGGAAGGTCTTTGTGATAAAAATTTGAAGGTGAAGATGAATTTGGGTATGGGGAGCATAGATCTCATGATCTAATTATGAAAGGGTAACATATGGATGTATGCATGATGAGAACAAAAAGAACACCACACACATGAATCAACTTTTGAAAGGAAGAATGGTCCACGAATGGAGATTCTTATACACTTTCAAAAATCAAATCATAAGCATGGGTTCTTCTAGATGTATGCATGATGAGAACAAAAAGAAAACCACACACATGAATCAACTTTTGAAAGGAAGAATGGTCCACGAATGGAGCTTCTTATACACTTTTGAAAATCAATTCAAAAGCATGGGTGGTATGAATGCATGTGGGTCATGATGTAAAAAATAAATAGAAAATTATTCACTCAACCTTAATGGATCATCCTCATTGGTTCAATCCAATACTGCGTAGCCTTCTCACACATAGAAAGAGATAGAAGATGACATGTAAAAACATATAAGAGACAAAGAGGTAAGAGACATGAGACATGAATTATACATGAATGCTATGAAATGTCAAGCTTAGCATTCTACTAGACAAAGGTGGTCTGCACGACCCTCTCACCATGAGAGTTCAACCGAATGTCACACATAAGAGGATAGGTTCCACTTCATTGACCCTATGTCTTTCTAGGATCGTAATGTGTTTCTAAAGAAGTCTAAGATACATAAAACCAGCTCTAACTCACTCACACACTCAACTAAGGGTGAGCAAAGAAAGAGAAACTAGGTTTATGAGCCTATCCTAGAGAGGAAGTACAAAAATTGAATTTAAGAACTATGATCTTACTTGCCCACCTTGGATCCTCACACACTCAACTAAGGGTGATCATCTCAAGGAAACCATGTGCTAGCAAGGTTCCTATGGATGCCTAACAATGATGTTCTAGGAGTTTGGAGGTGGGTTTATATAGTTTTTTGATGAATTTGGGCCCTTGGATCTAAAGAAATCAACTCTCAACCCTAAGATCAACTACTTTTCATTACAACCATTGGATTTATCAAATGGATGGTTAAGATTGGTTCTTTACATGATATGTAGGGCAAAGAGAGAAAAAATAGGTGCCTTCATTCTCCACCATTGGATCTCGGGCTGACCTGGACCGTCGAATCACTGCTGACGTCAATTTGGATAAGATAAGCTACTATTTTTGGAGAAGCTTTGCATTATTGATATTTGATCATAAAAAAAGCTTATCCAATGAAAAAAACTCATGGATCCTTCTTGCTTTATGCTTCAGTGCATCTTCACCCTTGAATATGAGCTCATCCTAATGGTTCAACATGGTTCAATCGTTGTTTGCCATTTGGCAACCCTTCAAGCCTTCAACTTTCTTATTCTAGGAAATTGCGATGACCTTGAAAACTCAATTTTGTGCTCTTTCATCCTTCAAATATCCGTTGATGAAGATGAAAATTCTTAGGGCTACCTTTTGAAAGGTCTCCTTTAGGAATATGCAGAAAAAACTCCAATATGAATCTCCCTTGTAGAAGTTTGACTATATTTTGAAGCTTGCAAGGTGGCATTAAGGTGTCTAGGAAGCTCTGATAGCCTTGAAACTTTGTACAAATATGCAGCCACATATGATCTTTATACGTGCCAAACCATATGGCTAACAAAAATTCCTATACAAGATTTTGTAGGGTCTAAGTGGAAAAATTATATTTTTTCAGATGTACATGGCATATCAATGTGCTAGAAAATCCATTCACATGTGAAATTCAGGCTATAGACTACCTTTGATAGGCTTTACAAGTATATGAATTTTCATGTGATTTGGAGACATTGAAATTTTTGACCTAATGTCCAAAATTTGACTAGCTTTGACTGCTACCTTGGATTTGCTTGATTTCTTCCAAAGTTTGCATGTGAACTCCCTTTGACATCCTTGATGTATCTTGGAATTCCCATGAGATTCTAACTACCTTCACCGAATGTGTTTTCTGTAGGCCTTCATGAATGAGAGAGGAGAGAAAATCTCGATGACAACGTGACAACCATATACGTGGGAGGTATCGGATATATAAAATCCAAGAATTACTCCTCTATCATGGAATGTAGAGTGACCGGAGGACTATCTCCCATCCTACTCTGCAATAAAAAACATCAAATAATTAGCATATGATAATAATGGTAATATAGAGAAATAGTAGTGTACAAAAGAACATAGCAAAAAATAAACACATATTATTATGTACAAGTGTTTGCTTCAAAAAACCTCTATTCTAGCATCCTCTTGGAGATCTGATGCACATAGGATATTTACCTCTACATTGGCAACTACTAGATCTCTTGGTATGCTAGCTACTTCTTGATCATCATTCCTGTACAACAGATTGTCTATTACTTAATCATGTATCTCATCTTCTTCAAATACCTCTTCATCTTGAACAATGAGCTCTTCCTCCTCGACTACCAATTGACTCTCATAGTCCACTATAGATGAAATTTATTCTACATCTATGTTCTCACAAATTTTTCTACTACATGGGGAGACTCCTAAAACACACAGCCACTCTGGTTCTTTTAAATCTCACATAAAACAACTTGCTCACAATGTTTGTCCATCTAATAAACACTTTGGACATTTCTTTCATGTGTTCATTCTGTGTAATGCTACCAATACCTTGTACTTCTACCTCCCTCTTTATTCTCTTCTGTCCATGAGAGGTTACACATGCAATTTTGTTTGGGTCCACTTGCTCAATAGAGGACCAGGAGAATGATACCATATGTTTTGTAGTCAATTTTTATCAAAGGATCCATATTCTCTAACATGTGCAGTAGAAATCCATCGTTTTTTTATAAATTTGATACTTGAAATGGATGCAAGGACATGCCATTATCTCCTCTCGATCCAAAGATGCCATCTGATACCATGTGGACATGTTATAACATTTAATTCTAAAAAATATAACTTTTCTTATTAAACCTAAAAACCCAATCCTAATAACTTAGACCTAAAACATTTATATGTGTGTATGTATTTGTATATATATGATTATATATATGTTAATAATAAACCAAACACTCTATTTTATATGTGTTTAATTTAATTAAGAAACCCTAGAATCCTATTTTATATATTCAATTATATATATTTGATTTATATATTTAAAACACTAGCTCTTTTCTTTTTTTCATATAAATATAAATATATATATATATATATATATATATATATATATATATATATATATATATATATATATATATATATATATATATATATATATATATATATATTTCTTTTTTCTTTCTTTCTTTCTTATTTTTTAAATATATGATTATATATTCTAATAATAAACTTAAAACTTTATTTTTTATATATTTAATTATATATATTTAATTTAATTATAAAACCCTAAAATTCTACTTTTATATATTTAATTTATATATTTAAAACACTAGCGGTTTTCATATTTATTTATCTACATTAAAATATATAAATTATGTGTATATATGTGTATGCATGTGTAAAAACCCTAAAACCCTAATCCGAATGACGTAGACCTAAAACATGTATATGTGTGTATGCATGTGTATAGATATGTGTATGTGTATATGTATTATGTGTGTATATGTGTATATGTATTATGTGTGTATATGTGTATATGTATATATGCATGTGTAAATAGACTAAACACCCTAATACTAAAGGCCTAAACCTAAAACATGTATATGTGTGTATGCATGTGTATATACATGTGTACATGTATATGTATTATGTGTGCATATGTGTATATGTGTGTATGCATGTGTAAAAAGCCTAAACCCCTAATCCTAGAGATATACACCTAAAACATGTTTATGTGTGTATGCATGTGTATGTGTATATGTATTATGTATGTATATGTGTATATGTGAGTATGCATGTGTAAATAGCCTAAAAACCCTAATCCTATTTATATATATATATATATATTTGATTATATATTGTATGTTTTTCCTAATTTTTATAAATATATGATTGTATATGTTAATATTAAACTTAAAACTCTATCTTTTATATAATTAATTTAATAAAAACCCTAAAATCCTATTTTATATATTTAATTTATATATTTTAAACACTACCTCTTTTCATATTTAATTATCTATACTAAACTCCTATTATATATATATATATATATATATATATATATATATATATATATATATATATATATATATATATATATATATATATATATATATATATATATATATATATATATATATATATATATTTATTTATTTATTTATTTATTTATTTATTTATTTATATATTCAAATTTTTTTCTTATATATATTTAATTTAACTAGAAATCCCTAAAAACCTATTTTTTATATATTTTATTCTATATATTTAATTTTATTGTATGTGTATAAAATCTAAAAGCCTAATCGTAAAAACCTAGACCTACAATATGTATAGGTGTGTATGCATGTGTAAAAACCCTAAAATCCTAATCCTGATGACCTAGACGTAAAACTTGTATATGTGTGTATTCATGTGTATATATATGTGTATGTGTATATATGTGTAAATGTAAGTATGCATGTGTAAATAGCCTAAAAACCCTAATTCTAAAGACCTATACCTAAAACATGTATATGTGTGTATGCATGTGTATATACATGTGTATGTATATATGTATTAGGTGTGTATATGCCTATATGTGTGTATGCATGTGTATATACATGTGTATGTGTATATGTGTGTATGCATGTGCAAAAAGCCTAAAACCCTAATCCTTGATACCTAGACCAAAAACATGTATATGTGTGTATGCATGTGTATATATTGTATGTGTATATGTATTATGTGTGTATATGTGTGCATACATGTGTATGTATATGTGTATGTGTATATGTTTTATGCATGTATATGTATATATGTCTATAAGCATGTATATGGTGTGTACATGTATATATATATATATATATATATATATATATATATATATATATATATATATATATATATATATATATATATATATATATATATATATATATATATATATATATATATGTGTGTGTGTGTGTGTGTGTGTGTATGTATATGTGTGTGTATGTATATGTATGTGTGTATGTAATATTTATGTGAGTGTGTGTGTGGGTATAGGTGCGAGTGTGTGTACATGTATGTGAGTGTGTATGTATATGTGTGTATGCATGCATGCATATGCATGTATATGCATATGTGTATGTAATATGTATGTGAGTATGTAATATGCATGTGTGTATGGATATGTGTATGCATGTGTGTGTATATATGTGTGTGAATGTATGTATTCATATGTTTGTGTATGTATGCATATTTTTGTGTATGTATATGTGTATGTATGTGTGTCTACGTATATGTGAATGTATGTATGCATATGCTTGTGTATACATATATGTATATTTGTGTGTGTATGTATGCATGTGTGTATTTGTGTGGGTGTATGTATGCATGTGTGTATATGTGTGTGTGTATGTATGCATGCATATACATGAGTATGTGTGTGTATGTATCTCTATCTCTGTCTCTTTCCCTCTCTTTCTCTCTTTCTTTCATCTCTCTTTCTCTCTCTTTAATGTCTCTCTCTCTCTCTCTCTTCTTTCATCTCTCTCTCTATCTCTTTCTCTCTCTCTCTGCCCTTCTCACTCTGTCAATAGAGAACAAAACAATCACTTACATCGATGTAATCTTTTGAATCGCTATCATCAAAGCCTAATGAAGGTTGTCTCTCATCAAATTCCAAAGAATTGATGTCGAAAAATTCCTCCAAAACCAAAGACAAGAGAAATTAGAAAAAAAAACATGTGTTGGAGTTAGACATTTACGGAAGCATGCAAACAACACAAGGAAGAAGAAGAAGCTTGGAGCACAACACATAATACTGAATGTATTACTACTAGTATGTACAAAGATAAGTAACCCATTGGGGTTATAAGCCTATATACAAGCTGATGGAAAAAAACCTCCTAAAGAGGGAAAAAAGTACCCCCGATAGTCCTGGTGTGTTCACACACATCACTACCTAAATATATCAACAAATCCCCCCTGGGAGTGATGCGGTGAACAAGGAGCTGGGACTCATGTATAAGGAAGTGCAAAGCTATGTGGAATCAATCTAGAAAAGGAAGTAAGCCAAAAGATTCATGGAAAGCTTCAAACTTCTCCCGAGGTAGAGCCTGTGTGAAAAGGTCTGCAATTTTCTCTTACATGTGCACATATGCAAGATGATCTCTCTAGCAAAGAATCTCTCCGTGAATAATGATAATGCACGTGAATGTGCTTAGTTTGAGCATGGAACACAAGGTTCCTCTCAATGGCCAATGCGCTCTGACTATTGGTGAAGATGGTGGTGGCAGAACAGTGACCAACACCCAAATCATCCATAAGGTGTATGAGCCACACACACTCAACACTCGCTATGAAAGTTGCCCTATACTCAGCCTCACAACTAAAAATGGCCACACTAGGCTGCTTCTTGCTCAATCAAGATATAAAAGAGCTACAAAGCATGAAGCAAAAGCCACTAGTGGACACACGAGTATCATAGCAACCAACCCAATCAGAATCAGAAAAAGCATGTAAATATGGCGGTTTAGGGTTTAAAACAATCCAAGTAGCCAGGTATCACTCTAGTAGCAAACGACGCGCTTAACTGCCTGCCAATGCTTGGCTCTTGAGCAATGTATAAACCTACTTATCTATGAGATAGAAAACTGAATATCTCACCGAGTAATGCAAAAGTAAATCAAGCATCCAACAGCCTGCTGATAGAGAACAACATCGAATGCATCTCCAGGATCATGAAGACTCAATCGTAAACCTCTCTTCTTAGGAGTGGCAATAGGTTTATAGCCCTCAAGGCCAAAATGCTACAATAATGTGTTAATATATTTCGTTTGATAAAAAGCCATTCCATCATGAACGTGCATAAATTGACTGCCCAAAGAAATGATGCAAATGCCCCAAATTAGACATCTCAAATGAGGCATGCAATTCAGCCTTAAAATCAGCAATATGCTTCTCATGAGGAACAGTGAGCAGCATGTCACCAACATACACAACAATGATCATAAGTACATCATTAGCATGCTTAACATATAAGGTGCTTTCAGTTTGACTATTCTCAAAACCATGTGCAATCAGATAGGCATGTATCTTTTGATATCAAGCACATGGTGCTTGCTTTGAACCATATAATGCCTTCTTGAACTTGCACACTTGGTTTTTATGCCCTTTCTTCACAAAGCTAGGGGGTTCAAAAGCATACACTTCTTCATGCAAGTCATAATTTAGAAATGTAGTTTTAATGTCCAACTGATGTACATTCCAACCATGATGAGTTGAAAGTGCAGAGATGCTCTGAACAGTTGTCACATGGCATGTAGCTGCAAAGCTCTCATCAAAATCAATGCCTCCTTCCTCTGCATAACCCTTTGCAACAAGCCTAGCCTTATACCTGTTAGCTTTTCCATCAGTCTTACGCTTCAGCTTGTATACCCACTTAGTGCCAATGGCCTTCTTGCTAGGAGGCAAGTCACATATAGACTAGGTATCATTTTTCATGATAGCATTATATTTAGATTGCATTGCAACCATCTAGTGTTAAAAAGTTTGTGCTTCATCAAATGAAACAGGTTCAGACCCATCATAGAGACTAGAGGAAGCCATATCATAGTAATCTGATTCAAAAGAGGCATTATGAGAGCTTGGCTGAGTACGATATGATAGAGGTGCATCTAGTTTTCTATCACGCAAAGTCTACACAAGCCATTTTGGCATAGGTTTTTGCCTCCTCAATATCAGCTCTCTCATCAATAAGTTCATAATGTAAATCTGCATTATAAATGGAATGATTTGCATCATCACATGAAACCTATAAAGGTTGAGAAGTTGCCTCATTAGGACCAGGACTAGACTATCCACCTATAGAAAGAGGCAGCGAAGTATCATACATGTCTTTGGAGCTAACAAATGTCTCCTTCATACATGAAAATAAGGGCTAAATAGCATCTTCCACAAAGAAAACATCATGGCTAATGAGAATGTGTTTAGTCTATGGATGATACACACGATAGCCTTTGCTTTCAGAACTGTACCCAACAAAAATACATTTCACTACTTTATCATCCAATTTTCTACAATGTTGTTCTGACACTAATGCATATGTCAAACAAACAAAGACATGCGGATGAGCAACAGATAGCTTGCGACCATGCCAAGCCTCATATGCAGTGATAGACTGCAATGCTTTAGTGGGACACCTATTAAGAACAAATGTTGCACACATAATAGCCTCAAGCTAGAAACTATGTGGGAAAGCCTCACTCTTGACCATACACCTCGTCATCTGCATGAAAGATCTGTTCTTCCATTTAGTAACTCCATTGTATTGAGGTGTATATGGCACTATACACTGATGTTTTATCCCAAGTTCAGCCAAAAATGCATTAAAGTTAGAAGACATATATTTCCACCCCCCCTCGATTAGAATGGAGGGTGCCCATTTTACATGCTAACAAATTTTTAGCCAAAACCAGAAACTCTTTCTAAAGCCGAAACTGATAACAAATTCTTCTTGATCCCTAACACGAATAAAGCATGTGACAATGTAAAGGAACTACCATCAGTAGTAGTCAGAATTATCTTACCAACTCCCATAACAGGATAAGAGGAGTTATTGGTGCATGTTATAGTATTCCCTGTAGGGGCAAGCTTGAGTGAAGAGAAGAAACTGCACTGTGAGAAAATATGTTTGGTCGCCCCACTATCAAAGTACCAAACATTTGAGTCTACTAGAGACATGCACTGTTCATGAAGAGATGGGTCAAAACTACAAATAGTAGTGAACACCCATTCTTCATCCTACACAAGATTAGCAAACTCTATTTTCAGTGTAGAGGCCTCTGTAACAACCATTCTAACCTCTTTCTTCTTTGCCTCTTTAGCAACCAATTTTGGACAACTCTTAATGACATGATCCTTTACTTTACAATATTTGAAAAACAGTTTTAGCTTTTTTGATTTCTTCTCATCTTTCTCTTCCTTCTTGGATTGTGCAGAAATAGCAGATTTTTGCTTACCAGTAGAAGAGCTCCATTTTCCTTTGCCCTTCTGGCCAGGAAAACTTGATCTGCTGTCTAGATAGATCTTCCTACAACAGAATAAAAACTAACTCTTCAAATGTTAAGGCATTTGGATTGCCTTTCATCATCAAACAAAGAGTAGAAGCAAAACTCTAATATGAGTCGAGAAGACCATTTTGAAAAGTCTCTACAAGTGAGCTGTTAGAAAGGACTTCATCAACAGAAATCAACTATTCCTTCAAATCCTTGATCTTTGTTAGAAAACTATCCATAGAATCACCTTCATTCATGTGCTCACTCTCCAATTGTTTTCGGAGGTAAACAACACGAGCCTCATTCCTAGCCTAGTACAATATGGCAAGTGTATCCCAATGATCCTTAGGTGTTCTTCAAGAGAGAATGTGAGGAATAATGGCACGTTTGATACTAGATGCGAAAGAAGGGCTTAGTTGAATATCAGACGTGGGATGATTGTGGGTTTCAATGCTTAGATCAAAAATAGAAGTGAGCTCGATAGGGCTAGATATTAGTATAAGTTCAAAATCATGCATACATTCACAGTCATTAAATCCTTGCCTCATAGTCTTTACATGTTTCTCATCTAATAGGCTCTAGCACTAATTCTTCTAACATGTCATCATTGTTGCAGATGAAAAGCTTATATTGCATTGAGTTGTTATCTAAATGTAAAGATAGGGTGAATTCTCCTAAACATTCAATGGTGTTCCCTCTTATCCCCATCATATATGCATTAGTTGGTTTAAGTTGTGCTTTTAATCGTTGTGCTAATGAAGAGCATATGTAACTCAATGCTGCTCCTATATCAATCAATGCACTGACTAGGTGATATTCCTCAGTTTCCATCCCTAGGTTTAAGTAGGGTTGCTTGATTTGGCATCCTAGGTTTTGGTCTTTGATGCTTGATAGTTGGCCATGGGGATTGGTTCCGCTCCTTGTCAATATCTCTCATCTCTCTCACACATCCATTCTTTTCGCTTTCATATTGCTTCTAGCACTTCAAGTTGGGTTTCTTCTCTTATTCTCTCATCCTCTTCCTTTCAGTTCTTTGCTGCTAGAAGTCTAGCTTGCATTTCTTTGGTCAAGGGTTCTAAGTATTTTTTCACGTCACATCCACTTATGTAATTGTGCAAAATCTCTCCATCTAGGGTGGCTAGGTTAACCGCTCCACTAGTCAAAATCTGATTGATCACTAGTTGTCCATGTCCTCTTTTTTGCAAACTTTTTTGCATGTTGTTTTAAGGTATACATCATGACTAAATCACCCTCCTTGTGTCCCTTGTCTGTGATATGGACATAATAATATTTTTTTTGTTTCCTTTTGGCTGCATAGATGCCTGCAACTGCTTGCAATCTAGTCTCATGCAATTTTTCAATTTGATCCAAGTGTTGGGAGAATTCATGTCCACTTCACTCATACTTCTACTGAAAGAGCAGGAAGCAAGAAATCAATTGGAAAAATTGGATTTTGGCCATATACTATATTGAATGGTGTAGTACCAATAGCACTCCTGTAGCCAACTCGAAAAGCCCATAAAGCATAGTGTAATTGTTTGTCCCAATTTGATCGTCCACTATTTACAATTTTCATCAAAATTGTACATAACACTGTATTGGAACTCTCTGCTTGTCCATTGGCTTGTGGGTGATATGGGGCCGAATTCTTATGAATTACTAAGAACTCATTCACCAATGTTTTTATCACTTCATTAATAAAGCACGTACCTCAATCACTCACAATTTCGATTGGTACTCCAAATCTTCTAAATATGTTATTGAATATAAACTTAGCAGTGGTTCTTGCATTGTTTTTCTTTGTGGCCTTTGCTTCTACCCATTTTTTCAAATAGTTAGTAGCCACGATTATGTATTTAGCATGAGAGCATTTTTTTGGTGGGCTAATTGGTATGAAAAAATATATACCCCACTTTGTGAAAGCTCTAGCACTAATCATAGGTTGTAGTGGCATTTCATCTCTTCTGACGAGATATTTTGTTTTTTGGCACACATCACAGCTCTGAACGTACGTTGTTGCATCTTGATGTAAGGTTGGCCACCATAATCCAGTAAAGAGAATCATTTTTGCAGTTTTGTAGGTTGAAAAATGACCTCCTGTAGCTCTTGTATGGGCCATCTCTAAGACAAGGACATGCTCATCTTCATGTACACACAATCTTAATTGATTATCTTATCCATGTTTAAATAGTTTTCTTCCTATGAGCACATAATCTTTACTTTGCTCCTCCAATGCCTGCTTTCTTGCTAAGCTTGCTTCTTTAGGATACTCATGAGTTCTCAAAATTTTTCACTAATGGTAGACTTCACCTAGGTGCTACTATAGAATGGCATAGGGTGGAGTTCTCTTTAGGCAATTTCTCTTGACACATTGGACAATTTGTTACATGAGAATGCACTTTTTTTTGCATATGTGGCCAATACACTCCTAGCCTTTTGAGCTCCTGTAGTGCACCACTGACACTTCTATGTTTTTCCATTGATTTGCATGGCCATAATTTAACCATGTGTCTTGTTCTTCCTCTTCTACACACCTCAAAAGTAGTCCATAGGAATCTTCATGGTATAGGCTTCCTGACACAATGTGAAGATTTTGTGTCCTCCATAATTCTTGGCGTTTATGTAAATTGATCCTATGACTCAGTCCATGCATGAGTGTAGGAAATAATTTGTTAGCCCACTGTGCACAAACTTCCAAGTTGAAAAGGTATGTGTCAGGCAGATCATCCGCAAGTTGGTGGCTCTCCATGTGTCATTCGAGACAGATGATTAGCTCTGACGTGTGTGTCTCCTTTCTTGAATACTTCTTCAAAATCAGATTTCATTAAGAGTAAAAACCATCTTACAAGCCTACGCATGTTACAAGGTTCATTGACCAAGTATAGAAGAGCTTGATGATCATTAAAGAATTTGAATTTGTTTGCCAATAAGTAGTGTTTAAATTCCTTTACGACGTAGATCATACCTAATCCTTCTTGTTTAGTGGTGATATAATTATGTTCGGATTGATTAAGTTGCCTAATCGCATGGGCTATAAGATGATGTAGCTTTCCTCTGTCCGTAGGCTATGCTAAGATGCATCCATTGGAAAATTTTTAAAGCATCCACATGAATATGGAATGGTTTGTTCCAATTCGACACTTTTCAAATTGGAGTTGAACTCAGTCTACTTTTCAATTCGTTAAAGGCCTTCTCGCAGTTGTCCATCCAATTGACTTGAGTCAGTAATCCATAAAGAGGTCTTGCAGTTATGGCATGCATGTGGATAAATCTACAATAATATCCACAATGACCAATAAATTCCTATACTTCTTTAACATTCTTTGGTCTAGGTGGTTCTAGAATATCCTTAATTTTTTTCTTCATCAATGGATATTCCATTTTTAGATACTATATGTCCCAAAATATTTCCTTGTCATACCATGAAGACACAATTTTCTATATTTAGGGAAACTCTATATTATCTCCACTTCCCAAAAAATTTCCCCAACTCAGGAGTGTAATCCATTCTTTGGGAAGAATAGGTGCGTAAATCATCCACGTATACTTCCATAATCTTCCTAAGGAATCCCTTAAAGTCATGACACATTAATCTTTGGAAGGTGGCTAGATCATTACTTAGGCCAAATGGCATAACCCTAAATGCATATACACCCCATTTTGTAGCAAATGCTATTATGTGTTGATCCTTAGGAGCGATTGCTAATTGGTTAGAACTAGAGAATCCATCAAGGAACCTATAGACTTCCTTGCTTGCCACTCTCTCCAAGAGATGATCACTAATGGATAATGGGTAGCTATCATGAATAGTGGCTGTGTTAACCTTTTTTAGATTAATGCAAACTCTTAATTTACCATTTTTCTTGGGTACCACTACCAAAGATGACACCCATTTAGTGTGTTTAATTTCATATATAAAGCTAGCTACCAATAATTTATCTATCTCTTCCTTGATTTTGGTAGAGTATACATCATTGTAGGTCTATGGTCTTTGTTTCAAAGTTTTAGCTTCTAGAGTCTTGGGAATCTGGTGTGAACAAATAGAGGGATACACACCTTTTAAATCCTTGTATGTCCAAGCAAATATGTCCCTATCATCTCGAATCAATTTTATTAGATCTCATTCCTCGCTTTTTGATACATCCTTCCCCATGTAAGTGCCTCTCTCCTCTTCCCCTTCATTTTGGTGGAGTGTGGACATGCTTTCTCAAATAATTTATTTATCTTTTCTACCCTGCTGATTTCCTTCCTCTTTGGTCTCAGTCTCCATTTCTATGCTTTCATAATCTTTCTTCCATTCCTTCTCTATCAATTCTCCTTCTTCAGCCTCTTGTAACGCATCCATGTATAGACTTACATCATATCCATCCTGGTTTATACATTCATTCATGGTTAGGACCTCCTCATTGACACACATGTCCAATGTGGCGAATATTTCCATCCATCCATGGGGTTCGAATTCTTCATCTAGGAATACCTGTGGCATATAAGTTGGGTCTTATATTGATCAAGAGATTCCACGGCCTTTTTCCATATTTTTCACCTTTCTTCTTCTCGTTTAACTGCTTTACACATCCATAGTTGAGTGTCTTGATGCATCCATGACTAGTCTTAAGATCCCACACTATGGATTGATAGGTCATCCTCCTCTCTATGTATTGTGTTCCATTGTACGGGTGGAACATCTTGGTAAGCATAAGTATGGAGGTTTATCTTAGTGGTGATACCTCTTTGTTGTAGGTACACTACATCCCTTCCCTAGTCTTGCACTACCTTTAGCTGTTTCATGAAAGGTCTTCGTAATATCATCTCATAGTTACTTTCCTTTTCAACTTCACAGATGGCTAAAGTGTGCTCAAATTCTAATCCACATGTTGTAAAGAGAATATTCTCTAATAGTCCTAGGGGTCTTTCTATATGATCATCAACCAGTTATAGCTTCATCCTAGGGGGTCATAGGGCCAATTTACCCCACTTCTCCCATATTATTTTTGTTGCTATCCCTACTCCAGCTCCTATGTCTAGGATGGCTTTCATTGTATATCCTCGAAATGTAATAAGGAGGCATGTATTACCTTCATCTCCCTGGCTGCAATCCCCTACTTTGTCTACCAAGATTTTGATTGTAGACACATCGTCACTAACATCCATGTTGGTTGACTATGCTTCCTTAACTTTCATTTGCTTTGCGAACTTTTTCCATAACTATGGTTTGAAAGTGAAATGTTCCATAACTTTGTCCTCTAGGGTTATGGAACATTGCACTTTCATCTCCATAAGATTCCATGCTATATCCGATGTTTTGGTTGATGTCTCCTTTCCTTTGGTTCTCATGTTTGTGGCATGATAAAGCTCTGAATTCCACTCATAATCTCCCATGTAGTTTGGTAGAGTGTCTATGCTTTCCAATTCTTCTCCATCCTTATTGAGTTCAGAAAATTCTTAATGGTTTATCTCTTGATCCATCATCCGTGGATTGTTGGAGGCATCTAACTCTTCAAAAGATGGGTTATTTCCTTTGGTTCTCCTCCATCGGTCCTCTTGAACTCTGGCCCATAGGTCCTCAAGCCAATTATCTTCAACCTCACGGATCAAATAACTTCTCTCATGGTCCTATCTATGTGATTCTTCAGTGTTCTTAATAATCCTTCTTTCTTCAGGTGGGTCATGAGCTACTATACATTCTTGAACTTATATGTGTTTTGGGAAATTTCAATCAATTTTTTAGAGATCTCTAACCTTTCTTTCTCTAAATCTCCTCTCCGATAACTTAGTTCATGTTGTTCTAGACTTAGTCCTACCTTTATCCTAGATTTATACACTTTTATCCACATGGCTAGATCTTCAGTCATTGGATCAGCTAGAAGAGATCCTACTTGTTGTTTTGGCTTTTATTTCTCTTCTTTAATCAAATCCTTAGTAGTTGTAAGATTCTTAGGTTAGTTTGGCTCTTCTCTACTCTTCTCTTCCATCTTCTTCTATATCCACTTGTTTTTTGATTTCTCTCATCGAGCCTTCCATCTTTGAATTCTTTTGGCTTATGAATTTTCTTCACTCTTTTCAATTTGCCACTATTTGAGATGTCAATGTTTCATGTTTGGTGCACAGTCAAATTTAGATTTTTCGGGCTTTCTTTAGCTCTTGCTCTAGTTATTGCCTTTAATGGCACCGTATACTCCTTGTCACTTCTAGAAGACTCTACCTCTTCTATTACATGTATTTGATTAGTTTGGGTTGTCTTATTAAGGTTACTAGGGCAATCTCCAAACAAGTTCTCCTTTCCACAAACACTACAATATCCTTCCCGCACCCTAGGAGGTGGTGGTTGATAAGGCAGTATACTCCCAATTGAAATGGTCTCCTCCATAGCGATAACAGGGTCCTCTAGGGACTAGAGGTCTAGTCATGGGTCTAGAAGATGCTCGGGCTCTAGGAGTTGTGTATATCATGGTGGCATATTCGGGTCCATATCCATATGAGGTGTCATAGGCCTCTTTTCCATATGGGACTTGCTTATAGGGTTTCTCATAGTTTTCCAAGCTAGCTTTGTATGCATAGTAATCTCCCAAATTTTTATAGTAGAATTGATTATGACTATTAGGGCCTCTTAATGAAGTGGTCGGCACTAAGGGTCTATCAAGGTTCTTTCTTGTCTCAGCTAATTTTAGAGGGACAACATTTTGTCGGTGAGGTGGTTATTGTCCTAACATTGGTTGTGGTGGGTTGTATCCTGATTATTCATATGGACATTGTATTGGAGGTTGGTTTAGGTGTTGAGGGTATCTAGGAACTTCTCTTCCTTGGTCTCTGGGTGGGTATCCATATGGTCTAAATTGTGGAGGTTGAGCATACCTAGGTTGCCCATTGGATGGACAATTCTTAGTGTTGTGATTCGTGTATTTTTGTTCAATATTGCAATACTAGCTTGGGCTTGGGTGGTTGTCTGTTATAGGAATATGGGGGTGCTGGGAAAACTCCCCCATAGTGCACACATCTCCCCCATGTGTGCACTATGGAGGGTGATCCCCTCCATAGTGCACACATCTCCTAAGCATAGGCATTCTCATCAGGGCATTGGGGTATTTCTTTTGCCCCTACACTCCTAATTTCTTGGCCACTAAGTCTGCAATTTCTTCCACATTATCATTTGAACTAGAGATGCTACTAGAAACATCCTCGCTCTTGCTCTTTCTTTGAGGAATCTTCATGTCTTCTAACAGATTGTCTTCCAAATCTATGCACTCCTTCGAATACTCACTCAATGTTTGGAATCTCTTTACATAGACTAGCGCTCTTAGGGATCCATTGACTAATCCTTCCAAACATAATGAAATCATTTTTTGCTGAGTAGGCCTCTCCTCCATAGGGCATCTATCGACATATTGCTTAAATTTCCTAGTTCAAGGGGATTGTTTGAAGCTGTGAATCAAAGATGAAGAATTATTCTTGATGCCATTCTTTGTGAATTCTTCAATCAACTCCTCGAATACTTGCTCCATATTTAGAAAACTATTGCCCAAGTGGTTGGAACCAAGCTAAGATAGTGTTAGTGAGTGTTAAACCAAATGACTCATATTGAACAAGGAAATCTTCCACTTGTTTAGCATGAATCACTTGCTTGAATTCTGTTATGTGATTGTAAGGTTCAACATATCTGTCATATTGGTTCCTCATACATTTAGAAACTTGAATTGGTCCCAATCTTCTTCCAGGTTCTAGTGGTCTTGGTATAATAGGAAAAGTTGGGTGCCTCATGTGAATACTAGCTCCTCTTCCTATGGGTGGTCTCTCATGGGTATGCTTCTTATTCCTTGGCTCTCATTTGGATGGGGATTGAGTTAAGATCAGCTCCTAGCATTGAAAACTCAACATGGGGTCTCATAGGAATGCTCTATTGTTGTGTCAGTCTGAAGTATTGATAAGCATAACTTTGATAGGTTCCTTGAGGGTTTTGGGAGGTGTTGGCCCAATCTCTAGATTGAGACACTAGTATGCCTTGATATTTCAATCTAGATCTTTCCATATCTATCATAGGCTAGTACTTCCTCAAATTCCTATCAAGGTAAATGATTCAAGAGGGATCTTCAGGATCTTGTAACTCATAAATGGTGGCGGGATCGCTAATTTCTCCCCACAAAGATGAGTGACCTTGTGGTAGCCTCTCCATCCCATTAACCAAATATACATCAGTTAATGTGTCATCCTAAGGGATCTTATCACCTCTCGAAACTTTGGTTACCATAGAATTACCTTGCCGTGTAGAAATCATATCTTCATTATTTTCCCCATTAGGATTTTCTATGTCCTCCATTTCCCTTTGTTCACTAATAGCTTTCGGACAATTTGTCACTACTTAAATTGTTCCCCTTTTTTCCATGTAGAATCCTCCTTCATATATCACTTCTCGCCTAGGGACGATCTCTGACTCACTCACTTTCTTCATTCTGGAAACCGATATGTTCAAGCCATCTATACAGATTGGCAAATCGTGTTCTTTTGCGTTCACATACTCACGTGAGGTCCTATATTTGCCTTCAATTACTCACATGAACCCTGCCAAAGGCATAGAGCTATGCATGTCTTTTGAAGCCGTAATAGCTTCCTCTTCTAACTAACTAGACGTGTTTGAGTAATGAGAATGGACACTCGATTTAAAACTACACTTCCTAGAGATGGTATGACACTACGTCGGCTTCCTAGGACACATCTTGAGCATAAGTTCAATCACTGACCACCTATTTCATGTTATGGGTCCTCCTTGAGTTACTCTTACCCTTGGAATTAATCCAACAAAAATTGGTGTCTCTCAAATAAGTTTTCAATTCGTTTCAGATTCCACGATACACGGTATTCAATTCCCAAATGTTCACAACACTTAGTCCGGATTATACATGATACTTCTATGTTCCACAATACTTGGACTACCATGATACACGATACTTAGTGTTCCCAGGATACATTATACTTATTCTTTCCACGAAACATGATATTGACTGCCCATGATACACGATACTCCAAGGTAAATGATACATGATACAACTGGCAGGGATGATACACGATATTTGGATAGTCACGATACACGACACACGAGGGGTAATGATACATGATACACATGTGCTACAGGACACATGATCAATGATACTTCAACTTGTCACGATACAGGGTACACGATAGTTGTGTGATCACATGATACATGATAGTCAAACAATCACGATACATGACACTCAAGTAACCATGATACACGATACTTGAATCATCGCGATACACGATACTTCAAGATCCACAATACTTCAAGATCCACGATACTTAACCCAATTATATAGAATATCTAAGTACTCTGATACACAAGGAGTATAGGTATTAGCGATACACGATAGCTGCCAGGTATCGTGACACACCAGAATTCAAGTATCGTGATACTTAAACTAGACCGGTCACGATAGGGCTTATCTCATTCACAAACAAAATTTTTCAGATATAAATAATGTGAATGTGCTCCTTGTGCTCTCCTTGTCGCCTCTAAGTGCATGTAAAAGTCAAAATCTCACCCAATCCCATGACACCTCCCACACGATGCTGATCATGAATCATTTCACGTGATGAGTGATTTAATCTTGATTATGGAGCTTGTGTCTAATTAATATCACCTCCAAAACAATCTCTCCAAGCTTTTCTCAGTGAACTTTTCTCTTCTAGCCCTTGATCACTCGTGATATCACTCTTGCGATACTGGTCATCTGTGCTCAAATGGTACTTGTAGAATTCAAGTGAATAGTGAACTGAATTTCTTTGGTTTTTATATGTCTGGACTGACCAAAGGCTGAAAAGTAATGAAATGAAAAGAACATTTGGGATTTTGTGATTTCTACCTACTAACTCTACTCCTTCTCTCTCCTATTTACTCTGTACTCGTACTCTCTCACTTCCGTATGTCTAACAACTTACTACACACACTTTCAAAGTGTGAAGTAATAAGTGCAATGGAAAATGACTTGCCAAAGCAGATTCACTTACCTCTTCACAACTCATACTTTCACCTAAAAGCTTTTACCATCACGCAAGTACCTTGGTTCAAATTGTACTCCCTAGCAATGGCACCAAAAAAACGTGTGTACCTAAGTAGAAACTTGGGGACTTGTGACGAAGGAGACTATACCTCTATCACCAACAAGTGCATATAGTGAAGATGATCACACATTCAAATTATCAATCCAAGAAGTATCAAAACCTAACCAAGTGTATGAAGACATGCACTTAATTCAATGAAAAGTGGAGCAGCTAACATTGCATGGGAATACACGATGAGGTACCGTCGTCGGAGTGCTGGAGTTGTACGTCGCTGTGCTGGAGCTGTCCGTCGTTGTGCTGGAGCTGTACGTCGCTGTGCTTGAGCTGTCCGTCGCTGGAGTGCTGGAGCTGTATGTGAAGTTTGTCTAGAGTGCTGGTGTTGTCCGTCGCCGGAGTGCTGGAGCTGTACGTCGCTGTGCTGGAGCCTGTCGCTGGAGTGTTCGAGCTGCACGTGAAATTCTAACCGAGAACATTCATCGACAATGCCACGATAGCACGGGCAGGCAGCGAAGAATCGCGATGGATGCCTGGAGATCAATCGCGATGGAGACCCAGAGACTTCCACGATAGACGCCATTGCGTCAGTCGTGACTCACCAAAAATTCCACGACTGACCAAAAATTCCACGACTGGAAAAAATGGAAGAGAAAAATTCGAGTTGTGGATCATCGTGACGGAACAGCAACGACGAATCTCAATTTCTTTGTGAAGCAGCGTCTTCATCAATAACAGTTTGACGGGCGTCAGAGAGCAGAGAAATCATCCGCGAAAGTTTATTCTTTACTGGCGGCGACGAACGGAACAACGGAACAACAATTAGGCGACACAAGTTCTGTAAGTATCTGTCAATCGTCTCGCACGACAGACACGAGGTCCGTGAGCACAGTCTATCGTCTATCGCACGATAGATGCGAAGCACCTGTCTATCGCGCGAAGGACACAACTCACGTGTTGCTCCTGTCTATCGTATTTCGTGCGACAGACACAAGCACTAGTCCAAACTGCCTTTCACTGTCCAAACCGTCTATCGCGAAGTAGCACTTACCGCTTATCGCGGAGTTTGTCTATCGTGGTTTTCAAACCGCCTATCGGGTTTCTTCAACAGTTAGGGGGCACGTGCGATCGTTTGCTTCCGGGAGTGGAGGTTTTTCGCTCCAGTGCCTTGGGCTAAAAAGAGGAAAGTAGAAAAATATAAAAAGAGAAAAAAAAAAAGAGGAGAAAAAAAAAAAAAAGGGGAGAAAAAAAAAAGAAACAAGAGAAGAAGAAAAAGAAAAAGAAAAGAAAAAGAATGAAAGTTTTTTAGAAAAAGAAGAAAAAAAAAGGAAAAAAAAGAAAAGAAGAGAAAAGAAAAAAGAGAAAAAAGAGAAAAAAAAGAAGAAAAAGAAAAAAGAAAAGCCTCAAAAAAGTAGATGTGTGCCACCCTCTTCTGTGGGTTTGTGGCCTTTTAGTTCTTCCCTGAAAAGCGGTGTTTTTGGATGCGATGTGATCGGTGGGGGAGTCTCCTTTGTCTGTGGTCAGCTTCCTCTATGTTGGGGGGTCTCGCCGCTGGGCATTGAAAAATCTAAGGGGTGCAAGTTCCTTCGGCCATGGATGTGGCTTCGTCCTCTCTCGTGAAAAGTAATCGGGCCCCCCCCCCCTGGGGAGACCGGCACTCTGGCCGCTCTGCTGGAGGGGGGGTCATGTGCCGCCCCCAGGGCATCCGAAAGTGTTGAATCCCCCATCGTGTCCCTCAGTAGACCCGCAGTTCTGTCTGCCCAGGAGGACCTCAAGAAAGTTTGCCTTGTCGGCCAAGTGTTTGGCCCTAGGCCCCCGCTCGAAATCGTGCGACAATGGCTTCGAAAAGAGTGGTTCCCTCGGGGGCTAATTGTCAGCAAATGCCAGTTCTTACCAGCAAACCACATGCTGCTAGTCTTTGAAAATGAAGAGATGGCGTTCCAAGCCCTAAGCGTTGGCACCTGGCAGCTCGGTCGGTCGACCCTGTGCTTATTCAGATGGTCCCCGGACTTTACCCCCGACAAATCGAAATCACTTCGGTACCCTCTTTGGGTTGAGCTCCCTAACCTCCCTTACTTCTTGTACAACTTCGTGTGGGACATAATCTCCCCCATCGGCAAGCCATTGGCTTCTCGAGAAGACATTGGTGGTCTCATCTATGAGGGTGCAAGACACTCGTTCAATGCTAGATGGCACCCACAAATCTGCGTCGAGGCCAACCTCAGTTCGCCACTTCCATCTACGATCAAAGTGGACATGGGTGAAGGAGAGGTCTGGGAGCAGGATATCACTTACAAAAACCTCCCCAACGCGTGCTTTCGTTGCGGCCAACAAGGTCACAGGATCAAAGACTGCCCTCTCAGGCAAAAAAACAAGCGATTTCAAGAAGCCTCCAAAACTGCTCAAGACAACTTTGACGACTTGACCCACTTGACCAAGAAAGGGGAAGACAAGGGCCTCCTCAATCCACAAGCTGATGCCGATGGCTTTACTGAAGTTAGAAGAAGAAGGAAAAGAAGCCCGAGGGCCAACGGTGAGAGGAACAACCCGCCATTTACCTCGCACAGCAATTTGTATTGCAATCTTGGAAAGGAGATCAACGAGCTTGACTATCCAGGTGGGAAACCACTCGAGGTAGATACCGACGACAATGCCCTAGAGATCCCTGACAACAAAGAAACCCCCCAGGAGGGTTATACTACAAGCAAAGAGGATGGATTCACCACTAGTAATGAAGACAACATGGATAGTGAAAGTTCCATCATTGGATCGACGATCCCGGAAACGGTGCCGAGCACGGGGCCCAGTTCCCCCCAGCAAGGAGTATCACGCAAAGGAAAGCAGCCTATGGAGCTACCTTGGAAAAGCCCCCACAAGAACCGATTTCTAAGTCGGGATCAGATCCCAGCGAAAAAGAAAGAGGAAGCCAAGAGAAGAAAGGACAAAGCTCCCTCCCGCAAAGAGGGATAAACACAAAATGATCGTCATCTCGCTAAATGCTAGAGGGCTAACCGACCCCTCAAGAGCGACCATCATTGGTCAATGGCTGCGCGACACTAGTTTAAACCCAGACATTATATGTATTCAAGAGATTAAAATTGACGGAGAAGATCTACAGAAACGCCTCAGACAGGTCTCCTCAGCCCATGTGTGGATCCCTACGAAGCACCAGAGGGGGTCTGGAGGAACGGTTATCGGCGTTAAACACATCTGGCTTGAAAAGTTAGAGAACTCCTTTGAAGATGTAAGTCACCATTGGATTGCGGCTTCCTTTGGTGCTCCTCTTTCTGTTACTATGGTTTCCTTGTACGCTCCTAACGGGGATCTGGAGAGACTGAACACTTGGGTCTCACTTGATTCGCTTCCCCACAACGCGCTTATTTGTGGAGACTTCAACATGGTGGAGGACCCTAGGGACAGATGGATGGGCAAGGGTAGGGTCATCGACAGTCGGGAGAAGGAAACGTGGGACATGACCAAACTCCACTTGGACTTGGTTGAATTCAAAGACTTGAATGGCTTCTCTTGGTCGAATCTCCAGGCGGGCGAGGACCTGAGGAAAGCTAGACTCGATAGATGCTACATCTCTCAGGGCTTTACTCATCAGTGGGGCCACCCTACCATCACGCAACGCACTGACCTCACCATCTCTGACCACTACCCGATCGTTATCACTTTTCAACCTTCAAACAAGATCCGCAAGGCCCCGTGGTTCCATGCCAACGCATCCTCCTTCTCTCTCCCCTCCGTCCACCAAGAGATTGCGGATGTGTGGAAGGTGGCTTTCGCCTCTGGCTTGGCCCCAGCCAAGTGTTGGAGAAGTGCGGTCGACAAGTCTCGTAAGATCATGATTAGAACTAAGAAAATGATCGAGACTGTGAGACGGGATCGTAGGGAAGCTCTTTACCACAGACTCTGGCGGCTCGAGGAGGAAGTGAACAAAGGAAAACTCCAAGCCCAGAAAGGTCTCCGAAAAGTCAGAGCAGTGTTGAGATACGAGGAAGAAATACAAAGGAAAAACTTGCAAATCTTCTTCAGGGAGTGGTGGGCCGGCAAAGCCGACAAACCCACTAAGGAGATGTGCCGTATCCTTAAAAGGAAACACAACAGAGAGTCGATCCCCCTACTGCTTGATCCACATGGCAATGTATGCAATTCGGAAGAAGATAATTTTGGCGTCATCGAAGGGCACTTCACGAGACTCCTGGGAACCTCGAACCCCCTCTCCCACCATAGAAGGGACTGCATGGCTGCCATTTCTTGGGTTTCCCCCCGGAGAATCCCACCCAACCTCCACTCCCTGCTCCATGCCCCTATCTCGGAATCAGAAATCATCGAGGTTATTGATGCCCTCCCCCACGGTAAAAGCCCGGGACCCGACGGACTCACTAACGAGTTCTTTAAATCCTTCAAGCTGGTGGTTGCCACCCCTCTTCGGATGGTCTGGCAAGAAGCGCTAAAGTTTGGTGCTCTTCCTTCTTGTCTAAATAATGGAATTATCAAGTTGATTCACAAGAAGGGGGAAAAGAACAGAATCGAGAACTGGCGGCCGATTACGATGCTCCAAACAGGATACAAGATCATCGCCAAAGTCATTGCCAACTGACTTTCGTGCCACCTGAGATCTTGGCTTAGTGAGGACCAAAAAGGTTTCATCAAAGGCAGGTCCATCCTGGAAACCATTATGGACATTTGGGAAGGTATGCAATATGCAAAGGAGTCCAACCAAGATGTGGTTTTCCTCAAGATCGACTTTGACAAAGCCTACGATAGGCTTGAATGGGACTATATTCTGCAGTCGCTCCAAGATCTCGGATGTAGTCGGGAATTCACCAGGATGATTGCGACCCTTCTTGGAAACGCAACGACACAAATTAACGTAAACGGAAAACTTTCGAAGGCGATCCACCTTAAAAGATCTATTAGACAAGGGTGCCCTCTGGCCCCTCTCCTCTTTGCCATCGCCACTGAGGGGCTGAGCAGACTGGTGGCACATCATGTGGAGGCTGGCAATATCAAAGGCCTCCGGCTGCCTCACGGCCACAGCCAAATCATCATGAGACTTTTTGCCGATGATATGAACGCGTTCGTTCACAATGATAACACCAGTCTGGAGACGTTCTGGAGGTGTCTTGATACCTTTTGTGAGGCCTCTGGATCCAAAATCAACCACAATAAGACCGCCTTTAGGGCTATTGTGGGACAACAACCTGGCCTACTCATTGATCATGGTTGCCAAATCATTCCGCAGGGCCAAATCTTTCGGCTGCTTGGCATCCCCTTGGGGTTTGACGTCCCTATGGAGCAGCGTTGGAACTGGGTGCTCGCCAAACTTGAAAACAAGCTCAACTACTGGAGAGGCATGCAAATCAATCTCGCTGGACGCGCTATGGTCATCAACACGTTCCTCCTCTCGTCTACCATCTATTTCCTTTCTTGTTGGAGACCGAATGAGCAAGGCCTGTCCAAGCTGAATAGCATCTGCAGGAACTTTCTTTGGACGGGTGATCATAACAGAAGGGGGGTGCCTAAGATCAAATGGGCCATCTGCACCAGCCATAGAGATAGCGGGGGGCTTGGTATCCTCGACATTGGGTGTATGGCCAACAAACTGGCTGCCAAATGGATGATTAGGGCTTGGTGCAACAGGGAGGCCTCGTGGGCCAAGCTGATCTTCAGAAACAAGAATGAGTTGGCTCTCATGGGGTTCCCAAGCTGGAAGAATCTCGACATCATGACCCTGCTATTCTCCCCGATCCCTGTCTTCCCGAAAGGCTCCAATCTCGTGTGCTCCCTTTGGAAGGGCTGGAATAAAGTCAAAAGCTTCACAAGAATTAGTGAGGACTGGAAGTGGGCGGCCGGAATCAGACAAAACGACTCTATCTGGTTCCCGATACATGGAATCCGGAGTGTGGAGTCGTGGAACATTCGAAATGCCAAGAGACTATGGCACAAAGGATTCAAAAAATGGAAACACCTCTGGAAACATGACTCCAACGGCTGGATCAATTTCGAGGACATTGATCCTTCCAAAAACATCTCCTACGAAGAATGGAACACTTTGCAAAGCAGATGCCTCGCTTGGGATCGGAACAAGATTCGCCTTCTCATGGGACACGATGCTCCGAACTCGCTTGGTCTCAAATGGCACAATGGAAATAACCTACTCAAAATCCCGAACATCAAAGAAACGACTGACCACCAGATCAGTCTCAACAAGAAGTGGTGCCTGGCTTGGACGCGGCTTCGATGGGACATGAAATTCATGAGTATTTGGCACCCTCTGATCGAGATTAAGAAGTCTGTCCTCCTCTGGCAAATTCTGCATCGTGGAATTTGGACTAACCACAAGGCTAGCAAAATTTGCGGGGTCCCTCCTTGGTGCAAACGCTGTCACCGGGCTATTGAAGATGTCCCACACATCTTCTTCTCCTGCCCCAGCTCCCTCAAAATATGGCAGACGGTGGGAAAGAAATTCAGACTTCTGAAACAGCTTAGCTGGAAGCAAGTCCTTTTGGGAGAAGCGATCGGCTGCTCCGCGACACTCTGGAGCGCCATCAGAGGGGAAGTCTTGTGGAAAATCTGGCGGGAGAGGTGTGCTCTCAACTTCGGCGATACCCCCAAGGAATGGTCGATTGAGAAATCACTACTCCTCCTTGGCAAAAGGATTGTTAACTGTAAGAAATCCCCCCCCTTCAGGCACCATAAAGTCCTCATTTTGATCAACAACAAGCTCAAACCCAAGTGGGCCCCGCATGAGGGCGATGAGAGGGTGATCAACCTTCTATGTAATGCAACCTAGAACTCATACAGGTTTCCCCTGCTTTGTGGGATTTGGGGGGTCCCGTGGGCGCTAGTCCCCTTCTTTTGTACCTTTGCTTCTTAATTTAATACAAGTCCGGGAGAGTAGGCTATTGCCGAACTTCCTTTAAAAATAAAAAAAAATAAAAAATAAAAAAAAAAAACATTGCATGGGAATGAGTGCAATCTATCACATACATCACCTACAAAAGTGGAAATGGTATCTGGTACTTGAAACAGTAGCAACCACAAAAACAGACTTTTCTCTCAGCTCTAAACTCAGAATGTAGTAAAAAATAGGTTCCTTTCAAAGTGCAATAGTCTTGTCCGATTCTAACAGACATGCTTCAAGTTATAGGCAAGAAATAGAGTTGTGAACTCACCTAATCATGCCACACACTTTCTCAAGCTTCACACACACATTACACTCTTTGGAAGAGCAATGAAATAGATAGATAGCTCTTCCATACACTCAATTCAAGCTACAAACACACATGCAAGCTCACAAGCAAGGAGATACAAGAGGAAGAGGAGGCAAATTAGAAATTCTTGTGCTCTCTTTTCTCACAATGGCAAAAGTCCTTACAAAAGAGCCACCAAGTGACCTATATACATGTGCCCTATAAAATGGTCATTTCACACAAGAGGCCGGCACTTTATTGGAAAAAGACTAAATTCCTATTATTTTACAAGGGTAATGTTACAAATGTCTTTGCATACGCATCTAGAGGACTCCTCTAGTGCATTTACATGAGTGGAATATATTAGAAGATGGATATTTTACAAAAGCATATGCCCAATTTTGGAAAAAATTTGGGGGGCTTCTTTCTCTTCTCTTTTCTTTGCTTCTCCGCTCAGGGCTCTCTACAACACACATGGTCGATCTTTAACTACTTATTAGTATTTTCATTTCAAATAAAAATCATGGCTTTTGCACCCTTCTATTCTACCTTAAGTCTTAGTTCTTAAGGGCTCAGTAGGCCTTGCTACACATGTGAGGTATGCTTGTTGACTTCAAGCTCAAGCCATTGTAGTCGTCTATATAGATTTTCCCTCTTTATCTATCTATTACTTTGAATATTCGTTTTAGGTATGTGCAAGATGAAATATATCACCTTGAAATATTTAATCAAACTCCTTGAAGGAAATAAATGATCATTAAAGGATTAACTCCAAGAAAGAGAGATGTCTTGTTGAACTCAAGGCAGAGAAAGAATCATGGCACCTACATGGAAACAAGGATCGTTTCCATAATTAGTAAAGGGTTTAAACACTAAAACATTTGGAAAGTTATGTGAAATAAGGATGTCCATATTGTGGGAGAGGTAGAAGGGCCCCAAGTTGTTAATGATATTTTGAGCAATGTAGCCCCTATCGAGTCTATCGAGTGTAGCTTTGTGCACATCAACACTAGAGTGGAGAATTGACCAAGAGCACCCCTTGGTGTCCTTAGTATCCACCAAGTCGTAATGATGCTTTAACACGTCCCAACAATCCTTGTCCATCCCATTGACAATCCTACCCCTTAGCTCCCACCTATTCAATAAATATTGCACTAAATGTGAGGACCAAATGAACTTGAAGCGGATGACTCACCCAACACCAACACGAGGGTGGTTGGTGGCAAGCCAAGAATGGGGATTGGAAATACACTATAATCTCTATAACAAGTAACTATAATCAATTTGACTTATTGAAGAGAATAAAATCTGGGTTGATACTTGTTTCCCCGTAGCCATTGACCAACAATGGTTTCTCTAGAGGGGTGTGATAGGCCTTGGATGTTGAATGAAACAATGATAATTTATGATTGGGATGTTTGTGATGGACCTTTTGGCTTGATATTTTTTCCCTTATCGTCTTGTTCTTCCCTTATTTTGTTTTCTTAGAAGTCATAGCAGAATGAGAAGGGAATTTTGCATTAGTAGGCTATTGCATGGGAACTCCATAGATTGTTGGTCTTACAAAAAATTTTCCTTCTTAACATAGAAATAAGGAAGTGTGGGCCCAACAATCAAGCTCTCACTATTGCGATTGTCATATTTTCTAATGGAATAATCCTCTTGTTCCCCCTCTTTAGCGATGATATAGTCCTCTTGGGCTTCCATTCTCTTTTTGTTACTAGTATATTCCTCTTGTGTATTATCCTTAGGCTTTGCAAAGTCATCCTAGGCCTTATCATTATGTGAGTCTTTGATTAAGTTCATCCGTCAAGGATAATCCTTGAGGTTAATTTCTTTTTCAAACCTACTAATTCTTTTGGGTTTCACATTATCTTCCCAGTGGGAAGGGTCTATATGCTAAAGTTCCTTTAGGATTTTCTTGCATCTATGATGAACCTTGATGAAGCTATGAGAACTAGTCTCAAAGAATTAGTTTACCTGAACATGTTTTGTCACTAAAGAGGACTTGACTAAATTGGGTTCCCCCATGTTTAGGGTTTCTACGACAACTGGTTGTGTCACCCCTCTAATTCAATCTTATTTTTCTTTCTATGTTTTCTACCTCATGGGGTACTCTTTGATCCTACGTCTCTACTATGTTTTCTAGCTCATGGGGTACTCTTTGATCCTACATCTCTATAGGCCACAATCAAAATAAGTGCTAGGTAAATTCTTGAATATGACATCCTTCTCCAAAGGTTCTAAGTCACCAAAGTCCATGTTGAACTTGGAGAGGAGATATTTATTGAGATCATCTTTCCCATAAATGATCAGGTCTCATCTAGCATAACAAGAGTAAGGTGCACCTTCATAAAACTTACCCCCAACATCTTCCTTGAATGTCGATAGCTATCCAATCAAGGCACAATAGCCCTAATAAAGGCATAAAGAAAGAAGGGGAGTTTAGGGAGCTTAACCACAAAGGATACTTCTAAGGCTTTGATTTTTTGGGCATGAAGTTCGAAAGCACGTAATTAAAAGACATGGATTAGTGTAGAAGATCTTCCAAATTCTGAATTTAAGGGCATGAAAATCCATATTTTTATTTTCAAACATGAAAAGGAGATGCTTTATTGGTAGGAATTGGAACTTTCTAGCAATGAAACCATGAGGCTTGTGTTGCTCGACGGATATTCCACATAGCAACAATAGTGATGGACGATGAAGTAGCAGACTATATAGTTAACGACAGAATTTCTTCAATATCTACTTTCTTTCCCTAACTTATGTTCAAAACTTCTTTTGCATGTGTTTATTTGTGAGATTTTTTACACGATGAACAAATCAAAAGACATGGTTCTGACGTAGATGGCTATCTGTGAGCGAGCGGTCTCTATGTTTGGTTAGGATTTCATCTTCCCCTCGCGCTCGTGGTTATTCATATAAAGTCCTTAAACATGTGGCAGACACAGCTCTCTAAAAGGGTTGTAATAGGGTTTATTTGTGAGCCAGATACATTACTTAACAAATAATTATTTCTTATTTTTCTTTACGACTCTAATAGTGCTTATAGGTAACCATAGAGGGTCAATGGCTCATTAAGAGCATTTCTATCTCGTCTTTAAGTGGCTTTTAGGATTCAATTCTCGGGGGCCTAAGCCTAGAAAAATACCTATTTAGGTTGATTTTTCCAATTTACCAGTTGAATACTACTCATGGGTTGAAATACTTGGTGGTGTGCTTGGAGAAGTGTTAGGTTTTGAAGTATCAATCCTAAGTGGGATCCCAAAATCAGGGTAGAGATTGATGTTTCCAAACCTAAAAGAACAATAGTTACTATTAAAGATTCTAATGGGAGAAATCTTCATGAGCAAAAGATGGTCCATAGGAATCTCCCTAATGCATGCTATAAATGCTATAAGCAAGGACACCTAATCGTTCTCCTTAGCAAATGCAAGTTTAAGCTAAAAGAAAGGAGGTTGTGAGAACCTCTAGGTCCTTGATCAGGTTGATCAAAGATTTTGGAAAATGATTCCATTCCCTATGGTTGTTTTCAACATCAATTCTTTAGGTTGGTTTGTGAAAGATGCTATGGAGCTAGGTACTATCAAGGGTATACACATTCCTAACTCCACCTATCAGTTGGGCCGTCACATGTTTGCTCATGACACTAATATGTGCACTAATACTATTTCCTTTCCTTGTATGCTGCTACTTTCTTGAATTTTCTAGATACTTTTGCTTTGGCTAGTGATTCCAAGATCCATGAGAAAACAAATTGTTTTCAAAACTTCTAACAATATTGTCTTTGATTGTGCTTCTAGTATTGGATGTGAGATTTTGGAGTAAGGTGATGTCTTCAAATTGCTTGGGATTCCTATGGGTTACAAGGTATCCTTTCAATAGGGATGTGAATGGGTTTTGGCTGAATTCAAAAGTAAGATCTTTGGATGTTATAATTCTCATTATTCTTTATTTCATAGACCTTTTATTCTCAATCATTATGTTTAGCCTTGGATATCTATATTTCCTTTACGTGTGGTCCTAATTTAAAATCCCAACTTGCGGCTCAACCAGAACCCTTTGGTACGTGTGGGGTAACGGGGTCCCATATGCATGTCAATTTCCAATTAAAATTCTATTCCCAGCTAGAAATGAAAATAAAATCTCTTGGATTGTGCACTGTCTTTGATCCTCCCTCCTCGTTTGAAACATTGACACATGAATTAATATATCAATATGGTTTGATTGACACAAACTTATTCCTACATTAATTTCGAGAAAATGAATGCCCAAATAATGATGAAGTTTTATTATTATTTATGTCGTTAGAGAAAGTGAGCAGGATTCCATGATCATAAAATCTAATCATTAAAAATGAGTCATGTGCATGCTTCACATACAAGGATCTTTTATTTGGAATAACAAAACATCCACGCGCTAAGACATACGCACATAAATTTTCAAGTAAAGCACATGATTTTTTTTTCTCATTAAAGGAAGTTCGGCATTAGCCTACTCTCCCGGACTTGAATTAAATAAAGAAAAGTACAAGAGAAGGGGACTAGTGCCCATGGGACCCCCCAAATTCCACAAAGCAAGGGAAGCCTTTACAGAGCTTAGATGGCATTACAAAGAAGGTTAATCACCCTCTCATCACCCTCATGTGGGGCCCACTTGGGTTTAAGCTTGTTATTGATCAAAAGGAGTACTTGATGATGCCTGAAGGGGGGGGGGGATTTCTTACAGTTAACGATCGTTTTGCCAAGGAAGAACAACAATTTCTCAATTGACCACTCTTTGGGGGAGACACCGAAGTTAAAAGCACATCTTTCCATCCAAATTTTCCATAAGACCTCCCCTCTGATGGCGTTCAAGAGAGTCGCGGAGCAACACATGATTTTTCCTTCAGACCATACAATGCCACCTTAAACCCCATATACAGTATATTCTTGTCCCTTTGTGAGAAATTATAGCGCTCAAACACGAGATTTTCCTCATACTTCTTCTTCCTATTTTGTTTTGTGCAGTGTTGCTTCTTTGAACTCCAAAAATCGGTGTCCAAGTACGCTTTGGAAGCTTCAAGGGCATTTCATAAAGCCTTTTATTACAATCTAAGACTTCCACAAAGTTTGCTGAGAATTGGCAACGAATCATATCACACAAGAGAGAGTTGAAACCTTGATTAGTTTAAAATTCTACTGATGCTTGTTTTCATCTCCGTCTTTGCACTGCCATGAACATGGCATTTCTGGTTCCTCATTTTGTGGCAATTTCCTTTAAGGATTTTCCTTTCCAGTACAAGCGCGCCAAGTCTGCTCTAGGCGCCTTTAATCCCCAAAGGGTACTCTTCATTGTCTCGAGAAAAAATAATTATTTTGATCAAGACATAGTCACTATCCGTGGATAAGAATAGATGATTTGTTTGTTTGTTTTTTTCACTTATTCAGGATATGTTTGAAGGTTCCAGCTATGCATTGTGGACATGTATTCTGTATTCCTTGCAAAGCGATACATTGTGTAAGTTGCTGAATTACGTCACTTTGTAGCTATAAATACCCCAAATCCTGCCAATGCATGTGGTGAAGTTCGCGTAGATATTGTGTCTACTACAAACTCTATCCCTAGTTATCATGTCGTTTATTTTCTAAAGATTGCAAGCAGACAGGTAGTTCTTCTGCCTCTACAGATACATACCTAGTACATGGGCAGGAGTGGACACTAGTAGTTAAAAAAAGCACTAAATCTTAGTCATGTTTTTTTTATCAAAGGCTCTGAAGAGAGAACTTGTCATGATGCTTCTTTTACTGAAGAATTAAATGCTTTTGACAAGAAAACGATTTTAAAAATGGCTTAGGAATAATCTACTCAAGAAGATGGAACCATGGAGCAGGAGCACGATGTTCATTCTCCTCAGCAAATGCAAGTTCAAGCTAAAAGAAAGGAGGTTGTGAGAACCCTAGGTCCTTGATCAAGCCGATCAAAGCTTTTCGAAAATAATTTCGGGCCCTATGATTGTTTCCAACATCAATTCTTTGATGAACTCGTTTAATATTGTTCATATCAACACTAAGAGTATCTCTACCCACGTGCGATCCAAATGCATTGATTGTTGGTAATAAAGGTATGTATTCCTTGATTAAGAAAAAAAAAAGAATATAAGGACTTCATCCCCTTACTTTTTAAGAGGAATGGTAGGAGTGCTATCTATATTGAGGAGAATTTGTAGGAGGCTAAAAGCTTCTTTACAAATGCTTTCTCTAGTACTCCCAAGTGGGGAGAGGATATCCAAAGAGCCAAGTCCTCTATTTCTTTAAAGACGAAGAAAATATTTCCTTCTATCCTCGCTTCTATCTTGGACCTACCCCCTCTCCACTAGCAAGTTTAAAGACACCATCAGTAAATTGAAACCCTCCAAATCTCTTGGTATTGATGGGATTCCTAATTATCTTTTCTTGGATCTTAAAGACTCCTTGACTCCTTTTCTTCTCTTGATCTAGGAATAGGCCACTAGAAAAGGTGCTTTTCTTAGTCACATGAGCACTCGACTTATTAGATTGACTAGGAACAAACAAGATCTGGAAAACTGGAGGCCTATTACCTACCTTAACTCCATCTATAAGATTTTCTCATCCACCCTTGCTTGAAGACTTAGTGTTATTATGAATAAAATCATCCTTCACCAACAAAAAGGTTTCGTCAAACGTAGACTCATGCTAGATGCTATTATGTCCATTTGCGAAGGGGTCGAGTGCACTAGTGAGCTCAAGCAAGGCTACTTCTTCTTCAAAATATATTTTGACAAAGCTTATGATAGAATCGAATGGCAAGGCATCCTTCAATCCCTCCATGATATTGGTTAGCATTTTTTTTTGTAATGCTTACTCTAGGGTTGCTTTGAATGGTCATCTTTTTGAGCCCTTGAAACTTTGCAGATCTATCACATAGGGCTGCCCTTTAGCTCCTTTGCTTTTTGCGATTACTAGTGATGCCTTAGATTGGGTTGTGAAAGATGCTATGGATATAGCTACTATTAAGGGTATACACATTCCTTAATCCACCTCTTAGTTCGGCCTTTATATGTTTGCTGATGACACTAATATCTGCACTAATGTTGATTCCTTGTATGTTGTCACTTTCTTGAATTTTCTAAATACTTTTGGTTTGGCTAGTGATTCCAAGATCAATCACAAGAAAACTGGTTAAAAAACTCCTAATAATATTGCATCTGATTGTGCTTCTACTATTGGATGTGAAATTTTGGAGGAAGGTTGTGTCTTCAGATTGCTCGGGATTCCTATGGGTTTCAAGGTCTCCTTCCAATAGAGATGTGAATGGGTTTTGGCTAAATTCAAAAGTAAGATGTTTAAATGTTATAATTCTCATTATTCTTTATCTCATAGACCTTTTGTTCCCAATCTTTATGTTTATCATTGCATTATATATTTCCCTTACTATTGGTTTCCTTCCAAGAAGCAAATTATGCAAATTATTGCACTCTCCACAAGGTTCCTTTAGGGAGTAAATGACATGTGTAAAATTTCTAAGGTTTCCTAGTCCATCTATTTCCTACCGAACAAGGAAGCTGGGCTTGGTATTTTATGCCCTTTCAAGTTGGCTGATAACATATCAGCCAAATGGATTCTTAGATTCTTATCTTCTAATCACATTTCGGCCTCTTTGTTGAAATAGAAGATTCATCGTTTTTGGCGCACACATTACAAATCTTGGACTAATAATCATATGTGGGGTATAGTGATCTCTCCTCATCAGCTATGCGTACTTGGCAGTATTCTCTCCTCCAGACTTTGGCTAGCTTGGATGATGGTTAATAAAGATTACATTCCTAATTAAAATTTTGTTTGCAATAGTAGCTTTTATTTGCAAGAATCCCCTTGGCTCGGATGGATTTCTATGTGGAACAATGGTCAACTAACTATCAAGGAGTACAAACGCTTTAAAGCGGGCATCAAATTACATGTGCTTTTTGGAGCATAAGTTGAATTGTTGTAGGAGTTTAAAGCTAGAGATTCACGAAATATATAATGACATGATATAGAAATGAAAAAAGAAAACAGAGGATACATCACCAAAATTCTGCCTACTCTCAACAAAAGGTGGAACGTTCATTGCTATGATGCTCTATGGACGTTTAGATTCATTAGCTTATGGGATGCATCCTTACAACATCAAAAATTCACTGCTTTAGTGGCTCATATTACACAATGGGATATGGTCTAGTAGTAAAGCCAAGAGGATTAATGTAAGTGATGGTAAGTGAACTTTTTGTGATAGAGAGGAGGATTACCCCACATATCCATTCATTGTTGGCATGCCAAAACGTTTCGGAAAGTCTTGGCGCCTTATTAAAAGCTTAAGGACAACATACAACTAGGTACTAATTTAATCCTTCTCGTTTGCTGCTACCACATGGATGTGGTCCTCTAGTTGATTTGGAGGAGTCATGTTTTATGGCTTATATGGCTAAGCATAAATCAAAGGGACTTCAAAAGTGGAGGGAAGAACTATATGTATCACATTAGATAGGCGCTTTTGGCCTCTCACTACAGTTGTATAAAATCCATCAAGGAGGTTCCGGACACAAAACACTTCTCTTGCTGATTTTCTTGAAGATCACCTGCCTAGCAAATGGAGAGATAAGTTGATGGCTTGGTACTCAGCAAATAGATCCCTAATGGTTTTATCTATTGATGGTTAATGTTGTATTTATCTTCATCTATATTCTGTATATTTTGCTCCTTAGAATTGAATTTGGTAATACTATTGTAGGTTACTTCTATCGTGGCTATACCTTGAGGGTGAAATCTGCTTTTCCATTAATTTAATTCTCTTCTTTGTTTTCCTCCCCCCCCCCCCCCCCCCCCCCCCCCCCCAAAATAAAAGAGAATAAAAAACATGAATGCTTAAAATCATTGAATTCTTTACACATCAAGCTATACAATTTTCTCTTTCCACCAAGTAGGTGTGATGTAGCAATAATGCTCTTGAAGTCTTGGACAAAGGTCCAACTTTAAAATCCCAACTTGCAGCTCAACCAGAACCCTTTGGTATGTGTGGGGTTACGGGGTCCCATATGTATGTCAATTTCCAATCAAAATTCTATTCGTAGCTAGAAATTAAAATAAAATCTCTTGGATCGTGCACTGTCTTTGATTTTTTAGTCCCTCCTGCTTTAAAATATTGACACATGAAATAATATATCAATATGGTTTAATTGACACAAACTTATTCCTACATTAATTTCGAGAAAATAAATGCCCAAATAATGATGAAATTTTATTATTATTTACGTCATTACAGAAAGTGCATGTGCATGCTTCACATACAAGGTTCTTTTATTTGGAATAATAAAACATCCACGCGCTAAGACATACGCACATAAATTTTCAAGTCAAGCACATGATTTTTCCTTCAGACCATACAATGCCACCTTAAAGCCCATATACAGTATGTTCTTGTCCCTTTGTGAGAGCTATAGCGCTCAAACGCAAGATTTTCGTCATGCTTCTTCTTTGTATTTCGTTTTGTGCATTGTTGCTTCTGTGAAATGCAATAATCGGTGTCCAAGTACGTTTTGGAAGCTTCAAGGGCATTTCATAAAGACTTTTATTACAATCTAACACTTCCACATAGTTTGGTGAGAATTCCCAACGAATCATATCACACAAGAGAGATTGAAACCTTGATTAGTTTAAAATTCTACTCATACTTCTTTTCATCTCTGTCCCTTTTTTTTTTGAGAGTACAATGAATTCGAAATACACACTCACACACCCAACCTCGTAAGGTAGAGGCATCCATCATCGGAGACTCATGGACATGCCAAGATATTGTGTCTACTACAAACTCTATCTTTAGTTATCATGTCGTTTATTTTCTAAAGATTTGCAAGCAGAGAGCTAGTTCTTCTACCTCTATAGATACATATTTAGTACATGAGCAGGAGTGGACACTGGTAGTTAGAAAAAAACACTAAATCTTAGTCATGTATGTTTATCAAAGACTCTGAAGAGAGTACTTGTCATTATGCTTTTTTAATAAAGAATAAAATGATTTTGAGAAGAAAAAGATTTTAAAAATGGCTTAAGAATAATCTACTCAAGAAGATGAAACCATGGAGCAGGAGCATGGTGCTCATTCTCCTCAGCAAATGCAAGTTCAAGCTAAAAGAAAGGAGGTTGTGAGAACCTCTAGGTCCTTGATCAAGCCGATCAAAGCTTTTGGAAAATGATTTCGGTCCCTATGGTTGTTTTCAACATCAATTCTTTGATGAATTCTTTTAATATTGTCCTTATCAAAACTAATGTCTCTACCCATGTGCGATCCAAATGCATTGATTGTTGGTAATAAAGATATGTATTCCTTGATTAAATAAAAAAAGCATATAGGAACTATATCCCCTTACTTTTTAAGAGGGATGGTGGGAGTGCTATCACTGGTTTCTGATCCATGGCATCCGGAGTGTGGAATCTTGGAACATTCAAATTCCAAGAAGTTATGGAACAAAGGCTTCAAAAAATGGAAACATCTCTGAAAACAAGACACAACCGCTGGATCAACTTCGAGGATATTGACCCTTCCGTCAACATTTCGTACGAAGAATGGAACACTTTGCAAAGCAAATGTCTCGCCTGGGATCGACACAAAACTCGCCTTCTCATGGGACATGACACATCGAGCTCGCTTGTTCTCAAATGGCACAATGGGAATAGCCTATCAAAAATCCCGAACATCAAAGAAAGGATTGACTATCAGGTTAACCTCGACAAGAAGTGGTGCCTATCATGGATACAGCTTCGGTGAGACATGAAGTTCAAGGCTATCTGGCACCCCCTCATAGAAATCAAAAAGTCTATCCTCTTATGGAAAATTCTTCATCATGGAATCTGGACCAACCTTAAGGCTACCAAACTTTATGGGATTCCTCCCTAGTGCAAATGCTGCCACCGGTCTATCAAAGATGTTCCACACATCTTCTTACCTGCCCCAACTCCAATAGACTCTGGCAGAGAGTTCGAAAGAAAATTAGACTTCAAAAACATCTCAGTTGGTAGCAAGCCCTGCTCGGAGAAGTGATCGGATGCTCCGCGACTCTCTGGAATGCCATCAGAAAGGAGTTCCTATGGAAAATCTGGCGAGAAAGATGTGCTCTCAACTTCGGTGACTCCCCCAAGGAGTGGTCAATTGAGAAATCGTTGTTCCTCCTTGGCAAAAGGATTGTTAAATTTAAGAAATCCCCCCCCCCTTCACGCATCATCAAGTTCTCATTTTGATCAATAACAAGCTTAAACCCAAGTGGGCCCCTCATGAGGGTGATGAGAGGGTGATTAACCTTCTTTGTAATGCCATCTAAGCTCTGTAAAAGCTTCCCCTACTTTGTGGGATTTTGGGGATCCCATGGGCACTAGTCCCCTTCTCTTGTACTTTTCTTTCTTTATTTAATTCAAGTCCGCGAGAGTAGGCTAATGCCGAACTTCCTTTATATTAAAAAAAAAACATTGAGGAGAATTTGTAGGAGGCTAAAAGCTTCTTTATAGATGCTTTCTTTAGTACTCCCATGTGGTGGGAGGATATCCAAAGAGCCAAGTCCTCTATCTCCTTAAAGAGGAAGAAAATGCTCTCTTCTATCGTGGCTTATATCTTGGATCCACCCCTCTCTACGAGCAAGATTAAAAAAAACAATGAGTAAATTGAAACCGTGAAAATCCCTTGGTATTGATGGGATTCCTAATTATTTTTTCTTGGAGTTTAAAGACTCCTTGACTCCTTTCCTTCTCTTGATCTAGGAATAAGCAACTAGAAAAGGTGCTTTCCTAGTCACATGAGCACTAGACTTATTAGATTGACCAAGAACAAAGAAGATCTCAAAAATTCGAGGCCTATTACCTACCTTAATTCTATCTATAAGATTTTCTCACCCACCCTTGCTAGAAGACCTAGTGTTATTATGAATAAAATCATCCTTCCCCAACAAAAAGGTTTCATCAAATGTAGATTCATGCTAGATGCTATTATCTCCATCTGGGAAGGGCTTGAGTGTGTTACTGAGCTAAAGCAAGGCTACTTCTTCTTCAAAGTGGATTCAGAGAAAGCTTATGGTAGAATTGAATGGGAATGCATCCTTCACTCCCTCCATGATATTGGTTAGCATTTTGTTTCGTAATGTTTACTCAAGGGTTGCTTTGAATGGTCATCTTTTTCAGCCCTTAAAACTTTGTAGATCTATCACATAGGGTTGCCCCTTAGCCCCTTTCCTTTTTGCTATTACTAGTGATGCCTTAGGTTGGGTTGTGAAAGATGCTATGGATCTAGGTACTATCACACATTCCTAATTCCACCTCTCAGCTGGGCCTTCAGATGTTTATTGATGACACTAATATGTGCACTAATGCTGATTCTTTGTATGCTTTCACTTTCTTGAACTTTCTAAATACTTTAGGAATCTCTAGTGATTCCAAGATCAATAACAAAAAAATTAAAAACTTCTAACAATATTGCTTATGGATATTGAAGGCATGGCATACAAGTTGTCAACAAAATGGATCATCAAGTCTTGCTGCAACTGTGGGACTTCTTGGGCAAGCTCATTTTTAGGAACAAGAAGGTGATTACATTGGTGGGCCTCCCTAGCGGGAAGGGCTTGGGCCTCCTTACCCTTTTATTCTCCCCGATTTTGGTTTCCCCTAAAGGCTCGAATTATCTTGTGCACTCCCTATGGAAGAGTTCAAACAAGTTCAAATAATTTATCAAAATTAGACAAGATTGGAAATGGGCAAATGATATCAAACAAAATGACTCAATCTCATTTCTGATCATGAGCATCAAGGGTGTGGCTACTTGGAATCTCCAAAATGCTAGGAGGCTTTGGAACAAGGGTTTCAAACATTGGAAACACCTCTCCAAACTAGAAATTGGCCAATGGATCAACTTTGAGGACATAGAACCTAAAATAAGAGTGAGCTATAATGAATGGACTCTCCTTCAGAGCGGATGCCTCCGTTGAGAATGGTAAAGAACCTGAATCTTCATTGGGCAAGATCCATCATGCTTGGAGGGTCTTATTTGGCACAATGGAAATCACTTGTCCAAAATTCCTAGAATCAAGGTGAACAAAGACTATCATATCACGCTTAACAAGAAGTGGTGCTTGACATGGACAAGACTACATTGGGATTTGAAGTTCATGTCTATCTAGCATCCCTTCATCGATATTAAAAAGTCAAGTCTCATCTAGCAAATTCTCCAGCATGGTATCTAGACCAATCAAAAGGCAAGCAAAACTTTTGGGGCTCCATCATGATGCCCACAATCCTTTTGGTTGATGTAGGTAGACCATTTAATTTTGGGAAGCCCCTTCTATTGTGGTCCCCCATCCAAAGAAAGTTTCTACAAATTCTTTCCAATTTGGTAAGCTCTTGAACCATCGGTCTCCAACAAGAGAGAAACTAAATGCTTGAGGAGATGAGGAAGGTATTAATTACCATGGCACACCCCGCAAGCTTGATTTGCATGCCCTTCGAATACACTAGCCTGTTCTCTACTTTGGAAAGGACCTTATTCCATTACTCCTCCATTGAGACGTAGAAGACTAGACCCTTGGGGATAATTTGGCATCAGTGGTCAACCAATAGTTGGGAAGGCAGTCCGATGATGGCTCGAAAAGCGATTTTCGAGTGATTTATTTTTTAACGAGATGCCTCATAGAATGTGTCAAGGCACTCACAAAAGGTTTCAATTCTGGTTAAATCATTATGCACAAATGCATTCATGTCATTTGCAAATAGCTTCATGATCAATTGTCCATAGTTGAGAAGTAGAGAGAGACCTTTAATATGGACCAATTCCATGTGATGTTGCACAACATGGCTGAGCCCCTCCATGGATAAGGGCAAACATAGAGGGGCCAAAGGGCCCCTTGCCTAATAGAGCGTTTTAATCTGATAGCCTTAGATCATTGATTGTTGATATTTATTTGCATGGACACATTCCTAGCAAAGTAGAGATCATCTTAGCAAATTTGTGATCTCTTTAAGAGATTGGAAAAAAAATCCCATTCTAGCCTATTGTAGGCATTTTCAAAGTAAATTTTATAGAAACCCACATCTTTCTCGGACTCATTAGAAAAATCGAGACCTTCCCAAATATCAATGATAGCTTCTTGTTATGATCTACCCTTGATAAATCCTTTGTGGTCCTCACTAAGGCACCTCTTCAAGTGGTATTCTGTTGGAAATTACTTTCCCAAGAATCTTGTACCCTGTTTGAAGCATCATGATTGGGCGTCAATTTTAGATCTTGTTCTTGTTACCTTTTTTATGGATAAGCTTGATGACACCATTGTTTAGGCATTCATAAAGCACACCAAAAGCCAGTGCCTCTTGCCAAAGCAAGCACAACAAAGTGGCCACCACTTGTCTGAAGGATTTGAAAAGCTCATTTGTGAGGTCGTTAGGATCAAGGCTTTTCCCATTGAGGAGTGTATTGATGACTTCAAGAATCTCAGGCTAAACCACTTGTCTGCCAGACCTTCCAATGTGGCGGGGAAGAGTATCAAGAAAGCATCTTCCCTGCCCATTAGTCCCCTAGTCTTACATAATGAAAGAAATCGTCGAATGTGCTCATCTGGGTCCTCATGGGCTAAACCTCTGAAGGAGGGGAATTTTATGTTTAATCTGGAGAGCAAGATTTCTAGGTCCACCTGTCCTGCCATGCTTCCTACCGATGAAGTCGATGAAAGTGGACTCGATGATCTTCTGTTCGTCTTTCTTCTTGTCTGCTTGCACTTGATTCTCAAGGTTTGTGACCGGGTCGCGGTCATGAGCTATTCATAGTCCACTTAAAATGAGACACTTGATAAAAGTATGTACCTTTTGGCCCACTGGATTAATGTTGTCGACACTGGAATATTGTCCTCCAATGGCAATATATAGTCTCCTATGCTCAAAGCTCCTTGGAGGTCCCACCGGGCGTGCCAAATTAGTTGGGGGATTCTTAGACAATAAGGAGTTTGAGGGTTTGTAGGAGAAAAAGGGGAGAAATAAGAAGAGAAAATACACCGGGAAGCTTCTGCAGATTGATTACAGTGAGCCAAGTACAATGTTTGAAATACAAGATAAACCAATACCTCTGTGCACAGTCCCACAGAGTGTCCAGTTACAAAATACCCAATAACCCAATGTCTTCTTGCTGCCGGCCTCCTCTGCAACAGGCCTCCGCCTGCTTCAAGCTTATCCTTGTGCACACCTTGCACCAAGCTTCCACAAGGGGAAGGAGTGAATACCTGCTGTCACGCGCACACTACCAAAAGACCTTGAGATAATTGGGGGATTAGAGCTTAGCACCTCCCTGCACAAATCCTTGGTCACTCTCTATGCACCTTGCACTTCCACTTCTGTGCGACGTACCCTGGTGACTCTTGCACTTCTCTCTCTTGCTCCACTTAGCCTATGCTCTTCTTGCTTACTCTAAGATTGGTCCAAGAATGGTCCTTCCTTCCTGTGAGTGTGTCGATCACGTACGCTTCTAACTGCAAGTGAATCTTGGTGCTCCCTTTGATGTTCCAAGATTGTTCTCTCAAGTGGCAGCCAATGACTCACTGTTTTGTCCTGTAGTGACTTTAGTCTAAAACCAAAAATTTTAATGGGGGGCCATACTTTCACCTGTGCGTACACTTTTGCCGCTTCACATACCTTCATGTTTCCTTTTAAGTCTTCACTTTTACACATAAGAGGGGGTTCACCTGAACCTTCCAAAACACTTTAAAACACACTTTGAACCTTAGCGAAATTAGAGAAAGTACCTCTGCAACCTGCAACCCATTTTTTCCAATTTACCCTTTGTGGACAATTCATTGTGCACTACCTGTGCACTTTGACACCTGCACTTACGCACTTTGACTTTGCACCTGTTGACTTTGACCTTGACCTTGTTGACTTTGACCAGTTGACTTTGACTGCAGTTGACTTTGACCAACATGACTTTTATGGACGCAACAGTTGCCCACCACCTAATGAGCTCTCCGTCCCGGAGAGCCATAGCCAAAACTTGGAGCATACCGGCATCCGGAAAATATGACTGCAAAAACTGGATGCTCGCGCACGGTTGCCGGCTGAGGCGGAAAAAAGAGGGGGCCTTTATATAGGCGGGGGGGGGGGGCCGGGGGGGCGGGGGGGGGGGGGGGGGGCGGGGGGGGCGGGGGGGGGTTGGGCAGGGTTTTTTTTTTTTTTTTTTTTTTTCAAAAACACGCCCTCTGGGTTTTTTTTTTTTGTTTGTTTTTTTTTTTTTTCGAAAACACGCCCTCTGGGGGTGTTTTTTTCTTTTTTTTTTTTAATTTTAATATAAATTTAATGAGAAACTGAAAAAATACATAAAAAATCCAAAAAAAATGGCAAAGAAATTCTAAAAAAATCTGCAAAAATTCTAAAAAAATACCCTATTGTTTGAGGCCACTTTTCTCACTCAAATCCACAGAGAGCTTCCTTTATTCCTCCAATTTGGCAAGAAAAAGACACATGAAAAAGGATAAAAATGCTAAAAAAAATCGAAAAAATGCTTCAAAAATGTAGAAAAAATTTTCTAAAAATTCCAAAAATTGTACCTTTGCAAAGTTGATGAAATGGCTGCTAGATTTGCTAAAAACTCAAGAAACAAACATAAAATGGATAAAGAAAACTACTGAACTTAAGTAAAAATGATGAGAAAAGACTATGTACAACCTGGACAATTATTGCAGGTTCCAGGGGATCCATAAAACCTCAGTTGGCTTGATGATAGGCCTTCAGCCTTGAAATGTTGACCAGTGGCAAGGCCTCTCCTTTCAGCGTCTCTAACTCTACAGCACCCCAATTCAGCATTGTTTTGACTCTATAAGGTCCTTCCCAATGTGGAAGCCATTTTCCTTTCAGTTGGTTATGAATGTAAGGTCTATGGAGAAGAACTAACATGTTTGCTTCAATGTTGTTGTTCCACAGTTGTCGATCATGGGCTTCTTTTCTCTTCATCTGAGTCTCTATCAATTGTTTTGTTGCTAGTAGACGAATCTCCTCCACTTTATGTAGTGCCCTTATCCTCTGAAAGACATCACAATTTTTTTTTTCCTGCATGAATGCTATCTTAGGTGATCCATGTAAAAATTCAAAGGGCTCAATGGGCAATATTCCATAAACCAGTTGAAATGGAGAATATCTTGTGGCCTCTTTGTAAGCTAACCTGTATGCCCATAGGGTACCTTGATAAGCAATGCCCCAGGAAGTGGGTTGTAACATACATTCCTTCCTTAACATTGAGATCAAAACTTTATTTGTCGATTCAGCCTGTCCATTGGCTCTTGGATAGTAAGCACAAGAAGTCCTATGTAGAATTCTATACCTGTTAAAAATTTCCTGCAGGACCTTATTGACAAAATGTGTACCTTGATCTGTACAAATTTCAAATGGGCATCCAAACCTGCAAATGATGTTACTATAAATGAAATCGGCAACAGTTTGTGCAGTGCAATCGGGGGAGGCAATAGCTTCAGCCCACTTTGTCGCATAATCTGTAGCTATCAAGAGATATTTTTCTCTTTTTGGAAAAGCGGGAGGGTAGATGGGCCCTACAAAATCTAGCCCCCACTTCTCAAATGGTTGCCAGGAAGTGGAAACAACCAAGGGGTTATGTTTCTGCTTTGTTGGCTTAGGTCCACACCTTTGGCAAACATCACATGCCTTTCCCCACTCATCTGCATCCTTAAATAGTGTAGGCCACCATAGACCAGCATCCAGTATCCTCTGACTCATAATATGCCCTGGAAGGTGCCCACCACCTGTTCCTTCATGTGCAGAGTGAAGGACTTCCCTCACTTCTTCTTCTTCCAAACATTTCCTGAACCGGTCATCCTTTCCCTGTCTATACAATTTATTTGCAATGAAGGTATATGGTCTACTCTTGATTAGCAGTCTCTTCTTTTGTACAGCACTAGCCTTTTCTGGATACACCCCAGTTTTAATGAAATTTTTGATATCATAATACCAACCTTGAGCCTTGACAGCAAACAAATGAGCATCTGGAAAATCATCATTGATTCCACTAACTTGTTCCATCATATTGATTCTGGAAAGGTGATCCGCCATAACATTTTCTTTACCTGGTCTGTGGACCACAGAAAAATCAAACTCTTGGAATAACAATAACCACCTCCATATTCTACCGGTGGCTTGTGGTTTGTTGAGCAAGTACTTGAGAGGTTGGTGGTCAGTTATAATAACGAATTTTACTCCCAACAAGTAATGACGAAATTTTACTCCCTCTGCAACCTGCAACCCATTTTTTCCAATTTACCCTTTGTGGACAATTCATTGTGCACTACCTGTGCACTTTGACACCTGCACTTACGCACTTTGACTTTGCACCTGTTGACTTTGACCTTGACCTTGCTGACTTTGACCAGTTGACTTTGACTGCAGTTGACTTTGACCAACATGACTTTTATGCACGCAACATGAAGTAAAAAGCATTGTTGAGTTAAACAATCACAATAGATTTTAATTCTCAATCATACACACATATACATTTACACATACATATACTTACACATACTATGGTGAAATACGAATCAATATTGAGTCAAACAGTCACAATATATTTAAAATTCCTGATCATATGCACATACACTTACACATACTATTGTGAAGTAAGAATCAATATTGAGTCACACAATCACAATAGATCTGTCATTCACAATTATACACTCATATGCATACACATACTCATACACATACATACATATACTATTATGAAGTGATTCTCAATGTTGATTCAAACATAATCTACCTATATCTTTCAATAATAATTTTAATGCACCACAATAGATTTTAGATTCCTAATCATATGCACATACACTTACACATACTATTGTGAAGTAAGAATCAATGTTGTATCAAACAATCACAATAGATTTTAAATTCCTAATCATATGCACAAGTATTTACACAAACTATTGTGAAGTAAGAATCAATAGACTCAAATCACAATAGTTTTTTCACAATTCTACACTCATATGCATACACATACTCATACACACACATACATATACTATTATGAAGTAAAAATCATTATTGATTCAAACATAATCTACCTACATCTTTCAATAATAAATTTATTCTATCACAATAGATTTTAAATTCCTAATCATATGCACATACACTTACACATATCTTGGTGAAGTAAGAATCAATGTTGTATCAGACAATCACAATAGATTTTAAATTCCTAATCATATGCATATACATTTGCACATACTATTGTGAAGTAAGAATCAATATTGAGGCACACAATCACAATAGCTTAAATTATTTAATATTTATAGCACAAAATTATACCTTGTTCTCTCTACGACACTTTAAGTTTGTAAAGAACAAAGTAGCTTTTATGAAAAATGAGTAACACTCAATCATAATAGATTTTAAATTCACATATATATAGTATTGTGAAGTAAGAATCAATGAGTCAAACAATCACAATAGTTTCAATATTTAATATGGAAAAAATTTATACATTGTTCTCTCTAAAAAACTTTAACTTCGTAAAGAACAAAGTAGCTTTTATGAAAAAATTAGTCTAGTTCTACTGTTTCATAAAATACTATTCGATCAAATTTTTTTCGATCGAAATATTATCGATCAAAAGTGTTTTCGATCGAAAAGGGTTGAATTCCCGTTCAAAAACAATTCAAGTGTGTCCAAATAAGCTGACATCTAACCTAATAATTTCATCGAATAATAAGAGCTTGCCATAAAATTCCATAATTATTCATGAATAAACAAATTGTCGAATAACAAATAATGCAACCTAGCTCAGGATCAAGATTTTTACCTATAGCTGAACATTAAAATGGAAACTGATATCAATTGAAGAACGCAATGAACTTGAGACTTTGGCCACTCAAATTAGAGACTAATAGCTTTCAAATGAGCTATCAAAAACTCAATTTGGACTATGGCAACTCTTTGCCTAAAAACACGCTGCATGTCCACTCAGTTAGGCTAAACACTAGACTTCACTAAAACCTGACTAGCTCACATAGCATAATGAATTTGATAAAATTCTTCTAGATGTAGGAAGCTCTCAAGATAAGATTTTCAACAAATATTGAAAATCTAAAAATGGATACATATATTGAGAGATATGACTCTCACAATTAGGCTACCTAGAAATTGGTATGCGGCTAGACATAGTCTATGAGAGTCAAGAGAACGAAATGACTAAAACCAAATGAACTACCTACAAGGGGACTTCAATGCCTTCTTCCTCCGTTTTTGAGTGTCCTCCCTTGCCTCTTTTGTAGCCAAATGACCACGAGCTCTCATGATAAGTTTAAGAGCTCTTCTCCAAAAATCCTCCACTACTTTGAGTAGCCACTCCTCTCATTGGATTTGATTCTCTTTTGATTGATTCTCTTTTGGACTCCACTACTTGCTAAAGTAATTGCTTTCATTTTTCTTCTTTTTTTTTGCCTTCTTTTTGAAGAAAATCTTATTTGTGAAATATATATGATATTGCTTCTTTATTTTTAACACTCCCCATCAAGCTCACATGTGAGCTTGCACCTTCAACCATATCCTGCAAGTTGATTTCATCCTTGAACCTCTTTAGCTTAGAAGCATCTAAGGACTTTCTAAACATGCCTGCAACCTCGTCATTATTACTAATGAACTTTATATCCACATCCTTGATTAAAACATTTTCTCAAACATAATGATAATGCACTTTTATGTGTTTACTTCGTACATGAAACATTGGATTGTTTGTCAAGTGAATGCTTGGCACATTGTCACCATAAATTGGAATGGTCTCTACCTGCACATCAAGATCAGCCAAGAGCTTCTTAATCCACATAGCTTCACAAGTTGCAAAGCCTAACCCTCTATATTCAACTTCTGTAGATGATAGTGCAATAGTAGGTTGCTTTTTCGAGCTCCATGTGAAAGGTTTTCTACCTATGATGAACAGATAAACTGAAGTGGATCTTCTATCTTCCTTCGAACGAGCCCCATCAGCATCATTGAAGACCTTTACCTGCAATTTTTCCTCATATCTATAAAACAAGGCATGATTGATTGTTTTCTTTGAAGTATTTCAATGGCGATGCACCACAGTGCATTCTCCTTCTCGAGAGCTCCACGACGATATGCTCGGAGTAGAAAACTGAGCTCCTGAGGTCGCACACAGTAGTTCGCACAGAGGCTGTAGAATACGCAGAAAACACAGTGCACAGGAAGCACGAAGACAGACTTCTTAGGTCTTGTAAATGCGGTCGAACTTACAGTCTATGACTGACCAGGCTACTATATGTTTTATTAAAGAACATATACAAAGAAGTGTCCGGTGGCCATTTTGCCTTTCACATGGACACTAACGGTAACAATCTCCCACTAAAGGCCAATATGGCTAGAGTAACTATGGGAGAAAAAATAGAGAATGATAAAGAATACCTGAGTGTAAGTATACAAACTATACCTCCCACCTGATGGGCATGTTACACAGTATACAAGTGACTGCGTAAGATTAAGAATCAAGTAACCCCCATCAAGTGACAACAGTGTCGAAAGCTATCCTGTGGTAGAGCTTTAGTCAAAGCATCTGCAACATTATCTCGAGTGTGAACCTTCTCAAGAATAATGCTCTCAGTGGCTAAGCAATCTCTAATGAAGTGATACCTCACCTCAATGTGCTTGGTCTTTGCATGATAGAACGGATTCTTAGCCAAAGCAATGGCACTCTGACTATCACTAAGCAAGTGAGGTACATGCTAAGGAAAACCCATATCACAAGCAAGACGAGAAAGCCACAATGCTTCCTTACATGCTTCACTTGCTGCAACATACTCTGCTTCTGTGGTGGAAACAGTTGTACATTCTTGAAGATGAGATCTCCAAGAGATAGCACCTCCAGCAAAATGAAAAATGTACCCTGATGTAGACTTACGATTGTCTACACAACCAGCATAGTCAGAATCTGTGTAACGAATAATGGATGCTTTCCCTCTACCTAAGCATAGACACTTGTCCTCAGTGCCACTCAGATATCTCAAAATCATTTTGACCGCTTCCCAATGTTTCTTGCCAGGATTAGACATATATCTGCTCACAACTCCCACTGCAAATGCAATGTCTGGTCTCGTAGCTACCATAGCATACATGAGACTACCAACAGCAAACTGATAGGGAATTTTGGTCATGAATTCCTTTTCCTCATCTGATTTGGGGCAGTCATCCTTGCTCAATTTCACATATGTGGGTAAAGGTGTACTGAATGCCTTTCCACCCTGCATATTGAATCGGTGAAGTACTTTGGCTATGTACTCACTTTGAGACAAGTATATGCATCTTCTACTCCTATCATGAGTAATGCGCATGCCAAGAATATGTTTGGCATCCCCCAAATCCTTCATATCAAATGTCTGACTCAACTTCTTTTTGAGAAGTGACACATCATAAGAGGACTTCCCAGCAATCAACATATCATCGACATAAAGTATCAAGCATATCAAGCTGCCATCAGAACATCTCTTTGTGTAGAGACAATGATCCTCATTGCTCCGAGAATAGCCTTGGGACTTCATAAAAGCATCAAACTTTTGGTACCATTGTCTAGGAGATTGTTTAAGTCCATACAAGCTCTTCTTGAGCTTACAAACTAGACTTTCCTTGCCAGGAACTACATAACCCTTCGGTTGTTCCATATAGATCTCATCTGTAAGATCTCCATGCAAGAAAGCTGTTTTCACATCCATTTGGACTAGCTCTAAGTCCTCCATTGCAACGAATCCAAGCAACATGCGCAAAGTAGTCATCTTGACCACTGGAGAGAAGATTTCCTCAAAATCAACGCCATGTTTTTGCTTAAAACCCTTTGCAACAAGTCGTGCTTTATATTTTGGAGAAGCACTATCTGATGTGAATTTCAGCTTATATACCCATTTACATGGTAAAGCTTTCCTGCCCTTTAGCAAAGGTACTAAGTCCCAAGTACCATTCTTGTGAATAGAATCCAACTCACTCTTCATGGCACGCTCCCACTTGACATGATCCTCTGTTTGCATAGCCTCTTTGTAGCAAGAAGGCTCACCGGCATCTGTTAGCATAACAAAATCTAAACCTGGAACATATCTATCAGGTGGATATGAGACACGTGCAGAACGTCTCAATGGTTGCAGAACAGGAACATGTGTAAACACCACTCTTCTCGCTTCAACCTCCTTAATGGGCTGTTTATGCATCTTAGGCTCATTTAAAAAAAAATGACATCACTACTTCTAATCATTGACCGTGTTCCAGGATCCCATAAGCGATATCCAAATTGTCCTTCTCGACCATATCCAAGAAAAATGCATCTCTTTGACTTATGGTCCAACTTTTGTCTAAGATTCTTGGGTATATGAACATATGCTTCACACCCAAAAACTCGAAGATGATCATAATATGGTGGTTTCCCTGTCCATAACTCTTGTGCCACTTTTAGACCTTTGGCAGTACTAGGTGAAAGGTTAATCACATGAACTGCAGTCAATACTGCTTCTGCCCAAAAACCTTATGAGAGGTTTGCATGATGCAACATAGAGAGTACTCTATCTTGAATAGTTCTATTCATCCTCTCAGCTACACCATTCTGTACTGGGGTATAAGGAGCTGTTAACTCTCTACGAATCCCTCTAGACTGACAGAAAGGCTGAATTCATGTGAGGTATACTCACCCCCATTATCTGAACGTAAAGCCTTAAGCTTAGTTCCTTTTTCAGTCTCAACTGAAGCAAGCCATTTTCTGAAAGTAGGGAATACATCATCCTTTGATTTGATAGGATATACCCAGACTTCTCTAGTAGCATCATCTATGAAAGTGACAAAGTAAAGAGAACCACCTAAGGACCTAGTGGGCATAGGACCACACACATCTGTATGAACAAGATCTAAAGGCTGAATTGAAGAGTCAATGTGTGTTCTATGCACATTTTTGGTTTGCTTTCCATATTGACAATGCTCACAAAATGAAAAATCAGAGAAAGATAACACAGGTAAGTAGCCAGAACGAGAAAGATTTTCCATTCCACTACGAGATATATGGCCCAAACGACCATGCCAAATACAAGCAATAGGCTCTTCAGTAACAGCTAACAAGTGTTCTTTTTGTGATACAAATAAAGGATAAAGTCAGCCAACTTTGCTTCCTTTTGCAATAACCATATTGCCCTTTGATATACGAAAGAACTGAGCATAGAAGACCACCTTGTAACCAAGGTCATCAAGTTAACCAACTGACATCAAATTGCATGATAACTGAGGTACATGGCGTACATTATGCATAGTAAATTTTGAACCATCAATGAACTGCACAACCACATCTCCAATCCCCAAAACATCACATTGGAAAGAGTCACCAAGTCTCACGGTACCAAGAGACTTTGCTGCATAATTAGAGAACCATTCTCTATGTGGTGTCACATGGAAAGAAGCACCAGAATCTAGCAGCCAGGTGTGGGAAAGAGAATCAGCCATAAGTGCCTCAGATGGCACAGTACTATCAAGTGTCAACACATCAACATCATTAGCAATAGCATTAATTTCTTCAATCTTCACAATCGAAGTAGATGGTGCAGGTAACTATTTAACATGCCCATCAACATTCTGTCCTTTACCTTTAGCATTCTTTAATGCATAACAGTCTTTCTTCATGTGTCCTTTCTTATGACAATAATGGCATTCAATATCCCTCTTCCTTGATTTACTTCTACTCTTATTCCGTTGACCATTCTTTTCCTTGTTCTTGCTCTTGCCATGTTGTTGATTCTTTCCTTGGTAAGAATCACGAACATTATATGCATCTCCACTCTGAGTGCCAACCATAGATTTTCTACGAATCTCCTCACTCAAGAGTGCTCCACATATGTCATCATAGACGAGTTTACCACCAGGTGCACAGTTGCTAATAGTTGTCAAAACGTATCCCATGATGTTGGCAGTGTGCGTAACAACAATACTGCTCTCATTTCATTATCCATATCCATTTTCTAAGCCTGTAACTAGGAGAATATAGCATCAAACTCATTTAGATGAGCAGCAACACTATCCGTGTCCTTCATACGAAGGTCATATAATTTTCTCATCAGATACACTTTATTTGATGCCGTCTCTTTTTCATATGTATTGCATAACTTCTTCCAAAGCTCCTCTGCACTTTCACAGTCTAATACTGTAAAATAAACATTAGCTCCCAGGTGCAAGCGAATGGTAGACCTGGCCATTTCATCTAACTCATCCCAATCATTTTCATCCATGTCAGCAGGCTTCTTTGAAATCCCATTTACTGGCTTCCATTGCCTCCTTTGAATCAACACATCTTTAATCAGATTCTTCCATAAAGCAAAGTTTGTGCATCAAATTTTCGGATCTCAAAATGGTCTTTGCCCTGCAAGTTATAGCTCCTCCTCGGAACACTAGCACTAGACCTTGATCCACCGGATGTTCCTGAGACCTCTAATGCCATGATCGTAGAGAACTGAATAGAATGATAATGGATCTAGAAGAGTCCAAGCACCAACAAATAAGTGTATCAAGGAGTAAATCGACCACTGTATAGTTGAGTAAACCAGAAATCTGGAAAAATTTTGCCAGAGTATCCTCTGCAAAATTAGCATATGACCAGTGACAAAGTATCACAAAACAACAAGTACTGACATGTCTACCTGCATAGTGAATCACTGACTCCACTGCATATAATCAGTTACCCAATAGAAGCCAACTAGGCTTATCGAGCACCTATGAACAACTATCATACATCTCCTATGGCGAGGCTGGGTAAGTCTTCCACCTACATCATCGAAGAGACCCCGACATCTGGGTGTCTCCCAGTTAAGAAAACCTCACCACGACTCTCTTTATCAAACGTAAAAGGCTTTATGCAAAGAACATAACCGCTATATCAATGACCACATGGACGTACATAAGCGGTATCCACAGAAGCATACATGGTGTGTATGTTCTCAATATATGCAATAAAATGAGCAAAATACTAGCCAATAACACCTGCAAGTATCTGTCAACTCTGATGTTTTAGGCTTTAAAAACCTGCATAAATTTGCAGCGACTTTGAAAGCAAAAATGAAGCTTTGAGGGACCAAAACTTGTTCAAGGTAATTTCAACCTTAGTCTTTCCCCTTCTTCAAACACCACAAGAGTGTATCTTAGTGGCAAGAGATTGCCACGGTTAAGCGAGCTCTAGGGGGAACAGTACTGGGATGGGTGACCTCGCGGGAAGTACTGGGAACCTCTATATTCCTTGATCGTTGAGGTCCTCCCTCGTGCACAGCCAATGGTGACTTTGGTGACTTCGGTGACTTCGGTGACTTCGGTGACTTCGGTGACTTGGTCGCCGCCTTAGTCGTAAGCCTTAGGGGGGGGGTCGCTTCACTCGCACAAAAGGAACAAAGCACTTGCCTCGAGCAGCTCTGATACCAGTGAAGTATTTCAATGGAGATGCACCTTAGTGCGTTCTCCTTCTCAAGAGCTCCAGACGATATGCTCGGAGTAGAAAACCGAGCTCCTCAGGTCGCACACAGTACTCCGCACAGAGGCTGTAGAATATGCAGAAAACACAGTGCACAGAAAGCACAAAGACAGACTTCTTAGGTCTTGCAAATGCGGTCGAACTTACAGTCTGTGACTGACCAGGCCACTATATGTTTTATTAAAGAACATATACAAAGAAGTGTCCGGTGGCCATTTGGCCTTTCACATGGACACTAACGGTAACATGCTTCACATATCTTAGCACTCATTTGGCTGAATTTAAATGTTGCATAACTTGAGAAAGAACTCCAACAATGTAACACAAATCTGTTCTTGTGATCGTAGCATAGATCAATGAACCTATAATACTCCTATATGTAGTTACATCATGTAACTTCTCTCCATCAGTTGAACATAGCTTCACATTTGTGTCCATAGGTTGAGTGAGTGGTTTGCATTCACTCATTCCAAATCTGAAAAGAACATCCAGCAGGTACTTTCTTTGCATCAAGTAGATGCCATCTTTCCCATAGACTACCTTAATGACTAAAAAGTATTTTAGCTCACCACGATCTAAAATTTTAAACTCCCTACTCAGTTTTCTTTTTATCTCTTGTATTCCTACAACATTACTTCCTGTTATGACGAGATCATCAACATATATGAGAATGTATACCTGCTTGCCTTCTTCTTTCTTCATGTTGAGAGAGGGATCTGCACTACTTGGACTATATCCAAACCTTGTGAGGTACTCAACTGATCTTTGGTTCCAAGCATGCGGTGCTTGCTTCAGCCCATACAAAGCTTTCTTCAATCTGTAAACAAAATTTGGATGCTTTTTATCTTCAAAGCCAATCGATTGACTATATACCTCTTCTTGAAGTTCACCATTGAGAAAAGCATTTTTTATGTCAAGTTGGTACAACGGCCATCTCCTTGCTACACTCACTATAATCAAGGTTCTAATTGTGCCCATCTTTAGAATCCTTTTGCTAGTAGTCTAGCTTTATGCCTAACTAGAGAACCATCAGCATCTCTCTTTATCTTAAACACCCATTTATTTGGAACAATCTACATACCTTCAGCCTTTGGAACTAGCACCCATGTGTGATTCTCCTTGAGAGCTTTTATCTCTTCTTGCATAGCTTGCTGCCATTCTTTTTGTGTACATGCTTCTTCATATGCATCTGATTCTTTGTCTTTGACCACGTATGTCATATATGCACAATACTTTGGGATAAAACTATCATAGCTCACCCTTTGAATTGGATACGTTGCTCTTGAATACCTCCTTTCCTTTCCTTTTGAATATTGCTTCTTCAATCGGTTCAACTTTACCTTTGGTGTAATCAGCTCTTTATACTCTTATTCACTTGCATTTGAATCACTATTTTGGGCAGCACTTTTAGCTTCAAATCTTCCATAACCTGATGTTGGTGATGAGGAATGACTCCTTAGTCTCCCCTTCCATGTTGAGCTTTCTCCAAGTGATGTAGAGGCTTCTAGACCTATCTCACAGATGAGCAAGTTTATGCATTGCCCATGTGTGAAGCATTGGTAGGTGGTTAAGCACATCTTTTGCTACTTGAGTGGTACCCAATGACTTGGATTGTTTTATCCCAAGGAGGGATCACTATCGCTAGATCTACATGTTGTTTCTGAGTCTAACTGTGTGGTTTATATGACACTCATATGTCCATCAGTGGTTTTTGCTTCATGCTTGATAGCTCATGCATATCTTGGTTGAGCAAGAATTAGCCTACTATGGCCACTTCTAGTTGTGAGGCTGAGTATAGGGCACCTTTCACAGTGACTGTTGAGTGTGTGTGGCTCAGACGCCTTGTGGCTGATTTAGGTGTCGGTCAGTCTTCTGCCACCACCATCTTCAATGACAATTAGATTGCATTGGTAGTTGCGAGGAACCTTGTGTTCCATGCTCACACTAAGCACATTGAGGTGCATTATCATTATGTAAGGGAGAGGTTCTCTGTTCAAGAAATCAGCTCGGCATATGTGCCCATGTAGGAGAACATTGGAAACCTTTTCACGAAGGCATTGCCTAGGGAGAAGTTTGAAGCTTTCCACAAAGATTTGGGCTTACTTCCTTTTGTGGATTGATTCCACATAGCTTGGCACTTCATTATACATGAGTGCTAGCTCCTTGTTCACTGCATCACTCCCAAGGGGGATTTGTTGATATATTTAGGTTGTGATGTGTGCGAAGACACTAGGACTACTAGGACACTTTTTTTCCTCTTTAGGAAGTTCTTTTCCCCTCGCTTGTATATATGCCTATAGCCCTAACAAGTTACTTACCTTTGTACATTCTAGTGGTAATACATTCAATATTGTGTGTTGTGCTCCAAGCTTCTTCTTCTTCCTTGTGCTATTCGCATGCATCTGTAGACCTCAAACTCCAACAACTTAAAGGGTCTAAAGTGGAACAACATAAAAAAAATGGATAATGTTTTGAGAATCAATAGAGACTTCGATATCAAAAAATCTTTAAAAGATGATGTACATATTGTTCATGAATTGAATTAAAGTTGGACTTGTATCACCCATTTATAAAGAACAAGAAAGCAACCCTCATGTGGTAGGTTCTTCATAGAGGGATATGGACCAAATTCAAAGCCAGAAAAATTTGCAAGGACCCTCCATGGTGTAAAAGATGTTTGAGTACTAGGGAAGCCATAGGTTATCTTTTTTTTTTCTCGCAAAAGAATTTCTTCATTTGTTAGTGTGTCATTAAGAGCCTTTTGTTGCTAATATTACTTCAAGTTGGATTTCAAAAGAGCCATCACATTTTAGCTTATAATTTCCCTGCAAAACATTAGCATCGTTAGGTCCATATCTTTTAAGTAAGCTAACATGCAATAAAATATGCACATTGAAGTATTCAAGAATCTCCAATGAATAAGAAAGAGATCCAAATCTTTTTCAAAACTGTAGAAGGACTTGGATATCATGGAGAAATTCTAGCAGGAAGTTAGATCTATGAGGATTGACCTTAAGAAATACCATGTCATCTAATTGAAATTCAAGTTGTCTTCTCTTCAAACTCATATATATATATTTTTTAATTTTTTGTGTTTCTTTCTTTGTATTGCTTAACTTTTTCAAGTTCTTTATCTTTAGATACTTCTATTTAATTTCAAGAAGATCAAAAAATGAAGGTGGATTTAATAACCATACATGTCCTCAAATTGAGTTACTTTTATAGATGCATCCTATGCACTATTATATCTAAAATCAACTAAGGGTAAATATTCACTCCATTTATCTTGCTTTTCATACACGTACATGCAAAGCATATCTTGAAGCACCCCATTAACCCTCTTAGTTTCCCCATCAGTATATGGATGGAAATACATACTCATACAAAGTTGAGTTCCAATTGATTCAAATAATGCTTTCCAGAAGTTTTATGCAAGTCTAGAGTCTCTATCAAAAATTATGTTTTTAGGCATTCAATGCAATCATTAATTTAGTTTACAAACAATTTTGCAACATTCAAGGAAGTACAAGTCTTTTTTCATAAGAAATAAATGTTCCATTTGGGTAAGTTGATCAACTACCATAAATATAGTGTCATGTTTGCTTCTCATCATAGGCAATGTAATGATGAAGTCCATAGAGATAGAATGCCACTTCTAATTTGGATCATCCAAAGATTGCAACATTGCAAACATTATTTTATAATCAAATCTTACTTGTTGGCACTTTAAACATTCACTAACATATTTCTTAATATCAGGATTTATACATGGAAAAGAATAACAATATTTCTTAATATCAGGATTTATACATGGAAAAGAATAACAATATTTATCTTTAATATAGGTCCTCGAATAACTTAACATCAATCTGTTGTTTGCATGTAGAAAACTCAAAATAGATGCATAAAAAGAATTATGTTTTGGTTCAGAAAATTTAAATTTATTATAAAAAGAAGATTACATAAAGGTTTTTGACCAAATGCATCAATTCTTTACCAGATAAATACTCAATGCCAAAATCATACTCACTTAATAATACAATCCAAGGCTTTTTCCTATTGTTAAGTAATGGTTGTCGGAAAATGTATTAGACGCGTCTTTTGGTGATCTCTTTTCTTTTATTTTCTTTTCTTTTCTTTTTTGGCGTGTTTAATAAAATAAGTCTGTAAATATCCGCGTTTTGATACCTAATTATGTCCACAGCCACCCTGCCCTTTCCATCTACTCATACATGCACACCGAAGTTAAGAAGTTATCATCTCAACGTCGCACGATGATTAGTCATTTTGATTTCTCTCCCCGGCAACGCATCTACTTAACCTTTTCTGTTTCGCTGAAAATCGCTATTGTGTTTGTGTGATTTGTGTCATTGTGCGTATCCTGTGTTCTGTGTACTTGTGATTGCTGTCTCTGTGTGCGCCATGGAAGCTTTGGCTAACTATGCCGCCTTCCGTGATGGACTCCCTGCCGACGTAGGAGAGTTCCTGCGCATTCATGGGCTATCCAATTTCGCTGAACTGCCATGGCATTCAGTGGAATCCCACCCCTTCTTTGCCCAGATCATCTCCGCCATCGCCAACACACCTACCACCGAGCAAAGTTGGCCAATCACCTCCCTACCATCCCGTACACAGATCACCTTCAAAACTTCCGCTGAGTCATTTCGACTCCCTTCGCAAGGTCGGGAAAATGGCCCGAACCTCCCCGTAGCAACCATGATATAATTATTTCCTAGGTATTCGTCAAACGAATACGCGATCCTTTGTCAACCGGAACCTGAGAGATCAGCCCTCCAATTCTTAGTAGCTATTCTCAACCTACAGAAACGCACTTATGGAATATCTCGTCCCTTCTACTCTGCCATAGACTTAGCCGCCCGAGAACCAATAAATTTCGCGTCCTATTTCTTCCACTGCATTCACAAAGAATGCGTAGCAATCATCAAACAGGTAAACAAGGGAGGAATGCCAAGATCAAGACTCCCTCATATCATATCCTTCCTGTTTCCGGCCATCCTTGCAGCACAACCACCACCCAGAGGCCCGGTCCTACGACATGAAGAATCTGTGCAATTATGGGACGATGATGAAGAAGACAAAGAAGAACTAAATCAACTCTTCCGCCGGAAGAGAATCAGGATCAGTTCATCTGAAAGTGAAGCCCAGGGATCAACCGAAGGAAACAAAGATGATGACAAGGAACAAGAAAAGCATGACGAAGAAACCTTCCAAGACACTGCCACATCGATGTAGCACGAATCATCTGCGCAGTCATCTTCACAAGGGCAACAAGAAAAGGAGGATCACACTAAAGCCGACACAAGCTCGTCAGAAGAGGCATCACAGCAACAATCGGAGCCAGAAACACAAAGAGATGAAGAACATGTAGTTAAGGATATTTTCGACGAACTCCTTAGAGCAGTAGAATCCACAATTGCTGATACCGCCGACACTGCACAACAAACCATAGATAAGGTAACGCAATCTCACTTTGTCCTTCCCACTCCCCCACGGAACCGCCTCCTCATCCCAACCACGATCTCAGCTGCCACTTCCTTCAATCCCTACAATCTCTGAACTTGCAAACATGGGCCAATTGTTAATTCAGTTATCACAGCAATTACCAATCCAAATGAGAGAAGTCACCGATAATATTGGAAATGAGTTACAACACAAGGTGGACGTCCTAGAAGCAAATATCACGCCTCTACAGGAAGAGATAGATGCGGTCAAAGCAGAAAACCATCAGCTGCACTCCCAAATTACCCATCTCCAAGCCCAGCTTGCAGAACAACAGACAATTGCCGATCACACAGATACTGCACTGGCAGATCTCAACCAAAAGGACAAATTAATAAGCGAAGCACAAGCCAAAATCAGCCAGTTAAAGCTACATCTACAGGATAAAGAAGATGCCAGTGTAGCCTTAGGTAATTTATTAGAAGAGACCAGAGTTCAACTCAATGAAGTGGTACAAAAAGGCCAAGAACAGCACGATTTGGCAATGAAGACAGTGGAAGAACTACAAAGATACAAAGATCAATTAGCTGATGTAAATAATATGCTCAAACGATATTTGTCAAAAGAAGCTCAAACACAGAAGGTAATAACAGATCTACGCAGAGAAAGGGACGCATACTCCAGAACAATCTAGTTCGAGAATCAAGAGATCGAGAGATGGGAAAATCAATTGGACAATAAAAAAGAAAGAGTAATCAGTATGGAAAAGCAGGTTGCAGAAATGAAGATATCTAGAGATGCGGCTTTGTCAAACAAATTCTACCTACAAGAAGCTTTTCTGCAGACACAAGTAGAGATTTTGCTCACCGAAGCCATAGCTCTAAGTTCTATAAGAATAGATGCACAGCTAATAGAACCGGACACACTCAAACAATTGTTAGAAACTCTAAAGAAAAAGATCGCCCGCACCTTTAGATTAGCCAGAAATATGTACTTAGAAGGCATTATAGATGAGCAATAGTTTTGTAAAACCTACGGGTTCGAGTCCACCGTGCGTGCCAGAGTGTTAGCGGCCGCGGGATTGGAAATGTATAACTGAAATCTTGTTTCACACGTGCAAAAGGTTGTTACGCAGACACGTTGTATTCTTTTATAAAGCAATGAAAAGAGATGCTCAGGGATGTTCGAGAGATCACTAGACTGTCTGTCTAGGTGATTGGCCTGTAGCGTTATTGTGTGTCGAGTTGGTTAATTTAGAGTATCTTGACAAATTTCTGAGTGTTATGTGTGTATCTGTGTCTCGTCTTGTCTGTTGTCTATTGGTATCCATTGCGGTTGTGAGTATCATCTACATCCAGTAGATAATTCGATCTGTTGTTTGAAGTGAATCGTCTACGAATCCTTATTGCGATTGTTGTGTTAAGCTTGTGTATTGCAGTAGTACTCATTCTTGGAATGTTCTACCAGTTGTGTGGCGAAGTCTCTGCAGTTGTGATAGCACTTCTGGTATTCGGGTTGTATTAAGTTGTCTTTAGTATTAAGGTCCATGTTCATACGGCAAAGTTTAAGCTACAATAGGATTTCTTGGGTTGCGTACTGAACCTTCAGTACGGTGTATCTGAACACTTGGATTCTCTGTGTCTTCGGACATTGGTCAGATTGTGGTACCCATTCGGTAAAGGTTGAACGATTACTCTTGTCTCTGGTATTTTCAGTAAGTTTATGTGTAGATGCAATTTAGCCCCTTAGTGTATGTGGCACACGTTGGCTGAGCTAAACCGTGAACTGTAATGTCTAAGTACAACAGAATCTTGATAGAGCTCTCAGCATTAGTATATTGCTGTGTGTAAGTGGTTAGTTTGGGAACTAAGTATAGGGCCTCTGTCTAATAGACCCCTTCCACTCCCAAGAACCAAGAATCGCTTAAACGCACTTCTGACAGTTAGAATAACAGCGTTTAACATGCACATCACTAATTACACACAAGGAATGGCATCATGACCATGGCTATTTATGTTGACTTGGTTGTAGGTGGTGATAATGAAGAAAGCATGAAAGAGGCAAAAAAGCTCCTTATGTAGGAATTCAACATGAAAGATCTTGATGTGCTACACTACTATCTGGGCATTGAGTTTATACACATAGTTGTAGGTATATGGATGTCGCAATGGACTATGTTGCAAAAGTATGGTATGGCTGATTGTAAGACAATTTATATGCCATTATATTAAAATTTGAAGTTGGATACTACATCAAGTCAATCATTGGAAAATGATACTATGTACAGGAAAATTGTGGGAGGTTTGATATATCTCATAATGACAAGGCATGATCTAAGTTTCACTGTAGGACTTCAAAGTTGATTTATGCAAGCTCCCAAGAAGCCACATTTAGATGCTCTAAGAAACACTCTACATTATTTGAGTGCTACTTTGGATTATGCATTGTTTTATTAAGTTGGTGTAGAATTGGAGGCTCATGGATACACCGATCTAGATTGGGCTAGTAGTATTCTAGATAGAAAATCTACCAGTGGCTTTCTATTCTCGCATATGGCTGCAACTATTACATGAAGTAATGAAGCAACCCACTATTTCTTTGTCAAGTACAAAAGCTGAGTATAGAGGTGTTGCAATGATAGCATGCGAATCATCATGTATAGAGATGCTACTAGCAGATTTAGGTGTGCAAGTGGAAAAGCCTATCATCATTTATTGTGATAATCTTAGGAGCATCTAGTTAGCATGAAATCTTGTTTTTCATGCTAGAAGAGATCATATCAATGTACATTATCACTTCATAAGAGAAAAGGTGTTAGCAAGTGATATGGATCTTGTTAATTTAAGGACAGATGAGATGGTTGCTGATATTTTCACTAAAGCACTTGGAGCATAGAAGGTCAAGAAGTTTCATAAGATGCTTGGATTAAATTACATGACATTGAGCTTGAGGGGGAGTTTTAAGATATCAAGCTCAACATGTGATGATCGGGGATGACATGTACCACTTTTCATTTGTCTGGCATGTATAGTGGTCATGCTGGTATATGTAAGCTGACGGATTGGCAATTGTAAAATCTGATTTTTAACGAACCGAAAGGTCGTTGCGTAAATGATGTAACCTTGATTGATGTTGTAACCTTTATATAAATCAATGAAAAAAGACGCTTCGGTGACGACCACAAGAGTCGCCAAACTGTTCGTCTGGTTGATGATGTCTGTGTAGTTTCGGTGGTATGTTTGAAGAACTCTGAGTTATTCTGTGAATTTTTGAGTTGTTGATTATATGTACCTGTCCGGTAAAGATTAAGTTATTGTTATTGTCTCTGTTGTCTACAATGATTGTGTTTGGATCAGCTCTTAAGTTAGACAAAGTGATTCTATATTATAGTAATGATAGTTTCGCCGCTGTCTGTTGAGAACGCATCAACTCGATTGTAATCGGTAGCTTTTGGAAGAGTCTGACTACAGATAGTAAGATTGTAAGAGTGTAACCAAAGTCTTGATAAGTAAGTTGTATTGACAGAGATTTTTAATGTTAGATTATGATCATGCAAGTGAGTTGATTTGGGAAAAGCAAGTATAGGGCCTCTGTCTAACAGACCCCTTCCACTCTCAAGAACCCGATAAGATGTTTAAACGCGTCTCTGACGGCAAGACCCGCGTTTAACACTAGCGCCGTCTGTGGGAAAGTGGCACCAAATTGTTGGAAAGCGATTATCGGAAAGTGGCACCAGAGCGTTGTAAATTGATTGTGAGAAAGTGTTCATAGATTATGAATCGACCAGTAGTACGCAAAGTATTGCAAACGTGATATATGCTGGTTACTCGTTCCGGTGAAACGTACCCGAAGTATAGGAGAAACGAACAGTATTGGGCGATACCTAATTTGCTAAGGATGCCTCGAGGAGCTAGAAGCGCAGATAAGTTTAACCTAGTTGTCAAGGAAGCGAAGAACGTTAGTAGTGATTCCGGTAACATTCCGGTGGAACGTACTGCAATTTCGGTAGATTTCGGTGCGATTTCAGCACAGTCTGTCGAAGATATAGTAACTCTAGAGGCTACCAGGACGCAGTAGGCAGTTAACTTAACACCATCTGGACAAGATTCAAGTTTGTCTGTGGATAGAAGCACGTTGGCCAAAGAAATCAGTGAAGGTGAAAAAGTACCTTGTTTTGGTGAAATTTCGACAAATTCCGATGATATTTCGATCCCAGTTACAGAGAGTTCACAGTCTCCCGGTGACGGTTTACCATTTCCTGGTGAATCTTCCTTTCGGTCACCACTATTCAGAGTAAGCTTCCCTACATTTGATATCAAGGAGGAAGGTAGCTTATTCGAAGCTGATATTCGAGAGAGACTGAACGATATTATCAAGCTGGAGAGTGCACTGGCTGACGATACAGATTTCAATGATCCAGAAATTCAACCTCGGAACTCGGGAGATAGTAATAATACAACAACAAGCAACATGAGTGGGCAACAACAACCACAGCAGCAGCAGCAACAACAACATCTACTTTCACCTCATTCGGTTCTGACAGGAATTACCTACACAAAATTCGGTGGATTTCCAGGTGATGATCCTGATGCACATGTACGAACTTTTGAAATTAGTTATGCAGTACTTAATCATCCACCCGATCCGGCGTACAACGCCATAGTATTCCAGTCAAGACTAGCTAATAAAGCCACCAGGTGGCTTACTGAATATGATATCAACCATTTCGGTACCTATGAAGCAGTAAGAGATGCATTTCTGTAGAGATTCCGGCTAAAGAAGAACCCTGTCGAAATTTTTGATTAACTGCAAAACAATAGACAGAAGCTGAATCAAACAGTGTAGGAATATGCCACCCTATTTAGAACTCATTTGAGACAACTACCACCGGCCCATGCAAACCTGCCGGATGATGTCATCACACAGTGGTTTATTAATGGTTTGACTCCGCAGCTCCGATAGATTATGATCATTCGTTGTGTGGGAGCTATGACACTAGATGCGGTTATTGCAATGGCCCTGCAGCTCGAGAATAAGGTTGGAGGTTTTATCAAAGATTTATAGTGGTTAAAATCCAGTAAAAATATTGCAGAAGATCCAGCTAGACAAATGTACTGCAACACGTGCAAGAATTCAGGGCATACCAGTGCCACTTGTGCACTCAATCAGATGTATTGCGCTATCTACAATACAAACGGACATTCCACCAAAAATTGTGCCTATAACGCCAAAGTGCAGGGAACAACAACAGTAAATGCAGTTATACAAGAACCAGGACAGCCTGCCATCCACTATGTACCACCTCAGAGGAGAAATAATGAGCAGCAAGGATACCGAAATTATAGAGGACAGAGGAATACCAACTATACTGGAAATCATTGGCAGACAGGAACATCACAAGAAGGTAATGCCTTGCCACCACCTCGCTGTCATTTTTGCGGTGAGTTTGGCCACATTAGAAGATTCTGTAAAGATGCAGCCGAATATGATCCAAGGAAAAAAGAGCGCCAGAACCCAATGACAAATATGGTTCATATCACACCAATAGAAACACAAGCCGAAGTAGTCCAGACCCGATCTGGTAAGCCGTTGCAACCAGCAGCTGAAGTATTTGAACCAGGTATTCATGAGCAACAAAGAATATATGACAAAGCTAGTCAGTGGACCACCACAGAACCTCCAGTGTTCCCAGATCCAATTCTGGTGACACTAGTTCCGCTGCCAAAGGAAATCGCGCAGGAGCAAGAGTCAATGCCAGTAACCGATGCATCGTCTTCAGAATCAGTAAAAAGTACAAGGCAAGTAGATCAGGCATGGGAAATTCTATCCAAGGCATCCATTACTCTTCCTCTTGGACAGTTACTGGCATTAGTACCAAGAGTTCGGCAACAATTCCAGCAGCAGTTCAGTTCTGCGTCTTCCTGCATTCCGACAACAGCGATAATACAACCGGAAACTGACTCTACGGTGGATCACTTGGTTCCTCTAATTATGGTATGGTACAAAAATCATAAAATTACTCAAGTATTAATTGATGGTGGTTCCGGTGTAAACATAACTACTGTAGCACTTTGTAAAAAGTTAGGATGGACCGAAATTGAACCTGTCCAGTTTTTTGTTAGAATGGCCGACCAATCCAGAGTCCACCTAGTAGGACTTGTACGGAATGTCCCAATGACTTTGCAGGGTACAACTTTTAAGATGACTTTCGTAGTTTTAGAACTACCGGAGTCTAGTCTTTATTATAATCTTCTTTTCGGTCGTCCTTGGTTGAAACAAGCCAAGGTTATACAAGATTGGTCTGCACAGGAACTCACTTTCAAAGACAATAACCGAAAATATGTTGTAAAATTAGATGCTATTCAGCCCTGTGAACTACATGCTAGACCTTATGTGGCAGAACTAGTCCACATGTTAGATGGTTTATCCGATGACAAAGAAGAAGAATTTTTTAATAATAACATAGATTTAATCTCCTTAGGGACTGTTGATACTACAATCTGTTGTAGATACTAGAATCCGACAGTTTGTACGGTGGTGCCTGTGACCGAACAAGTAGAGACAGAAGATACTATTGTCAAGGATGAGGTTAATATACAACAACTTTTGTAGTCAGTTGATGGTTCAGAAAAACCTAATCAATTCTATGTTCCCGAAGATCAGTTGATCACTTATAATTTAGGAGATGAAGTAAATCCACGACCTGTCAAGATAAAGGAAGGATTGTTTGAAGTGTTTCAAGCAGATTTGATCCAGCTTCTTCATGAGTTCTCTGATGTTTTTGCATGGGATTACCGTGACATGAAGGGTCTGGACCCTCGCATATATCAGCATCGGGTCGTACTTAAACCGGAAGCAAAACCAATTAAACAACCCAGCTACCGGATGAATCCTAACTATGCAGCATAGGTAAAGGCAGAGCTTGATAGGTTATTAAAAGTCAGATTCATCGTTCTAGTAGAACATGGTGAGTGGATATCTCCAATTGTTAATGTTCCCAAGAAAAATAAGCAACTCCAAATATGTATGGATTACCGGAAACTGAATGCAGCCACGGTGCCTGATCCGTTTCCTCTTCCATTCCTTGATACAATGCTAGATAGAGTAGCAGGACATGAAATGTACTCCTTTTTGGATGGTTACAGTGGGTATAATCAAGTCAGAATGGCTGAACAAGACATACCAAAAACAACTTTCATTACCAACTCGGGTGTTTTTGCTTGTACAGTTATGTGGTTTGGATTAAGAAATGCTCCTAGTACTTTTCAACGATGTATGCAGGAAATCTTCTCCCCCTATCTTACTTCTTTCATGCAAGTATATCTAGATGATTTCTCTTTATTTGGTAAGATGGTAGCACATCTGTATCATTTACGGTGCTGCTTTGAGAAGTGTCGAGAATACAGACTCTGCTTGAACCCAAATAAGTCTGTGTTTGCGGTTTCATGTGGTAAGCTTGTTGGCCATATTGTGTCTGCACAAGGCATACAAGTCGATCCTGATAAAATTGCAGCTGTGTTAGAAGCACCTGTGCCTACTACGCTGAAAGAAGTAATGAGATTCATGGGTCAAGTTAGGTGGCATGGTTGACATTTACAGTGGCTTGCTCATTTGGCAATACCCCTCAATAGATTAATAACCAGTACTCCTCGACAGTTTGCTTGGACTCAGGAATGTCAAACAGCATTTGATCGTCTAAAAGGCTTATTAACGCAGGTTCCAATTCTACAAGCTCCTAATTGGGAACGTCCATTTCATGTTTTTGTTGATGCATGAGATATCGCCATTGGAAGTGTCTTAATGCAACAAACTGATAAGTGGTTTCGGCCTGTTTATTATGCAAGTCAACGGCTTGCTCTGGCAGAAAAGAATTATTCAGTAATTGAAAGAGAATGCCTTGGTTTAGTATATTCTGTAAAGAAATTTCGGCATTATTTGTTAGGCTGAAAATTCGTCTTTCATGTAGATCATGTTGCGCTAGTATATCTGGTTCGGCAGCAACATTTAGGTGGTCGTTTAGCACGTTCGGTTCTATTATTACAAGAGTTTGATTACGAAGTAACTCATCGACTTGGAGCTGCACATGCATTAGCAAATTTCCTTTCTCGGTTGGATTTCGGTGAAGGTCCGGTCGGTGTTGATGACACCACACCTGCAATTTATGTTACTGATCCAACTACTGATGAATCTGCAGAACCTCTTGTGACATCTACTTACTATGATCATTTATTAGCCTTTCTTACTGATGGATATCTTCCTGCTCAGACTTCTCCTGCAATGCATAGGAAAATTGCAGTTTACAGTCGCAGATTCCGGTTGATTGCTGGAGAACTGTATTATATGGATCACACTAGAGTTTTACTTTGTTGTATTCCTCCACATGAAGTAAACTCAGTTATCACTCTGGCACATTCCATACCTTCCGGTGGACATTTTGCAGCAGATTTAACACACCGAAAAATTCTGCAAAGTGGGCTTTGGTGGCCTACCATGTACAGAGATGTATCTCAGTTTGTCAAACAATGTGATAATTGTCAACGGTCTCGACAGCCTTTACAACGACATTTTTTCCCTCTACAACCTGTCTTACCTTTAGAACCTTTTCAAAAATGGGGACTTGACTTTATTGGACCAATCACACCTCCAACAGTCCTTAGCAACAACAGATATATTCTGACATGTACAGATTATGCTACCAGATGGGCAGAAGCTTGGGCTTTATGGTCCGCTACAGCTATTTCGGTAGAAAAATGTTTAATGAAAGACGTATTCCCACGATTTGGATTACCTTTGGAAATTGTGACAGATCAAGGCACACATTTTGTTAACAATTTAATGAAATTTCTCACACACTCTTTTCAGATTCTGCACAAATTCAGTTCACGTACTATCCTCGTGCTAATGGCTTAGCTGAAAGTACAAACAAGACCTTGCTGAGTATGCTTCAGAAATTGATTGTCGAATCACTAGAAAGATGGGATCAATTACTACCTGTAGTATTATGGGCATACCGGACTACTTACAAAGTTGCCACCGGACTGACTCCTTTCAAACTTGCATATGGAATGGAGGAAATTGCACCAATGGAGCTTGTAGTACCAAGCTTACGTGTGGCAATCTCTGAAAAATTGTTACCTGAAGATTCTTTGCCGTTTCGGTTGGACACACTCAGAGAACTAGATGAGCATCGCTGGAAAAGTTTTCTGACCCTTCAAGAAGTGCAGTTGCGACAAGCTCGTACACATGATCGGTATTTAAAAACTCCAGTTTTTACGGTAGGACAACTTGTGCTATTTTATAATGCAAAATCAAACCGCTCTGCTAGAAAATTCAAGTTACGCTGGTTTGGTCCTTACCGAATTACTGAACAAGTGAGCCTAGCAACTTTTTGGTTGGCTACTTTGACCGGAATTCCTCTTCCGAAAGTGATAAATGGTTCAAAGTTGCGGCCATATCATCAAGCGCCTAATTCACACTGAAGTATTCTGCGGTCGCCCGCGTATTTTTTCTTTTTTTCTTTTCTTTTCCTTTTTAGTTTTGCATGATTAATAAAATAAGTCTATAAATATCCTCGTGTCATACCTAATTATGATCTACAGCTGCCCTACATTATATTTCTGCTCATGCATGCACACCGAAGTTATGACATTATCATCTCAACATCGCGCGATGATTAACAATTTCAATTGCTTCCCGCTGCCAAGTATCTACTTAACCTTTTTCATTCCACTCTCAATCGCTATTGTGTCTGTGTGTTTTGTGTGCTTGTGCTCTCTATATACCCTGTGCACTTGTGTTCCTGTGTTTGCGTGTGCGCAACATGGAAGCGTTAGCAAACTTTGCTGTGTTCCGTGATGGACTCCCCACAGATGTAGGTGAGTTCTTGCGTATCCGTGGGTTGGAAAATTTTGCTGAATTGCCTTGGCATTCAGTGGATTGTCACCCATTCTATGCCCAAATCATCACCGCCATCGCTGTCACACCTACCATAGAGCAGAGTTGGCCAATCACCTCCTTACCATCTCGTACCATAATAACTTTTCAGACTTTTGCTGATGCATTCCGACTCTCTCCGCAAGGTCGAGAGAATGGACCTAGTCTTCCCATCGCCACTATGAATCAGTTGTTTCCCAGACATTCTTCTAATGAATATGCTATACTTTGTCGCCCTGAGCCTGAAAGATCCACATTACAGTTTTTAGTAGCTATCCTCAATCTTCAAAAGCGTAGATATGGCATATCTCGCCCTTTCTATTCGGCAATAGATATGGCTACGAGAGAGCCTATGAACTTTGCATCATATTATTTCTGCCGCATTCATCGAGAATGCATTTCCATCATTAAACACGTCAACAAGGGAGAAATGTCCCGATCACGATTACCGCATATATTAAGTTTTCTATTTCCGGCCATCCAAGCAGCACAACCACCACCCAGAGGTCCAGTATTACACCATGAAGAATCCGTGCAGATACTGGAAGATGATGAAGACGATGACGAAGAAATTTTCCACCTCCTCCACCACAAAAGAATCAGAATAAGTTCATCTGACAGTGAAGTACAGGGTTGAGCCGTAGGTGATAAAGCAGATAACAATGAAGAGGAAGGGAATGAAGATGAGACTTTCCATGACACTGCAACATCAATGAATAATGATTCATGAGCGCAGTTATCTCCAAAGCAGCAACAAGAGCATGATGATATTGCTGATTCTGAAACTACCTCGTCTAAAGAAGAATCTAAGCAACAATCTGAACAGGAAAAGCAGGAAGATGTGCAACCAATCATTAAAGAAATTGTTGAAGAACTAATTACGGTCGTGGATTCTGCAGTTGCCAACCCTGAGGACACTACACAACAAACCACCAAACAGGTAGTCGAAACTAACTCTGTTCTTCTAACTTCTCCACCTATTCCACCCATTGTCACTGAGGAACCTACCGCTTCATCATCCTCGTCACCGAATTATTCTCCACCCAATTCCCATCAGCTCCTCACAACCTCTTCATCTCAACCCCGTCCTCATCTTCCGGTTCCTTCAATTCCCATGTTTTCTGAGCTCGCATCCATGGGACAAATGCTAATCCAGTTATCACAACAACTACCAGCACAAATGAAGGAAGTGACTGATAACATCCGAGGAGAATCTCAACACAAGGTTGATGTTCTGGAAGCAGACATTAGCCCTCTCCAGGAAGAACTAGATGTAGTCAGGGCAGAAAATCAAACTTTAAATGAACAGATTAAGGAGCTACAGGCCCGACTAGCTGAACAGGAGACAATCATAAATCAAAGAGATGCTGCCTTGGCGGAAAATCAGAGCAAAGGATGAATTATTGTGTGCCGCTGATGCTGAAATTATGCATTTGAAACAATTAGCCCAAGGTAAAGAAGATGCACGTGTAGCTTTAGGGAATCTATTAGAAGAAACCAGAAAACAACTTGATGAAGTGATACAACACGGACAAGAGATGGCGAACCTGGCGAAGCGCACTTCTGAAGAACTCTAGAGAAGCAAGTTTGATTTATCTGAAGTAAACAATATTCTTAAACGCAAATTGACCATGGAAGCTCAATTACATAAAGAGATAACAGGGATCAGAAGAGAGCGTGATGCTTTTTATCGAACAATCCAATTTCAGAATCAAGAGATAGATAGAAGAGAGAATCAGCTGGATGCTCAAAAAGAAAGATTGTCTCAAATTGATAAGGAGATAGCAAATATGAAAATCAGTCGTGATGCGGCTCTGTCAAATGAATTTTACTTATAGGAAGCTTTTCTGCAGACACAAGCAGAAGTTTTGATGACCCAGATCATTTCGTTAAGCTCAGTATGGACAGATGCTCAGCTCGTAGAACCAGATATTTTGAAACAGATGTTAGAGACATTGCAAAAGGAAATTGCCCAGACATTTAGATTAGCCAGAACTATGTATTTAGAAGGAATAGTAGATGAACCGTAATTTTTGTATACCTGCGGGTTCAAGTCCATCGTGCGTGCCAGTGTAAGCCGGTGGATTGGCAATTGTAAAATCTGATTTTTAACGAACCGAAAGGTCGTTGCGTAAATGATGTAACCTTGATTGATGTTGTAACCTTTATACAAATCAATGAAAAAAGACGCTTTGGTGACGACCAGAGGAGTCGCCAGACTGTTCGTCTGGTTGATGATGTTTGTGTAGTTTCCGTGGTGTGTTTGAAGAACTCTGAGTTATTCGATGACTTTTTGAGTTGTTGATTATCTGTACCTGTCCGGTAAAGATTAAGCTATTGTTATTGTCTCTGTTGTTTACAGTGATTGTGTTTGGATCAGCTCTTAAGTTAGACAAAGTGATTCTGTATTACAGTAATGATAGTTTCGCCGCTGTCTATTGAGAACGCATCAACTGGATTGTAATCGGTAGCTTTTGGAAGAGTCTGACTACAGATAGTAAGATTGTAAGAGTGTAACCAGAGTCTTGATAAGCAAGTTGTATTGAAAGAGATTTTTAATGCTAGATTATGATCATGCGAGTGAGTTGATTTGGAAAAGCAAGTATAGGGCCTCTGTCTAACAGACCCCTTCCACTCCCAAGAACCTGATTAGATGTTTAAACGCGTCTCTGACGGCAAGTCCCGCGTTTAACATATATGTTTTTATACTTTAGTGAACTTTACTAGATTTATCTACCTAGAGTGATGGCACATTTTTTCATGCGAGCTCACTCATTTAAAGACGTTGATTTTCCTTATGTACTGTTCTTTATATAACGCACTAGTTGTATTTTTGTTTTAGCTCATTCTTGCATATTCCTTTTATGTAGTAGAAAAAGAAGAAGAAGCAGAAGATCATTCTTCCTTGCCTCAATCTATGTTTGCTCCTCTCTTTGTGTGTGATAACTCTTTTCTATATCCTCCTTCTCTTCACATCTTCAACATCTTGAGGACTCAACTCTAAATATCTTTCCATGGGAATGGCAATAGGTTTTCAATCTATTGCATTGTGTCTCGTCTCCTGGTGTCTCTATTTTTCTGTGTGTTGTTTGCACTCGTAACCTCTGTGTGCAAGTGAGCAAGATAGTGAGCATGAGAAGCATCTGAAAATAGTTTTTCATTTACTATGAGAGAACACACTTTACGCTAATCCTCAAAAGATTTACTTCTTTCAATGTAAGCTAGAATCTCTAGGACATATTATTTCAAGTGAAGGTGTGCAAGTGGATCCAAAAAAGATTAAAGTTATAGTAGAATGGCCGACACCACAATAAGTCAATGATGTTTGTTCTTTTCTTGGTTTGGCTAGTTTCTATAGGAAGTTTGTTCAAAATGTTTCTTATTTAGCATTGCCTCTTACCTTCTTATTGAAAAAGAAAATAAAATTTGCATGGGGACTTACCCAACAATAATCCTTTGAAAAAGATCATCTTTACATGCACGGACAACCCTTACATGGAAGGAGGGTGATAAGGTTACTACCTACATGGAGCGGTTCTTGCAAAATTTACTATTGGTTCGAATGCTTGAAGATGTACGAGAAGATAGCTTGCAACAGAAATACAAAGATGATTTGGAGGTGTTAAAAATTACCAATTTCTACGATTTAATGGTCGTAGGGATGACCCTTTAGTTCTTTCATGGTTGTCATAGTTTGATGATTTTTATACTAATGAAACATATGTTGAAAGTGAAAAAGTCAAATTTGTCACTAACTATTTAGTAGGAAAAGCTCAACTCTGGTTGAATGTCTTGCGGCATAGTATAGAGCATCCAACAACATGGAAGGATTTTCAAGATAAATTAAGAGATTCTTTTCTTCCTCCTCAATACCATTTACATCTTTGACGTGCATGGATGAACCTTACATGGAAGAAGGATGATATGGTTACTACCTACATGGAGCGGTTCTGGCAAAATTTACTATTGGTTCAAATGCTTGAAGATGTAGCAGAGAATAGCTTGTAGAAGAAATACAAAGATGGTTTGGAGGTGGGAATCTAAGCTAAGCTTCACACCCTACGTCCTATAACCCTCAATGAGGCTATATGTTTGGCCTAAGATGTAGAGAAAGAATTCTAGTCCATAACCAAGACACTCCATCTACAACAACCACGTCAACAAACACTTTTTGTTAAACCAAATCTTCCCATGAAACGTAATTTTAATACCCTAACTAATCCTTGTTTTCCTCATCCATTGTAATCTGATTACTCAACTGCACCTGTTGCTTCATCTATCCAACCTACCAAACCACCTACCCTACAAACGTCAGCGATGGATGCCCAACATAAGAGACCATGAGTCACTTGTTGGAATTGTGGTAAACCTAGACATACAAAAACGAAGTGTCGATTACGACCTCTTAACATGAAATCAGCTAGAGCTCAATTACATAACATGGAGGCCCATAATGAAGAAACTCCTCCTCTTTGGATAGAGGAATCATTGGAGAAGGACTTAAGTACCTTGGGTAATGATATCTCTCTTCATTCTCTACTTTGCATGAAGGGTACTATAAATAAAAAAATCATTAAAATTCTACATGATGGTAGTTCACATGACTTCATTTCACATTTATTAGTACAAGAACTTAAATTAAAAACATTTCCTTCCTTGTATAAAGTAAAAGCTACATTTCAAGGTAATGGTTATAATGTAACACGAAAAGTGCAAGATGTTACAATTAGCATAGGCCCATATGTTGATAAACAAACATTTTTAATTGCACCTTTGCAATCTTACGTTGTTATACTAGGTAGGCATTTTCGTCATCATTATAAGCTACGCATTGACTACATACACATACCTTTAACTTTGGATTTAAAGGTCATCATTACTTTGTCTACATGACATGATTTCCAGCCATTTCCATTGATTAGTCATACTCAAGTAAAACGTGCATTTAGGAAAGAATTCAATTCATGCATTGTTTTTTTCTATGTCATCAATGATTATACTCATACAATTCTTGATGAACATAAAGCTTTCATGATTACTTATAAGGATTGTTTTATGTTTGAGCATCCCTCTAAACTACCACGATCTCAAGGATCCTTTGACCATAGCATAGATTTAGTCCCTGGTAGTTCTCCTCCTCATAAAGCACCTTATAGACATGGCCCACTATACCAAAAGAAAATAAGAAAACCAAGTAAAAGACCTACTACAGAAAGGACTTATAAGGCCTAGTTCTTCCCCATTTGGAGCACCAATTCTCTATGTAGAGAAGAAGAATAAATCTTATCGAATGTGGATTGATTATAGAGCCCTTAACAAGATCACAATAAAGAATAGATACCCTATTCTTCAAATAGATGACATTTTAGATAAATTATGAGGAGCTCGTGTCTTTAGTAAAATTGATCTAAAATCAGGATACCATCAGATTCGTATGATGCAAAGTGATATTTTTAAGACTGCATTTAGAACTCAAACAGGCCATTATGAATTTATGATAATGCCCTTTGGACTTACTAATGCCCCTAATAAATTTGCATGAACGATGAACAACATTTTTCTTGATTACCAAGCTTTTCTTCTTGTACTTTTCGACGATATACTTGTTTATAGTAAGAATGATAGTGAGCATGAGATGCATCTTCACATAGTTTTTCATTTACTATGAGAGAACACACTTTATGCTAATCATGAAAAGAGTTACTTCTTTCAACGTAAGCCTAGAATATCTAGGACATATTATTTTAACTGAAGGTATGCATGTGGATCCAAAAAAGATTAAAGTTATATTAGAATGGCGTACACCACAATCATTCAATAATGTTCGTTCTTTTCTTGGGTTGGCTAGTTTCTATAGGAAGTTTGTTTGAAATTTTTCTTATTGAGCATTTCCTCTTACCTTGTTATTGAAAAAGAAAATAAAATTTGCATGGGGACTTACCCAACAACAATCCTTTCAAAAACTAAAACATGCACTTTCACATGCATCTGTTTTACAATTACCTGCTTTTTCACAACCCTTTCATGTTGTTATTGATGCTAGTGGTTCAGGGATAGGTGCAATTTTAATGCACAATGATCATCCCATCGCATTTGAGAGTAGGAACCTTTAGCCCTCAAAAAAGAATTATAGTACATATGATAAGGAATTGTTAGTGCTTGTGCATGCTTTATGAATTTGGAAACACTATCTTATGGGCTCTGAGGTCTTAATAACAATCAATCAAGAGGCTATTAAGCATTTATTAAATCAGCCCTTAATCTCTGATCGCCATCTTAAATAGGTATCATTCATTCAAAATTTCCAACCCATGATCCAATATCAGCCTGGTAAAGCTAATGTTGTAGTTGATGCTCTTAACCATTTCCTTCACATTCTGTTGTTTTGCATAATATTTATGCCACCCTAATACATTCTTTTCAAGAAATGGTTCCCGCATGCATCTCATTTGTATTTCTCACATGCATGGCATGACTTCAACAATGGTGCATCTTTATCTGATGAACATTATAGTACATTTCATAATCGTTTTCTTTATTTTCAATATATATTATGTATAACTCAAGCTTTTAAAGACTTTTTTCATCAAAGAAATGCATGAACCATCTTACATGCGTCATAGAGGCATACAAAACACCATTTCTCCCTGCAAAAATTTCTTCTTTTGGACACACATGGAAAAAGATATTGCACATTATATTTCTCAATGCATTGTATGTCAATGTGTAAAACATCATCATGGTAAGCCATTTGGATTGTTAATGCCACTTCCATGATCATCAATCGAAGAGTAGAAGCAAAACTCTAATATGAATCTAGAAGATCATTCAAGATAGTTTGCACAAGTGAACTATCATGTAAGACTTCATCAGCAGAAATCAAATCCTCCTTCAAATCTTTGATCTTTATCAGAAAACTATCCATGGAATCTCCTTCATTCATGTGCTCAGTCTCCAATTTTTTTTTGGGGTAGGCAACACGAGCGTCATTCCGTGCGAGGTATAGAGTGGTAAGTGTATCCCAATGATTCCTTGCTATGCTACAAGAGAAAATGTGAGGAATAATGGCATGTTTGATAGACAAGGCTATCAATGCATGTGCTTAACATCTGCACCATCCCAACAAAACTGCTCTACAATAGGTGTAGCAAGAACTACAACAAGAAAAAGAACCTAAAGAGTATCACCATCTTCAATGCCCTCTACATCACCTTCAACAACTATGTTTACAGGTGTAATAGGAGATTTTTCAACACCCTACACAATATTACATAATCCTTTTGCAACCAATACATGATGCATCATATAAGCCCATAATGGGTAAATGTATCCTCAACAACCAACATACAGAATACATCACTCCTTTCAGCCATGGCCACTAGCTAAAACACCCTAATGCAAAAAAATGACTGTACCTCAAAAAGTTGAGTAGAACTAACCTATCGAGTCTTGGTAAACCTGTACCAGACTTCAAGATGCTTATACTAGTGAACCAAAACTTGTATATATCTTTGGCACAAAAAGACAAATTTGCCTACATAGGCATTGTGCTAATGCTTTTGGAGGCCGAAAGGATCTCAAATCACAATTTTGACACCAGATAGAGAAGTTTTTTTGAAGTCCTAATCACCTTGAGTATGCCCACCAATTTTCAGGTGATTTTGAGATTGTGACTAAAGGGGTGTCGAGGACACCCTAGATGAAGTGGCGACTTGCTCTGATACCAATTGTTGGAGTTTTAGGTCTGCAGAAGCTCGTAAACAGCACAAGAAATAAGAAGAAGCTTGGACCACATCACACAATACTAAATGTATTACCACTAAAATGTCGCAATCCGGGTGGATCGGGTCTCATCGCGGCACACGCGGAGTGAATGAAGCTAGTGAGTGTTGGAAGGTCTTATGATAAAAATGTGAAAGTGAAGATGAAGTTGGGAATGGGGAGGAGAGATGTAATGATTTAATTATGAAAGGGGAACATATGGATGTATGCATGATGAGAACAAACAAAAAACCACACACATGAAACAATTTCTGAAAGGAAGAATGGTCCACAAATGGAGCATCTTATACACTTTCAAAAATTAATTCATAAGCATGGGTTCTTGTGGATGTATGCATGATGAGAAAAAAAAGAAAACCACACACATGAATCAACTTTTGAAAGGAAGAATGGTCCACAAATGGAGCTTCTTATACACTTTCAGAAATCAAGTCATAAGCATGGGTTTTCGTGGGTGGTATGAATGCATGTGGGTCATGATGTAAAAAATGAACAATAAATAATTCTCTTAACCTTAATGGATCATCCTCACTGGTTCAATGCAATACTGCGGAGCCTTCTCACACATAGAAAGAGATAGAAGGTGACATGTAAAAACATATAAGAGACAAAGAGATAAGAGACATGAGACATCAATTAGAAGATATTGTTATGATAAACATATACATGAATGGTTTGAAACATCAAGCTAAGCATTCTATTGGTCAAAGGTGATGCGCATGACCCTCTTACCATTACAGTTCAACCGAATGTCACACATAAGAGGATAGGTCCCACTTCATTGATCCTATGTCTTTCTAGGATTGTAATGTGTTTCTAAAGAATTCTAAGACACATAAAACTAGCTCAAACTCACTCACAGGGTCCACTGAGGGTGAGCAAAGAAAGAGAAATTGGGTTTATGAGCCTATCCTAGAGAGGAAGTCTAAAAATTGAATCTAGGAACTACGCTCTTACTAGCCCACCTTGGATCCTCACACGCTCAATTGAGGGTGATCATTTCAAGGAAACCATGTGCTAGCAAGGGCCCTATGGATGCCTAGCAATGATGCTCTAGGAGTTTGGAGGGGGTTTTAAATATTTTTTTGAATGAATTTGGGCCCTTGGATCTAGAGAAATGAAGTCTCAACCATAAGATCAGCTTTTTTTTTATTACAACCATTGTATTTATCACATGGATGGTTAGGATTAGTTCTTTATATGATATCTAGGGCAAAGGGGAGGAAAATAGGAGCCTTCATTCTCCACCATTGGATCTGGGGCTATTGTGGACCGTTGGATTAGCGCTGACATCAATTTCGATCAGATAAGCTACTATTTTTTGACAAACTTTGCATTATTGATCTTTGATCATCAAAAAAGGCTTATCTAGTGAAAAAACTTATGGATCCTGCTTGCTTTATGCTTTAGTGCATCTCCATCCTTGAATATGAGCTCATCTTGACCGAAAAACATAGTTCAATCATTATTTGTGATGTGGCAGCCCTTCAAGCCTTCAATTTTCTTATTCTAGGAAACTCCGATGACTTTGAAAACTCGATATTGTGCTCTTTGACCCTTCAAATATCCTTTCATGAAGATAAAAATTTGAAGGGCTATGTTTCAAGAGGTCTCCTTTAGGAATATGGAGAAATAACTCCCATCTAAATCTCCCTTGTACAAGTTTGACTACATTTGAAAGCTTGGAAGGTGGCATTAAGGTATCTAGGAAGCTCAGATAGCCTTGAAACTTTGTAAAAATATATAGCTACGTATGATCTTTATACATGCAAAACCATATGACTAACACAAATTCCTATACAAGATTTTGTAGGATCTAAGTGAAAAATTACATTTTTTACAAAAAGCACATGGCATATCAATGTGCCAGAAAATCCATTTTCATGTGAAATTCGGGGTATAGACTACCTTTGATAGGCTTTACAAGTATATGAATTTTCATGTGATTTGGAGACATTGAAATTTTTGCCCTAATTTCCAAACTTTGACCAACTTTGACTGCTATCCATGATTTGCTTGATTTCTTACAAAGTTTGCATGTGAACACCATTTGACATCCTTGATGTGTAAGCCTTTATGAATGAGAGAGGAGAGAAAATCTCGATGACATTCACCCCCACTAAACCTGCAATTCCTCCGGAAGCGCCACTCTAGTCTTTTTGAAAAAACAAAATATTCGAGGTATCAAATTCTTTTATGAGCAACATAAGAAACATAGAAGAAAAAATTGATTATATGCATGAATGAGTAGGCAATATGACATGAAGCAAAATTTGCATGAAAGAAAGAATTGAAACAAATAACATGACTATGCATGAACAAACATATAATGAAATGAATAGACAACATTGAAAACATGTACAAAAAGAGAACAAACAAGAAAAAATATGAAGTGGAAGTGGATGTATTGAGTCCTTTAAGACATCAATTCCTCTCAGCTTGAAGAAAAATTTGTACCCTTTTCATCAAGCAATCTACCTTAAATACGATTATAAACAAAGATTTAGGATTTTCAAGAGACATATTTCATCTTTAGCTTATTTTAGATCAACTCCTTTCCTACATAAATATGAATATGCTCTTTGTCTAATAACATGCAAGGAAATCTAACTAAACTCCACTAATGCATAAATCTGCTTATATAGCCCGTGATTTATTCTACTATGCCTCTTTATCTTCCTTTCGCTTGCTCCTTTTTTTTATGATGATGATTCGGCAGCTTTATGGTTATGATCACTTTTTTGGGGTGGAAGAAAGTGTATACTTCTTGGTAACATGTAGCATTCTTTTTTTCTAATGATGGGGAAAAATTAAACCCCGATACAAGGTACAACCATTTTTTATGACCGAGAATAGTATTTAAACTCCCATACAAGTGTTGTGAGGTAGACTAAGGATGTAGAAACATGCAGTAGCACGAGATAGGACTTCAACAATTATGCTTTTGATACAAGATACATATGCATGTTAATATATGAAAGTCATGTCACCAAAATAAACCTCCAAATCTATATGCCCTATCTTTCCATAATTCTAGATTATAATCGATTTCTTAGTAGCTAAATTACTGCTTAAGATACAATTTTACACAAGTAGAGAAATCATCATTTGCCCTTTTTGACTCAAGTGATGTGGATATGCAATGCAATGCAAATACTTAAAACAAACACGCATGAAAAAAGAATGGAAATAAAGTATAATTAATTTGAAAAAAAAACAAAGCAACATGAACTTGAAAAATTCATAATATTTTTATATGTTTTTTTATATTTTTTTCCTTTTTTTATTATTTTTTTAATTTTTTATTTTTATAACATGGATACTCCTATTTATGAATCAGCCTCATTGTTGTCATCTTCTTCAATGTCCTCATCCAAAATGTCTTCGTCATTATCACGTTTCTTGAATAGTTTTATCCTTTTACTCACAATCAAAGTTTTTGGTGCAATACCATTTAATTCACAAAGAGCATACGTACCATTGTTGTTGACTATTGATACAATGTATGGCCCAAACCACCGTTGAATGAGATTTTTGCATGCATCATATTGAGAATCAAATGTACTATCATAAATGAGCATCGAATCTCCTACTTCAATTGGCTTAGGATGCAATCGATGAGTTTTATCAAAATAATGCTTGTTCTTCATTCTAGATTCTCTTAATTTTTCAACGGCATCATCAAGTCTTAATTTACCTTGTTCTAACTGTTTAATGCATAAACTCAAAAAATCATCAGTAGACATGCTTTCAGACCAAGGCAAATTTGACCATGCAAAAATATGAGACTGAATTGGAAACAAAGGTTTTTGACACTACATGAATTCAGCAGGCATATACCCAGTAGTATGTGTGCACGTCATTCTATCTGCCCAAAGTGCAAAAGCTAAGAATCTAGGCCATCGTTTGATGTCACCATTACATGCTTTAGATATGGCTTTCATAATAGGTGGATGCCCTCTCTCTATTTTACCATTGGACTCTGGATTATATGTTGTAGTGAGAGACAAATGAATACTATGATGTTCAAATAACCCTTTAGCTTCTCTTACATTTAACTCTCCGTGATCGGCAACTACTTTCTCTATGTACCCAAAGCGACTTATGACATCTTCAAGAAAGAATTTGCAAACATTGTAAGTGGTCTTAGATCATAGTGCACGTCCCTCTACATGATTAGTTAAGACTTCTCTCCCAAGTACAATGTAATGCATTTTGTCAATACCTTTAGGCATAGTTAGAAGATCTACTACACACTTGTAGTGAATATAGGGTGGATAAGTAGGATGCAACAGATCTCTATGTTTGACTGATGAATGAAGTTGACAAGTAGAACATGTAGAAACATAGCTACTAATGTCAACATACATCCTAGGCCAATAATAGGTACTTCTAATTTTTTCATATGTTCCAAAAAATACTTTATGAACCCCCCCCATAATGTCTCATGCATTTCCTTCATTACTTGCAACTGAAGACGTCGTTTTCCTAGGACCCCTTAGCATACCTCCAAAGATAACCGTTACATAGGAAAAAGTTATCAGCTCATTTTCTAATGCTATGGAATCTATTCGTAGTCCATCTAGGTAATGGTTGTAGTGTACTCAAATACTTTCCTATGTCTCTCCATTCATTTTTGTACTCAAACTCATGAAATTTCTCATACTCGTATATATGTGGAACATATTCAACTAAGTTCACATTCTTTATTATATCACTTTCAAGATCATCATCAAATCTAGCTCTCGATAACATATTAGCAACTAAGTTTGACTCACCTGAAATATGAACTAACTCAGGATTTATGAACTTCATATATGAGATCCATCTAAGCATGGCTATATCAGGAGATGAACAATTGGCTATCATTCCAATGGGAGGAAAACAATTAGTCTCAACTTTGACATTTGCACCAATGAAGTATTCTTTGTGTGTTTTCAAAGTTGTTACCATACCCCATAGTTCTCGTTTGATCTATGGATATTTCTGTTTTGTTTCATGTAAAACTTTGGCACCAAACCTAATTGCATATCTATTCCCTTCACTATCATCTTGACTTATGACCCAACCTATACCAATAGGACTAGTATTGTTGGTGCAAATCAAGCCTTCACCTTTGGCTTGGAACCCTTGAAGGATATCACTATGTGAAGCAAAAACCATAGGAACTTATTCTTATGACTTGTTACCATTTTATCTCTTGTAAAAGTCTAAATGACTTGGCATGTAAATGATCACACCTACTTGATTAGTCGTGGAACTTGGATGGTGTAAATGGAGAGAATATCTCCTTACTTTTAGAGGAGTGATTATAGGAGATTTGAATTTGAATTCAAATTCAAATCTCAACTCAACTTCTATAAAAGATGTAATGCAAAAGTCGCGGGTACTTGAGCTCCATTCCCGAGGCTATCATCTGTGATCATTGAGTGTGTGAGTGATACACTATAGCCTACACATCTCCAACTCATTAGGCTACATCTATCAAGCCAATGAGATTGTACATTTATGTGAACTAATAGAAAGAATTATATTCACTATCTCTGTTGTCTCTGAGTCATCTACTCCAAGTCTATCAACTGCAACAGGTCATATCTCACAATCTACTGAACCAAATCAAGTGATTCAAAGCACATTGGAACCAGCTCCAAGCATACTACATGCCTACAAAATTTCAAGGTCAAAGAATCAGCCATCTCGGAGAAATCTCGCTCGAAGTGACCTCTGGTATTTTTCTACAGAGCTCCTAAAAAGTCGGGGGTACATATAATTTTGCTAAAGTCATTTCTCAGAGTATAGTTTGTCATTTCTTCTCATTCCACTTGCAAATGTTAGCTTGTTAAGCTAATTTAATATATCCAGAAGGAATTAGATCAATTGTAAGTGTGTTGGTTATACTGAGTGAAAGACTGAGCAGGTATCAAGATCAAAATAGAAAGTTTTCAAGTCTAGTGAAGTGCAAACTCATCTGTTTTGATCTAATCATTAGTCAAACCATTTCCAAAGTACATATAGCATATTCTGGTATCATTTAGAAGCTCAAGGAGTCTACTAATCATATCTGGAGTCACTGAGGGCTGGTGCAAAGTAGGATTAGCAGCATCAACTCAATCTTCTGAGTGCATCCAACCATCTCTCCCAACAGTGGTATCAGAGCTAACAAGGTAACAATGGGAGATGGATTTCCTTCATTCATTGACAAATTGGACAGGAACAATTACCAAGCTTGGTCTCTAAGGATGAAGACCTATCTACAAGGAAGAAGCCTATTTGGATACATATGAGGAGATGAGGAATTGCCCTCATTCAAGGCTAGAGGACTACCCACCAAGGATGAACAAGAGAGGCTCAACCAATGGTGTGCAAAGGATGCTTTGGCAAGGTCTTACCTTCTTAACTCTATATCTGATTTCCTTTTACCTCACATAAGGAACTGCAAGACTTCCCAAGAGACTTGGGAAACCTTGTCATCATACTTTTCTTCTAACACAAGAGCCAGAAAGAATCAATTGTGGATTGAATTCACAACCCTTAGGAAGCAACCAAAGCAACCAGTCTCAGAATTTGTGACCAAGATCAAGGATGTGGCAGACCAATTAGCAAGCATTGGAGAGGAGATTGAAGAGGAGTAAATAGTTAGGCAAGTAACAAATGGACTCAAGGCAGATGATAAGTGGGAAAGCTTCACCACTGCAATGGACCTCTATATGGACATGCATACCCCAGATCTCACAACACTCATGGGTCAACTATTCACACATGAAGCAAAGTTTACAAAGGCAGGAGATCAATCAAAAGGTAACAACCCCTCTGCTCTATATATTGAAAAGAAGGTTAAAGATAAAGGTAAAAGTAAGAAGGTTGATGAAGAAGGCTCTACCTCCCAAGCAAACTATGCAGGGAGAGGTAGATCCTCAAGAGGAAGAGGCAGAGGAGGTAAGTCAGGTAGGGGGAGACCCTACAACTCATCACCATGCAACATTTGTGGATTTTCCAATCATACCACAGATGAATGCTACAAGAACTACAAGAATCAGAGAGGAAGAGGCTATCAAAGAGGTGGATACTCTCAAGGTAGAGGCAGATTCAATCAACACCAAGGCTACAATGGATACAACAATCAATACAACAACAATTACAACCACAACCACAATGGTAACTACGAAGGTGGATTCAGAAATAGAAGGGATTACAACAACTACACAGAGGAGCAAGATGAATCCCTATTGATCATGAATATGACCTCCAAGGCAGGTACAAATGATGATCATTTATTTTATATTGATTCAGGGTGTTCTAACCATGTATCTGGTAATGTGGCACTACTCTCTGATTTGGAAGAACCCAAGGGCAAACATCAGGTACAGACAGGTGATGATACTAAACATTCTATTGTAAAAATTGGAAATGTGAAGACATGTGATGGTAACCAGAATCTATTGAGCAGGGTACTCTATGTACCAACCATCACCAAGAATCTAATGAGTGTTGGTCAGATTGTGGAGAAAGGTTTGCAGGTCAGGTTCACTCAACATGGAGCATATGTGGAGGACCCAAGACATGGTTTCAAAAGAATTGCCAAGGGGGAGAAATCAGGTAGATTGTTTACCTTTGAGCTAGAAGATACAAAAAATATTGCTTTATACAACTACAAGGATCAACCACTTTCAGAGTTAGAAATATGGCACAAGAGGTTAGGTCACATAGGTGAAAGAACCCTAAAGCAAATGTGCAGGGATCAATGTGTGCTTGGGATACCTAATGTGTCCAAGCAACACATGATTTACAAGTGTGGTGCTTGTCAGTTTGGTAAGTCTCACAGGTTGCCCTATTCAAGGAAAGGTTTCATGCATGAAGACTATCTAGACTTGGTACACACAGATGTTTGGGGACCTAGCAAGGACCCTTCCATTTCAGGATCAAGGTATTATATGTCCTTCATTGATGACTATAGCAGGTGGACTATCTTATACTTTATGAAGCATAAAGATGAAGTGTTTAATTGTTTCAAGAGATATCTTGCACTTGTTGAAAACCAAACAGGAAGAAGCTTGAAAAGGCTAAGGTCAGATGGTGGAGGAGAGTACTTCTCCAATGAGTTTGAAGATTTCTTGCAGGAAAGAGGCATCAAAAGGGAGATAACTACAAGGTACTCACCTGAACAAAATGGGGTAGCTGAAAGAAGGAATAGACTCATTGTAGAAACAGCTAGGTCTATGCTTAATGAAAAGAAATTGCCAAATTATCTTTGGGCAGAAAGTGTATCTACTGCCACCTATCTCATCAACAGGTTACCATCCAAATCACTTGATGGCATGACACCATATGAAGCTTGGCATGGTAAGAGACCTTCTCTGGATCATTGCAAAATCTTTGGTTGTGTACCATATGTGCATATTCCCTCTCAGGTAAGGGGAAAGCTAGATCCTAAAGCTGAAAAATGCATCTTCATTGGTTATGATTTGAACCAAAAGGGATACAGATTCTACAACCCAACAAACAAAGGCTTCAAGGTAAGCAGAGATGTCATCTTTGATGAGAATGACTCATGGTATGAGAATGAATGCAGGAAGGTTAGTCTACCCTATGACTTGCAAGAAGAGTTCCCAAAGCTAATCAAAGAGGAACCGAGCAATGGAGAAGATCCAAGCTCAGAGGATGATGATACTATAAATCTTGAAGAGTTCAAAGCATGGAAATCCAAAGGGAAGATGAAGATGAAGCAACTAGAGGATATTCCAGAATCCTCAAATCAATCTATTAGAAGATCTCAGAGAGAAAGCAAAAAACCAATCAGATTTGGGTATGATACATCACTTGTAACTAAACATTCTGTATATCTAGCAAAGGATTTGTTGAATGAGGAACCAGGTACCTATGAAGAAGCAATCACCAAACCAGAATGGAAAGGAGCTATGGATGAAGAAATGGAGGCTCTCAAGGAGAGTGACACATGGGACTTGGTACCCAAGAAAGACTCTATGAAGGTGATAGGATCCAGATGGATCTACAAGCTAAAGAAGAACTCTGATGGAACAATAAACAGGTACAAAGCTATGTTGGTAGCCAAGGGTTTTGCACAAACCCAAGGTATTGATTATGAGGAGACATTTTCTCCTGTGGCCAAGATGCCAACTATCAGAATATTGGTGAGTGTAGCTGCATCCAAGAATTGGAACATGTACCAATTAGATATCAAGAATGCTTTCTTGAATGGATGGATATCTGAAGAAGTCTACATGTCACAACAACCTGGCTATGAAGACCCCAAGAAGGTAAATTATGTTTGTAAATTGAAGAAGGCTCTATATGGATTGAAGCAGGCACCCAGAGCATGGAATTACAGGTTGAAAACCTACCTCCAAGACCAAGGATTTGTGATAGCAAAGCTGACACTTCTTTATTCATAAAGAGAAATAGTACAGAGGTAATCTACTTGTGTGTTTATGTTGATGACATCATCATTACAGGCAATGATGTCAATGGGATTAGACACATCAAAGGACAGATGATGAAAGAGTTCAAGATTAATGATCTTGGATTATTGAAGTACTTCTTAGGTCTTGAGTTAGTATACACCAACTCAGGTATATATATCACTCAAAAGAAGTATGTACAAGATATGGTCAAAAAGTTTGGCTTGCAGGATGCTAAGGTCTCAACTACTCCAATGGAGGTCAACCTAAAGCTAAGTGCTCATGAAGGGGATGAAATACAAGACATTACAGGATATCAAAGCATGGTAGGTAGTTTGAATTATGCTACCTTGACAAGAATTGACATAGCATATGGAGTTAGTGTGCTAAGCCAATTCATGCACAAACCAAGGGTACCTCACCTAGAGGCAGCAAAGAAAATCTTGAAATATCTAAAGGGAACTCAAAGCCATGGTTTGTACTTTCCTTATACCTCAGATATTGACATTAAAGTATACTCAGATGCAGATTGGGCAGGATGCAAGGATGATAGGAGAAGCACATCAGGTTACATTTGTTTTGCAGGAGATAAACCTATTTCTTGGTCAGCCAAGAAGCAACCTACAGTGGCATTGTCATCCACTGAAGCAGAGTATAGAGGGCTTGCCAATGCCACTCAAGGAGCTATCTGGTTGAAGCTCTTGTATACAGAGTTAGGTCTATACACTAGACCTCCAATTATCTTTGGAGATAACACTAGCTCTCTTCACCTTGCAGCTAATCCAATATATCATGCTAGAACCAAACACATAGAGGTTCATTACCACTATGTGAGGGAGAAGTTACTAAGAAAAGAGATTCAATTGACATATGTGTCTACTAATATGCAATGTGCAGATTTACTCACTAAAGCATTGGATGGAAACAAGTTATGCAGATTCAAATCCATGATTGGATTGCAGGATGTGATTGAAGACTAAAGATGAAGACTTAAGCCAAAGTGCTTGGCTTGAGGGGGAGCTGTTGGTGCAAATCAAGCCTTCACCTTTGGCTTGGAACCCTTGAAGGATATCACTATGTGAAGCAAAAACCATAGGAACTTATTCTTATGACTTGTTACCATTTTATCTCTTGTAAAAGTCTAAATGACTTGGCATGTAAATGATCACACCTACTTGATTAGTCGTGGAACTTGGATGGTGTAAATGGAGAGAATATCTCCTTACTTTTAGAGGAGTGATTATAGGAGATTTGAATTTGAATTCAAATTCAAATCTCAACTCAACTTCTATAAAAGATGCAATGCAAAAGTCGCGGGTACTTGAGCTCCATTCCCGAGGCTATCATCTGTGATCATTGAGTGTGTGAGTGCTACACTATAGCCTACACATCTCCAACTCATTAGGCTACATCTATCAAGCCAATGAGATTGTACATTTATGTGAACTAATAGAAAGAATTATATTCACTATCTTTGTTGTCTCTGAGTCATCTACTCCAAGTCTGTCAACTTCAACAGGTCATATCTCAGGATCTACTGAACCAAATCAAGTGATTCAAAGCACATTGGAACCAGCTCCAAGCATACTACATGCCTACAAAATTTCAAGGTCAAAGAATCAGCCATCTCGGAGAAATCTTGCTCGAAGTGACCTCTGGTATTTTTCTGCAGAGCTCCTAAAAAGTCGGGGGTACATATAATTTTGCTAAAGTCATTTCTCATAGTATAGTTTGTCATTTCTTCTCATTCCACTTGCAAATGTTAGCTTGTTAAGCTAATTTAATATGTCCAATCAATTGTAAGTATGCTGGTTATACTGAGTGAAAGACTGAGCAGGTATCAAGATCAAAATAGAAAGTTTTCAAGTCTAGTGAAGTGCAAACTCATCTTTTTTGATCTAATCATTAGTCAAACCATTTCCAAAGTACATATAGCATATTTTGGTATCATTTAGAAGCTCAAGGAGTCTACTAATCATATCTGGAGTCACTAAGGGCTGGTGCAAAGCAGGATTAGCAGCATCAACTCAATCTTCTGAGTGCATCCAACCATCTCTCCCAACAAGTATCAACAGTCAATGTAATAGGTTTGTTAGTAGAATAGTCTACATGCTTAAGGATGGGAGCTTCAAGCAATAATTTCTTCAATTTACGCATAGCTTGAGTGTGCTTGTGAGTCCAAATAAATTTTTGTTTCTTCCTCAACAATTCATAGAGACAATCAGCAACATGAGCAAAGTGTGGGATCCAAATAACATAAAAGATGCAAGCACCAAGAAATTTTCATACCTCACGTTGTTACATGTTTCAGAAATCTTGCTAATGGCATCAACTTTTTGTGGGTATGGATTTCGACCATAATGACCACATAAATGTCCAACAATAAGAACCTTGTTGACATTGAAAATAGATTTTTCTATGGAAAATGTGAGACCTTCCTCTTCAAATCATTGAAATATTCATTGCTCCTTGAGGTAAAGTGCACATTCGCACTCAGCCTAAAGGATTTTTCATTATGGTTATTCCATGACTATCAATTGCTTATAAGAATTGGTCATATCCAAAATATAAATCATCCATTGAATACATAGAATGTCTTGAAAATGATTCAGCAAACTCATCTACATGGGTCCTGTTCCTACATTCCTTATGGTGACTTTATTGATGGGTCGGAGATCTTGAATAAAATGTAGTTTCCCATTCTTTTTAGCCACATTGAACCATCCATTTGAGTAAGGTGCAGAAGATGGCTCTAAAATTCTCATGTTTATCTTCTCCTTAAGTAGTTTCATTAGCTCAGATAAGTGAGCCTTTGGAACTAGTATAGGGCGAAGATTCCATGCAATATGTGGATTAGTAAAGATTATCATGGGTGCAACTAGCTTAGGATCTACGCAACCAATCTCATGACGATACATAGTAAAGACTTTTCCATGGCTACAAATGACTCTCTCAAATTTATCTCTCTCTACTCGCAAAAGAAAGTCATCATCTGTACCAATTTTCACATGTTTCATTGTCTCATCCGTGAATGTATTTCCTTTGTTTTTCTTATCCCGAAGAATTGGATCATTTTTCACATCAATAATGTTTTCATTACTTCCTTGGGGTAATGGTTGAGCTATGGGTTTCATTTTTTTGTCTACAATTTTGTACTTTGTTTCAATTAAGGCATCATGTGTTTGGTTAAATTTTGAGCACTTGTCAACATTGAGAGCATATTCCTAGATAAGAGCATACTCATCAAGGGAAGAAAGAAGAATAATATGAGAATTAGAATTTTGTTGAAGACATAACTCTAACTCCTGAAGAGTAGAGAAAAAATGAGATGTTTCAATCACATACTCAATGTTGTCATCATGTTCCATGGTTTTGTTGTTTTTATCATTTTTTTGGGTTTCTTGGATAAAAGACCTGGACAATGGAATCTTATGAAGAAAATATAATCTAGAATGTGGAAAATAAAGTGAAAAACTATTATACATGTTGGTTGGATATGAGATATCAAACCAATATCCACTCTTGTCCTGCTCAACAATGGATTCTATCCGAAATTTTGATCATATGTAGCTCCAAACATGAATCTAGGTGCACAATCACTACAAGCATGCTCATGACCCTGAGTAACAATAGATTTCTTTCTAATTGACAATCGATTCCTAGGATGATTCACTCCTATCGTCATGACTTGAAGTGATTGCATTCCATCCTTAGACTTAGTTCTAGCATAGGTAGACCCATCATCCATGGCTTTAGTTTCCATACGACTCTCACAAATAAAGGGTTGACCTAAGAAAACTTCATAGAAGCAATTATCTTGAATAAAAAAGTGAAACTCTTCTATGATTCCTCCTATGGATATGGACACACTAGCACAAGCTCCATACAGGGTACCTACACCATTATCTGCAGTTCTCGTACGCCATCCACAATCTCTATCTATGGGCCATCAAAACTTATCATAGACTTATCTTGAAATCACATTGATTTCAGAGCCAAAATCTACTAATGCATTTACAGTGATAGCGTTCTTATCATTTCCTATTTTAACATGCATCTTTGATGTACCTCTAGACCAAAATTTTCTTTTAAAGTGACTTTCAGGATTGTTGAATAGGTCCTAAGAAATTTTTATTAATATTTAGTTCATCATCATCAAAGTCCTCTTCATCAGATTCATCAAAGTTTAAGGACTCATTCATAGCTTGATCTTGATCTAGAGAATCTTGCATCTCAGTATATAGATTAAGCGGAAACCTCTTCCTTTTGATTAGACTGATAAGGTTATCTTTAAAAATAGGCTTTTGTAATAGAGAAAACTTGTTCTAAAGACATAGTCATTTGACTCTCAAGCAAAATGTCATCTAAAATCTCCATAGGATCTATTTTTCTCTCAATTTCTAAAGTCAAGATGGCTTTAGGTTTTCTCTTTGGTTTCTTTTGTTTTTGCTCACAATCTTGTTTTTGTTCATGTTCTCGTGTTTCGTCTTTAGTTTTTTTTATTTTTCTTGTTTATCTAAAGGCTTTGGTTCTGCTTTTCTTTGCTTTGTCTTCTTCCCTTTTTGTTTCTCCTCTTGTTTTTTGTTCATTGGGTTGTGATTCTTGTTTCTTTATCTTTGGATTGTGATGTTTCTCCTTGCTCGATGATTGTTTCTATTCCCTCTAAGGTTTGTTTTTGATTCACACTTCTTTCACTAGCTCACCTTCATCTCTTTTTTGTTTTTCTTCTTCATTGGATATGTGAGAAATAAGAGATTGATCTTCTATCGATGACTCCCAAGCTATTATTCTCCTAATCTCATCTCGTGCTCTTACAAAGCCTCTATGGAAAAGTCAGCCTCCTTTGTGGGTTTACTTGATTCTACTTGTTGTTCATCAAGAGCGTCTAGTCTCACTCCTCTACTTCCTACGTCCGTTATGGTTATATTTTCATAGTGTTTTTTCATTCCTCCCTTACCATAATTCCTTGTCAAGATAGCCTAGATCGATAGTTATAGATTTTCTTGTCTATGTCTATTACTAGTTGTTGCTCCTTAGCAGCCTTCAATAGTTCACAATCTCTCAAAAACTGCTCTAATGAATCACACCAAGGACATCTACGAGGGCCACGCACAAGACCATTTTGATTTTGAGTATTTTCATTAACTTGTGGTGGGAAATTTTGAAAATGAGGATTTTTTTCATAAGGTATTTCTTGAACAGGATAATTAGGATTTTTATAAGGCAGTTGATGTATTTGAGGAGCTTGGGGAGCAACATCTGATACTTGAGGTGCAAGAGGAGCTTCCATAGTGTACGGTTGATGATTTTGAAAATTTTGATTTTGAAAATCTGTTTGGGAAGCTTGAGGATACATGTTTTGATACATTTGAGGATTTTGCACATGAGGATGAGGATTTTGCATTGAAGTATTATGCATTGGAGGAACTTGATATGCTTGAGTAGGAGCTATATGTGGATGTTGATTGGGAGCTATAACATGTTGATTAGGCTCTTGAAAAGAAATTGGGTTCATTTGATTTTGAAAAGTTTTGGTGTAATTAGATTGTAAAGCATCTATAGTCTTGGCCAAATTGGATTGTGTAGCAATAAGACTTTCCATTTACTTTAGAATTTCCACTTGAGATTGTTCAACTACACTTTTATTTGGCTCTACTTTAAAACCTTGAGTAGGATCCATCATTTGAGGAATAGGAGTAGATTCAAAAAAAATAGCATGGGATTGTTGTCTAGCTTGCTCAGTTTGTGGAAGGCTAGCTTGAGGAAGACTAGTTTGCTCATAAAACATGGGTTGGCTTTGATGTCTATGGGCTACAGCCTCTACTACTTTACACACTTTGTCCCAATTTTCAGTAAGACCATAGCGCTTATTTGGCTCTTCTAATCACCGTTCAACTTCCCTATGAGTTTTAGGATGAAGAAGCTTAAGAAAATTGATCACAAGATCAGGGTTCCAAAGTTATATTATCCTCATTAGGAAGTTTTTCATCGCATCTAATATACTCATTTTGTAAGTCAGTAATAGAGCTACTAGGCTTTGGGGAATCGACCCATCGTAAGAATCCATCCCAATTACGTTGGCTATAATCTTCAAGATAGAATTCTTTGAGCATCTCTTTTCTAAAATCACTCCAAGGAAGACTATCATATTGAGTGACACTGTTTATGATAGAGCTATCAACAATTCGTTCAAAGAATGATATCAAAAGATCTTCAAGAAGACCAAAAATTATAGCTTTCTCTTCAAACAAATCTAAGTAGCTTGTAATGCTGATGCCATTGAATTTTCCCTTCTCTCTCAATATAGAAGAGACTATGCTTTGGCCTTGTTTCTCAATAATAAGGGATTTGAATCCTTCCTCCATCTTATGTGAATAAGCAAGTGATGCAGGATGTTCTAGGTCTCTCACAAATGCATTTACTTCACGACGAAGATGTGCACAATATTATGAGAAATCCAGTGCAACACTCAAGAATGATGATGATGATATGATGGGGATGAAAAATATGAAACAAAAAATATGCATCACAACCTCCCAACAAGATCAGAAGCAAATGCCACGAAGCGATTCACGTCGAGTTCAAATGTGGAGGTGATCGCAATCTGGGTGGACCGGGTCCGGTCATGGTACACACAGAGTGTATGAAGCTAGTGAGTGTTGCAAGGTCTTTGTGATAAAAATGTGAAGGTGAAGATGAAGTTGGGTATGGGGAGGAGAGATCTCATGATTTAATTATGAAAGGGGAATATATGGATGTACGCATGATGAGAACAAAAAGAAAACCGCACACATGAATCAACTTTTGAAAGGAAGAATGGTCCATGAATGGAGCTTCTTATACACTTTTGAAAATTAATTCATAAGCATGGGTTCTTGTGGATGTATGCATGATGAGAACAAAAATAAAACCATACACATGAATCAGCTTTTGAAAGGAAGAATGGTCCACGAATGGAGCTTCTTATACACTTTTGAAAATCAATTCATAAGCATGGGTTTTCGTGGGTGGTATGAATGCATGTGGCTCATGACGTAAAAATTGAATAGAAAATTATTCCCTCAACCTTAATGGATCATCCGCACTGGTTCAAGGCAATATTGCCGAGCCTTCTCACACATAGAAGGAGATAGATGGTGACATGTAAAAACATATAAGAGACAAAGAGATAAGAGACATGAGACATGAATTGGAAGATATTGTTATGACAAACATATACATGAATGTTGTGAAACATCAAGCTAAGCATTCTACTGGTCAAAGGTGGTCCGCATAACCCTCTCACCATGACAATTCAATCGAATGTCACACGTAAGAGGATAGGTCCCACTACATTGACCCTATGTCTTTCTAGGATCGTAATGTGTTTCTAAAGAAGTCTAAGATACATAAAACCAGCTCAAACTCACTCACACACTCCAATGAGGGTGAGCAAAGAAAGAGAAATCGGGTTAATGAGCCTATCCTAGAGAGGAAGTCTAAAAATTGAATCTAGGAACTATGCTCTTACTAGCCCACCTTGGATCCTCACACGCTCAACTGAGGGTGATTCCCTCAAGGAAACCATGTGCTAGAAAGGGCCCTATGGATGCCTAACAATGATGCTCTAGGAGTTTGGAGGGAGGTTTATATAGTTTTGTGAATGAATTTGGGACCTTGGATCTAGAGAAATCAACTCTCAACATTAAGATCAACTTCTTTTGATTACAACCATTGGATTTATCAAATGGATGGTTAGGATTGGTTGTTTATATGATATCTAGGACAGAGGGGAGAAAAATAGGCGCCTTCATTCTCCATCATTGGATTTGGGGTTGTTGTGGACCGTTGGATCAGTGCAGACATCAATTTGGATAAGTTAAGCTAGTATTTTTGGAAAAACTCCGCATTATTGATCTTTGATCATCAAAAAAGGCTTACCCGGTGAAGAAAATCGTGGATCCTCCTTGATTTATGCTTTCGTGCATCTCCACCCTTGAATATGAGCTTATCTTGACCGTACAACATGGTTCAATCATTGTTTGCCATGTGGTAGCTGTTCAAGCCTTCAATTGTCTTCTTCTAGGAAACTACGGTGACTTTGAAAACTGGATTTTGTGGTCATTGACCCTTCAAATATCATTTGATGAAGATTAAAATTTGTAGAGCTATGTATTGAAAGGTCTCCTTTAAGAATATGGAGAGAAAATCCCCATCTGAATCTCTCTTGTACAAGTTTGACTACATTTGGAAGCTTGCAAGGTGGCATTAAGGTGTCTAGGAAGCTCTGATAGCCTTGAAACTTTGTGCAAATATGTCTCCACATATGTTCTTTATACATGCCAAACCAAATGGCTAACAAAAACTCCTATACAAGATTTTATAGGGTCTAAGTGGAAAATTCACATGTTTTACAAAATGCACATGGCATATCAATGTTCTAGAAAATTGATTTTCATGTGAAATTCGGGCTATAGATTGCCTTTGATAGGGTTTACAAGTATATGAATTTTCATGTTATTTGGAGACATGGAAATTTTTGCCCTAATTTCTAAGTTTGAACAGCTTTGATTGCTACCCAGGATTCGCTTGATTTCTTCCAAAGTTTGCATGTGAACTCCCTTTGATATCCTTGATGCGTCTTGGAATTCTCAGTGAATTCTAGCCACCTTCACCGAATGTGTTTCTTGTAGGCCTTCACGAACGAGAGAGGAGAAAAAATATGAACGACACCATTAGGGTTAGAGGCATATATACAAGGCAGGGGGAAAAAAACCTCCTAAAGAGGGAAAAACGTGCCTTCACAGTGTCATAGAGATTCTCAATTCTACTTTTGCCTTTACATGCTGCAAACTGACACACTTTCTTAATTATCCATTGTTGATGCAGCTATTAGAGTGAAGAGCAGACATGAACATGAAAGGAGATTATTTGCAATCTATCATACAGAGGAGATCATTCATAGTGATGATGAAGGAGTTCTTGAAGGGAATGGAGGAAGCAGATATCCATTGCCTCTAGCTGCTTTCAATACTCCTTGATGAAACGTTATGATGCATGAAAGTGATTGTATATAAATCGAAACTTGTGGCAACCATTCTTGAAGTTTATTTATGTATGATGTTGTGTATGTGTGGTGAAAAGTTATATGCAGGCCGCAAATCAATGATGATGAATATGGAAACTTGAATTTCTATTCATGGTGATATCATGCTTAACAAATGTGTTATTAATTTAAATCACTTACGTAGCCTTAGAGGCATACTTGTATGCTACTTTCACATGTGGTGGAACATTGATGCTTTCTCTGTCAATGGGAAGGATCTTCATTTCCAAGTCGGTGGATTCTCTTCGAACTTCCCTACATATAATTTTGATGAAAATCCTATGTCTATTGGCAGTGGCGTGCATGAGCTCGTTTTGGAAAAAAAAAAGAACCGATGCATGATGGATGAATCGAGTGGCAATCATTAAAAGAAAGAGAATGAAGATGAAACAATAGTTGATATTGCACTCATGGGGGCATCCATCTTACACAGCTCCTCGTCACTTCCATTCCAAGACTAAAGATCATACGAAGGAGGAGGAGCGGGCATGCATGAAAGGAGCAAGATATAGGCATTGGGGCGCACAACATACGTAACAACTGCACTCCCGATGTTTATCTCTACTTCTACTACCTTGAGGTATGGACCAGAAGGACTTCATAGTTCTTTTCATTTGCAGACCAGGTGCATAGGGACGTGATAGCTGTTAACAGCGAGAGACATAAGGATCTCACAACCGTGGTGAGAGGTATACGGAGGTCAATTTCTTGGAGATGAATCAGGCACTCAAGGCAGCTAATCTGAAGCATACCATGACGAGCGCATGTGCGCCAGGAGGCTAGTTCATGGGTTAATCGTGTCTACATCATGTATGAGATCTGCAAATCTCAGACCTAACTCAATCCAACACACTGAAGGATGGCACACCATTGTAGAGGACGATAAGGAGGACAATTTTTGTATGAGCTGACGTACAACAAAAGGAAGTCCAATCAACGAGTTTTCTAGCAAATGTGATAAATGGAGCGTACATTACCTGACAGACTATGATGTATGATCAACTCCGATCATAATCTGATCATCTGCACTACACCTGGAGTACTCTAATTTGATGAATTTTGCAGTTTTTGAGGGAAGTTCCATCTGCGTTTTTCTGATGAGGCTGCTACGGATCATCTCCAACAAGCAGAAGTATGATGGAGAACGCATGCTCATTCTCTAACATGTATAATTTCAACTATGCATGCCGCTATTGATTTATTGATGATGAAAAATGATGTGATGTGGCTCTGAGTCGTAACTCACGCTCATAATGCATACGATGCGGCTCGGAGTCGTAAGTCATACGCTTCTGAGAAAACTCTATCATTTTTGTTGTTATACGATGCAGATCTTTGACATAAAGTCATTGAAATTTCTTCAATAGTGTTGGCTATCGATTACTGTTATGTTTATTCACATGTAATTCGAATTCCCTGAGATTATGCTGCATAGAACAAGATGTCATCATGTTCTGTATGACAAATGAGGTATATAATAAGTATAGAAAAAACAAAAAAGACGACTTATCCAGATGACAGATAGATCTATTAATCGACGAAAACTCAAGGATATTCACTATTTGATTCCATGATCCGCTGAATATTAGTACATCTAACAGATAACCTGTTTGCAAGCTCATTCAAATTTTACCATTCCTCGACTTTTGAACATTATGTATCTATGCATGAAACTGATGATTGATCACTTCCATCACAGATAAAACAAGAGCATAATTCTCGCATTGCATCATATTTTAGAAGACATAGCTTCTTAAATGTTCACATCAAATGGATTTAGAAGTTTTGCCAGCTTGAAAACATTCATTATGTTATGAATTAAACCTTCTATGCATATGTGATAATAGCATGCAATGTGCATTGCCATAGTGTCTTTATCTTCACAATGAATTTCAAGTTTCGAAGCCGTAATCGGTATTGACTATGTATCCTTGCAATTGAATAGAGCACATCCAAGTCTTTCTTGCTTAATTAAAATGATGCACGAAAGGTTTTCCTAGGATGAATGAATGAAAAGATCTCAAAACAAAAGTGATGAATGGTGTTTTTCCCAATGCTCGTAAGGGTACGAGGAATATGGTTTTCAATTGAAGACTAATATTATTTATGAATGTAATAAGGTTTCTCTGTTGAGCTAATCAAATTCTCTTTAAATTTCACTGGTCCTGAGCTTGCACCAAGCACCCAGTGTGCGCCGTAATTCGAGCGGTTGATTTGATCCGAACCGTTATTTTCGTGCTTACATTGGTGAACCTGACGTGAAAGATCGGTACAGCATCTCAGGTATACAGGTATACTTTTTAATTGTGCTCTGCATATGCATGAATGTAAATTGGCGATTGTAGCAGTTGCATCGACATCCCTCAAAGTGGAAGCCTACACTCAAATCTTGCAATCTCTTGGTTGTTGAAGGTTGGTCAGCATAACCTGAGCGCCTTCATGGAGATTGACAAGTAGGAGCATCCTCTTCATGCCACGTTTGTCCCTCAACTTTTATGGAAGTTATGATTGCACATTTGTGCACTAGAATTGATGTATTAGGATTGATTTGAACAACTAAAATGTAAAGAAATTAAGCACAAGCACAAAAATCCTCTTCTTCAAGCCAATTTTAGGTACTTACACTTGTCGTTTCCCTTGCTTGCACTTGCCTACACATATTTAAATGAAAATGAAATCAAATGTTGAAAACCTTCTTCAAGATATTGATTCATGATTAGTTATAGCTATGGATTTAAAGATTGATTCTAAATTTGAGTCATTAAACTCCTTTCTCTTAATTTTGACTACAGTAATTTCTGAATTTAGTACAACTATTAAATCGTTAGATACTCAATTTGATGATAAGTTTAGGATTTTAGAAGAAATTATTCATTATGAACTTACAAATTTGAACGAAAGTATAGAAACACTATCAAATCATGTGAAAGAAATATTAGCATTCAGCCATGAAATTTCAAGTTTAAAAGAAAATATTGAAAGGGTAACCAATCAAGTACACAAAAATGCTACATGTGAATGTAAATATAAACATCAAATTCAAGTTCAAAGTATATCTGCACATTCTATTGACCAAAATCCTTTACCTGACCATAAAAGATTCACTCCTAGTTCTTTATATAGAACAACAAATAAAGCTTCTAAGCGAACTGTTAGATGCTTCTAGTATGACCAAATAAGTCATATATATAGGAATTGTAAAGCATATGAGCATGCAAGGAGACAAAAGTTGGTACTATAATGTGAACAGAAAATATGTAACTATTATGATCACTTATCTCTATACTTGAACCTAGATAGAGATGGTATGAAAGCATATTTTGACCACTCAAGAAATTGGCCAAGATCATTAAATAGAGTGAAGAAGAAATGAATGTCAAAGAAGCATAACAATACTCAATCTAATAATCATCAAAGTGGTTGTTCAATGAAATTGGAAGAAAAACCCATATATATGAATCAAAACAAATCATTAAACATAGATACTGGAAAATTTGAGAAATTTTTGAATGAACGATTACAAGTAAATGAAGAAGAGCATACTGAAAAATCAATTAAAGTGAAGAGTAAGGAAGATGGCACGACATATGTCCAACTTGATGCAAAGCTTTTGTATAATGATAAGGTTTTTGATCCTGAAAAGATTAAAAGAATTATGGAAGAGAAATATAATCATATTCCAACCGAAATGCAAGATGATATTAAAGAAAAAGAAGATGATGAAAGTATAATTATACAAAATGACCAAGAAAGACATCAAATGAGACCAAAGTCAAAGGAAAAGTTGATAACATTGTTAATCAAATTGCGAGCTAGTTTTCGGATTCCTTTGGATACGAAAAAAGAAAAATAGCCAAATAATATTACCTACAAATTATGATGAAAAAGAAAATCCTTTTGAAATGTCTACTAATGTGTTTTGAGAGCCTGTTTTGTAGGTACTAAAGATGAACCATGAAGAGATCCATTGATAGGATATTGTGAGAGAAATTGTACAAAGGATAATATGTAAAGCATGTTTTATTTTCAGTACTAATCTTTGATGTTTATGAATCCCCTCCCCCTAATGATGAACAAAAGTTTATACCTTCTTCTATCAAAAAAGTATCTATATGGGATTTTTACCTTCTTCCTCATCAAAAGGGTAAGTTATGAATGATCATGGGAGCTTTTTACTTTCTTTTTCAAAAAAAAGGTAATTTATGAATGATTAGAAGAGTGTTTTACCTTCTTCCTCATGAAAAAGATAAGTTATGAATGATCATGGGAGTTTTACCTTCTTCCTCATCAAAAAGGTAAGTTATGAATGATCATGGGAGTTTTACCTTCTTTCTCATCAAAAAGGTAAGTTATCAATGATCATGGGAGTTTTACCTTCTTCCTCATCAAAAAGGTAAGTTATGAATGATCATGGGAGTTTTTACTTTCTTCCTCATCAAAAAGGTAAGCATTAGGGGAAAAAGTGAGCCATGCATGGGCCTTGTAAGGATCCCTAATTTTTAGGGATTAAAAAGCTTAATACATGGGATTTAGAGGGTACAAAAAACCACTAGTGGTATTGTATGAATAAAATAATCCTTGAAAAAGGTGTGTATTCAAATCCTTAGTCATGAGCATCCATAGCACTTGGATTGTTTGAATCAATGGCTTAGTTTAAAGTACATGAAAAGTAAGATAGAGAAGGTATCAGGAATCTTGGGAGTTTGCAGAGAATCTTTCCCAACCTTCTACAAGATTCTGGACCATTAGATCTTGAACAATCCTACGTTTCAGCGCAAATGGGGCTGAGAGCTTTTCGAAGATGAATGCCCGCAGTTTGATCAAGGCCTGGATCTAATAACCCATGCAAAAAGGCACCTTTTCATTCAAATGGAGCAATCAGGTCCATAGGATCGTGGCTAGATCTAAGGGCTAAGACTACAAGCGCAGTTCTTTCGCGGAATTCAATGCGAGGCGTCGGATTTTTGGTTGATCTAAGGATCTACAGGGACGACGCATTTCTCCATCATTGTTAAGATCTTAACCACTTGTTCTCAAGCCAATCCAAGGGTCCAAGATCTAAGTTACCTTGACTTTTTACATTTCATGCTAGCCCTTGGATCTATTAAGCAATCGAATTGCTCCAAACCATTTTTGAGCTTTTCAAATCCATTCTCAAGAGAAAACCCACCAGTTCTACCTGGTTTTTCCATGTTTGACCATACAAAAACAACGGAAGCCTATGCCTAGTCTATGTGATTAAGGCACTAAACTATGGCCTCCACCCTCTTCTCATTGGTCCATTCCTAATCACTCCTTAATTTAAAAGGCCCATGTAGGGTTCATTTTTTTCCCTAATGGTTAGAAATGATCACGGGAGTTCTACCTTCTTCTTTATCGAAAAGGTAACTTATGGATGATCATCTAATTTTTTATTTTATTTTCACTTAGCTGTTCATGAAATGCAATTTGATGATTAAATCTCTTTTGAAGTTTGATATAGGTTCTAGTTGAAGGAGAAAGGATTGAAGTTATGATTCTTTTGAAGTCGTTTGTTCAAGTCTAAGGAGAGTTGAAGAATATGGAATAAAGAAATAATCTTGCAATAAGTAGTGTTTAGCAAACCAAATCAATTCTTTATTTTTCTTGCACCATGAAGTTTAATTTTGCATTCCAACTATGCATGTTAATAATGTAAAGAGCACATAAGGTTTTTCTCCCTTAGGTGCATGACTACTTGCACAGATCTTAGATGTAATTCAAAACATGATGAAATTTTTTGGAACAGAGTTAGATGTTCAAGATGGAACCTCTTCAATAGAAATCATTACCCTATCTATGCACCATTACTTTCTCTGATGCATGCAAAGTATGCATATCATAGGGTCACATATCATGACCATGCATCGAGGCATGAATTGAGCTTTACCCATGCACTACGAGTGATTTTGTAAGGATGAATGTATATTCACATTGATATGTCTGAGAGTGAGTGCACAAGTCTCACCATTAGAAACCTTTTACCTTACGGATTGCACCATATTTGTTTCTTTATGCATTTCAACATATGCATTTGATAGGGCTACATTAAAAAGGCGGTGCATAGACACTTATTTTTTGATCCCATGCACATATCAAATCAAAAAAATTCATATTTGAGATGATTTATTTTGAAGCAATAGGTTATTTGGCCCATTGAGGATGCTATGAAGGTTTCGAGGGGGTGAGTGTCGTAGAGATTCTCATCTCTAATTTTGCCTTTACATGCTACAAACCAACACACTTTCTTCATTATCCATTGCTAATGCGACTATTGGAGTGAAGAGCGAACATGAACATGAAAGGAGATTATTTGCAATCTATCATACAGAGGAGATCATTCATAGTGATGATGAGGGGTTTCTTGAAGGGAATGGAGGAAGGAGATATCCATTGCCTCTAGCTGCTTTCAATACTTGTTAATGAAAAGTTATGATGCACGAAAGTGATTCTATATAGATCAATACTTGTGGCAACTATTTTTTAAGTTTAGTAATGTATGATGCTGTGTATGTGTGGTGAAAAGTTATATGCAGGCCGCAAAGTAATGACAATGAATATGGAAACTTGAATATCTATTCATGGTGATATCATGCTTAACAAATGCGTTATTAATTTAAATCACTTACGTAGCCTTAGTGGCATATTTGTACTTACGTAGCCTTAGTGGCATATTTGTATGCATATTTTTACTAACGTAGCCTTAGTGGCATATTTGTACTTACGTAGCCTTAGTGGCATATATGTATACATATTTTTACTTACGTAGCCTTAGTGGTGTTATCAAGATCTTGCTCACATGCACACAGAGGTTATGAATGAAAAAAGTACACAGAAAATAGAGATGCCAAAAGACGAGAACGAATGCAGTATTCGGTGCAATCTCCCCCCATGCACTCTGTTTCGACAGTTCACTAAGTGCATGTATTTATAGGAATATTTCTTTGGTCAAAAAGAGTGGTTACATGAGAGTGACTTCGAAAAGGATGCGTGAAAGTAAAAGTTGGTGACTTTTATAGAAAGCGTTTGCTTTTAATATCAGAAATTACGGTCTAGAATGAACCTTATTCTAATCACTATTTTTTAACTATTTCTAACAATAGAAGCTTCTATGTGGGTTATTTACAAAGTACATTATAAATTGGATTTATTGATGTCTGCCCTAAAGTCGGATTATTGATGTCGACCCTTTCACACCATCACGAACCTTCAACTGTTATATCAAAAACACCGAAAACACATTAACAATTTAATAAATTAACACTCTAACTGTGCATTATTAACACTCCAATTAATGCATTATTCAACATATTCCATAAATTATAACATGCCCCTCAATTAGAGTAGCAATTGACCTCATTTGATTAAAAGGTGCAAGTTTAATTTTAGGATGCTACAAAAAATAAAGACGTCTTTTAATGATACGCAACCACACAAGATCATTTTTCTTGAATTCCTTAGCTAATCGTTTTGTATTGATATTACATGTTGAACAATACATTGTTCAACATATTCCATAATTTATAACAGTTTCACATGTTCTGGAACATTGATCCTTTCTCTGTCAATGGGAAGGATCTTCATTTCCAAGTCGATTGGTTTTCTTCGAACCTCCCTCTAGATAACTTCAGTGAAAATCCTATGTCTACAGGTAGTGGCATGCAAGAGCTCGTTTTGGAAAAAAAAAAGAGCCTATGCATGACGGATGAGTCGAGTGGCAATCATTAAAAGAAAGAGAGTGAAGATGAAATAATAGTTGATGTTGCATTCATGGCCGCATATATCTTAGACAGTTCCTCGTAACTATCATTCCAAGACTGAAGATGATACGAAGAAGGAGGAGCGGGCATGCATGAAGGAGCAAGATATGGGCATTGGGGCGCACACCATACGTATCAACTGCACTCGCGATGTTTATCTCTACTTCTACTACATTGACGTAGGGACCGGGAGAAATTCCTAGTTGTTTTCATTTGCAGACGAGGTGCACAGGGACGAGATAGCTAGTAGCAACGAGAGACATAAGGATCTCACAACCGTGGAGAGAGGTACGCGGAGGTCAATTTATCGAAGATGAATCAGGCACTCAAGGCAGCTAATCTGAAGCATACCAAGATGAGTGCATGTGCGCTAGGAGGCCAGTTCATGGGTTAATCGTGTCTACATCAACTATGAGATCTGCAACTTTCAGACCTAACTCAATTCAACACACTGAAGGATGGCACAACATTGCAGGGGACGATGAGGAGGACAATTTTTATATGAGCTGACATACAACAAAAGGAAGTCCAATCAACGAATTTTCTGGCAAATGTCATAAAGGGATCGTTCATTTTCTGACGGACTATGATTTATGATCAATTCCGATCATAATCTGATCATCTACACTACGCGTGGAGGACTGTAAAGTGATGAATTTTGCATTTTCTAAGGGAAGTTCCATCTGCGTTTTTCTTATGAGGCTGCTATAGATCATCTCCAACAAGCAGAAGTATGATGAGGAACGCATGCTCATTCTCTAACATGTATAATTCCGACTATGCATGCCGCTACTGATTTATTGATGATGAAAAATGATGCGATGTGGCTCTAAGTCGTAACTCATGCTCATAGCGCATACGATGTGGCTCGGAGTCGTAAGTCATACGTATCTGAGAAAACTCTATCATTTTTGCTATTAAATGATGCAGATCTTCGACATAAAGTCATTGAAACTTCTTCAATAGTGTTGGCTATCGATTACTGTTATGTTTATTCACATGTAATTCGAATTCCCTGAGATCATGCTGCATAGAAGAAGATGTCATCATGTTCTGTATGACAAATGAGGTATATGATAAGTATAGAAAAAACAAAAAAGACGACTTATCCAGATGACAGATAGATCTATTAATCGATGAAAACTCAAGGATATTCTCTATTTTATTCCATGATCCGCTGAATATTAGTACATCTAACAGATAACCTGTTTGCAAGCTCATTCAAATTTTACCATTCCTGGACTTTTGAACATTATGTATCTATGCATAAAACTGATGATTGATCACTTCCATCACAGATAAAACAAGAGCATAATTCTCGCATTGCATCATATTTTAGAATACATAGCTGTTTAAATGTTCACATAATTGTGTTATGAATTAAACCTTCTATGCATGTGTGATAATATCATGCGATGTGCATTGTCATAGTGTCTTTGTCTACACAATGAATTAGAAGTTTCGAAGCCGTAATCGGTATTACTATGAGTACGTAACTTTGCAAGTGAATAGAGCACATCCAAGTCACTCTTGCTTAATTAAAATGATGCGTGAAAGGTTTTCCTAGGATGAATGAATGACAACGTCTCAAAACAAAAGTGATGAATGGTGTTTTTTTCAACACTCGTAAGGGTACGAGGAATATGGTTTTGCAATTGACTACTGATATTATTTATGAATGTAATAAGGTTTCTCTGTTGAGCTAATCAAATTCTCTTTGAGTTTCATTAGACCTGAGCTTGCACCAAGCACCCGACGTGCGCCATAATTCGAGTGGTTGATTTGATCCACCAACCGTTATTTTCGTGCTTACATTGGTGAACCTGATGTGAGAGATCGGCACAGCATCTTAGGTATACAAGTATACTTTTTTATTGTGCTCTACAAATGCATGAGCATAAATTGGTGATTGTAGCAGTTGCGTTGATATCCCTCGAAGTGGAAGCCTACACTCAAATCTTGCAATCCCTTGATTGTTGAAGGCTCGTCAGCATGACCTAACTGCCTCTATGGAGATTGACAAGTAGGAGCATCCTCTTCATGCTACCTTTGTCCCTCAAATTTATGGAAGTTATCGTTGCACATTCGTGCACTAGAATTAATGTATTAGGATTGATTTGAACAATTAAAATGTAAAGAAATTAAGCACAAGCACAAAAACCCTCTTCTTCAAGCCAATTCCAAGTACTTATACTTGTCTTTTCCCTTGCTTGCACTTGCCTACACATATTTAAACAAAAATGAAATCAAATGTTGAAAACCTTCTTCAATATATGGATTCACGATTAGTTACACCTATGGATTTAAAGATTGATTCCAAATTTGTGTCATTAAACTCCTTTCTCTCAATTTTGACTATAGTAATATCTAAATTTAGTACAACTATTAGATCGTTAGATACTCAATTTGATGATGAGTTTAGGAATTTAGAAGAAATTATTCATTATGAACTTACAAATTTGAACGAAAGTATGGAAACACTATCAAACATTTGAAAGAAATATGAGCATTCAGCCATGAAATTTCAAGCTTAAAAGAAAATATTGAAAGGCTAACCAATCAAGTACACAAAAATGCTATATATGAATGTAAATATAAACATCAAGTTCCAGTTCAAAGTATATCTACACATTCTATTGACCAAAACCCTTTACCCCATCATAAAAGGTTCACTCATAGGCCTTTACATATAAGAACAAATAAAGCTTCTAAGCGAACTGTTCAAAGATGTCATCATGTTCTATATGACAAATAACATATATGATAAGTAAAGAAAAAACAAAAACACAAGTTATCCAGATGACCAAACGATCTATTAATCGACAGAAACTCAAGGATACTCTCGGTTTGATTTCATGATCTACTGAATATTAGTACATCTAACAGATAACCTATCTGCAAGCTCATTCAAATTTTACCATTCTCGACTTTTAAACATTATGTATCTATGCATGACACTGATGATTGATCACTTCCATCGAAGATAAAACAAGAGCATAATTGTCGCATTGCATCATATTTTAGAAGACCTAGCTGCTTAAATGGTCGCATTAAATGGATTTAGAAGTTTTCTCAGCTTGAAAAAAGTCATTATGTTATGAATCAAACCTTCTATACATATTTGATCATATCATGCAATGCCCATTGTGATAGTATCTTTGTCTGCACAATGAATTAGAAGTCTCAAAGCCGTAATCGGTATTACTATGAGTACATATCCTTGCAAGTGAATAGAGCACATCCAAGATCTTCTTGTTTAATTAAAATGATGGGTGAAAGGTTTTCCTAGGATGAATGAATGAAAACATCTCAAAATAAAAGTGATGAAATGTGTTTTTTTCGAACGCTCCTAAGGGTACGTGGAATATGGTTTGCAATTGAATACTCATATTCTTTATGAATGTAATAAGGTTTCTCTGTTGAGCTAGTCAAATTCTCTTTGAGTTTCATTGGACCTAAGCTTATATGAAGCACTCAGCATGTGCCATAATTCTAGTGGTTGACTTGATCCACCAACCGTTATTTCCGTGCTTACAGTGGTCCTAGTCTGTTCACACATCACCACCTAAATATATCAATATAAAGATTCAAAAAAATATTCTCTAATATCATGTTTTATACATGGAAAGAAAAAGAACATTTCGCTTTAGCATGGGTCCTTAAATAACCTCGTTGCGCAAAAAAAGGTGCATCATGACAATCATGTAATACATGAACTTTCAATGGAAATTCAGAAGATATGAATAATGGATCGTTACAATATAAGGATATGTTCAAAAGTCTAATGTGGATATGTCATCTCGTTTTATCCTAATTTGGTGAGATCCATATCTTAATTAAATCTTAGTGAATAAAGTTCGTCCCCTTGATTGACTCCACAAATTCATCTATATGAGGGAGTGGATATTTGGTTTTAATCGTTTTCTCATTTTACCCACTATAGTAAATGCATAATCTATAAGAGGCGTCTTTCTCTTAAACCTAAAAATATAAAAACTAATAAAAACCTAAAATATAGAAAAATTCAAAACTTGAAACCTGACAAAAAAATGAATAACCTTAAAAAAACACTAAACCTTAGAAGAAAACTAAAACCTAAAAACAAAATTAAAACTTAAAGAAAACTAAAGTTCAAAAATCCTAAAAGCTAAAATAAACACCTAAAACCTAATAAAAACTAAAAACAAAAACACTAAATCATAATAATTTGAGTGTCATAACAAGCAACCCAGTCAGAGTCAGAAAAAGCATGCAAAGTCAGTGGTAGTGATCTCCCCTTGGGATAAAACAACCTAAGCAGTCGGGTACCTCTCAAGTAGTGAAAGATGTGCTTAACCACCTACCAATGCTTGACACCTGGGCAATGCATAAATCTGCTCATCTGTGAGATAGCAAATTGAATATCTGGCCAAGTAACGCATAAGTAAATCAGGCGTCCAATAGCCTGCTAATAGAGAACATCATCAAATGCATCTCCAACATCATGAAGAATCAATCGTAGACTTGTCTCCATAGGAGTGGCAATAGGTTTACAGTCTTCAAGGCTAGAACACTCCAATAATGTGTCAATATATTTCGTTTGACACAACGCCATTCCACCATCAACATGTATAAATTGAATGCCAAAATATTGATGCAAATGCCCATAAACTAGACATCTCAAATGAGTCATGCAAATGAGCCTTAAAATTAGCAATATTGTTCTCACTAGGACTAGTGAGCAGCATGTCATCAACATAGACAACAATGATCAGAAACACATCATTAGCATGCTCAACATATAAGGTTCTTTTAGTTGGACTGTTCTCAAAACCATGTGCAATCAGATAGGCATGTATCTTCTCGCACTAAGCACATGGTGCTTCCTTTAACCATATCATGCCTTCTTTAACCTGCACACCTGGTTTTCATGCCCTTTCTACACAAAGCCACGAGGCTGAGAAACATACACTTCTTCATGAAAGTCACCATTCAAAAATGTTGTTTTAATGTCCATCTCATGTACATTCCAACCATGATGGGTTGCAAGTGCACAGATGCTCCGAATAGTAGTCATACGAAATGTAGGTGCAAAGGTCTCATCAAAATCAATGCCTCTTTCATGCGCATAACCCTTTGCAACAATCCTATCCTCGTACCTGTCAACTGTTCCATCAGGCTTACACGTTAGCTTGTATACCCACTTAGTGCCAATGGCCTTCTTACCAGGAGGAAAGTCACATAAAGTCCAGGTACCATTTTTCATGACAATATCATATTCAGATTGCATTGCAACCATCCAATGTTCATAATTTTGTGCTTCATCAAGTGAAACACGGTTAATCTCATCATAAAGACTAGATGTAGCCATAGCATAGCAATCTAATGCAAAAGAGAAACTATGAGAGCCTGATCGAGTATGATATGATAGAGGTGCATCTAATTTTCTATCCCATAAAGTCTACACCATCCATTTTGGCATAGTTTTTGCCTGCTCAATATCAGCTCTCTCATCAACAAGTGCACCATGTAAATCTCCATCATAAATGGAATGATTTGCATCATCACATTAAACTTGCAAAGGCTACGAAGTTGCCTCATTAGGACCAGCACTAGACTGTCCACCTGTAAAAAGAGGCAGCAAAGTATCATACATGTCTTTGGAGCTAACAGATGTGTCCTTAGTACATGAAAGCAATGGCTAAATAGCATCCTCCACAAAAGCAACATCACGGCTAACCAGAATGCATTTAGTCTGTGAATGATACAGATGCTAGCCTTTACTTTAGAACTGTACGCAACAAAAATACATTTCATTGGTTTATCATCCAATTTTCTAAGATGTTGTTCAAGCACTAATGCATATGCCAGACAACCAAAAACACACAGGTGAGCAATAGATGGCTTGGGATCATGCCAAGCCTCATATGGAGTGATAGACTGTAGTGCTTTAGTGGGACACCTGTTTAGTAGATATATTGCACACATAACAACCTCAAGGTAGAAACTATATGGTGAGTTCTGGCTCTTCACCATACACCTTACCATCTCCATGACTGATCTATTCTTTCGTTCAATAAATCCATTTTGTTAAGGTGTATATGGCATTGTACATTGATGTTTTATCCCACGTTCATCCAGAAATGCATTAAATTCAGAAGACATATATTCCCCCCTCGATTAGAATGGAGGGTGCCCATTTTACATGTTGATAGATTTTCAGCCAGAACCAAAAATTCTTTGAAGCAGATAAACACTTCAGACTTTGCTTTGAGTGGATATACCCATGCATGTCTAGAAAAATCATCAATGAAAGTCACGAAGTAAAGATAATTTCCAAAAGGTGTCTGCGTAGGACCACGAACATCACTATGTACAAGCTCCAATTTCTGCATAGCCCAAAATGAAGTATCTTTTGGAAATGAGGAATGTTGCATTTTCCCCAAAATATAGCCTTCATAGAAATTTTCTCTAGGTGACTCAAGCTTGGGCAAAGAGGACACAATATCAGATTTTTGCAGGTGTAGCAAAATAGCAAAATTTAGATGACCAAAGCATGCATGCCAAAGCTTTGCATCTGACATAGCCTAAGAATCATGTAGTGCACATGCCAAATCATTCACATATTCTTCATAGTCTATGAGCTTATACAACCCATGATATAAAATGTTAGAAGCAATAATAACATCACAATTTGACATATCATGAAGTGTACATCTGTCATCGACAAATTTCACAACCAAGCCAATCTTGGCTAATGCAAAAATTGATAACATATTTTTCTTGATCCTTGGTACAAATAAAGCATATGAAAAAGTTAAAGAACTACCATCAATAGTAGTCAAAATGATCTTACTAACTCCCATGACAGGATAAGAAGAGTTGCTGGTGCATGTGACAGTATTCCCTATAGGGGCAGGCTCGAGTGAAGAGAACAAACTGCACTATGAGGTATATGTTTGGTCGTCCCACTATCAAAGTACCAAACATTTGAGTCTACTGCAGACATGCACTGCTCATGAGAAGATGGGTCAAAACTAAAAACAATAGTAAACGCCCATTCTTCCTTGTGCACAAGATTAGCAGACTTTGTTTTCGGTGTAGAGGCCTCTACAACAAACATTCCAGCCCCTTTCCTCTTTACCTCTTTAGCAGCCAATTTCGGATAGTTCTTTATGACATGATTATTTCCTTTATAGTACTTGCAAAACAATTTCTGCTTTTCTGATTTCTTCTCATCTTTGTCTTCCTTCTTCAAATGTGCAACATTTGTAGATTTCTACTTGCTAGTTGAAGAGCTCCATTTTCTTTTGCCCTTTTGACTAGCCAAGAAAGTTTGATCTACAACACACATAATGGACGTGTTCTACCTCGACTGATCTTCCTGCAATAGAACAAAGACTAACTCCTCAAATGCTAAGGCATTTGAATTGCCTTTCATCATCAACCAAAGAGTAGAAGCAAAACTCTGATATGAATTAGGAAGAGCATTCAGAATGGTTTGCACAAGTGAGCTATCTCCTATAACTTCATCAGCAGAAATCAACTCTTCCTTCAAGTCTTTGATCTTTGTTAGAAAATTAACCATAGAATCATCTACATTCATATGCTCTCTCCAACTGTTTTTGGAGGTTAGCAACACGAGCCTCATGCCTAGCTTGGTACAATGTGGTAAGTGTTGGAGAAAGTCTATGACAAGCCTAAGTATTGGCTTGAGTCCCACAAAGTCATAGAAGAAGCTTTAAAATGAAGACTATGCAACGTTCACTTGTGAACTACCTCTTGTAACTTTTGAAGAGTTTACTTAATGTAAAAGTGAGAGAATCTTAAGTGGTTGAGTCCACTTGATCAAAAAGGGAAAGAGGAGCCACGAATGTGTGATTTGTGGTAGATAGAGAATCAAATCAATCACTAATTGATTGGAGAGTGATTGAGGGAAGTTAGCCTCCCAAACTCAACTATAAATAGATGGCAGCTTGAGTCGTGGTTAGAGAGACCTATGTGAAGACCTCCAAGAGTTGAGCTTTATGCCATATCAAGGTGTAATTACAAGGCACACATATGTATCAGTAAGTCCATTGTATTTTACAAGCAATATACTTTCATTTTCATGATAATTTGAGTTCATATTTCCATGTTCGTGTGAAGTGTACTACTCCCTGCCATATCTCTCAGTTTTCTCAATCAGATTGCAAAGATGGTTTCTCTGAGCTTGGTACATCACTTTCAGTGATTTAACTTGGTAAAGTTAGCTCTACAAGTATACTATATGCTCATGAAATTTTATTTCATTTGGGTATTGCAATCTTTAGTTATGTTCAGTTGAAGTCAACCCTGTCTGTCATTTTCACTTCTCTGTCAGGTACCCGACGTTTTTTACTCATCTTGTCAGAGCTGTTTCTCAGTGTGTACTTATCCAAATTCAATGCTTTAATACTTTTTTGATTCAGCTTACTGTCTAGTATAAGCATACAAAGTTTCATAATCCTTGGATTCTTAAATCTGGAGTTAGGTTCATTTTTCTACTCACTAGTCTCAAATTGTAGCAGCCCATGCAAATGAGGATGATGTCATTAGTTACTAAACATCATTCTTAGTTTGTGGTTCATTATTTTTTATGAGATTACTCTTGAAATTTAGCTCTTTACTTTAGCTAGACTTTCCCAAGAGGAATTAAGCTAATTGCTGCTGTGCTCAGAGAATTATGCAAAATACTGGACAGGTGTATGAACCAAAAATAGCAAGTTCTTCACCTCTAAGCTAACTCAAACTTATCTGTTTTGATCTATCTTTTTGTGAGTGATCTTCCAAGGTACATAGGGTGTCTAATACATCCATTGGCAAGCTAAAAGGGCCCACCACATACTCCTGGAGTTCATTTGGCTGGTGTAGATCAAGGATTTTGCAACACCTCTTCATCTTCAAGCACATACCTATCCATCTCTTCACAGTGGTATCAGAGCAAGGTTGGACGACATGGCAGATGGATTTCCTTCATCGATTGACAAACTGAACAGAGGTAACTACTTAGCTTGGTCATTAAGAATGGAAGCTTATTTCCAAGGTAGAAGTTTATATGGTTATGTGGGTGGAGATAAAGTTATGCCAAGTTTTAGGAACAAAAGTCAACCAACACAAGAAGAGCAAGAAAGATTGAGCACATGGTGCTCCAAGGATGCACTTGTAAGGTCTTATCTTCTCAACTCTATCTCAGATTTTTTGTTGCCTCACATTAGAAGTTGTAAGACATCTCAGGAAGTGTGGGATGCACTTGAAGCTTTCTTCTCTTCAAGTACTAAAGCTAGGAAGCATCAACTATGGATGGATTTCACAACTCTGAAGAAGGCTCCCAAACAAAATGTGACTGATTTTGTCACAAAGCTCAAGGACATAGGAGATCAGTTGGGAAGCATTGGAGAGGTAATAGATGAAGAGCAAATTGTAAGGCAGGTCATCAATGTCTTAAAGGCAGATGACAAGTGGGAAGCATTCACCACAGTTATGGATTTGTGCATGACATGCATGTACCTGATTTCAATACACTCATTGGACAACTACTTACTCAAGAGGCAAAGCTTATCAAAAATGGAGAAAACTCTAAAGGTAATCAATCTTCAGCTTTATACACTGATAAAAGCAAGTCCAAAGATAACAAAGGAAAGGCAAAGAAAGTGGATGATGAAGCAGGTACATATCAATCTAACTATGCAGGTAGACTAAGACATGGCAGGGGTAGAGGAAGAGGAGGTAGACAAGGCAGGGGGAGATCCCAAGACTCCAACTCATGTTCTATTTATGGACTAACTAATCATACAACTGAAAATTGCTTTAGGAATTCCAAGAATCAAAGAGGCAGAGGATACAATAGAGGAAGTTATGGCTACTCAAGAGGAAGGTTCAACAATTATCATGGCAACTACAACAACTACAATCATTCAAACTATCAAGGAGGCTACAAAGGAAGGAGAGACTTCAATAACTACACAGAAGACTCAAACAAAGAGGATTCATTATTGATCATGAACATGGCTATGCCACAAGGTAAATCTGATGAGCATGTTTTCTACATAGATTCAGGTTGTTCAAATCATGTGGCAGGAAATGTGGCACTCCTATCAGATTTAGAAGATCCAAGGAATAAGCATGAGGTACAAACAGGAGATGACACAAGACATCTTGTGGAGAAAATAGGCAATGTCAAAGCACCTGATGTAAACATCAACCTACTCAGTAAGGTACTCTATGTCCCTACCATTACAAAGAATATGATAAGTGTTGGGTAGATAGTAGAGAAAGGGTTGCAAGTCAGATTCATAAAAGCCGGAGCATTTGTTGAAGATCCAAGTCAAGGATTCAGAAGAATTGCAAAAGGTGAAAAGGCAGGTACATTGTTCACATTTGAATTACAAGACACTAGAAACATTGCTCTCTTTAATTCTGGTAGTCAGACACTCACAGAATTGGAAGTATGGCACAAAAATTTAGCACATATTTGTGAAAGTTCATTAAAGCAAATTTGCAAGGACCAAAGTGTACTTGGACTCCCTAATTTGTCAAAACAACATATGATTCATAAGTGTAGTGCATGTCAATTTGAAAAGTCTCACAGGTTACCATTCATGAAGAAAGGTTATATGCACGGAGATCTCTTGGAGATGGTTCATACAGATGTATGGGGACCTAGCAAGGAAGCTTCAATATCCGGATCAAGGTATTATGTCTCCTTTATTGATGATTGCAGCAGATGGACTATCCTATTCTTTATGAAACACAAAGATGAAGTTTTTTCATGTTTCAAAAGATATTTGTCTCTTGTGGAGAATCAAACAGGTAAATCACTAAAAAGGCTAAGGTCAGATGGAGGGGGAGAATACTTCTCCCATGAGTTTGATTCTTTTCTTCAAGAAAGAGGAATCACAAGAGAGGTAACTACAAGGTACACTCCTGAGCAAAATGGAGTGGCAGAAAGGAGGAATAGGACAATTGTTGACGTTGCACGGTCCATGTTAAATGAAAAGCATTTGCCTAATTATCTATGGGTTGAGGCTGTATCTATAGCCACTTACTTGATTAACAGGTTGCCTTCAAAATCCCTTGATGGGATGACTCCCTATGAGGCTTGGAATGGAAGAAGACCAAGCTTAGATCATTGTAAAATTTTTTACCGACAAAGGATTCTTGGTAAGCAGAGATGTAGTTTTTGTTTGAAAACAATTCATGGTATGAAGATTCATGCAGGAGCTCAATATACCATATGATCTTGAAGAAGATTTTCCAAAGCTTGGAAGAGAACAACCAAAGATTGAAGAACAATACACCTCAGAGGATGATGAAGAATCTCATATGGAAAAGATCAAAGCATGGAAGTCTAAAGGTAAAGCAAAATTGCAGGAATTTGGACATGAGGCAGAATGATCACATCATGGCCTAAGGAGATCTATCAGGGAAAAGAAAAAACCAGAAAGGTATGGGTTTGACACCTCATTAGTAACTAAACATTCTATCTACATATCACATGACATAAACCAAGAGGAGCCATCATCATTTGAAGAGGCCAAAGCAAAAACAGAATGGAAGCATGCAATTAAGGAAGAGATTGAAGCACTTGAGGAAAACAACACTTGGGATTTGGTGCCCCAGACTTCATCCATGAAGGTAATAGGCTCAAGATGGGTCTATAAACTCAAGAAGAATTCTGATGGTTCCATTAACAGGTATAAGGCAAGGCTTGTAGCAAAAGGCTTTGCACAAACTCAGGGAATTGATTATGAGGAGACCTTCTCTCTTGTGGCAAAGATGCCTACTATTAGGGTTTTGCTTAGTATTGCCTCTTCCAAGAATTGGAAGATACTTCAACTAGATGTAAATAATGCATTCTTGAATGGTTGGATAACAAAAGAGGTATATATGGCACAACCACCTGGTTTTGAGAATCAAGTTTATCCTGATTATGTGTGTAAACTCAACAAAGCATTGTATGGTCTCAAGCAAGCCCCAAGAGCTTGGAATTTCAGGCTTGTTTCATTCTTGCAGGACAAAGGCTTTCAACCAAGCAAGGCAGATCCTTCACTCTTTATCAAAAAAGAGTAATTCTGAGGTCATCTACTTACGTGTATATGTAGATGATATTATATCGATAGGAAACGATGCAGATGGTATGAAGAAGATCAGAGATCAGATGAGAGAAGAGTTCAAGATAAGTGATTTGGGTTGACTTTCCTGCTTCCTAGGTTTGGAAGTTGTCTACAAAGATCATGGTTTGTTTCTCACTCAAAGAAAGTACATTAAGGACATGTTGGCAAAATTCAAGATGCAAGATTGTAAGATTGCAGCTACTCCAATGCAGGTCAATTACAAATTGAGCTCACATGAAGGTGAACTCATAGAGGACATCACATCATATCAAAGTCTAGTGGGTAGTCTCAACTATGCCACATTGACAAGAGTAGATAAATGTTACAGTGTGAGTGTGCTAAGTCAATTTATGCACACACCAAGGAAACCACATATGGATGCTACCAAAAGGATTCTCAAGTATCTCAAAGGAACCATAAATGAAGGACTTTATTATCCTTATGTATCTGATTTAGGTTTGAAGCTATTTTCTGATGCAGATTGGGCTGGCTCCAAGGAAGATAGAAGGAGCACTTCAAGTTATCTTACCTTTTCAGGTTCAAAGATTATTTCATGGTCATCCAAGAAGCAACCCACTCTCTCTTCTACTAAAGCTGAATACAGAGGTCTTGCCATAGCTACACAAGAAGCCATGTGGATGAAGACATTATTCAAAGATCTTTGATTGGAGTTTGGAACTCCAACTATTTATGGTGACAATATGAGTTCTATTCATTGGGTTGCTAATCCTATTTTTCATGCAAGGACTAAACATATTGAAGTTCATTATCACTATGTAAGAGAGAAGGTTCTAAGCAAAGAGATCCAAATATCATATGTGTCCACTCATCAACAATGTGCAGATATTCTAACCAAAGCACTGGATGGTACAAAGCTTTGCAAATTCAAGGCTATGATTGGTTTACAAGTAATCTTGGAAGATTGAAGATCTCAAGCATACTTGGCTTGAGGGGGAGCTGTTGGAGCAAGTCTATGACACACCTAAGTATTGCCTTGAGTCCCACAAAGTCATAGAAGACGCTTTAAAATACAGACTATGCAAAGTTCACTTGTGAACTACCTCTTGTAACTTTTGAAGAGTTTACTTAATGTAAAAGTGAGAGAATCTTAAGTGGTTGAGTCCACTTGATCAAAAAGGGAAAGAGTGTTGGTGCATTTCAAGCCTTCACCTTTGGCTTGGAATCCTTGAAGGATATCACTATGAGAAGCTAGAACCATAGGAGCACTTGCCTATGTGTTATTACATTTTACTCATTGTAAAAGTCTATATGACTTGACATTTACTTGTAATCACTTACCTACTTGATTAGTCGTGGAATTTGGATGGTGTAAATGGAGAGAATATCTCCCTACTTTTAGAGGAGTGATTGTAGGAGATTTGAATTTGAATTCAAATTCAAATCTCAACTCAACTTCTATAAAAGAAGTACTTGAAAAGTCGTGTTTTTTAGCTAGTCTCATTGAGCTCACTCCCCGAGGCATTCTACTGTTGTAACTCTGTGTGTGTTAGTGCTACTTCATAGCCTACACCACAACACCTCAATTAGCTATGCTTGTCATGCTAATGAGATTGTAAAACTACATCAATCAATAGAAGTATACACATTCACTATCTCTGGTTTCTCTGAGTCATCATCTCCAAGTCTGTCAACTTCAACAAAGCATATCTCAGGATCTACTGAACCAAATCAAGTGATTCAAGGCACATTGGAACCAGCTTCAAGCCTACTACATGCCTACAAAATTGCAAGGTCAAAGGATCAGCCATCTCGGAGAAATCTCGCTCGAAGTGACCTCTGGTATTTTTCTGCAGAGCTCCTAAAAAGTCGGGGGTACATATAATTTTGCTAAAGTGATTTCTCACTGTGTAGTTTATCATTTCTTCTCATTCCACTTGCAAATGGTAGCTTACTAAGCTAATAGAATATCTCTAGAAGGAATTTTGCCAATTGTAAGTGTGCTGGTCATACTGAGTGAAAGATTGAGCAGGTGTTAATACCAAATTAGCAAGTTTTCTTGGATTTTTGAAGTGCCAAGTTATCTGTCTTGATTTGATCATTTCACATATCAATTGCAAAGTACATATATGCTTTCTTGGTATCATTTGAAGCTAATCAAGTGTACTAAGCATATATGGACTAAAGGAGGGCTGGAGCAAAGCAGGTTTAGCAGCTTCAACTCAATCTCTTGAGTGCATCCTACCATCTCTCCCAACAGTGGTATCAGAGCAAATAAGGTAAACATGGGAGATGGTTTTCCTTCATTCATTGACAAATTGGACAGGAACAATTACCAAGCTTGGTCATTGAGAATGAAGACATATCTACAAGGAAGAAGTTTATTTGGATACATATCAGGAGATGAGGAATTGCCCTCATTCAAGGCTAGAGGACTACCCACCAAGGATGAACAAGAGAAACTCAACCAATGGTGTGCAAAAGATGCTTTGGCCAGGTCCTATCTTCTTAACTCTATATCTGATTTCCTATTACCTCATGTAAGGAACTGTAAGACTTCCCAAGAGACTTGGGAAACTCTGTCAACATATTTCTCTTCCAACACAAGGGCCAGGAAGAATCAACTGTGGATTGAGTTCACAACCCTTAGGAAGCAGCCCAAGCAATCAGTCTCAGAGTATGTGACCAAGATTAAAGATGTGGCAGACCAATTAGCAAGTATTGGAGAGGAGATTGAAGAGGAGCAAATAGTCAGGCAAGTAACAAATGGACTCAAGGCAGATGATAAGTGGGAAAGCTTCACCACTGCAATGGACCTTTACATGGACATGCATACCCCAGATCTCACAACACTCATGGGCCAACTATTCACACATGAAGCAAAGTTTACAAAGGCAGGAGATCCATCAAAAGGTAACAACCCCTCTGCTCTATATAATGATAAGAAAGTTAAGGATAAAGCTAAAGGGAAGAAGCAGGAAGAAGAAGGCTCTACCTCCCAAGCTAATTATGCAGGGAGAGGTAGATCTTCAAGAGGAAGAGGTAGAGGAGGTAAGTCAGGTAGGGGGAGACCCTACAACTCATCACCATGCAACATTTGTGGATTGTCCAATCATACCACAGATGAATGCTACAAGAACTACAAGAATCAGAGAGGAAGAGGCTATCAAAGAGGTGGATACTCTCAAGGGAAAGGCAGGTTCAACCAACACCAAGGCTACAATGGATACAACAATCAATACAACAACAATTACAACCACAACCACAATGGTAATTACCAAGGTGGATTCAGAAATAGAAAAGACTACAACAACTACATAGAGGAGCAAGATGACTCCCTATTGATCATGAATATGACCTCCAAGGCAGGTACAAATGATGATCATTTATTTTATATTGACTCAGGATGTTCTAACCATGTAGCTGGCAATGTGGCACTACTCTCTGATTTGGAAGAACCCAAGGGCAAACATCAGGTACAAACAGGTGATGATACTAAACACTCTGTTGTAAAAATTGGAAATGTAAAGACATGTGATGGTAACCAGAATCTATTGAGCAGAGTACTCTATGTACCAACCATCACCAAGAATCTAATGAGTGTTGGTCAGATTGTGGAGAAAGGTTTGCAGGTCAGGTTCACTCAACATGGAGCATATGTGGAGGACCCAAGACATGGTTTCAAAAGAATTGCCAAGGGAGAGAAATCACGTAGATTGTTTACTTTTGAGCTAGAAGACACAAAGAACATTGCTTTATATAATTACAAGGATCAAACACTTTCAGAGTTAGAAATATGGCACAAGAGGTTAGGTCACATAGGTGAAAGAACCCTAAAGCAAATGTGCAGGGATCAATGTGTGCTTGGGATACCTAATGTATCCAAGCAACACATGATTTACAAGTGTGGAGCATGTCAGTTTGGTAAGTCTCACAGGTTGCCCTACTCAAGGAAAGGATTCATGCATGAAGACTACCTAGACTTGGTACACACAGATGTTTGGGGACCTAGCAAGGACCCTTCCATTTCAGGTTCAAGGTATTATGTGTCCTTCATTGATGACTATAGCAGGTGGACCATCTTATACTTTATGAAACATAAAGATGAAGTGTTTAATTGTTTCAAGAGGTATCTTGCACTTGTTGAAAACCAAACAGGAAGAAGCTTGAAGAGGCTAAGGTCAGATTGTGGAGGAGAGTACTTCTCCAATGAGTTTGAAGATTTCTTGCAGGAAAGAGGCATCAAGAGGGAGATAACCACAAGGTACTCACCTGAACCAAATGGGGTAGCTTAAAGAAGGAATAGACTCATAGTAGAAACAGCTAGGTCTATGCTTAATGAAAAGAAATTGCCAAATTATCTTTGGGCAGAGAGTGTATCTACTGCCACCTATCTCGTAAACAGGTTGCCATCCAAATCACTTGATGGCATGACACCATATGAAGCTTGGCATGGTAAGTGACCCTCTCTGGATCATTGCAAAATCTTTGGTTGTGTAGCATATGTGCATGTTCCCTCACAGGTAAGGGGAAAGCTAGACCCTAAAGCTAAAAAATGTATCTTCATTGGTTATGATTTGAGCCAAAAGGGATACAGATTCTACAACCCAACAAACAAAGGCTTCAAGGTAAGCAGAGATGTAATCTTTGATGAGAATGACTCATGGTATGAGAATGAATACAGGAAGGTTAGTCTACCCTATGATATGGAAGAAGATTTCCCAAAGCTCACCAAGGAGGAACCAATCGAGATGAATCAAGCTCAGATGATGATGATACAATAAACCTTGAGGAATTCAAGGCATGGAAGTCCAAAGGAAAGATGAAGATGAAGAAACTAGAGGATACACCAGAATCCTCAACTCAAGCAATGAGGAGATCTCAGAGAGAAAAGAAGAAGCCTATCAGATATGGGTATGATACTTCTCTTATAACTAAACATTCTGTATATCTTGCAAAAGACTTGTTGAATGAAGAACCAGGTACATATAAAGAAGCAATCACCAAACCAGAATGGAAAGGAGCTATGGATGAAGAAATGGAAGCTCTCAAGGAGAGTGATACTTGGGACTTGGTACCCAAGAAGGATTCTATGAAGGTGATAGGATCCAGATGGATCTACAAGCTAAAGAGAAATTCAGATGGAACAATAAACAGGTACAAAGCTAGGTTGGTTGCCAAGGGTTTTGCACAAACCCAAGGCATTGATTATGAGGAGACATTTTCTCCTGTGGCTAAGATGCCAACTATCAGAATATTGGTGAGTGTAGCTGCATCCAAGAATTGGAACATGTACCAATTAGATGTCAAGAATGCTTTCTTGAATGGATGGATATCTGAAGAAGTCTACATGTCACAACCACCTGCCTATGAAGATCCCAAGAAGGTAAATTATGTTTGTAAATTGAAGAAGGCTCTATATGGTTTGAAGCAGGCACCTAGAGCATGGAATCACAGGTTGACAACCTACCTCCTAGACCAAGGATTTGTGATGAGTAAAGCAGACACTTCTCTATTCATAAAAAGGAGTAATACAGAGGTAATCTACTTGTGTGTTTATGTTGATGACATCATCATTATAGGTAATGATGTCAATGGGATTAGACACATCAAAGGTCAGATGATGAAAGAATTCAAGATTAATGATCTTGGATCATTGAAGTACTTCTTAGGTCTTGAGTTAGTCTACACCAACTCAGGTATATATATCACTCAAAAGAAGTATGTCCAGGATATGGTCAAGAAGTTTGGCTTGCAGGATGCTAAAGTCTCAACTACTCCAATGGAGGTCAACCTAAAGCTAAGTGCTCATGAAGGGGATGAGATACAAGACATTACAGGATATCAAAGCATGGTAGGTAGTTTGAATTATTCTACCTTGACCAGAATTGACATAGCATATGGAGTTAGTGTGCTAAGCCAATTCATGCATAAACCAAGGGTACCTCACCTAGAGGCAGCAAAGAAAATCTTGAAGTACCTCAAAGGAACTCAAAGCCATGGTTTGTACTTTCCTTATACATCAGATATTGACATTAAAGTATATTCAGATGCAGATTCGGCAGGTTGCAAGGATGATAGGAGGAGCACATCAGGTTACATTTGTTTTGCAGGAGATAAACCTATTTCTTGGTCAGCCAAGAAGCAACCTACAGTGGCATTGTCATCCACTGAGGCAGAGTATAGAGGGCTTGCCAATGCCACTCAAGAAGCTATCTGGTTGAAGCTCTTGTATACAGAGTTAGGTCTATACACTAGACCTCCAATCATATTTGGAGATAACACTAGCTCTCTTCACCTTGCAGCTAATCCAATATATCATGCTAGAACCAAACACATAGAGGTTCATTACCACTATGTGAGAGAGAAGTTACTAAGCAACGAGATTCAATTGACTTAGTGTCTACTAATATGCAATGTGCAGATTTACTCACTAAAGCATTGGATGGAAACAAGCTATGTAGATTCAAATCTATGATTGGACTGCAGGATGTGATTGAAGACTAAAGATAAAGACTTGAGCCAAAGTGCTTGGCTTGAGGGGGAGCTATTGGTGCATTTCAAGCCTTCACCTTTGGCTTGGAATCCTTGAGGGATATCACTATGAGAAGCTAGAACCATAGGAACACTTGCCTATGTGTTATTACATTTTACTCATTGTAAAAGTCTATATGACTTGACATTTACTTGTAATCACTTACCTACTTGATTAGTCGTGGAATTCGGATGGTGTAAATGGAGAGAATATCTCCCTACTTTTAGAGGAGTGATTGTAGGAGATTTGAATTTGAATTCAAATTCAAATCTCAACTCAACTTCTATAAAAGAAGTACTTGAAAAGTCGTGTTTTTTAGTTAGTCTCATTGAGCCCACTCCCTGAGGCATTCTACTGTTGTAACTCTGTGTGTGTGTTAGTGCTACTTCATAGCCTACACCACAACACCTCAATTAGCTATGCTTGTCATGCTAATGAGATTGTAAAGCTACATCAATCAATAGAAGTATACACATTCACTATCTCTGGTTTCTCTTAGTCATCATCTCCAAGTCTGTCAACTTCAACAAAGCATATCTCAGGATCTACTAAACCAAATCAAGTGATTCAAGGCACATTCGAACCAGCTTCAAGCGTACTACATGCCTACAAAATTTCAAGGTCAAAGGATCAGCCATCTCGGAGAAATCTCGCTCGAAGTGACCTCTGGTGTTTTTCTGCAGAGCTCCTAAAAAGTCGGGGGCACATATAATTTTGCTAAAGTGATTTCTCAGTGTGTAGTTTATCATTTCTTCTCATTCCACTTGCAAATGGTAGCTTACTAAGCTAATAGAGTATCTCTAGAAGGAATTTTGCCAATTGTAAGTGTGCTGGTCATACTGAGTGAAAGACTGAGCAGGTGTTAATACCAAATTAGCAAGTTTTCTTGGATTTTTGAAGTGCCAAGTTATCTGTCTTGATTTGATCATTTCACATATCAATTGCAAAGTACATATATGCTTTCTTGGTATCATTTGGAAGCTAATCAAGTGTACTAAGCATATCTGGAGTAAAGGAGGGCTGGAGCAAAGCAGGTTTAGCAGCTTCAAGTCAATCTCTTGAGTGCATCCTACCATCTCTCCCAACAAAGAGGAGCCACAAATTTGTGATTTGTGGTAGATAGAGAATCAAATCAATCACTAATTGATTGGAGAGTGATTGAGGGAAGTTAGCATCCCAAACTCAACTATAAATAGATGGCAGCTTTAGTCATGGTTAGAGAGACCTATGTGAAGACCTCCAAGAGCTGAGCTTTATGCCATATCAAGGTGTGATTATAAGGCACACATATGTATCAGTAAGTCCATTGTATTGTACAAGCAATATACTTTCATTTTCATGATCATTTGAGTTCATATTTCCATGTTCTTGTGAAGTGTACTACTCCCTGCCATATCCCTCAGTTTTCTCAGTCAGATTGCAGAGATGGTTTCTCTGAGCTTGGTGCATGCTTTTCAGTGATTTAACTTGGTAAAGTTAGACCTATAAGTCTAATATATGCTCATCAAATTTCATTTCATTTGGGTATTGCAATATTCAGTTATGTTCAGTTGAAGTCAACCATGTCTGTCATTTTCACTTCTTTGTCAGGTACCCGACTTTTTTTACTCATCTTGTCAGAGTTGTTTCTCAGTGTGTACTTATCCAATTTCAATGATTTAAAGCTTGTGGGATTCAGCTTACTGTCTAGTAAAATCATACAAATGTTCATAATCATTGAAGCCTTAAATCTGGAGTTATGTTCATTTTTGTGCTCACTCATCTCAAATTGTAATAGCCCATAAAAATCGGGATGATGTCAACAGTTGCTAAACATCATTCTCAATGTGTGGTTCATTATTTTTTATGAGATTACTCTTGAAAGTTAGCTCTTTAAGTTAACTAGAGTTCCCCAAGAGGAATTAAGATAATTGCTACTCTGCTCAGAGAATTATGCAAAACACTAGACAGGTGTATGAACCAAAAATAGCAAGTTCTTCACCTCTGAGCTAACTCCAACTTATCTGTTTTGATCTATCTTTTTGTGAGTGATCTTCCAAGGTACATAGGGTGTCTAATACATCCATTGGCAAGCTAAAAGGGCCCACCACATACTCCTAGAGTTCATTTGGCTCGTGTAGATCAAGGATTTTGCAACACCTCTTCATCTTCAAGCACATACGTATCCATCTCTTCACAGTAAGTATATCCCAAGCATCATTAGTTCTTTTGTAAGAGCGTATGTGAGGAATAATGGCACATTTGATAAACAAAGCTATCAAATCATGTGCTTGGGCATCTCTGCCATCCCAACGAATTTGCTTTGCAGTGGGTGCAGCAGAAACAATAGCACAAACAGGAATATGCAGAATATCATGATCCTCGACACCATCTACATCAGCTTCAGTACTTGCAGTTGTAACAGATGCAAGTGTGATAGAACATTTTTCAACACCCTTCACAATGTTCCATAGTCCTTTTGCAACCAATACATGTCACATCATATAAGCCCATAATGGGTAGTTGGTACCATCCAACTTATCCTCAACAGCCAACATACGGAATACATCACTGCTTTCAGCCATGGTTAATGACTAAAATACCTTGATGCAAAAAATTGAATGTATCTCAAAAAGTTGAATAGAACTACCCAGATAAACTCTACTAAACTTGTAGCAGACTTCGAGACACTTATACTAGCAAACCAAAACTCGTATAAAATATCCTACACAAGCATTGCGATAGTGCATTTGAAGGCCAAAACGAGTTGAGATAGCGATTTCGTCATGACAAAGCAAAGTTGTTTTGATCTCAGAAACACCTTGAGTATGCTCACCAAAATTCATGCGATTCTGAGAGTGCAATCGGAGAGGTGTGGATGATACCCTAGATGAAACGATGACCTGCTCTGATACCAATTGTTGGAGTTAGATGTCTACATAAGCATGCGAACAGCAGAAGGAAGAAGAAGAAGCTTGGAGCACAATACACAATATTGAATGTATTACCACTAGAATGTACAAAGATAAGTAGCCCATTAGGGCAATAGGCGTATATACAAGTTCAGGGGAAAAAACCTCCTAAAGAGGGAGAAAAGTGCCCTGGCGGTCCTAGAGTGTTCACAGACATCACTACCTAAATATATCAACACCATGATCATAAATTATAATTATTAAAAATGAGTCATGTGCATGCTTCACATAGAAGGTTCTTTTATTTAGAATAATAAAATATCCAAGTAAAGCACATAAATTTTCAAGTCAAACACATGATTTCTCCTTACCATACACTGCCACCTTAAAGCCCATATACAGTATATTCTTGTTCCTTTGTGAAAAACTATAGCGCTCAAACACAAGATTTTCCTCATACTTCTTCTTCGTATTTTGTTTTGTGCATTGTTGCTTCTGTTAACTCCAATAATCGGTGTCCAAGTACGTTTTGGAAGCTTCAAGGGCATTTCATAAAGCCTTTTATTACAATCTAAGACCTCCACACAGAGTTGGTGAGAATTCGCAACTAATCATATCACACAAGAGAGATTGAAACCTTGATTACTTTAAAATTCTACTTATACTTGTTTTCATCTCCGTCTTTGCACTACCATGAACATGGCATTTCTGGTTCCTGATTTTGTGGCAATTTCCTTTAAGGATTTTCCTTGAATCCCCAAAGGGTCCTCTTCGTTGTCTAGAGAAAAAAAAAATTGATCAAGATATAGTCACTATCCCTGGATAAGAATAGATGATTTGTTTCCTTTTTTTTTGTCACGGGACTCAGATCAGTAATATGCATGAAGGTCAATCTTTCCATATTTTGAGTACAAAATATAAAAATATTTGAAGGATAAATTAGTTGCTCACTTGTGCAAAACTTTCAATCTAATTACAAAGGGCACATTATGTATGTTATTGATCAATTTCTTTTTCTGCCAGAGAAAGAGAAAAGATAAGGTTGCCTTATATATATATATATATATATATATATATATATATATATATATATATATATATATATATATATATATATATATATATATATATATATATATATATATTCACACATTAAAAAAAGCAAGACAACGATGAGAAGAAATAAAATAAGGAAACTCAGTTCTGAAAGTTAGTTGAGTTGCCATAATCATGTTCTAAAGAGATTTGTCTAAACTGGAGGAATGTCTTGGTGGTCATGTTTGTTTAGGATAAATGTAAACTTGTTGTTGTCTTTGATAGTAACAAGCTTATTTAACTAATAAGATCATAACCATTTGAAAACATTTTTTACATGATCAGATATTTGTATTTCGGCATTTGCAGGTAATCAAGATGCCACTATGGTATGTGTATTTTGCGCTTCTAAAGTTTTCTAGTTTGCTATGGTGAGATGGAATCCTCTTGATTTATAAGTGAGGTAACTTCTAAACATGTATGCGAGGGGTATTTATTTTAAGATGTTGAGATGTCCATTCTCTATCCTCTCTTCCGATCCTCTGTTCATCTTCATGTGTTTTCCGAAATCCCACATGCAAGGAAATACACCCAAACTCCATATGAGGGCTTTCGTCGGTAGCGATTCATCCATCCAAGTCAATGCAACAGGTTTCACTCTCACCAAAAACTCTAGCTCCATGCTTTTTCATGTAAGTTTATCCATTTCATTCTTATGTAATTCTTTTCATTATGCTCATTTTCATTAATCTATATAATTCTTTTCATTATGCTCATTTTCATTAATCTATAGTTCCATTATGTACTTTCATATCTCAAGCCACAGAATTTTAGGTTTTCTTGTTGGTAAATTTTTTTGTTTCGAGTTTATACTCTTATCTTGTTCATCGTAAGCATATACTTCATGATTCATCCTCCTCTTCCTCCCGTGAACTTCTTTAATGATTTACTTCTCATAATTAAAAACCACATGTCTGTTTTGTTGACTTATTTTCCTTCACTTTTTTTTTTGGAGATAATTGGGGAGCCATACTTTCACTTCTGCATATGCTGCCCCTTCAAATACCTTCACAGTTTGCCTTTTAATTCTTCAAATATGCCCTAAGAGAGGGTTCACCTGAACCTTCCAAATACTTTTAAAAACACTTTGAGCCTTAGAGAATTATAGAAATACCTTTACAACCTGCAACCAACTTTCTGTAATTTTTACCCTTTGTGAACAATTATTTGTGCACTACCTGTGCACTTTGACACTCGACTTTGAACGCTTTCACTTCCCCTATGTTTACCTTTGACCTTGAACATGTTGACTGTGATCGGTTTTACTTTGACCTTTTGACTATGATTGCATTTGACTTTGACTACGGTTGACTTTGACCAATATGATTTTGATGGGCTGAACAGTTTCCAACCACCTAATGGGCCCCATCCTGGAGAGCTACAACCAAAACTCTGAGCAAATATGACACCATGATTCTTGAGCTGCAAAATCTTCAAAAGGACCCTTGAGCTGCTACCAAGTCCACTAAAAGCAGTAGAGAACAGACACCAAAGAAGAGCCAAAAGTGAAAATGTTGCATAGGAAAGCAAAGGATGGTGAATGGAGGGTAGCAAGGAGGGGGAAGGGAGAACTGAGGTGGCTGAGATTGATAGGGCAGGAAGGGGTAAGGATGGGGCTGGGAAGAAGGGTAAAGGGAGGGTGAGGGAGTAGGATTATGGGCTCTAGAGAGGGCAAAAATGATAAAATAGTAAAGCTATAGAGGGTGCATATGGGAAATTGTGAAACATTTGGTAAAATAAAGTGAGAATAGACCATGTGGACCATGTGCAAAAAGAAAAACACGTGATAAATGTGCTCAAAGCATGTGGGTTTCACCGTTTCACCCAAACATCAGAGAAGGGTTGGGATTTGACAAAACTTAAGTGAAAAAAAGAGTTCAAAGGTGCCAAAAAACATGAAAATGATCCCAAGTTTGAAAAAAACAACCATCAGAGGTGCAATCTAGAGCCAAAAGTATGGACTAAGAATAAATAAATTATATATATATATATATATATATATATATATATATATATATATATATATATATATATATATATATATATATATATATATATATATATATATATATATATATATATATATATATATATATATATATATATATACATATATATATATATATAATTTATTTTTTTTAATTATTTCATCGTGGGGTTGTGGGCCAAAATAAAATTAAAAAAAAAAGGAAAAAAAGAATTGGGGGGAAGGGGGGGTCCACTTGGGGGGGAGGGAACAGGGGGGGTCCACTTGGGGGGAGGGGTCCATGGGGGGGAGGGGGTCCACTTGGGGGGGGGGATCCATTTGGTGTGGAGGTGGTCCACCTTGGGGGGAAGGGGGTCCACTTGGGGGGAGGGGGGAGGGGGGGAAGGGGATCCACTTGGGGGGGGGGGGGGGGGGGGGGTGTGGTATCCACTTTGGGGGGGGGGGGGGGGGGGGGGGAGGGGGGGGGACGTGTCCACTTAGAGCGGGGGAGATTTTCTTTTGTTTTTTTTTTAAGAGGAGAAGCAGCGACCAAGGGGGTCGTTTTTGGAAAAATACCAAAAAAAATAGATAAAAATTACAAAAAAAAATCCAAAGAAATTCAAAATAACTCCAAAAAAATCATCCAAACTTCTCAAAAAAACTTTTGAAATTTATAGGACACTTTCCCACTGAAAACCACAGAGAGTGTCCTTTATTCTTCCATTTTATCAAGAAAATGACATTGAAAAAGATGAAAAATGCTACAAAAATTCTAAAAATACCTTAAAAATTATGAAAAAATCCCAAAAAATTCCTAATTTTTTTCTTATGCAGAAGGTTGTGAAATGGCTTCTAAGGTGCATACAAAATGAATGAAGAAGCATGAAAATGAAAAAAAAAACTACTAAAACTTGAGCAAAAATAGAATGAGAAGGCTATGTAGAACCTACAGATTTTGCAAGTTACAGGTGATCCATGAATCTTCAGTTGTTTTGATGATATCCTTTGAACCATGATATGACGACTAAGAGAAACTCCTCCATAATCTCCAATTGTACTCCACTTCATTTATTTTGTCTTCTTTTTGGGCATATTGACCATCTGATAGGGTTACCCTAAATCCCTCATTAGAATATAGTCTCCTCCATAGTGCATCTTTTGTATCTTTGTTTCAGCTACTTTATAACTTAATCTACAAAATTTCATTTTTACTATTATAGCTTCTTCATCCAATGCTGCCCTCTGTTTCCAAAGACTTGTAGGTACTCCTTCCACATCCTTGTATAGCCCTGCACTTACTATCAAAAAATTTGACATATCCATACCAGTATCCATAACAAGCTAGCCCTTGATATAGGATTTGAAGTAGCTTCGTCACTGCTGCACTTAAGGGCTTTCCTTTTGTTCACTCTTCTATGGCCTATGATTGAGACTCTTTCACTCCAATCAGGAACCTAAATGATGTCCTCTTTTTCTTCATAGGCTTCCTCTCTGCTTGAGTTAGGAAAAATTCCATAGCAAGAAGATGGGTCTTCTGCATGGAGCCAAGCCAACATGTTTTCTTCTTCATATAAATCTGCTTCTTCAATTAGAACTGCGTCTAGGATGTCCAACAATTCTTCTTCCATACAAATACCAATTGTTTGCATCATGATGGTATGTCTTTGGTTGTCTGACCTTCTTCAAAAAATATCTGTTGTAACTCTTTCCCCTCTTGCTTTACCCACATTATGTCCTTACCCCAGTCATGTAGTACATTGGCATGCCTTAACCAAGGTCTCCCAATTAACAAGGGGAAACTTCCGTCTACCTATGGCAGCCTTAAAAACAACAAAATCCAAGTTAAAGATGGTACTTTATATGTTGATTGGGACTCCATGGACCACTCCCATAGGCCTTACTATGCTTTGGTCTGACAGTGTTACAGTGAAGTTGGTAGGTCTTGAAGGGTGTAGTCCATTCTTTTTCATGGTATGTTCAGACATCAAGTTAATGCGAGAACCACCATCCACAATAACTCCTTGAAACTCATGACCTTTGATAGAGACTGTTAGCCGATGGATCTTATAATCTGTGGGGGGGTGCTTCCCCTAAAATTTTATCTTTATGCAGAATAGTGGCGTTTGCCACTAAAATTGTTGTGGAAGCCTCATGAATTATCTACAAGAGTTCTGATCTGACTTTTCCATCCATCTGTATTAAATCAAAAATACTGACGTGCTCTTTCATGGACTTGAGTAGTCTTGAACCTTCTGATTCCTTAAGAGCATGGGCTCCAATTGACTTATCAAACTCCTCATAAGCCCTGTTTAATGCATGTTGGATGGCATCACTGGTACCTATGAGATTTTTGTTTTGCCTTGTATCTGCACATGTGGTCTTTGTCTTCAAATGTCTCTTTGTCTTTGTTCAATCCATTAATCCTTAATTCTTGACCTATTTCTACTTGAGCCTTCCCCTTGCTTCTTGTTTGCACTGTAAAAGATTCAATTTCTTTTAACTGCACCACCTTGGTAGATGGTGATGGCACATTGACTTGATCTACCATTTCTTCTTTGCACATAGAAATCATCTGAATGTGGGTCCCAGATGAAGATGCTTGGTTCTTAGGACAATAACTAGTATAGTGGTCTCGGGTCTCTAGGCAGTTCCTGTAAGGAGGGGCATTTTCTGGTAGAGTGCACTTACTTTGGTAATGCCCATATTCTCCACATCTGAAACAAATAATTGGCCTCCTTGGCCCATTTCCAAAGTTATCCCTATGTCTAGGATTGTCATTGTTACCTTGATTAGGTGCAGCCGCCATCACATTAGCTGATGGTAGGCCTCCTCCTTGTGTCCAATATGTTGTTGCAGGCATTCCTCTTGATTGACATTCATGGTCCTCATGACCAGCTTTTCTACATAGCTAGCAAGTTACACTTAACAAAGAACATTCACTTACTACATGACCCTGCTTGCTGCACATGGTACACCATAGCCCACTTTTGATGCCACCCCCTTTGAGTTCCTGCAACTGCTGTCGAAGCTGAGCCAGTTCTTTTGCTTGGGCTTCCTCTTCCTTTTGTAGCTTCAATGCTTCAATTTCCCTCCTCAACTAAGTCACAGCATTCTCCTCCTCTTTATGGGGCTTATTCCTTTTTAAGCCCTCAAGCTCTTTCCTTAGTTGAATTACTGGGTCTTCAGGTTCTGCAAGATAAGATAAATTGGAAGAGCTTGCCCCATACTTTTATCTGATTTTTTCCAATCTTGTAGTTGTATTGATAAATTCTTCCATGAAGACTATTGGCAACACTAATTTCTTGATTTTACATTGTGTAGTCACTGGAAGTGGTTTAGGTGAAATGGTTTTCAGCAAACTCGTTGAACCATTTATCTGCTAGCCCTTCTAATGTGGTAAGAAAGAGGATAAAAAAGGCATCCTCTCTTCCTACCAAACCTCTTGTTTTGCATAATGATAAGAATCTCCTAATATGCTCGTTCAGATCTTCCTAAGCTAAGCCTTTGAAAGATGGAAATTTTATATTTAATCTAGGAAGTAGACTTTCCAAATCTACCTGACCTGCCATGTTCTTTACTGACGATGTTGACGATAGTGGACTAGAGGATCTTCTAACAACCTTCCTTCTTGTTGCTTTGCAAGTGACCCTCAATGTTTGAGACCGGGTTGCGGTCATGAGCTGTTAATAATCCTCTTAGGCTAAGATAACTAATAAGAAGGTTTACCTCTTAATCCAATGAAGTAGTACTGCCAGCACTTGAATAATGCTTCTCCACACTGCAATAATTCTTTTTCTATGCTCAAATCTCCTTGTGGTCCCACCGGGCGTGCCAATTTTTGTTGGAGGATTCTTGTGCAGAAAGGGATTCGAGTGTTTGTAGGAGAAGGGAGAAAGATAAGAAGAAGATACAGACACTAGAAGCTTTTGTAGATTGATTATAAGGAGGAAAGTACAATAGTGATGTACAATACAATCCAAACGCTTTTTGTGCAAAACCAAAGAGTGCACAATCACAAAGTACAAAATACCCCAGGTTCTTGTTGTTGCACGACCTTCTATGCACCAGACCTCCACCTTCTCTAAGCTTGCACTTGTGCACACTTTGCACTCAAGCTTCCAATAGGGGGAGGGATGGACACCTTTTGTCGGCGCGCGCACAGCTTCAATAGGACCTTGCGACCTTTGGTTGTATGGCTTAGCACTTATTTGCACACTTCTAAGCACTCTTCATGCACACCTTGCACTTCACTTCTGTGTGTCGCACACACACTATATGTCCCTTACTCCTCTCTAGTCTAGACTATGCTCACCTTGCTTAGTCCTTCAAGAATAATGCCTTGCCTTGATTAGAGTGTTGGTTCGGACTGCTAGAGTATCTTGGTGCTCACTTTGATGTCCCAAGATTATCTCCAAAAGTGGACAGCCAACGAATCCTTGTTTTGTCCTGTAGTGACTTTAGACTAAAACAAAAAGTTTAATTGGGAGCCATACTTTCACTTCTGCATACGATGCCACTTCACATACCTTCACATTTTGCCTTTTAATTCTTGAAATGTGAACCTAAGAGAGGGTTCACCTGAACCTTCCAAATACGTTTTAAAACACTTTGAACCTTAGAGAATTACAGAAATACCTCTAGAACCTGCAACCAACTTTCTACAATTTTTACCCTTTGTGAACAATTATTTGTGCACTACCTGTGCACCTTGACACCCGACTTTGAACACTTTGACTTCACCCATGCTGACCTTTGACCTTGAACATGTTGACTTTGACCAATTTGACTTTGATCTTTGGACCGTGACTACGATTGACTTTGACTACGGTTTGTTTTGACCAATATGACTTTCATGGGCTCAACACTATTTATAGTGGGGAATGATCCCACATGAGATGTACTTTGGAGAGCCCGTCCCAAATCTATATAAGGAGGGCCTCTCCCCCCATTTTCACTTCGTTAGAAGATTGAGGAGCCTACTCGAAGCTCTTGAAAAGCTCATTTCTAATCCATGTGAGTTTACCCATTTCTTGGTCCACTCACTTTGAGTTTCTCACACTCTCTTATTTTGTGAGTACACTCTTGTTTTTATCTTGCTTGCACTCATGTACTCTCAACATGGTATCATAGTGCTAGGTGGAGGTCTTGGTCGTGTGTTTGGTGGTTCTTTTGGAAGTGGTTCCAGTAGAGCTTGGTGGTGTGGCTCTCTAATCATTGAGAGAGGTTTGTTTTCCATCATTTTATCCTCTCTTTGGGTTTTACATTGGCCATTGGTCCACCCTCCCACCCTTCATTCTCTCTTCCCCTTATTTTCCCTCCCACCCTTGTGATTGGTGTTCTCTGCTAAATTGCGGTCAGTTTCGTGTTACATTTTGAAGCATTGAGGTTATATCTCACTTCTTTTGAAGTGTTTATAAACACTGTTTTGAAATCATTTAATTTTATTATGCTTCTATCCCTACATGCATAATTAAAGGTCTAGTGACATGGAATTCCAATCAGCATGGCATGTATGTCCAAAATCGTTTGATTGCAATGTTCCTCAATTCATAGTCATTTTACCTCTTCTCTGCCATAGTTATCCATTGTTTAACTCGACCTTAGTTCTCTTTTGGCATGTAATGAAGCATGAAGCTACTATGAAATCTCTCATTTATGAAGTCGATGCTCACAAGTTAAGGATCCTATTTACGGTTGTGTTGGGACCATCTCTGGGGCCTTCAATGACAAGTTTCACAATGTCTGAGGTGCAGCCATGTTTCTTCTTTTACACAGAGAAAAGCATAGAAGAAGTGGACATATCACAAAGTTAACAAAGACCTAGCCACAAGCAACTCTAGAGCTTCAATTCTAGGACTATCAAGTCAGCTGCCACCCTAGAACTCTAGTTCTTTGGGCTTCTTATGTATGTGCTATACCTGAAGCAATAAGCTACTCTCTCATCGATAGAGTGCGGGATCAACTGCTTGCATCAACTCACGTTCGTATGGTCTAACATTTTTTCTAGGTGACATCAGCACAAGCGGGTGGGTGCAAACTCTCTCAGATGGAGAGAGAGAGAGAGAGAGAGAGAGAGAGAGAGATTTAGCTCTCCTACACAATACTCAATTATCATCTTGCTTATTCTGATTCAATTTTGAATCAAAATCTCGGGCGCTTATTTCAATGCAGTGTGAAGTTGATTCATTGCCTCACTCCACTCGACTGTAATCCATTAAGTAGGGTTGCATAGAGCAAAATAAATAGAGCACAAGAAGAAGCTAAAGGAGTAATTATGGACTGTTTGTTTTCAAACATTGGCACATCTATCAGAATCAGAGTCCTCCATTGTCTTTCAAATAAAGTTCTCTATACTAAGACAGAGAGTCCTCCATTGGCTATCAAGCAAGTTTATAATTGATTCTTCATGATGTTCGAGATGCATTTGATGTTGTTCTCTATCAGCATGTTGTTGGATGCTTGATTTACTTATCCATAGCTTGGATTGATATTCAATTTTCTATCTCTCAAATGAGTAGATTTATGCATTGCCCCCATATCAAGCATAGGTAGGTGAATAAGCATCTTTTACTACTTGAGTGGTACCTAGCTATGTGGAATGTTTTATCCCAAGGGGGAATCATTACCACCATACTAACATGCCTTTTTCTACTCTAAGTCGATTGGTGGCTATGACATGTGTGTGTCCAGTAGTGGTTTTTGCTTCATGCTTGGTAGCTAATGCATATCTTGGTTGAGCAAGAAGTATTCTACTCTAGCCACTTCTAGTTTTGAGGCTGAGCATAGGGCAGCTTTCATGGCAACTCTTGAGTGTGTGTGGCTCATAGGCCTTTTCGTTGATTTGGGTGTTGTTCAGCCTTTTTCCAACACCATCTTGGGTGAAGCTTAGAGCGCATCGGAAATCGCAAGGAATCCTATGTTCCATGCTTTCACTTAGCACATTGAGCTTCCTTATCATTATGTTACAGAGAGGTTCTCTACTTCAGATATCAATTTGGCATATCGTCTCATACAGGATAACATTGCATACCTTTCCACAAAGGCTTTACCTCGCAAGAAGTTTGAAGCTTTCCACAAAGCTTTGGGCTTACTTCCTTTTGTGGATTCATCTCTTTCCCCATAGCTTGGCACTTCCTTATACATGAGTGCCAGCTCCTTCTTCACCACATCACTCCCAAGGGGGAGTTTTTGATATGTTTCAGTAGTGATGTGTAAACATACTTAGGACCATAGGTGCACTTTTTTCCCTCTTTAGGAGGTTTCCCCACACCTTGTATATATGCCTATAACCCTAATAGGTCACTTATGTTTGTACATTTACTTGGTATTTTTTTTAGTATTGTGTGTTGTGCTTCAAACTTCTTCTTCTTCTTCCTTGTGTTGTTTGCGTGCTTCCACAGACCCCAAACGCCAAACAAATAGTTGTTCTAAAGGCCTCTACACCTAAAACATGGTTTTTTTTTATCTTATTCAAAATTCATAATGGGCATTTATTACTCATTGCAGCTATGAACCATCTTTACTTGAGCAGCATATGTCTCGAGTGGACTCAGATTTTTGGTACTTTGATTAAGGTAAAACCAAATATATTACCTCTTAGTGAACTTTCTTGAGCTCAATTGAGTTTGTTCCCACAAGGAATCATCTCATATGTGCTAAGAATTGCTCCAATTCTGACATGCGAGTTGGAAGATCATTTTCATTACTACTAATGGTAGCTTTTTCATATTGTTAGATGCCTTATGTGTGTCACGGATCAAGAAAAAACTATTATCACATTGAATGCACTTGGTGCATGGGGCACAACTATTAAGAAGTAGGCCATTTAAGCTAAGCCCAAAGTGGGTTGAGGTTGTCAACACTAGCCAAAATTGGCTAGATCTTCACATTTATTGATGAGAGTTGTATAGCTCATGATCTCTCAAATGGCTATATTATCACTACTTCTAGCATTCTATGTTGTGGGAGATTTAAGGTCCGAGATTATACAAAATCTATGAATTTTATAGAATGTGCAATTCATGATTCTTAAGAAGATGAAAAGCTTTGGCATGCATGCTTTGTTCATCTAAAATTTGCTAGTTTGCCTTGCCTACAAAAGTAAAAGGTGGTGTCGTCTCCCTACAAACTTGAGAAGCCTTCTAAGCATGTCTTTGAATGCCATGTTTTTGTTTAAAAATGCAATATTTTTTGTTCCGAAAAAATGGTTCACTTGGAGTTTCCCATGAATTGTAGCATTTCCATAGTGATGTCTATGGTCCTATTTAGACACCTTCATTTCGAAATCATGTATACTTTGTGAATTTCATTTATAACTTCTCTAGGCATGCATGGATATATCCATTGAAAGCAAAGACTGAGGTGTTTATGTGCTTTAGAAAGCTCATGTTTATGGCTGACAATATATCACCACGCAAAATGGATATGTTGGTATATTTAAGTAGTGATGTGTGAGAGCACACTAGAAGTGTCCGGTCATGTTTTTCCCTCTTTAGGAGGTTTTTTCCCCCTCCTTGTATATACATCTATGGCCCTAATCGATCACTTATCTGTGTACATTCTAGTAGTAATAGATTCAGTATTTTGTGTTGTGCTCCAAGCTTCTTCTTCTTCCTTTTACTGTTCGCGTACTTTCATAGACCTTGAATTCCAAAAATTGGTATCAGAGCAGGCCGCCTCTTTACAATCCCATGAAAATTGGTGAGCATACTAAGGGTGATTAGAAGATCAAAACAGCTTTTCTATCTAGTGCTAAAATTGTGATTTGAGCTCGTTTTGGCCTCCAAATACACTATCACCGTGGTTATGTAGGCAATTTCATATTTTTGTACCAAGGATATATACAAGTTTCGGTTCGCTAGTATAGGCATCTCGGAGTCTGCTACAGATTTAGCAGAACTTGATAGGGTAATTCTATTCAACTTTTTGACATATAGTGATTTTTCACCATCATAGTATTTTAGTTTTTGGTCATGGCTCAAAGGAGTGATGTATTCTGTATGTTGTTGGATGGTACCAATCACCCATTGTGGGCTTATATGATGCATCATGTATTGGGATGCAAAAGGATTATGGAATATTCTGTAGGGTGTTGAAAAATGTCATATTTTACTTGCAAACAAAGTTTCTAAAGGTGATGCAGATGGTGTTGAAGATGGTGATATCCTTCATGCTCATGTTCCTGTTGTGGTTCTTGTTGCACCTACTGCATACCAAATTCATTGGGTTGGTAGAGATACTCAGGCACATGCATTGATAGCCTTGTCTGTCAAATGTGCCATTATTCCTCACAATCGCTCTTGTAGAATAGCTAAGGATGCCTGGGTTACACGTACCACTTTATGCCAAGCAAGGAATGAGGCTCGTATTGCTTATCTTTGAAAATAGTTGGAGATTGAGCACATGAATGAACGGGATTCCATGGATAGTTTTCTGACAAAGACCAAAGATATAAAGGAATAGTTGATTTCTTTTGATGAAGTCTTGCTTGACAGTTCACTTGTGTAGACTATTGTGAATGGTCTTCTTGATTCATATCAGAGTTTTGCTTCCACTCTTTGTTTGATGATGAAAGGCAATCCAAATGCCTTAACATTTAAGGAGTTACTTTCTGTGTTGTTGCAGGAAGATCATTCTAGGCAGAAGAGGTCCATTATGCATTTTACAGATCAAGCTTTCCTAGCTAGTGAGAAGGGCAAAGGTTAATGGATCTCTTCTAGTAGAAAGCCAAAATGTACTAATTCTGCACAATCAAAGAAGGAAGACAGAGATGAGTAGAAAACAGAAAAGTAGAAATTGTTTTGCAAATGGTGTAAAGGAAATAATCATGTCATAAAGAGATGTCAAAAATTGGCTGCTAAAGAGGCAAGGAAGAAAGATGTTGGAATGGTTGTTGAAGAGGCCTCTACACCCACAATAGAGTCTGCTAATCTTATGCAAAATGAAGAATGTGCATTTACCATTGTTTGCACTTTTGATCCAAATCTGTTAGCATGTGAAATGACCACCCTCCATTCTAATCGAGGAAGGAACATATGTCTACTGATTTTTAATGCATTTCTGGTTGAATGTGGGATAAAGCATCAGTGTATAGTGCCATATACACCTCAGTAGAATGGGTTTGTGGAAAAGAAGAATAGATCACTCATGGAGATGGTGAGCTGTATGCTCAAGAGTCAGGCTTTACCCAATAGGTTTTGGCTTGAGGCTATTATGTGTGTAGCTTATGTACTTAACAGTTATCCCACTAAAGCATTGTATTCTATTACTCCATATGAGACTTGGCATGGTTGCAGGCCATCTGTTGCTCACTTGTGTGTTTCTAGCTGTTTGGCATATGCATTAGTGCTTGAAAAACAATGTAGAAAACTAGGTAACAAAGTAGTGAAATGTAGTTCTGTTGGGTATAGTTTTGAAAGTAAAGGCTATTTTCTGTATCATCCACAGACTAAATGAATTTTGGTTAGCCACGATGTTGCTTTTGTGCAAGATGTTATTGTGCCATTACTCTCATGTACGAAGGAGACATTTGTTAGCTCCAAAGACATGTATGATACTTTCCTGCCTCTTTTTATAGGTGGTCAGACTACTGCTAGTCTAAGGCAACTTTGGAACCTTTATAGGTTTCATGTGATGATGCACATCATTCCATTTCTGATTCAGATTTACATGATGCACTTTTTGATAAGAGAGCTATTGATATTGAGGAGGCAAAAACTATGCCAAAATGGTTGGTGTAGATTTTGTGTGATAGCAAATTGGATGCAACTCTATCATATCGTACTTGTTAAGGCTCTCATAGTGCCTTTTTTGCATTAGATTGGTAAGCTATGGCTTCCTCTAGTCTCGGTGATGAGAATGAGCCTCCTTTGTTTTATGAAGCCCAAAATTCTACAAATTGGATGGCTACTATGGAATAAGATTGTGATGTTTTCATGAAAAATGGTACATATTCCTTATGTGAATTGTCTCCTGGAAAGAAGGCCATTGGCACTAAGTGGGTATACAAGCTGAACTGTAAGCCTCATGGAACAATTGAGAGGTATAAGGCTAGGCTTGTTGCAAAGGGTTATGCTCAAGAAAGAGGCATTGATTTTGAAGAGACCTTTGCACCTACATGCCGAATGACTACTGCTCGTAGCATCTGTGCACTTGTAGCTCATCATGGTTTCAATGTACATCAGTTGGACATTAAAGTTGCATTTCTAGATGGTGAATTGCATGAGGAAGTGTATGTTTTCAGCCCTGTAGCTTCATGTAGAAAGGGTAGGAGAACAAAGTGTGCAGGTTGAAGAAGGCATTATATGGTTTGAAGCAAGCACCATGTGCTCGGTATGAAAAGATACATCCCTACTTGATTGCACATGGTTTTGAGAACAGTCCAACTGAGACGACCTTGTTTGTTAAGTGTGCAAATGATGTGAGTTTGATCATTGTTGTTTATGTTGATGACATGCTACTCACTGGTCCTCATGAGAAGCATATTGCTGATTTTAAGCATGATCTATATGCCTCATTTGAGATGTCAGATTCGGGGCATTCGCATCATTATTTGAGCATCTAGTTTATGCAAGCTGATGGTAGAATAGGTTTGTGTCAAACCCAATATATTGACACATTATTGTAGCATTTTGGCCTTGAGAAATGGAAAACTATTGCCACTCCCATGGAGAAAGGTTTAAAATTGAGTCTTCATGATGCTAGAGATGCATTTGATATCGTTCTTTATCAGTAGGTTGTTGGATACAATTTACTTATGCATTAGTCGGCAAGATATTCAGTTTGTTATCTCACTGATGAGCAACTTTATACATTTCCCAAGTCTCAAGCATTGGTAGTCAGTTAAGCACATCTTTCACTACTTAAGTGGAACCCGGCTCCTTGGATTGTTTTTTCTCTAGGGGGATCACTAGCGCCATGTTTACATGATTTTTCTGACTTTGACTAGGTTGGTTGCTATCACACGTGTGTCCACGATTGGGTTTTGCTTCATGCTTGGTATCTCTTGCATATTCTGGTTGAGCAAGAAGCAGCCTTCTATGGTCACTTCTAGTTATGAGGCTAAGCATAGGGCAGCTTTCATAGCAACCATTGAGTGTGTGCGGCTCAGACACCTTATGGTTGATCTGGGTGTTGGTCAGTCTTCTGCAACCACCTTCACTAACACTCAGAGGACATTAGTAGTTTCAAGGAACCCTATGTTCCATTCTCGTACTAAGCACATTGATGTGCACCATCATTATTTCAGGGAGAGGTTCTCTGTTGGAGAAATCAATTTGGCATATGTGCCCACACATGAGAACCTTGTAGACTTTTTCACGAAGGCTGTACCTAGGGAGAAGCTTGAAGCTTTCCGCAAAGATTTGGGCTTACTTCCTTTTGTGGATTGATTCCACATAGCTTGGCATTTGCTTATACATGAGCGCAAGCTCCTTGTTCACCGCATCACTCCCAAGGGGGATTTCTTGATATATTTAGGTAGTGATGTGCGTGAACACACTAAGACTATCAGGGTACTTTTTCCCTCTTTAGGAGGTTTTTTTCCCCTCGCTTATACATACGCATGTAGCCCTAATGGGTATTTTATCTTTGTACATTCTAGTGGTAATACAATCAGTATTGTGTGTTGTGCTCCAAGCTTCTTCTTCTTCCTTGTGCTATTCATGTGCTTCCACAGACCTTGAACTCCAATAGGATACTCTCAATTCTATTGGAGGAGATATATGTCTTCTATGCTTAATGCATTCATGTTTCATTGAGGAATCACAGAATCACAACTCATATTTGTCAAATTGAGGAGCATCTCATGAGAACCAAATGTCACATAGAAGCATTCAGCAGATGCGATGGTGCTTTGTTAGCATGAGATTGATGACTAAACTATGTGTGAAATAAGAAGAAAGAATCGTTAATGATAGACAAACTTAATCACATGCATAATCACATCACTAATCAATGCAGTAATGCATCATAAGCATGAGACAAGAAAGGAACAAATACACAAGCACATCATAACGACAACAAGAGCTCTCCAAGCATTCTACAAACGAGCATGATCTCATTATCTCTAGGAATGCTCCACCAAAATGAGAGGTAGTGACCTCTTTATATACAAAATGGGCAAAAATCATGCTATGTGGGATTTCTCAACTAAAAGGAGAATGAATCTCACTTTTTCTCTAGTGTGGCACTCACACACACCTATACAAGAGTGCTTGTTAAACTAAATGAAAGGTAGAAAAAGGTACAAATGATTAAAGCTATGCTACTAGTTTTGGACAACCCACAAGAAACCACATGCCTTGTTGCAGCCTTGCAATCATGTTTCTTTACCTCAAGACAACCTACAGTTCCAGTTCTCTCTCAAAATTCCTCTAAAGAAAATAATGCATGCAACTTGATCACACAATCTTTCACATCACCTGGTGGGTATAAAACACCTATTTCCCTTTCCTAATTGGCTGGGATAATTTCATGAATGCCCCTTACTCTTGCTACCATAATAGGTACCCTGATGCCATAGCCTCGAGAACAACCGACCAAGAGTTTCTAATTCAGAGGATGTCACAAAAACATCCCCATTTGCATAGGCTAGCTTGTGATTGCTTATCTCCATGAAGCATTCAGTGAAGACAACAAGCATTCCCTCGAGCATATTATCTAACTCTTGCCTATAGTGACCATCACGAACAAAGGCAAGGCAAGCATCTCACATTCTTTCCGTTAACTTTTAAAAGGAATCCACATTTTTCCTAGCACCTAAGCGCCCAACATGCTTACTGAGAATTTTGTCAACTTCTCCATTGCAAAGACATGATCGCATGGTGGCATTTGTACATCGTGAATTGAAACTCTCAGATTCACTCCTGCGACGGAACCTTGTTCTTGACTTTCAGAGGTGCTTATCTTTCTGCGTTTTTGGCGGAGAAGTTGGAAGATATCTTCATCATCATCATCTTCGGTATCTTCAAGTATTTGTGCAGATTCATCATGGTATAGAATGGGAGCGTTTGGAGGTGGTTGTGCTGCTTGGATGGCAGGAAAGAGAAATGTCAGGATGTGGGGAAGACGTGATCCTGGGAGATCACCTTTGTTAACGTGCTTAATGACTGTAACGCATTCACGGTGAATGCACCGAAAATAGTAAGAAACAAAATTGACAGGCTCTCTAGCAGCCATGTCAATCATCGAGTAGAACGGGCGAGAAATCCCGTAAGTGCGTTTCTATAAGTTCAGTATGGCTACTAAAAATTGAAGGGCAGTCCGTTCAGGATCAGGGCGACAGAGTATGGCATACTCATTCGAAGAGTGCCTGGGGAACAATTCAATAATAGTAGCAATCAGAAGGTTGGGACCATTCTCTCGTCCTTCCAGAGAGAGTCGGAAAGCGGCAGCAAATGACTGTTGGGTGATTACGACACGAGATGGGAAACACGTAATAGGCCAACTCTGCTCCATAGCAGGTGTGGTGGCAATAGCAGCGATAATTTGAGCATAATATGGATGACACTCCACTGAATGCCAGGGCAATTCAGCAAAGTTGGACAAACCTCAAACACGCAAGAATTCACTCACGTCCGGAGGGAGTCCATCACAGAAGGTAGCAAAATTTGCTAAAGCTTCCATGATCCACACGCGAAGTAGCTTGAATACACAGTGATTACAGAAAACACAAAGCACACAAAACACACAGACACAATAGTGATTAACAGCGAAAAGAAGAAGATTAAGTAGAAACTTGGCAACAGGAGGCGATCGAAAATGCTAATCATCGTGTGGTGTTGAGATGATAACCTTCATAACTATGGCGTGCATGCATGTGCAGAATCGATAATGCAGGGTGGCTGTTGATCATAATTAGATATCAAAACGAGGTTACTTACACACTTATTCAACAAACATGCAAAAATAAAAAGAAAGTAAATAACACGCGAAAAAAACGGAGAACACATCAGCGAGAATCAGGTGCTTGATGATACGGCCGCAACTTTGAACCATTGATCACTTTAGGAAGAGGAACTCTGGTCAATGTAGTCAACCGAAAAGTAGCTGGGTCCACTTGTTCACTAATCTGGTAAGGACCAAACCATCGTAACTTGAATTTTCCAATCGCACGATTTGATTTAGCATTATTAAATAACACAAGCTGTCCCACCGTAAAAATTGGAGTTTTAAGATACCTATCATGAGTACGAGCTTGCCGCAACTAAACTTCTTGAAGAACTAGTAAACTCTCCCAGCGATGTTCATCTAAGTTTCTGAGTGCTTCCAACCGAAATGAAAAAGAGTCATCAGGTGACAGTTTCTGAGTGATAGCCACGCGTAAACTGGGTACTACAAGTTCCAATGGTGCAATTGCTTCCAGCGCATAAGCAAGCTTGAAAGAAGTCAGTCCGGTTGCTACTTTGTATGTAGTCCGGTATGCCCATAATACTGCAGGTAGTAACTGATCCCATCTTTCTGGTGATTCCACAATCAGTTTACGAAGCATAGTCAACAACGTTTTGTTTGTACTCTCAGCTAAGCCATTAGCACGAGGATAATACGATGAACTGAATTTATGCAGAATCTGAAAAGTGTGTGTGAGCACTCACATTAAACTGTTGACAAAGTTTGTCCTTGATCTGTGACAAGTTCCAAAGGTAATCCATAACGTGGGAATACGTCCTTCATCAGGCATTTGGCCACCAAAACAGCTATGGCGGACCGTAAGGCCCAAGCTTCTACCCATCTGGTAGCATAATCTGTGCATGTCAGAATGTATCGATTGTTGCTAAGGATTGCTGGAGGTGTGATTGGTCCAATAAAATCAAGACCCCATTTTTGGAAAGGTTCCAAAGGTATATAGGTTGCAGAGGAAAGAAATGGTGTTGTAATGGCTGGCCAGATCGCTGACAATTGTCACACTGCTGCACAAACTGAGTCACATCTTTGTACATAGTAGGCCACCAGAGCCCACTTTGCAGAATTTTTCGGTGTTTAAGATCTGCGGCAAAATGTCCACCGGAAGGTATTGAATGTGCCATAGCAATAACCGAGTTTACTTCATGTGGAGGAATACAATGAAGCAAGACCCCAGTGTAATCCATATAATACAACTGTCCGGCAATCAACTAGAATCTGTGACTATAAGCTGTAATTTTTCGACGCATAGCAGGAGAAGTTTGAGGAGGAAGACATCCATGAGTAAGAAAGGTTAATAACTAATCATAGTAAGTATGTGTCACAGGAGGTTCTGTAGATTCGTCACTAGTTGGTTCAGTAATATAAATTGATGGTGTGGTGTCATCAATGCCCACCGGAGCTTCACCGGAATCTAATCGAGAGAGGAAATCTGCTAATGCATGTGCAGTGCCGGGTCGATGAATTACTTCATAATTGAATTCTTGTAATAATAGAACCCATCGTGCCAAGCGTCCACCTAAATGCTGCTGCCGAACCAGATATACTAGCGCAGCATGATCAACATGAAAGGTGAATTTTTTGCCTAATAAATAATGTCGGAATTTCTTTACAGAATACACCAAACCAAGACATTCTCTTTCAGTGACTGAATAATTTCTTTCAGCAGGAGCGAGTCGACGACTTGTGTAATAGACAGGCCTGAACCACTTATCAGATTGCGGCATTAAAACACTTTGAATTGCGATATCTGAGGCATCAACGAAGACGTGGAACGGGCGTTCCCAATCCAGGGTTTGCAAAATTGGTGCCTGAGTCAATAATTCTTTTAAACGATCAAAGGCAGTTTGACATTCTGGGGTCCATTCAAACTGTCGTGGAGTGCTCGTCATGAGTCGATAAGTGGTGTGGCGAGATGAGCTAACCATCGTAAATGGCGACCATGCCATCGGATTTGACCTAGGAAGCACATTACTTCTTTCGGTGTGGTAGGCAGAGGTGCTTCCAACACAGCTGCAACGTTATCTAGATCGACTTGTATGCCTTGTGTAGAAATAATATGGCCAAGGAGTTTACCACAAGAAACCGCAAAGACAGATTTGGTTGGGTTCAAGCAAAGTCGGTATTCGTGATATTTCTCGAAACAACACCGTAAATGATACAAGTGTGCCATAATTTTGCCGAATAAAGAGAAGTCATCTAGGTATACTTGCATAAGAGAAGTGAGGTAGGGTGAAAAAATTTCCTGCATACAACGCTGAAAGGTACTAGGAGCATTCCTTAACCCAAACCACATGACTGTACAAACAAAAACACCCCAATTCGTAATAAATGTTGTTTTCGGTATATCTTGCTCAGCCATTCGGACCTGGTTATGGCCACTGAAATGAATACATCTCATGCCCAGCCACTCTGTCCAGCATTGTGTCAAGAAACAGAAGAGGAAATGGATCAGGTACCGTGGCTGCATTCAATTTCTGGTAATCGACACATATTCGGAGCTGCTTGTTTTTCTTTGGTACAATCACGATCGGGGAGATCCATTCTGCGTGTTCAATGGGGACAATGAATCCTACGTTTAATAGGCAATCAAGTTCTGCTTTGACCTGTGCTGCATAGTTGGGATTCATTCGGTAGCTGGATTGTTTAATCGGCTTTGCTTCTGGTTTGAGCACGACCCGATGCTGATAGATGCGAGGATCCAGACCTTTCATCTCACAATAATCCCAGGCAAAAACATCAGAGAACTCACGAAGAAGCTGGATCAAATCTGCTTGAAATGCCTCGAATAATCCTTCCTTTATCTTGACAGGTCGCGGATTCACTTCATCTCCCAAATTATAGGTGATTAACTGATCTTCGGGAACATAGAATTGTCGGGGTTTCGTCGAATCGTCAGCTGACTGTAAAAGTTGCTGCAAAGTGGCTCCATCCATAGCATCGTTATCATTGGCATCTGCATCTCCGGTCACGGGCATCACCGTACAGGCTGTCGGACTCTAGTTGTCTGCTACGGATTGTAAATCGACAGTCCCCAAAGAGATCAAATCTTTGTTATTCTTCAAAAATTCTTCTTCTTCGTCATCGGATAAACCATCCAACATGTGGACCGGCTTTGCTACATAAGGTCTGGCATGTAATTCGTAGGGCTGAAAAGCATCCATTTTGACAACATATTTACGGTGATTATCTTTAAAAGTTAGTTCTTGTGCTAACCAATCCTGTATAACCTTAGCCTGTTTCAACCATGGTCAATCGAAAAGAAGATTATAATCGAGACTGGACTCCGGTATTTCTAGGACTACAAAAGTCATTCTAAACGTTGTACCCTGCAAAGTGATCAGGATATTTCTTACGAGTCCCACTGGATGAACTCGGGATTGATCTGCCATTCTGACAAAGAATTGAACAAGCTCGATTTGAGTCCACCCTAACTTCTTGCAGAGAGCTGCAGTTGCTATATTCACACCAGAACCACCATCAATCAGCACTTGCGTAATCTTGTGATTTTTATGCTAGACCGTAATTAAGGGAACAGAATGATCCACCGTAGAATCAGTTTCCGGTTGGATTGTTGCTGTCGTCGGAGTACTGGGAGATATGGGACTAACCTGTTCTTGAAATTGTTGTCGTACTCCTGGCACTAAAATGAGTAGCTGTCCCAAAGGAAGTGTAATTGAAGCCTTTGAGAGAATATCCCATACCTGGTCTGTTGGAGTTGCACTCTTCACTGGTTCCGATGATGATTGACTGGGGTACAATCTTGTTCCTGCGCTCCTACCTTTGGCAGGGGAACCTGTGTCACTAGAACTGGATCAGGGAACACCGCAGGCTCATTGCTGGTCCATTGGCTAGCTTTGCTATACATTCTCTGTTGTTCACGGATGCCAGGTTCAAACACTTCCGCTGCTGATTGCAATTGCTTACCGGATCTTGTCTGGACCACTGCTACTTGAGTTTCCACTGGTGATATATAGACCATATTGGTCATTGGGTTTTGACGCTCTTTCTTTCTTTGATCATATTCGGCTGTATCCTTGCAGAATCTTCGGATGTGGCCAAGTTCACCACAAAAATGACATCGAGGTGGTGGCAAGGAAGTACCTTCCTGTGATGTTCCTTTCTACCAACGATTTGTATTGTAATTTGTATTCCGCTGTCCTCGATAATTCCTATATCCTTACGGCTGATTGTTTCGCATCTGTGGTGGCACGTAGTGAGTGGCTGGCTACCCCGATTCTTGTATAATGGCATTTACAGTTGCTGGTCCCTGCACTTTGGCATTATACGCATAATTTTCGGTGGAATGTCCGGTGGTATTACAGATAGCACAATACATCTGATTAAGGGCATAGGTAGCACTGGTATGCCCAAAATTTTTGCACTTAGTGCAGTACATTTGTTTAGCCGGATCTTCTGCACCCACTCTAAGTCTTTGGTGAATCCCCCAACCTTATGCTCTAGTTGCAGGGCCATCGCTATAACAGCATCGAGTGTCATAGCTCCCACACAGTGAATGATCATGATTTGTTTAAGCTCTTGGGTCAAACCATTAATGAACCACTGAGTTATGACATCATCCGGTAAATTAGCATGTGCGGGAGGCAATTGTCTTTAATGAGTTCTAAATAATGTGGCATATTCCTGCACTGTTTGGTGCGGCTTCTCTCTATTGTTCTGCAATTAATCGAAAATTTTGGCAGGGTTCTTCTTCAGTCGGAACCTCTGTAAAAAAACATCCCTTACCACCTAAAATGATTGATATCATACTCTGTTAACCACCTCGCTGCTTCATTGACTAATGTAGACTGGAATACAATGGCCTTATATGCCGGGTCATGTGGATGGTTTAGCACTGCATAACTTATTTCAAAGGTGCGTACATGGGTATCAGGATCGTCACCAGGAAATCCACCGAACTTGGTGTAAGTTACCCCTGTCGGGATCGGACGAAGTGGAAGTAGCTATTGTTGTTGCTGCTATTGTTGCTGTTGCTGCTGATGCTGTTGTTGACCACTCATGGTGCTAGTAGTGGTATTGTGGTTGTCTCCTGAGTTTTGGGGAGGTGTTTCCGGTCCTTCGAAGTCTGTATGGTCAGACTGCTCACCTTCCGGTTCGAAAATAGTGCTCAACCTCTTACGGATTTCCAATTCGAATAGCCTATCCTCTTCTTTGGTATCAAACATAGGCAAACTTACCCCGAACAGTGGTGTCCGAAATGAAGATTCACCAGGAAGTATCACACTATCACCAGAAAATTGTAAGAATCCTGACCAGATGGTGTCGGGTCAACTGCACAATGTGTTCCTATAGACTCCGAAGTTACTGCACCTTCTGCAGACTGTACCAAAATTATACCAGAATCTACCGGAATTGCAGTATGTTCCACCAAAATGCTATCGGAATCACTGCTAACACGCTTCGTTTCTTCGACGACTGGACTTAACCGATCTGTGCTTCTGCCTCCTGAGGATGTCCCTAATAAATTTGATACCTCCCAAGGTTGTCGGTCTCTCCTGTACTTCAGATACGACTCACCGGACCGAGTAACCGGCATATATCACCTTTGCAACACTTGTGTACTACTCTACCTTACTGTCAATTCACAATCAATGGTCATCTTTCCATAGTCAATTTGTAACACTGTATTGCCACATTCCCACAAACGGCGCCAGTGTTAAACGCGCATTGCCATCACAGGAACGTTTAAGCTCTTTTCGGGTTCTTGGGAGTGGAAGGGGTCTGTTAATCAGAGGCCCTATTACTTAATTTTCCCAATCAACACATTTACTTCGTAGTACTTTAACACTCAAAACTCTGCATACAAATTACTATCATGTCTCTGGTTCGTTTTCTCACAATCTTACTGTCTGTACTCAGACTATTGCTAGTTCTTCCACAACCTTACCGATTACACTCCGGTTGATACGTTCTCAATACAGAGTGCTGAAGCTATTCATTATCGTAATACAGAATTACGTTTTCTAACTTAAAGGAATTGTGCCCAAACACAAGCTAATGTAATCAAACAGAGTCAAGAACAGTAATACTCAGATTTCGCAAACAATGCACCACAGCAACTTCACAGAATGCAATCGCCCAGACAGACAGTCTTGGCGATTCTCCTGGTCGTTACCGAAGCGGCCTTTCATTAGATTATAAATAGATACAACTCTACGCAACGACCTTTCGGTTCATGCGGAATATGGAAAGAAAAAGATTTACAATTGCCAATCCGGCGGCTTACAAACTCTCTCTCTCTCTCATTTTGTTTGTCGATGCAATGCATATAGTAAGATTAGAGGTAGATATGAGACCCTATTCCAAGGACAACCCACTCTCCAAGAGATAATGGTCTCTTGAGATCACACGTAGCTGTAGGGAGTTTCTTATTATTAGAGCAATCTTGCTCTGGACAACACTATTACAACCATATGTAGCTACACATATACAAAGAAGGCTTAGTTCGTTTTGTGGATTGATATCTTTCCACATGTCTTGGCACTTCCTTATTCATGAGTGCTAGCTCCTTGTTGAGGACATCACTCATGGGGGGGATTTATTGATATATTTTGGTAGTTATGTTTGTGAACACATTAGGACTACCAGGGCACATTTTCCCCTCTTTAGAAGGTTTTCCCCTTTGGCTTGTATATACACCTATAACCCTGATGGGTCACTTATCTTTTGTACATTCACTTGCTAATACATTCAGTATTGTGTGTTGTGCTCCAAGCTCTTCTTTTTCCATGTGCTATTCACATGCTTCCATTGTTCTCCTTAAGAGATTTGAAGTCTTCATACATAGCCTTCCTCCACTCTAGTTTGTTCTTTGTGTCCTCATAAGAATCTCTCTCTTGATCTACAATGACATTCATCATGTATGCATAGTGCTTTGCTGTGAAAGAACCATATGTATACCTTTCTGGGGGTGCCTTCTTCCTTGTAGACCTCCTCTCTTGACCTTTGGGATATAGCTTCTTGACACAAGGACTTCCATAATGTTGGGCTAGCTTACTAGAGGATGCACCTTTAAGTGAAGTATGAGGAACTTCACTAATCTGTGAGTCAAAATCCTCACTTTGGCCCCTTTTCATGGGTGCACAGGTGGAGAGTCCCTTGCTACCATCATCCAAGTCTTAGGCAGTTGGTCTTTGAGCTTCTACACATACCTCTAGTGTTTGAGAGCGACACTAAGTTGAAGGGGAACAAACCATTTAGTACATATCATAATCATCTTCCTCCGACTCCACATGAATGAATGTGTTCTTGCCACCACTATCTTTCTCACTATTTTCTTCAAACTCATGTTCAAATCCAATGATATCCTCATTAATTAATTGCTAAAAAGAAAACCTGTTGGATGAGGGCCAGCATTACATTCTTTTCAGATTTCCATCATCGAAGCATCTGGAGTTTCTATATATGATTGATGGAGCACCAGTATGTCAACTGTCTATTTCCATGTAGGTAGGACTTCAAATTCAAGAAAAGGCTCTTTTTGAATGCACAGTTACCTATATTTCGTAATTCCCTGCATGCTTTTTCTGGACTTCTCTTCCCCACACATAATTTCACATAGGCCATATCATTTATTTTTGTTGTTCTAATGTGGGTACCATCTAAATAAATCCTAATAGAATCCTTGAAAGACGGCAAAAGAGTGTAGCTAATCTACACTCTCCATGCATACTAATGCCCATTGTTTCACTTGATTGGGGCAAAAGGCTTGATGAGGTATATTTTGGAGGGAGCAACCATGTAACTACCATTCCTAGAGCAAGAGGGGGATCTCAAACTATTTGAATTGCCGATGCAGTACTATAAGATTGTACGCTTGAGAAACCTCCCTTGGACTTGAAATGGCAAGAAAATTCTACAGTGATATCAATTTTGCCAGAGGACCTTCCAAAAACCACTCTTGAAAATGCTACAGTTAGACTATTTGGAGCTAAATGGCTGCTTGTTGAGGATCTTCGACAGTCCATTTGTATGATGTGAAAAGCTAGTAGAAGGAAAACAAGTCCTCCTCTGCTACCCTAACAAAAATTGCTATTTTCAAAGCATGGAGTTGTCCGATCCCTTGCTCGAAGATGTGCTCAACATCCAGACCAACAAGTCTGCTTCAATTAAATGTTTTGTATATTCATAACAAAAATGTAGGCTAAAACCTAGCAATCAAATACTTGGTACCTTTTTGTGAGGTTGTTGTCATCATGGACTTCTATGCATCTCTTTCTTTCATGCTAAATATCTTCATATTCTCTCCATAATGACATCAATGGTGAGCTCAACACCTCCTGTGCTGTCGTATGACTGATTGGGGTTGTGTGTTCTTCCACCGTCTTATGACTCCCATCATTTGGCTTCTCATAACCATCCACAGATTTTATGACTTTCCTTATAACTTTCATATCATCCATAATAGACTCGATTGACTTCCATGTAGGGGAAATAGTGGGAGGGGATCTAGATTCCCCATACGCTAACTCTAGTGGAATTGTGAATACTACTTGTTCCCTTTCTGCATTGTGGTTATACCTTCCTCCCATCATCGAAGGACTTGACCTTGCCCAAGCTTGAAGGAGAATGGATCTCCACGATCCCTGTTGGACTCAAATTTGGTACCATCCACGAGCACCCCAATATACTGCACTTGGATCTCATCTTCTCTCTGTGGAGTTTCCCAGCCCATTCCAACCTTGAAAAACTTCTTCTTCAGACCATTCAAGCTACTAGATTTCCCCCACCAACTCTTCTGAGGCCCTGAAGAAGTTACCTTAGTATCTTATTAGAGGTCATCCATTTCTTCATCTTGTTCCACTCTGTACCATATCTATTGTCACCATAATTTTCTTGATTCTAAATTATCTCATCTTCCATTGTAAGGATCATCCCCACCAGATCCGTTGCCACTGATGGCAAAACTATGTCCAAACCAATTTTGAAATGTTCCCCTCAACCATACCCATTCTCACCATAGGAGGGAGTCCACCCTAGCCCCATCATTATAAGGTCGGCCATTATCTCATGTGTTGAGGGCATTCCCTAGTCGAATAACCAGGCTACCCACATCTAAAATAGCTATTAGTCTTTGTTGCCAAGTATTCTCTACCTCCTGCTTTAGAATGATTAACCATCCTAGCTCTTATGTGTCCTCATTAATCTTCTTTGTGCTACACTTTTACACTTTTCCCTTATTCCCAATATCATAATAGCTTTCGGTCAAGTCATGAAAGGTTGGAAACCCACATCGTAGAACTTCTGCACCCTTGGATCATGAGGTGTTGACCTATAAGCCTACCAGGCTTTAATTCCAAATTTGCTCATAAATGTGGTGGTTGCTATCGCTAGTCTGTTTTGAAAGGAATGGCCATGGACACCTCTCACAAATCCTTTGTCGAGTACGAACTCTGATCATCTGGATGGGAACTCCTTGCAACCCCTCTAAGTCTACCTTACAATGATATTGAGTGAATTAGAGGCACATGTAGGCATGATACAATAAGTTACATATTACATGGAGAGTTGTCACCAAACCGCACCACGTATGATGTTGATAGAGTAATCAAACTGTATAGGTCTCTGCTTTGAAGCCTATCCCTGAACATGTGTGTTGCTTAGTGCTAGAGCCACCTTTTGCACTTTTTTATCTCTTGCAGAGTGTATCAGTACATCATTTCTTAGTCCCATAGAAAGTGGAGTTCTCAAAAGACCAATAGGTAGTGCAAAAAACCACTTGTTGTGCTTCCAAATATTCGAGGTGGAGAGTGCAACACCACCACATGATAGAGCCTTGGGCTTGAGCTTGACTATGCTCCTTCCTATTTACTAAGTCTATTGATGAAAATTTTTGTGCTAGAATCCCCTTGAAACTTGAAGAAGAAACCCATAATACGCTTATTTACACATAATAAGAAATAAAATCAACCATTTTAATGACAAAATCATCGTAATTAACTAGGGATATGCAAAAAAAGGCTGCTCTACTTGTGACTTGAAGAATCACCACACATGGTAGATTAATCATCCAAAAAGGGAATTCTAATCACACCAAAAATGGCTCATTTCAACAGGCTATTGTGAATCATGCAAGCCAAAAATGTCACATATGCCTATTTCCCTAATGGGCTACTTATCTTTGTACATTCTCTAGTAATACATTCAGTATTGTGTGTTGTGCCCCAAGATTCTTCTCCTTCCTTGTGTTGTTCGCGTGCTTCCACAGACGTCTAACTCCAACAATTGGTATCAGAACAGGTTGCCGCTTCATCTAAAGCATCGTCGACACTCCTCCATTTGCAGTCTCAGAATCGCATGAATTTTGGTGAGCATACTCAGCGTGTCGAAATCGCGATCTGAGCTCCTTCCGGCCTCCGAATGCACTCTCACAGTGCTTGTGCAAGCTATTTCATCTTTTTGTGCCAAAGGTATATACCAGTTTCGGTTCGCTAGTATAAGTGTCTCGAAGTTTGCTACAACTTTAGTGGAATTCGTCTCGGCAGTTCTGTTCAACTTTTTGAGATAAAGTCAATTCTCTGCATCAAGATATTTTAGTCACCAGCCATGGTTGAAATTAGTGATGTATTTCGTATGTTGGTTGTTGAGGATAAGTTGGATGGTACCAACTACCCCTTGTGGGCTTATATGATGTGACATGTATTGGTTACAAAAGGACTATGGAACATTGTGCAGGGTGTTGAAAAACGTCATATCACACCTGCAACTGTTACAACTGCATGTATTGAAGTTGATGCAGAAGGTGTCGAAGATGATGATATTTTTCATATTCCTATTCGTGTTGCGGTTTCTGTTGCACCTACTATAGAGAAAATTCGTTGGGATGGCAGAGATGCCCAGGCATATGCATTGATAGCTTTGTCTCTCAAACGTGCCATTATTCCTCACATTCGCTCTTGCAGAATAGCTAAGGATGCTTGGGATACACTTATCACATTGTACCAAGCTAGGAATGAGGCTCGTGTTGCTTACCTCCGAGAACAGTTGGAGAGTGAGCACATGAATGAAGGTGATTCTATGGAGAGTTTTCTAACAAAGATCAAAGACTTGAAGGAACAGTTAATTTTTGTTGATGAGGTTATACTAGATAGCTCACTTGTGCAGACCGTTCTAAATGGTCTTCCGGATTCATATCAGAGTTTTGCTTCTACTCTTTGGTTGATGATGAAAGGTAATCCAAATGCCTTGTCATTTGAGGAATTAGTCTTTGTTCTGTTGCAGGAGGATCAGCCCACACAGAATAGGTCCATTATGCGTGTTGCAGATCAAGCTTTCCTGGCTAGTTAGAAGGGCAAAGGAAAATGGAGCTCTTCAACTAGTAAGCAGAAATCTGCTAATTCTGCACAATCAAAGAGGGAAGACAAAGATGAAAAGAAATCAGAAAAGAAAAAATTGTTTAGCAGGTATTGTAATGAAAATGATCATATCATAAAGAACTGTCCAAAACTGGCTGCTAAAGAGGCAAAGAAGAAAGAGGCTAGAATGGTTGTTGGAGAGGCCTCTACACCAAAAATAGAGTCTGCTAATCTTATGCACGAAGAAGAATGGGTGTTTACTACTGTTTGCAATTTTGACCCATCTTCTCATGAGTAGTGCATGTTTGCAATAGACTCAGATGTTTGGTACTTTGACAGTGGGGCGACCAAACATATTACCTCACAGCGCAGTTTCTTCTCTGCACTTGAGCTTGCTCATACAGGGAATACTGTTACATGCACCAACAACTCCTCTTATCCTGTTATGGGAGTTGATAAGATTATTTTGACTACTGTTGATGGTAGTTCTTTCACTTTGTTAGATGCTTTGTTTGTGCCAAGGATCAAGAGAAATCTGTTATCGGTTTCTGCATTAGCCAAGATTGGCTTGGTTGTGAAATTTGTTCATGATAGATGTATAGTTCATGATCTTTCAAATGGCAATGTGATTATTGCTTCAGGCATATTATGTCATGGGTTGTATAAGCTCATAGACTATGAAAGATCTGTAAATGATTTGACATGTGCAGTACATAGTTCCCAGGCTATATCATATGCAAAGCTTTGTCATGCATGCTTTGGTCATCTGAATTTCACTAGATTGCTACGCCTGCAGAAACCTGAAATGGTGTCCTCTTTGCCCAAACTTGAGGCACCCAAAAAACATGTTTGTGAAGGCTGTATTTTGGCAAAAATGCAACGTTCTTCCTTTCCAAAAGATGGTTCAGTTCGGGCTACTAAAAAATTGCAGCTTGTACATAGTGATGTCTTTGGTCCTCTGCAGACACCTTCTTTTGGAAATTATCTTTACTTCGTGACTTTCATCGACGACTTTTCCAAGCATGCATGGGTATATCCATTGAAGGCAAAGTCGGAAGTGTTCATGTGCTTCAAACAGTTTTTGGTTTTGGTTGAAAATCTATCAGCATGTAAAATGGGCACCCTTCGTTCTGATCAAGGGGGGGTATATATTTCTTTTGATTTTAATGCATTTCTAGCTGAACGTGAGATAAAAAACCAATGTATAGTGCCGTATACACCTCAACAGAATGGAGTTGCTGAACGAGAGAACATGTCACTCATGGAGATGGGGAGGTGTATGGTTAAGAGTCAAGCTTTACAACATAGTTTCTAGCTTGAGGCTATCATGTGTACAACATATGTACTAAACAGGTGTCCCACTAAAGCATTGCAGTCTATCACCCCATATGAGGCTTGCCATGATCGCAAGCCATCTATTGCTCATCTGCATGTTTTTGGTTGTTTAGATTTGCATTAGTGCCTGAACAACATCACAGAAAATTGGATGATAAAGTAGTAAAATGTATTTTTGTTGGGTAGAGTTCTGAAAGTAAAGGCTATCATCTGTATCATCCACAGACTAAACCCATTCTAGTTAGCCCTGATGTTGTTTTTGTGGAAGATGTTGTTCAGCCATTGTTTTCATGTACTAAGGAGACATCCATTAGCTCCAAAGACATGTATGATACTTTGCTGCCTCTTCTTACAGGTGGACAGTCTAGTGCTGGTCCTAATGAGGAAACTTCTCAGCCTTTGCAGGTTTCATGTGATGATGCAAATCATCCCATTTCTGATGCAAATTTACATGATGCACTTGTTGATGAGAGAGCTGACATTCAGGAGGCAAAAATTATGCCAAAATGGCTAGTGCAGACTTTGCGTGATAGCAAACTAGATGCACCTTTATCATATCGTACTCGTTCAGACTCTTATAATGCCTCTTTTGCATCAGATTTCTATGCTATGGCTCCATCTAGTCTCTATGATGAGAATGAGCGTGTTTCGTTTGATGAAGCACAAAATTCAGAAAATTGGATGGCTGCTATGCAATCTGAATATGATGCTATAATGAAGAATGGTACTTGGTCTTTATGTAACTTGCCTCTTGGCAAGAAGGCCATTGGGACTTAGTGGGTATACAAGATGAAGCATAAACTTGATGGTACAGTTGACAGGTATAAGGCTAGGCTTGATGCAAAGGGCTATGCATAGGAAAGAGGCATTGATTTTGATGAAACCTTTGCTCCTACTTGCCGAATGACTATTGTTCGTACCATCTGTGCACTTATAGCTCATCATGGCTGGAATGTACATCAGTTGGACATTAAAACAACATTTCTCAATGGTGACTTGCATGAAGAAGTGTATGTTTTTTAGCCCCGCGGCTTTGTGTAGAAAGGGCATTAAAACCAAGTGTGCAGGTTAAAGAGGACATTATATGGTTTAAAGCAAGCACCACGTGCTTGGTATGAGAAGATACATGCCTATCTGATTGCATATGGTTTTGAGAACAATCCAACTAAACGCACCTTATATGTTAAGCATGCTAATGATGTGCTTTTGATCATTGTTGTTTATGTTGATGACATGCTACTCACTGGTCCTATTGAGAAGCATATTACTAATTTTAAGGCTGATTTGCATGCCTCATTTGAGATGTCTGATTTGGGGCATTTGCATCACTATTTGGGCATTCAATTTATGCACATTGATGGTGGAATGGCTTTGTGTCAAAGGAAATATATTGACACATTATTGCAGTGTTTTGGCCTTGAAGACTGTAAACCTATTGCCACTCCTATGGAGATAGGTTTACGATTGAGTCTTCATGATGTTGGAGATGCATTTGATGTTGTTCTCTATAAGCAGGTTGTTGGGTGCCTTATTTACTTATGCATTACTCGGCCATATATTCAGTTTGCTATATCACAGATGAGTAGTTTTATGCATTGCCCAGGAGTCAAGCATTGGCACGTAGCTAAGTGCATCTTTCGTTACTTGAGTGGTACTCAACTACTTGGGTTGTTTTATCCCAAGGGGGGATTACTACCACCAGATTTGCATGCTTTTTTTGACTTTGATTGGGCTGGTTGCTATGACACTCGTGTGTCCACTAGTGGCTTTTGCTTCATGCTTGGTAGCTCATGTATATCTTGGTTGAGCAAGAATAAGCCTACTGTGGCCACTTTCACTTATGAGGCTGAGTATACGACAGCTTTCACGGTGACAGTTGAGTGTGTGTAGCTCATACGCCTTATGGCTGATTTGGGTGTTGGTCAGTCTTCTGCCACCACCATCTCCACTGACAGTCAGAGCGCATTGGCAGTTGCGAGGAACCCTATGTTCCATGCTCGAACTAAGTACATTGAGGTGCATTATCATTATGTCAGGGAGTGGTTCTCTGCTGGGGTGATCACCTTGGCATATGTGTCCACGCAGGAGAACATTCCAGACCTTTTCACGAAGGCTATGCCTAGGGAGAAGTTTGAAGCTTTCCACAAAGCTTTGGGCTTACTTCCTTTTGTGGAGTGATTTCCACATCGCTTGGCACTTCCTTATACATGAGTGCCAGCTCCTTGTTCACTGCATCACTCCCTCGGGGGATTTGTTGATATATTTAGGTAGTGATGTGTGTGAACACTCTAGGACCTCCGGGGAACTTTTTTCCCTCTTTTGGAGGTTTTTTTCCCCCGGCTTGTGTATACACCTATTGCCCTAATGGGCTTATCTTTGTACATTCTCTAGTAATACATTCAGTATTTTTTGTTGTGCTCCAAGCTTCTTCTTCTTCTTCCCTCTGATGTTCGCGTGCTTCCACAGACATCTAACTCCAACATAATGAAATGAAGAACTCAAAAAAATTTCATGAAAAGCTTGCACACACATCACTTTCACGCCATAAACTATCACGTAAGTGACAAGAGAATGCTCTTCGGAAATGGTGCCAAATGTTTTATACATTGTAGCATCACAACTCATATTTGTCAAATCGAGGAGCATCTCAGGAGACCCAAATTTAAGGTTGAAGCATTCTGCAGATCCAATGGTTGTTCGTTAGCATGCGATTGACAAAAAACTATGTGTGAAATAAGAAGAAAGCATCATTAATGATACACACACTTAATCACATGCATAATCATGTCACTAATCAACAAACTAATGCATCACAAGCATGAGACAAGAAAGGAACAAATATGCAAGCACATCATAACGAAAACAAGAGCTCTCCAAAGCATTCTACAAACTAGCATGTTCTCATTATCTCAAGGAATGCTCTCCCAAAATGAGAGGTAGTGACCTCGTTATATACAAAATGGGAAAAAATCATGCTTTGTGGGATTTCTCAACTAAAAGGAGAATAACTCTCACTTATTCTCTAGTGTGGCACTCACACACACCTATAAAAGAGTACTTATTAAACTAAATAAAAGGTAGAAAAAGGTACAAATGATGATGAAAAAGAGTGCATCCAAGAAATTAATATGTTCTGTCGTCAAGAGTGTTATATAAACCCTAACAAAATTGAGTTGCTTAAAAGACGAACAACTATTTCATGGAAATGGCAAGGTATATGGTCAAAAGTCAAGCTTAACAGCATAGCTTCTAGTTCGAGGCTGATATGTCTTCATTGTCTATGCTTAGTAGGTTTCCCACCAAAGCATTGTAGTCTATTGATCCATATGGGGCTTGGCATGGTGACAAGGCATTTGTTGCTCATTTGCATGTTTTTGTTTATCTAGCATATCCATTCATGCCTCAAAAACAATGTAAGAAATTTGATGATTAAGGAGTGAAATGTATTTTATTAATTTATTAGGTACAATTTTGAAAAAGAGACTATCATATATATCATCCACATAATAAATGCATTCTAGTTAGTTGTGATGTTTTCTTGTGGAAGATACAATTGTCAATTCAGCCCTTATTTTCATGTACCAAGTAGACACCAATTAACTTAAAGGATGTGCATGCCACTTTGCTGCCTCTTTTTATAGGTCGCTAGCCAAGTGCTAGTCTAAGTAAGAAAATTTTGCAACCTTTATGGGTTTCAAATGACGATGCAAATCATTCCATTTCTTATGCACGTATTGATGATAGGGTTGGCTTAGAAGAGGCAAAAACTATACCCAAATTGTTCGGGTAGAATTTGAGAGATAGAAAATTATATGCGCCTTTTTCATATCATACTCCTTCAAGCTCTCATCATGCTTCCTTTGGATTAAATTGTTATGCAATTGTTGTTCCTAGTCTTTGTGATGAGAATGAGCATGCTTCTTTTCATGAAGCATAGAATAAAGAAAAGTGCATGGCGAATATGCAATCAAAATAGGATGCTATTATGAAGAGTGATACTTAGTCTTTACGTGATTTGCATCTGAGAAAAAAATCCATTGGAATTAAATGGGTAAAAAAGCCAAAGGATAATCGTGATGGAAGATTTCATAGGTATACAGACAGTCTTGTTGCCAAAGGTTATGCTCAAGGAAAGGGCATTGATTTTGATTATACTTTTGCTCCCAAGTGCCAAATGACCATTGTTCATACCATCTATGCACTTGCAATCATCATGGTTGGAATCTCATTAGTTGGACATTAAAATTACATTTTTGAATGATGATTTACATGAAGAAGTGTATGTATTTCAGTCTCATGTTTTTGTGTAAAAAAAGGCATGAGAACAAGCTGCACACAATGAAAAAGGATCCAAGCAAGCACCATGTGCTAGGTATGAAAAAAAGGCATGTTTATGGATCCAAGCAAGCACCATGTGCTAGGTATGAAAAGATACATGCCTACTTGCTAACACATGGCTTTAGGAATATTCGAACTTAAATCACCTTGTATGTTAAGCATGTAGTTGATTACTGATCATTGTTGTATATGTTGATGATATATTCTTCAATCATCCTAATGAGAAGCACATTGTTGAATGTAAGGCTAGATTTTATGCCTCTTTGGGGATGCTAGATTTGATGCATTTGCATCATTATTTGTGCATTCATTTTATGCAAGTTGATGGGGGAATAGACTTTTGTCAAACAAATTACACTAATAAATTATTATAGGTTTTTGGTCTTGAAGATTGAAAACCTATTGCCATTCCCATGGAGAGATATTTACAATTGAGTCTTCAAGATGTTGGAGATGTGAAGAGAAGGGGGATAGAGAAGAGAGTTCTCACACACAAAGAGAGTAGCACACATAGATTGAGGCAAGGAATAATGATCTTCTTCTTCTTCTTTGTTTTCTATTACATAAAAGGAATATGCAAGAATGACCTAAAACAAAAATACAACTAGTGCAATATATAAAGAACACTACATAAGGAAAATCAGCGTCTGCAAATTAGTGAGTTGGCATGAAACAAATGTGCCATCACTCTAGGTAGATAAATCTAGTAAAGCTTACTAAAGTATGCCTAACATATACCAGCATGACCACTATACATGTGAGACAAATGAAAAAGTGGTACATGTCATCCTTGATCATCACATGTTGAGCTTGATATCTTAAAACTTCCCCTCAAGCTCAACGACATGTCATTTAATCCAAGCATCTTCTGAAACTTATTGAGCTTCTGTGCTCTAAGTGCTTTAGTGAAAATATCAACAACCTTCTCATTTATCCTCAAATAAACAAGATCAATATCACTTGCTAATACCTTTTCTCTTATGAAGTGATAATGTACATCGATATGATCTCTTCTAGCATCAAAAACAAGATTTGATGCTAACTAGATGCTCCTAAGATTATCACAATCAATGATGATAGGCTTTTCCACTTGCACACCTAAATCTGCTAGTAGCATCTCTATGCATGATGATTCGCATGTTGTCATTGCAACACCTCTATACTCATCCTTTGTACTCGACAAAACAATAGTGGGTTGCTTCACTACTTCATGTACTAGTTGTAGTCACAAGTGAGAATAGAAAGCAACTAGTAGATCTTCTATCTAGAATACCACTACCCAATCTGCATCGGTGTATCAATGAACATCCTATTCTACACCAATTTCATAAAACAATGCATAATCCAAAGTAGAACTCAGATAATGTAGAGTGTTTCTTAAAGCATCTAAATGTGGCTTCTTGGGAACCTACATAAATGTATTTTGAAGTCCTCCAGTGAAACTTAGATCATGCCTTGTCATTATGAGATATATCAAACTTCCCACAATTTTCTTGTACGTACTATCATTTCCAATTATTCACCTGATGTAGTATCAAACTTCAAATTCTGATATAATGGCATATAAATTGTATTACAATCAGTCATACCATACTTTTGCAGCATACTCCTTTGCGACATCCGTATACCTATTTCTATGTGTATAAAATCAATGCCCAAAAAGTAGTGTAGCACACCAACATCTTTCATGTCAAATTCCTGCATATGGACTTTTTTTGCCTCTTTAATGCTTTCTTCATTATCACCACCTACAATCAAGTCATCAACATAAATAGCCACAGTCGTGATGACATTCCTTGTGTGTAATGAGTGATCTGCATCACACAAAGAAAATCCAATGGTGGTTAAATAATCTACAATCCTTGCACGCCAAGCACAAGGGGCTTGTTTAAGCACATACAAATCCTTTTAGAACATGCAAACATATTTTGGGTGCTTTGAATCCTCATATCCTTGTGGTTCTTCCATGTATACTTCTTCCTACAACTCATCATGTAAGAAATCATTCTTCACATCCATCTAATGCAAAATCTATCTTTTTTGTTGTAGGCAATGCAACAAGTGTTTTGACAGTAGACATTTTAGCTACAAGGCTAAAATTTTCCTCATAATCAATGCCATATTTCTATGGATATCCTTTTGCTACCAATAATGCTTTATACTTGCTTATGCTATCATTAGCATTGTGTTTTGCCTTGTAAACCCACTTGCATCCTACTGGTTTCTTTCCTTGTGGCAATGGAAACAAGTTCTATGTTTCATTTCCATAAAGTGCAACCTTCTCCTCATCCATAGCTTTCTGCTAATCTACATTTCCAATGGCATCTTCAAAACAAGAAGGTTCATCATCTTGTATTAATTTTATCATGTAGGCACAATGATGAGCCATGTAACTATCAACATCAATTGTTGCATTGAATTCTCTATCCTCCCATAGCGTCTTAGTCCTAGGTGGCTTCCTCTTGTTGTGTCATCTGCATATGCCTTTTTAACTCATGGAGTATTCACAAAAGGAAATCCAAGCTCCTCATCAAGGCTCGTTTCTGAACCCCCCTTGAATTACATCAATGTCGTCAAAACCTGTGGATGTTTTATTACTAGCAAAAACCTTTTATTCACCTTTCTTGGACATAGTTGATGAATTTTCTAGATTGAAATTCCCATTCAATCTTATGCTCCATGTGTTTGAGTTAGAACTATTGCTTGGTGACATATTAGGTCCACGCTAAACTTGAGATTGTGCACTTGCATTTCTAGCATTTCCTTTTTCATTTGAGTCAAGATTAAGTAGTTCTTTGGAATCTGCATAGAAGCTTGAATTCATTAACCATCACATCTTTGCTTACCTTCAACTCTCGTGTGAGTGGCTTGTAACATTTATATCCCTTTTTCTCAAGGGAATACCCACTGAAGATACATTTTTCTACTTTTGGATCAAGTTTCATCCTCAACTCATTTGGAACATGTACATATGCAATACAACCAAATACTTTCATATGTGATAAGTTTGACTTTCTACCTGTAAACATTTCTTCAAGTGTAACTTGATGTATAGTAGTAGTCAGAGTTCTATTCATGATTTATATAGCAGTGTGCACAACTTCTACCCAATAACAATGAGGGATATTTTTTTCATCCATAAAGCCTCTTTCTATTTCTGCAATATGTCTATTTTTGCATTCAACAGTGCCACTATTGTGGTGTGTACCTTCATGAAATCTACCTTCAATTCCATGACTACTAAACTCATTTGACATTTATTCACCTCCTCCATTAGATCTTAATGTCTAGATATACTTCATTGTCTACTTTTTCACCATAACCTTGAAATTTTGGAAGTGACTAAACACCTCACTCTTCTCTTTCATGAAGTTTACCCATACCTTTTGTGTATGTTCATCAATGAAAGTGACATAAAACATGCAGCCTCATCGGCATGATGTTTTACCGTCCCATCTTCCATGGATAGTGATTTATAGTAAGATTTTCGATATTGAAATAGTTCATTTTCGATTTTCTTTTATACATTGTGTGGATAATGTGTAGAATGAAATCTTAGGTCATTCTATGCATATAAACAAAATCTAGGGATGAAAGTTTTTATACTATCTTTCTAAACCTTATTTGTATCCTGTTTTCTAGTTGAAAATTGAACATGAGATGAAAGTATTAAGAAAAATATTCTATGAGAGAACAATAGAGCATGCATAGGAAGATAAAAAGTGTATCTCTGAAAATTTTGTGAATCATGCTTTAGGTACCTTGTTTTGGGCTATAAAATTAGTTCACTGTAAAATAGTGGGTTGATTTTACTCTCTCTCTCTCTAGAATTCTGAACTTGTTGGGGTGTAAACTTATTTTTGAAGGTTGATTTGGACCTCAGATTTCTCTATTATTATTGTCCAAATTGACCAGCTGAACACTTTAACCTCTCATGAGCGTTTTGGAGTTGGACACCATTTTTTGAGTAACATGGCCTAGAAAAGTGTCAATTATTGGAATTTCTACAAGAGAGATGATCAAATCGATTTTTGAGAGATGGCTTTGTCATGCAAGAGGACATGGAAAATTAGAGCACTGCATTGTAAGTGTGATTGAGAGTGAGATTATGAATCAAAATGATATTGACTGTGTGATTGTGATTGAGATTGAGATAGCTTGGAGTTAGTCAGGAGGTCAAGCTTTCATTAGGGAGTTATTTTGTAAGAGCTAAAATCTATAATATCATATCTTCTCTTTCTTTACATCACATTTTTTCTTTTCTATTGTGCAAGATTTTCGTTTATCTTGTGGAAGTTTTCTTTTTCTCTCTTCTACTATACTTCAGTGGTTAGAAGCTTGTGATTGGGGATAGCTTGTGCTTTTGGAAGTGCCACAAGTGGTATTAGAGTACAATCAATCCTCAATACTATCAAAGGTTTGACACAAAAGATTCATGAGCAAGAGGAGCTTATTCAAAATCTTCATGGAGAGTTATGCAAAGAACGAGGTAAAAAACAACCAAAAGGCACCACAAATTTCCTTGTGGAGTTGAATGATTAAGTGGATGAAGGTGGAGGAACATCTAGCATGCATAGAACAAGACATAAATGCAACCATGAAGATATGGATGTTGGTCAGTTTTCCCTCAACCAAGTCTTTAAGATGGAGAAAATTGAGTTATTTTGATGTTGAGAAGTGTGGCAATGAGTTGGCGGCAAGGATTGAAGAGCTAGAGGATTTCTTTGATATTCAATAGTTCACTAAAGTGTCCAAGGAAAAGGTTGGGATCTTATACCTACATGGCATCACAAAGCTATGGTGAAAGTCATGTATGTAGACTCGCACGCATTCTAGTATGCTTCAATGGAAGGAATTTAATGAGAGAACAAGAAAACATTACTATTCTCCATCATCTACCATATGGAGAAGAATATGAAGTTCTATAGCTTTTGGCAACACAAGGGTGACAAACATAGCTTGTTTCTCAATGAGTATAAATAGAATTTCCTATATCTTCATAAATATGTATTGGAAATTAGTGGGGATGGTCTAAAGAGCATTTTTATTGAAGGGATTCATGAGGAACTCCACTATCAAGCGAAAGAATATGGATTCATTGATTTCTTAGATGCGATAGTGATGGCTAAAACTTTTGAGAAGATTGATAAGTTCAATATGGAGAAGGCAAATAGAATCAGATTCATTGTAATGGGACATAATTGTTGGTACAAGACAATCATCAATTGATGATTTGGATAAATATTTGAAGTCAAAGAATGACGCAAAGATCAACATATGAGGCTTGAAGTTTAGTGCATGATCAGAAGATGAAGACTTGTATATACATGTATACTAATCTTGTAATTAGTTCATAAAAACTATGCATCTATGATGAGTCTTGATGTAAACATCTATATCTACTTGATATAGATGTACTACAAGTATGAGGGAATAATGAGTTACAAGTTTTAGAAGTCATTAGAGACTTAGAAAGCGAGAAGAATTTGATGTATCATCCAGATGTAATATTTCCCTATATAGAAGAAAAATTGCACCTCGATCTTTTGCTTAGTGCTCCTTTTTTGTTTATCTTCTTGATGAATGCTTTTGTACAAGTCTAATTCTATTAGTTGAGTGACCGTTGTACAAGTCTTGAGAGCTTAATTGTGATCAGGCTGAGAGAATTTTAAGTAGGAACATTTATATGTGTAAATGTGAAGAAGTGAAGACAAAAAAAAGCGCAATCCCAATGGTCAATGTTTTGATCAGATCTCCCTCCACAGTGTAAAGTTTTGAGCAACTAAGTACTCATTCTTTAAGTTGCAAGGTAAGCTACTTATGGCTAAAAGCATTTGAATAAACGGCATCTAGTTTGGGATAACCATGCATTAGAAGTTGTAGGTGTCAAAGTCGACTACACAGAAGAACAATATTAGACATAGGTACATTATTTGAAGTAAATCTCAGGATTTACTGAATCTTTTAGAGATATATTCAACTTGGAGAAGGTGCAAAAACCTTAGGAAACACCTTGTGTAAATTTTTATTGAAAACTTTACACATTTGATCAATCAATGAGTGAATTAAGTGCAGTAGACTTTTCTCAATAATTAGTATTTTCACAGTTAGTGCAAATTTTGATAATTTGGCATTGGTCTTCCAAAATTGGCTGCAGTTTTGCATTGTTCTTGATATAGATCTGTTCTAACATCAACGATAACTTGTTCTTTTGGAGATTGACACTCTCCATCAGTGGTATCAGAGCAAGAGTTTTTAGAATTGAAGAAAGGAGGACCTCGACTGTTGTAGATATACAGAAATTAATCTTTGAAGATTCAAAAGGTGAAAGTTTGAAGTGAAAACTAGAGAAGGAGGCCTTAAGCTATCAAGAAGATCAAAAGGAACTACATTCTAAGTAAAGGTACATTCACTATTCACAAATCTTGAAGAATTTATTGCATAGGTGAAGAAAGGATGGGAGATTCTCTTCAGATAGAGAAATTGGATAGAGAAAACTATCTTGCTTGGTCAATGAGGATGGAAGCTCATCTCATGAGCAAAGATCTTATAGGATACATCACAAGTGAAGAAGAGAAACCAGAATTTAGAGATCCTAGTGTTCCAACTAGGGAAGAGCTCTCATATTTAAAGACTTGGATGAAGAAGGATTCTCAAGCAAGGAGCATTATTACATGGGAGTCAATGATTACTTGCTACCTCATATTAGAGGACTTGAAAGTGCAAGTGACATATGGAATGCTTTGGAGGAGCATTTCCAAAACACTACAAAGTCAAGGCATCTTTGTGGGCAGAGATTCGAGAAGAAGGCTTCTCAATTCATCATTTTTTATTATGTAGCAAGGTTGAAGGATATTGTAGATGCATAAGGAGCAGAAGACATTGAAGAGGACAAATTGGTAAGACAAATCCTCACAGGTTTGAGAGAAGATGAGAAGTGGAAGCCTTTCATTCTATCCACTGAATTGTCACTAGTTCATTTCACTCGTGATTTGAATCAATTGCTAGGACATATGCTAACCTTTGAGCAGGATGTCAAAGGTGATGTTGATAAGAGTACAGGTCAAGCAATTTATTCAAAAGACAAGAAGAAGATTAACAAAGGCAAGCAATAATTGAATGAAGATGAAGGCACTACTAGCCAAGCTAACTTCCTAAGAGGAAGAGGTGATGGCAAAGGAAGAGGAAGAGGCAGAAGCAAGCTTGCTGGATATGTGGTAAGACTAATCATTTAGCTCATGAATGTTGTCATAATAATCAGAATGGTGGAGGATACAATCAAAACTTTAATCCAAGAGGAAGAGGTAATAGAGATCTGGAAGAAATATAGGTAGAGGCTTCCAAAGTCAATCCTACAATAATACCTACTACAATTATGCTTCAAATCAGAAAGAGGATTCAACCTTAATTATGAATGCAACTTGTGAAAGACAAAGTGAAGATCAAAGAATCTTCTACATTGACTCACGGTGTAGCAATCACCTGAGTGGCGATATAGCTTTGATGACTAATTTGGAGAATAAGGTGAGTAATCATGTAGTTCAAATAGGTGATAACACAAAGAACAATGTGAAGTCCATTGGATCAGTAAAAGCCAAGGATGGAAGCACTCTTCTGAGTAAGGTTTTGTATGTTCCTACAATCCCAAAGAATCTAATAAGTGTAGGGAAAATTGTAGAGAAAGGTTATGAAGTAAGGTTCACTAATGATGGAGTTTTTGTGGAAGACCCTAGCAATGGGTATAAACAAATTGTTTTAGGAAAGAAAGAAGGAAGGCTATTCTCATTGAATATTCAAGGCAATGTTGGTCATGCCTTGTTCACTTATGAAGGACATAAGATCTCTGAGTTAGATCTTTGGCATAAAAGGCTTGGACATATTAATGAAAGAGGTATTAAGGATATGATTAATAATGGTTCAGTGCTTAGATTACCTAATGTTCCAGGTCAATACATGACATACAGATGTGAAGCATGTCAATTAGGTAAGGCTCATAAGCAATCATATAATAAGCATGGTTTCATGTATTCAGAGAAGCTTGAGTTGGTACATAGAGATGTCTAGGGACCATCAAAGGACTTTAGCATTAATGGTTCAAGATATTATGTGATTTATGTTGATGATGCTACAAGGTGGATCACCATATATGTGATCAAAGATAAATCAAAAGTGTTCAATACATTTAAACATTATCGTGTGTATGCAGAAAGAGTTTCAAGACAAAAATTGAAGAGACTAAGGTCAGATGGAGAGGGAACTTATTTCTCTAATGAGTTCAATGATTACTTGTGGAATGCAAGTATAAAAAGGAAAGTTACTTGCAGGTACTCTCCTCAAAAAAATGGTGTTGAAGAAAGGAGAAATAGAAATCTTGTTGAGTTTGCAAGGTCAATGATGAAGGAGAAAATTTTCCCTAATTATTTGTCAGCTGAGGCTGTAAATACAACCACATACTTGGTTAATAGGCTACCATGTAAAGCTTTGTAGGGTATGACACCTTATGAGGCATGGTGGGCTAAGAGACCTACCTTAGATCATTCCAAAGTGTTTGGATGTTCTTATGCATATGTGCCATCTCAGTTGAGGCATAAATTGGAACCGAAAGCAAAATGATATGTGTTCATTGGTTATGATGATAAGCAGATGGGTTATAGATTGTGGAGTCCATCCACAAAACAATTGTGTCAAAGGATGTTACATTTGATGAGCAAGGTACCTGGTATGCAGGTAAAATTAATATTCATGCAGGTGATGAAGAAACATTGAACCAAAAGAAAGGTAAATCAAAGGTTTAAATATTTGATGAAGAAGAGAAAATGGAAGCATTAGTTGAAGTTGAAGAAATGCCAAGGTTTGAACAGAATGTGATGAACGCGAAACTTCAAGAAGTGGAGAACTCAGAAGATCATCAAAGCACAAATGGCAACCTACAAGGTATAGCTATGATACTTGATTTTTTACCACTAAAGATTATGCTTATATGGTGAAAGCAAAGGAAGACCCTTCTACATATGAAGAGGCAAAAGATAAGGAAAATTGGCAGAAAGCTATGCAGTAGGAGTATGATGCATTGATGGAGAATGAGACATGGGATTTCTAGGGAGTGAACCATATTCTAAAGCATCCAATACATTTAATATAGGTGAATTAAAGTAACTAACATTCGATATGATGATCTTTTGAAGAAAGACTTAATAAGAACAAGTGTTTTACCTTGAGCACCCCTTTTATTTCAAAAGAGAATGATGGCTTTTATAGATTATGCATTGACTATAGGGGGTTGAATAAAAGAAAGATTAAAAATTAGTGTCCACTCCCTGATATAGATGAATTGTTGAGTCAATCAAGTGGAGAAATCATATTCAGTAAGATTGAATTAAGATATGCATATCGCCAAATTAGGATCAAACCAGATGGCATACCCAAAACAAATTTTTGAATGTGTTATGGTCAGTATGATTTTATAGCTTTACACATCGGCTAAGCAAATGATCCTATCACATTCATGTGCTTGAAGAGAAATATTTTTCATGATTAACTAGACAAATGCATCTTATTTTTTCTTAATTATATATATTTATACTCTAAAGATGATGGTGATCATGTTGTACATCTCATTGAAACTTTTCAAACACTTAGCGAACACAAATTGTATGGAAAAAGGAGAAAATATTTCCTTTCCATGGAAAAACGTGTGTACCTAGGAATAGTCATATGCAAAGAGGGAATTCATATATATCGAGATGAAATGAAAAAAATATTTGATTGGCCAATTCCTAAAATTTCAACGGGTACCAAAAGCTTTTTAGGATTAGTGCAACATGAGAGAGCACATATTAAGGATTCCCTAAGATAGCTAATCCCCTCATAGAGTTGACTAAGAGAAGTGGAGGATCTGTGTGGATTGGTGCCCATCAAACACCATTTGAATCATTTAAACAAAAGTTCATTGAAAATTATTTTTTGAAAATACCAAAAATGGGAAAATATTTTGTGGTTCATGCAATGCAAATGGCAATCAAATAGGATGTGTTCTTTCACATGATGGTATGGTGGTTGCATATGAATGCAACAAATTAAGAAAACATGAAATTAATTATGTTATTCATGATCTAGAAGTGTGTGTTGTTGTACATGCACGTAGGCATTGGATACATCTATTGCTAGGGGGTCAAGTTTGAATCCAAAATAGATCATTAGGGTCTAATACATTTTCACACAACCACTACTTAACAAAAGGCAAAAGCGGTGGATTGAATTATTAAGTGAGTATGATTTTGGCATTAAGTATTTAGCTGGTAAAGAATTGATGCATTAAGTCAAAAAACTTTATGTAATCTTCTTTTTATAATAGATTTAAATTTTCTGAACTAAAACATAATTCTTTTTATGCACCTATTTTTATTTTTCTGCATGCAAACAAGAGATTGATGTATCAAGAAGAATTTCATTTGTACAATGGATATTTATACTCTAACGATCGATTATGCATATCTTGTAAATCTCCATTGAAAGTTTATATATTACATGATTGTCATGATGCACCTTTTTTTGCACATCTAAGTTATTCGAGGACCTATGTTAAGGATAAATATTCTTATTCTTTTCCATGTATAAATCATGATATTTCAAAATATGTTAGTGAATGTTTAAATTGCCAACAAGTATGATTTGAGTATAAAAGAATGTTTGAATGTTGCAATCTTTGGATGATGCAAATTAGAAGTGGCATTCTATCTCTATGGATTTCATTAGTACATTGCCTATGATGAGATGCAAACATGACACTATATTTATGGTAGTTGGTGGACTTACCAAAATGGAGCATTTCTTTCCTATGAAAAACGACTCGTACTTCCTTGAATGTTGCAAAATTGTTTGTAAACTAATTTAATGATTGCACTGAATGCCTAAAAACATGATTTTTGATAGAGACTCTAGGCTCAATTAAAACTTTTGGAAAGCATTATTTGAATCAATTGGAACTCAACTTTGTATGAGTACGTATTTCCATCCATCTATTGATGGGGAAACTGAAAAGCAAGATAAGTGGATTGAATATTTACCCTTAGTTGATTTTCGATATAATAGTGCATGGGATGCATCTATAAAAATAACTCCATTTGAGGCTATGTATGGTTATTGAATCCACCTTCATTTTTCTATTTTTTTCAAATAAAATAGAAGTATCTAAAGAAATTCTTGAGAAGTGGATAAAGAACTTGAAAACGTTAAGAAACACAAAGAAAGAGACTCAAAAAACAAAAAAAATATATGAATTTGAAGAGAAGACCACTTGAATTTCAAGTAGATGACATGGTATTTCTTAAGATCAATCCTCATCAATCTAACTTGTTGTTAGGGAAGGATTGTAGACTTTCTCCATGACATGAAGGTCCTTTTAAAGTTTTGAAAAAGAGTAGGATCTCTTTCTTATTCATTGGAACTTCCTGAACACTTGAATGTGCATCTTATATTTCATTTTAGCTTACTTAAAAGATATGGACCTAACGATGCTATTTTTTTGCAAGTAAACTATAAGCTAAAATGTGATGGCTCTTTTGAAATCCAACTTGAAATTATATTAGCAACAAAAGGTTCTTAATGACACATTAACAAATGAAGACTTTCTTTTGAGAGGAAAACAAAGATAACCTATGGCTTCCCTAGTACTCAAACATCTTTTACACCACAGAGGGTCCCAGCAAACTTTTCTTGTTTTGGGAGTATGACGGGCTAATCTCTTGCCCCCAAAAGCCAAGGTTAAGGATTATTTTCTAATCCCCCCTCTTAGGGTGTGGTTCAACCATCTCCTACCTATGATTTCTAGAGTTTAACATCAAGGGTTTGAGTACATTTTCCTTTATCATTATAGTTAAGACTTACAACCACTTTATAGTAATTTATAAGAAAAGAGATTCCATTTGTTAGATCCATATAAAAGAAATTTCAAGATCCACATAGGAGTTAATGGACGAAACTTGGAAGCCTCCATTCTCCCATCAAGGATGGGAATTTAGTTGAGAAACATGCACCCTAATTTTTGTTTTTAGGTCCTCATTATTTTTAACATGTACATATATGTCAAAACTTACACTCCAAGCTAAGGATGTCCTAAGGTTGATTGAAGATATTCTTGGACCAATCATATGGATAGCCAAATTTTGAAATTTCCACCCTCTTTTGAGTTTACCAAATCAATCAAGTTGGCTCACAACCAAATAGGTGCATTCTACTTCCCTATATTCATACCTAGTCATTATTTTAAGAACAATTGAAGCACCTCTAGCCTCAGTGAGACTTTTTCTTACTTACTTTCGAACAATAACATCACCCAAACTCACTACAAGGTGATTTCGTGTAGCAACCTAGTAGCTTTAAGTTGATTAGATAATCTCTCTTTCTTCCTATATCAATTTCAAATAACTTACATTAAATTTATTGTCCTATTAATACATTAATTATTGTAATTCTCACTTCAAATCTCTTTACAAATTTTGATAAACATCTCAAACTATGAACTTTTATCAATTGGCATTGTCTGTATAGGCACTTGAATAGTGTGCCTTGGAGCATCTGATTCTCCATACTTCAATTGGAATGATTCAATCCATGTTAAATTGGTTGATAATTTTGTTAAGATTTTCTAGAATATTGTATCCAATCTCAAGCTATACAAAAGAATCATCACTCAAAGAGACTAGCGAAAGAGCCAAGGCTAAAGCTATCATAGTGATCAAGGAAAACTATAGAAAGATTCTACTCAACAATCAGAAATGCTTGGAAATGTAAACTAACAAATTATCTAAACAACCTAAGAAAGGCACCACGTAGTAGTAACAATGATTACATACTTAAAATAAAGAGATTGCCAATGTACTATTGTCAAATGGAAATCTCATTGAGGATGATTACCTAGTGGCTCATACCCTCAATGGATTGACGGATGAGAGTAGCTAGAGACCCTTCACTACATTCATTTATGTGCCAAATTTAAAATTGGTTTGAAGCAATCAATGATACTAATTGTCAAAAAAGACATGAACTTGGGGGGAGATTCAGCCAAAGTAAAGGATGCACAAGTTTTCTATGCAGATAGCTCAAAAGGTAAGGGAAGATGAAATTGACACGAAAGATGAAGAGGCATATTAGAATCAAATCAATGACACCGTAGATCATGAGAGCAAGTATGTATCTCTAAAGGAAGAGAAAATGGATATGGAATAGGAGATATAGGTCAAGGAATAGACCAATCAAGTAAATAATGTCGTGTATGTGCTCATCCAAGCCACTTTGCTGGGGATCATTGGTACGTCAAAGACTCCACACATGGAAGTTAAGACTTCAAGAAACATCAAGGTAATTATGCTTCCACCTCAACCAAATTAGTGAAAGAACTACCATCAACAGTAGTCAAAATGATCTTACCAACTCCCATAACAGGATAAGAGGAGTTGTTGGCGCATGTAATAGGATTCCCTGTAGGGGCAGGCTCGAGTGAAGAGAAGAAACTGCATTGCGAGGTAATATGTTTGGTGGCCCCACCATCAAAATACCAAACATCTGAGTCTATTGCAGACATGCACTGCTCATGAGAAGATGGGTCAAAACTACAGACAGTAGTAAACGCCCATTCTTCTTCTTGCACAAGATTAGCAGACTCTGTTTTGGTGTAGAGGCCTCTGCAACAACCATTCCAGCCTCTTTCTTCTTTGCCTCTTTAGTAGACAGTTTTAAACAGTTCTTTACAATATGATCATTCCCTTTACATTACTTACAAAAAAATTTCTGCTTTTCTGATTTCTTCTCATCTTTATCTTCCTTCTTCAAATGTGCAGAATTACCAGATTTTTGCTTACTAGTTGAAGAGCTCCATTTTCCTTTGCCCCTCTGACTAGCCAGGAAAGCTTGATTTGCAACTCGCATAATGGATCTATTCTGCTTGCCGTGAACTTCCTGCAACAGAACAGAGACTAACTCCTCAAACGATAAGGCATTTGGATTATCTTTCATCATCAACTGAAGAGTAGAAGCAAAACTCTGATACGAATCAGGAAGACCATTCAGAATGGTTTTGCACAAATGAGCTATCTAGTATAACCTCATCAGTAGAAATCAATTGTTCCTTCAAGTCTTTGATCTTCGTTAAGAAGCAGTCCATAGAATCACCTTCATTCATGTGCTCACTCTCCAACTGTTTTCGGAGGTAAGCAACACGAGCCTCATTCCTAGCTTAGTACAATGTGGTTACTGTATCCCAAGCATCCTTAGCTGTTCCGCAAGAGGAAATGTGAGGAATAATGGCATGTTTGATAGACAAAGCTATCAATGCATGTGCCTGGGCATCTCTACCATCCCAGCGAATCTGTTATGCAGCAGGTGTAGTAGAAATCGCAGCACGAACAGGAATATGCAGAATATCACCATCTTCGATACCTTTTGGGTAAGCTTCAGTACCTGTAGTTGTAATAGTTGCAGGTGTGATAGGACGTTTTTGGACACCCTGCACAATATTCCACAGTCCTTTTGCAACCAACACATGTCACATCATATAAGCTCATAACAGATAGTTGGCACCATCCAACTTATCCTCAACAGCCAACATACGGAATACATCACTGCCTTCAGCCATGGCCGGTGACTAAAATACCTTGATGCAGAAAATTGACTGTATCTCAAAAAGCTGAACATAACTGCCCAAATCAATTTTGTTATACCTGTAGCAGACTTTGAGACGCTTATACTGGCGAACAGAAATTGGTATATACCTTTGGCACAAAAAGACAAAATAGCCTACACAAGCGCTTGGATAGTGCATTCGGAGGCCGAAACGAGCTCAGATCGCAATTTCGGCACCATAAAGCATAGCTATTTTGATCTGGAAAACACATTGAGTATGCTCACCAAAATTCGTGCGTATCTGAGACTACAACTGGAGGAGTGTCGACGGTGCCCTAGATGAAGCGACGACCTGCTCTGTTACCAATTGTTGGAGATAGACGTCTGCGGAAACACACGAATAGCACAAGGAAGGAGAAGAAGCTTGGAGCTCAATGCACAATACTGAATGTATTACTAGAGAATGTACAAAGATAAGTATCCCATTAGGGCAATAGACGTATATACAAGCCGGGGGAAAAAAACCTCCTAAAAAGGGAAAAAAGTGCCCCAGCGGTCCTAGAGTGTTCACACACATCACTACCTAAATATATCAACATGCACTTAGAGAACCAATCACCTCTAGGTGACATGGCCTCTGGTCATTTCATAAATTCTAGAAGTTGCATGTTGATGTACAGAGATTATTTGACCTATCAAATGATCTCTAAAAAAATGAAAATTGGTACACACAAAGTGCATATAGTAAGATTTCATGTCAACAAAAATAATTCAATTTGAATCTACCAATGAAGAGAAATGCCGTTTGTAACAGGCCTATGTCACTTGTTTCAGGCCTCTACCTCTATTAGTAGCACTTTTAGTGCAGAGGTCATTTGACCTTTCTAAAAGTATCCAAATTATGTGAAACTTGGTCAACTTAAAGAAACGCCTATGTGCTCATTTCCCTCCAAATTTCGAAAAATTTGGGCATTCCTTCAAATAGCAACATCCAAATCTCTATGAGGCTGCTACGTCACTAACTATTTTCTCAATTAGTTTATAAACTTAAAAATGACGAGACATGTTAACCCTTATGATTAGACATACTCATTAATTCTCTTGGATAGATTATACATATCCATGCATACAATGACCATCTAGATCAATGCAAACCAATTAACAATCCAAATTATCTCACTGAAAAATCAACTCTTTACATAGTATCCACCTTTCAGTGAAAGTGAATATCTATGGATGTCATTCTATTCGTTGTGCTTCTTGCACATTCATTAACCTCATCAAGAAAAATCACATATAATAATTTAATACTTGTATTCATGATCATAACCATAGCACGAACTTGTGTCGACTAGAGAAAAAATTTTGTATCAAGTACATAGATTCCCATGAAGAACAATTCATGTGCTCATTAGTTACAAGACAAGAACACATCTTAGTTTTTCTTGATGGATATACCTTGCCATTTACTTTCTATAAGGAAAATTTAGCCTACGCATGGTACTTGTATCACATATCTCATGCTCACCCCAACTCATCATGGTGATACATAAAAATGATCTTCTATAGACAGAAAATGCATCATGCACTTCACCTTTCTAGAAATCATATCGTCTATGTATGCATGCATCCACTCTTTCCTCTTCTTATCTACTTCAATCAATTTATATGCTTTTAATTATGCATACATAAGACTTCCTCTCTCTCAAAACACAACATCATCACTCTAGTTCTCACATGGCATATAATGCCATATGGAATCCTCAATAAATAATAATCATGATACAATGATAGGCATCAGCTTAGTTGTTGGCAAACCACTTTCTTTACTCCAGAAACCTGCAACTAAGAAACTTTTCCAAAATGTGTTGTTGGGCACTACACGCCCTCATAACAAGGTCTTTTCTCACTCCAATACCTACACAAATATCTTGAAACACACAACGACAACCTGTGCATGCTTTTATGAATCAACATAAGTTAGTGCAACTTCATGTACATAGATGAATTCATATCAAACTAACTTTCATGCACATTCCCGTGTTAGTTTCATAACATCGAAAGAAAATACAACGCAAAATTATAAACTTTGATATGAGAAGTATTCATATTAATTTATTTGCAAGAAAACATAGGATGCAAATGTATGAAAATCAATTCATTCCTATCCAAAGTGGTTCAAAATATGACTAGGAACTCCTAATTATCATAATTGGGCATTCAAGTAAGTCAAAAAGAGTCTCTTGCCAGACTATAGCCATATAAAAGCTTGTGCAGAGATGGATTTCAATGGTCAAAATATGTATTATAACTTATTACAATAAAGATCTTGAAGTACAGAATCTATACCAATTTGAAGTTCTTGATTTGGATATTGTATGAGGAAGTTATGGTCAAAACAATGTAGTTAGGTGAGTGGGAGCATACCTTTGTGAAGAAGTATGTAGATATTTAAATGCTTTTTACAACTGGTTTCTAATTATCTAATCATAGCTCTACCACTCAATGGAAAGAATTTTGGATTCTACTTTCTATACCAAGTGAAGTCATCCAATTTGGATTTCATATGAGAGAGTTATGTCCATTTTTGTAAAGGCAGGTATGCTAACCTTGCTCTTGTTGGAAAACAATGTCCACACTAGTCCAAAAGCCCTCAGTAAGTACAACATGTTTAGCTATTCTTAATATTCTTTGTACAAGCAAAAGAAGAGGGCGATGTGGCTAAGTCATGTGCCTCTTAGAGTCCCCATGTGGGTTCGATTCTCAACGGCAGCGTTTGCAAAAATTTTGATGCTTTTGCTTTATTAAAAATAAAACCACACGGATGAATAGCGACGGGCTGACGACACGATCATGGAGAGTTTTTCCGAGACGATCATGATTTATTCAAAAGCTTTTGGATTGCTTTTCAAGGTATCATCAAAGCTATATAAGAAGAGCTTGACTCATTATTCAAACATCACACACTAATTGGCAACACCAGTTCTTGGTCCCTCAGTAGAGGTGGTGCTCTAGCACACATGGGGCAGCCATGGTGCACTCTAGGAGCATGTTGAGGAGCAGCTATGGAGTTCTTCTTGGAGAAGAGTGTGCTCACACTCTTTCTTATGGAGAGGACTTGCGCATCAACAGCTTGGTGGTGTGGATCGGCCATCCACATGATGTATTTGAAGATTGTCTCCTACATGAAGATTTCGGGTTACTTCAAAGACATTGGATGGTGGTTAACATAAGATTTGCATCTTATGTTAAGAATTCAGGTACACATTCTCTTTATGCACACAGGTACTACTTGGAGCTTACGGAGGCAGTGGCATCCATATTAGGAGGAGTCCTATTCGACATATCTAAAGGAGAATCAGTACATGCATGCTACATGCATTTGGATGAGGTGTTAGAGAAGGTAGTTCACATGAGTTTGAGGATTTCTAGCAGCAAACTTGTTAGCATTCTTTGCTACTTTTGTAATTATGTGATCTTTCACACATGTATCTGACTTAGGGTCTTCCATAGCCTAAGTTCTGATGAGGGTTTGCTAATGATAAGTTTTAAACCAATCCTTCCTCTTTCTGTCACTCATATTCACTCTTCTACAACCTATTAGATCACACATCTCATATATATTCAGATTTCTGTCCATACATCTAAATATGTTTGTTACATTTGTATGTTCACTCATCCATCTATTTTTGGTCACATAGAGTGGTTGAGAGTTTTGCTCCCACATTGTAAATTGACAGTTGTATATGATAGTGTGAGTAAGCAGTGGCTTACGTAACACTTTACACATGTTTTCTAATCTTTCTCTATCTTTCTCTCATCATTTGTATGATTAAATGTGGTATGTTCATGTTTTGTCAATATTGGAAGATTGTTGGATTCTGTGTTGTAGATCTTGGACATATGGAACTTGGACCTGTGGTATTAGTTATGGGCCTACCTAATTTCCAACATTTGGTATCAGAGCATCGAGGCTCTCAGCTTATCCAGGTTCACAAGTTCCCAGACTTCCATGTTTACAACATATGATTTAAGAGCATCTTCTAACATTTGACATTTGACATACACACTTAATCTGGATGAGTAGAGATTTGAGAATTAGACAATTCTGTTACATGTTTATTCATTAGTGTGGAGTATGAAGGTGATGATCTATTAGCAGCCCAATACTTTTGGTAAAGTATGAAAATACTTTACAGAAGTATTTTTTGAAGACCCTGACTTGATAAAGAGAAGGCTACTTCAAATTCAAGGAAAAACAATGGTTTGGAGAAGATGAAGGAACTAGATCAAAACACAGGTATCAGTTTCTATTATCAGATTATCATTTGCAGGTCATATCTTAGAAGATCATTTATGAAGAGATTTGACGAATTCAAGGAGTGCTTTTATAAACTTTCATTATTTGAAAGTTAAAGGCTACATCAAAATAGCTATCTAGATGTTTTTTCTACAGAGTTTTTCATAGATCTCTTTCATGGCAAGAAAGTTCATCTAAGAAGACAAATGTGGAGAGCATCAGTTTTGTTTTTGGCCAATTTTGTGTAGTAAGTTGGTTGGAAGTTTTTTTATCACACTGTGTACGTAGAAAGGTAACTAGAAAGTAATTCAACATTCAGCCAAAAGGTTGGTGAATTCATTCATATCAGTCATTTGAAGCAAAGTTTTGATTCAGAGATATTAGGAGATGATAAAACATGATTCTATGTTCACTTTCATTTGTATACCATGTTTGTTTGGTCTCTTACTCTTAGCATGAGAGGAAGAGAAAAGTTCATTTGAAGAAGTCAAGAGTACTTGCTACTTTAAGATGAAGAGAACAAAAGGTATGGAAGAGAAGTATGAAGATGTTGACATCATCAAGTGGAAGAAAGATGCAAAAGAAGAAAGTCCAACAATTTGAAAGGGAAAGAAAGACTTCCTTTTCTCTTATGTTTTCCATATACGTTTCTTACTTTTATCCTCTACATCCAAAGACAAGTCTACGAGAACATCTTGTGTGAAGAAGAAAGTTTAAAAAAGAAGCATTTTCTTTTTTTGCATGATACTTGGTCATGTTTTAGTAAGTTTTGACAAAGAATTGCATTGAGAGGAAGAATAGCAGCAGATATATGTTTTGACTCATATGTGTATGAGTTTTGTTTTAGTTGAAGATTCTTTAAGCAGACAGCTGATATGTTCCCTCAAAGAATTCTTGAAGTGTCAATATTGAGCTACTTGGTATATGACAAGTTGTAGAGAAGTCCTTCATACAATGGAGAGTCCTTCGGGGATTGTGCACGATTGACAATAGTGGCCATAGATAGCCTTCGTGAGTCACGATTGACACTTTCTCTCTCTTCTACTTGTCGTATGGCACGAGAATCAATTTCTTGCTCCCTAGAGGCACCTACTCTTTGAGCTACTAGATTGGTGATTTAAAAAGTGTTTCTTCAAAAAAATAGAATGGGATTTTTAACTCTTTGCCGCTTGGTTTATCCCTGTTGTATTTTTTATCGTTAACTTTCAAGGCTTTGAGAGGAAGAATTTATAAGAAGCTATTTCAAAAGGTGATCGTGTGGTTCTTGGGTGGCACTTCATGGCCATGTGACTCGGGACTCGTCTGTGCTTTGGCTTGGTCCTTGGTCTTCCTGTAATTTTTTCTCCTTCGTGCAACTCGGTGCCCCCTCCCTTGTGAGAAGTAACCTGGCCCCGCCCCCAGGGGAGATCGGTAACCTGGCCCCTTTGTTGCCAGGGGTATCTTGTGTCGCTCTTGGGGCCTCCGAGGGTGCTGAGCCCCCCGTGGTCTCCCTCAATAGATTCGCAATTCTGTCAACACAAGAGGAGCTCAAGAAATTTTGTCTCATCGGTTCAAATGTTTGGCCCTAGGCCCCCACTCGAAACCATGCCACAGTGGCTTCGCAACGAGTGGTTCCCGCGTGGGCTAATTGTTTGTAAGTGTCAGTTCTTACTGGCTAGTCACATGTTGCTAGTCTTTGAGAATGAAGATATGGCACTTCGAGCCCTAAGTGTCGGAACTTGGAAACTCGGGCAGGCAACCCTGTGCCTATTCAGATGGTCCCCTGATTTTACTCCCAACAAATCGAAATCTCTCCGGTACCCTCTCTAGTTTGAGCTCCCTAACCTACCGTACTTCTTGTACAACTTCGTGTGGGACATTGTTTCTCCTATCAGAAAGCCGTTGGCTTCACGCGAGGACATTGGTGGTCTCATTTATGAAGGTGCATGACACTCGTTCAACGCTCGATGGCACCCTCAAATTGTGTCGAGGCTGACCTTAGCACGCTACTTCCATTAAAGATCAAAGTGGACTTGGGCGAAAGGGGATGTATGGGAGCAACATCAATTACAAAAGCCTTCCCAACACGTGCTTTCATTGTGGCCAACAAGGTCACAGGATTAAAGATTGCCCACTAAGACAAAAAAGCAAGCAAAATCAAGAAGCCCCCAGAAACACTCAAGACAACAAAGGGACATTGAATCACCCGGCCAAGGAAGAGGAAGTTAAGGGCCCCCTTAATCCAGAAGCTGATGCAAAAGGGTTCATAGAAGTTAGAAGAAGAAGGAAAAGAAGCCCTAGGGCGACTTTTGAGCAAAACAACATGCCAGTTACCCCCTCCAGCAACTTGTTTTGCAATCTAGAAAAGGAGATCAATGAGTTTGACTACCAAGGTAGGAACCAACTTGAGATGGACACCAATGACAAAGCCCTAGAGATCCCTGACAATAAAGAAACCTTCCAAGAGGGTTACACTACAAGCAAAGAAGACGACTTTACTACTAGTAATGAAGATAACATGGATAGTGAAAGTTCCATCATCGGATCGACTATTCCAAAAACGGTTTCCAGTTCCTCCCAACAAGAGGCATCCCGCAAAGGAAAACAACCTATGAAGCTACCCTGGAAAAGCCCCCACAAGAACTTATTGCTAAGTCGGGATCCCCTCCCAGTGAAAAAGAAAGATGAATCCAAGAAGAGAAAGGATAAGGCTCCCTCCCGCAAAGAGGTTTCACTATGACAATGATCATCATCTCGTTAAACGCTAGAGGGCTTACCGACACCTCAAGAGCGACCATCATTGATCAATGGATTCGCAAAATTAGCCTAAACCCAGGTTTTATATGTATTCAAGAGACTAAAATTGATGGAGCAGACCTCCAGAAACGGCTCAGACATGTCTCCTTGACCCATGTTTGGATTTCAACGTTGCACCAGCGGGGTCCAGTGGGACGATAATCAGTGTTAATCGATTCTGGTTTGAAAAGCTTGAGAATTCCATTGAAGATGAGCGCCATCAATGGATTTCTATTTCTTTTGGTGCTCCCTTTTGTTTTACTTTAGTTTCTATGTATGCCAATAATGGGGAGTTGGAGAGATAGAACACTTGGGCCTCCTTGGACTCGCTCCCCCACAACGTGCTTATTTGTGGTGACTTTAACATGGTGGAGGACCCTATGGACAGATGGAAGGGCAAGGGTAGGGTCATCGATAGTCGAGAGAAAGAAACATGGGATAAAACCAAACTGCACTTGGATTTGGTCGAATTGGCAAATCAATCTCACTAGTCGTGCTATGGTTATCAACACATTCCTCATATCATCGACCTTTACTTCCTTTCTTGTTGGAGACCGAAAGATAAAGATCTGTCCAAACTGGATAGTATTTGTAGAAGCTTCCTTTGGACAGGTGACCACAATAGGAGGGGGTGCCTAAAATCTAGTGGTCCATCTGCACGAGCCAAAGAGATACTGGGGGCCTTGGCATTCTAGACATTGGGTGCATGGCTAACAAACTTGCGGCAAACTAGATGATTAAGGCTTGTTGCAATGGGGAGGCCTCGTGGGCCTAGTTTATCTTCACAAACAAGAATGATTTGGCTCTCATGGGATTCCCAAATTGGAAGAATCTTGACATCTTGACCTTGTTGTTTTCCCTGATCCCCGTCTTCCCGAAAGACTCGAATCTTGTGTGCTCCCTATGGAAGAGTTGGAATAAAGTCAAAAGCTACACAAGAATAAGTGAAGAATGGAAGTGGGTGGCCAATATCAGACAAAATGACTCTATCTGGTTTTTGATCCATGGCATCCGGAGCGTGGAATCTTGGAACATTCAAAATGCCAAGAAGGTATGGAACAAAGGCTTCAAAAAATGGAAACATCTCTAGAAACAAGACACCAACCAGTGGATCAACTTTGAGGAGATTGACCCTAGCGTCAACATTTCGTATGAAGAATGGAACACTTTGCAAAGCAGATGTCTCGCCTGGGACCGCTATAACATATGCATTCTCATGGGGCACGACACGTCGAGCTCGCTTGGTCTCAAATGGCACAATGGGAATAGCCTATCAAAAATCCCGAACATCAAAGAAACGATTGATTATGATGTTAATCTCAACAAGAAGTGGTGTCTATCATGGATGCGGCTTCGGTGGGACATGAAGTTCATGGCTATCTGGCACCCCCTCATAGAAATCAAAAATTTTGTCCTCTTATGGCAAATTCTTCATCGTGAAATCTGGACCAATCTTAAGGCTAGAAAATTTTGTGGGATACCTCCCTGGTGCAAATGCTGCTACCTGTCTATCAAAGATGTTTCTCACATCTTCTTTACTTGTCCCAATTCCAACAGGCTCTGGCACACGGTTGAAAAGAAAATTAGTCTTCAGAAACATCTCAGTTGGAAGCAAGCTCTGTTGGGAGAAGCGATCGGCTGTTGCACGACTCTCAGGAACTCCATTAGAGGGGATGTCCTCTGGAAAATCTGGTGGGAAAGATGTGCCTTTAACTTTGGCGACTCCCCCAAAGAGTGGTCAATTGAGAAATCGTTATTCCTCCTTGGCAAAAGGATTGTTAACGATAAAAAATCCCCCCCTTTCAGGCATCATCAAGTGCTCCTTCTGATCAATAACAAGCTTAAACCCAACTGGGCCCCACATGAGGGTGATGAGAGGGTGATTAACCTTCTTTGTAATGCCATCTAATCTCTCTAAAAGCTTCCCTTGCTTTGTGGGATTTGGGGGGTCCCGTGGGCACTAGGCCCCTTCTCTTGTACTTTTCTTTAATTAATTCAAGTTCAGGAGAGTAGGCTAATGCGGAAATTCCTTTATTAAAAAAAAAAGTTGCAGAGAAGTATGTTTCTTCTTTATCTAACTCTTGAGGTAAAAGAGTTTTTTGTAGCAAATGTTGGAGACTTGCATTGAGATTTTGTGTTTGGAAAAGTTACCTCATATTTAGGATGCCATGGTAGGGCATATTCAACATCTAGAGAAAGCTAAGGATGCTTGGGAAGCTCTTGAAAGTATGTATTCAACAAATACCAAAGCTAGGAAACTTCAACTCAAGAATGAGTTGAACACAATCAAGAAAAGTTCAAGTCAATCCATAGCTAAACATTAGGAAAAAAAGTGAACCCTGCATGGGCCTTGTAAGGATTCCTAATTTTTAGGGATTAAGCTTAATCTTGTACTTTGTTAAGGGGACAAAGTGCATTTAATAGAGCACTTTTTGGTAGGCTGAAGTAGGCTTTTTTTTAGGCTGAGCTAGGACCTTCTCTCTCTTCTGCACATAGAGAGAGAGAAAAACCACTTTCCACCTCATCAAATCCGTCCATCTTTATGAATAAAAAAATGAGTTTTCTGAAAAAGTCTCTTTTTCAGCTATTCTTTATTCAAAATGGCCCATACTTTTATGTATATGTCAGAACTTAATTTTTTTAGACTTATTTTTATAAAAAATACTTAAAAAACATACTTTTCAAAATCCCTCCAAAAGTTAAGTGCCACATCATCAAACTCGTAACTTTGGTTGCCCCAAAACATGAATTTTTGAAACAAAACTCATTTTCCCTCTAACATACTGAAAAAAGTCATTTTGACCTATCCACATACCAAAACACACTTTTTTTCTTGCACATAGCTACTGTACTAGCCATTCCAGCCATCTGTGTGCTTCTTCCTATTCGGTGCTGGAGTTTTGGAACATCATGGTGCTCACATGTATTACGAACATGACACCAGCACCAGCGCGTGCTCCTCACTCAAAGAGTGTACATGTTCGTGTTCCTACAGAATTTGCACCAACAACTAGAGGTAGCAATGACATAGATTCTCAAAATGCACGACGTGCAGCTGGAGAGAAGAATATTGATCTTTGGGTCCATGGTGCTTTGTATCCCTTGGATCCAATGGCTAATGTTCATCCTAGATTCCATACTATCTCCACATTTCTACAATTCCTTGGTTCCAGTGAAGATGGACTCCTAGGCTATTGCAAGCGATTGTCTAACCATTCTACATCTATAGCAAATTATTGGATGCAACAATGTCATCACAACCATTTCAAGATACACAGTTTAGAGAGTGCTATACACACTTTAGAAAGTGCTATCAAATCTTTGGATGAGCACAATAATAGTCTCAAACAAGATGTGGAAGAAAAGGAGAGCACAATTACAAAGTTGAAAGCCAATCTTACACAACTAAAAGAGACTCCACTTGGGATGAGATTTAGGAAACGACCATTATCATCCTTTCAAGCTCTTTCAACTGGTGGTGGAGCACGGAAGCGACGTGTTTACGCACTTAGGTATGTATTTCCTTTGTTTAGTTATGTTAAAAGACTTTTAGATTGAGATTCTTATTGTGCAGGTCATTTGTTGAAGATGCGAGTGCTTCCTCAACAATGGAGGATCAATTGAAGTTTCTGAATTCTTGTCTTAGCAACAAACATGTGCTTATGATCTTGGAGTCACCAATAGGAAATCACATCAAAACCCAAGTGATTAAAGATTTTGCAGGCAAGTTAGAAGATATTATTAGTCCTAGTGAGGTACAGATGGTATCTGATGAAGCAGGTGTTAGTACTAGAGCGTACACTGCATTGTACAATCTTCTGAAGCAGGCTCTACAAAACAAAGGTATTTTCCAGAGCATTTTTCCATGCCCTTACAAGGTATCTGTGAGGAAGAAGATAACCAATGAGGATGTAGCCAATACTCTTGGCAATTACCTGCATATAGAAGATGTTATGCCTGCATCCATTTATCATTCATCTACATCAAAGAAAGAGTTGAAAAACACATCTAGACAGGGATTCATCTACACAAAGTACAACAACATATTTGTCAATTTGGAGAGGCTCCAAAAGGAAATGGTTAAATTTTACAAATCCACACTTCAAGGTATATCCATTGTTTTGATAATGACATTCATAGTATTTTTAATAATATAATGTTTGTTATTTGATGTAGATTGTGGTTCCAAACTCAAGTTTGTATTGAACCTAGACGAATGTCAAATCATAAAGGGACGCCGTATGGAGAGACTTAGTGTGACACTCATGAACGAAGCTATGGCCCATGCTATTATTGATGATAGTGAAGAATCTACCCATCACTTTACATATAGTGTCCAATCAGAGAAAGATATATGGTGGTTAGGTGCTATTGAAGTACCTAAAGAATCCAATGATGTTCTTACATGGATTTTCAATAGGATCCCATGGATCACAGAGGTGATAACTTCTCAAATTCATGGTGCCAAAATCAATGTAGAAAGCCTTGGTGATTTTGAAGTAGAGTGGCACTTAGGTGGAGACTTAAAGACTATCAAATGCATGTTAGGGTGCAAACAAGGTGCATCTACTCTCTATCCTTGTCCATATTGTACACGAGGTTATAAACGAACAAAGAGAAAACAAAACAACATAGATGATTTAGTTGATGACACAGATGCAACTCCATCTGCTGAATGGGATACACCTTTAATGAGGTGTCCCATGTTAGGTACACCTAATCGTGACATGTCAGATAAGGATTGGAATCCCATTATTCCATTCCCTTTAGTCAATGTCCACTTTTGCACCTTGCATGCCTTCATGAGAATTTTTGATAGACTATTGAAGCTCCATATAGAATACGCATTTGCCATGAAGCCAGTTGATAAATCTATTCAAGCTATAAAGAAATTGGAGGAACTTCTTAATTCAATTGGTTGTCATGGTGGAAATGTAACCCTAGTTGTTAAGAAAGTTGGAGAATCTCAAGATAGCTTGCAACAAGTGTCAATGACAGGGAATAAAGCAAGACATTTTTTTAGAAGAGGTACTAGCACTCAAAATAATGAACGTTATGAGCTGTGGAAAGACCTATGCATGATCACAACAGACAATGACTCTCAAGTTGATCTTTGTAATAAGAGAAAGAAAGTTTGGTCGAGCTTTGATAAGGTTGTAGGCTTAATGGGTCTGACTAGGTCTAGTGCTATTCAACGTCAAATGTTTCAAGAAACATTAGTGGAGTTCACCAAGTGTTTCATTCAATGTTGGGGAGAGAGCAATATAACACACTACATTGTAAGTGTAATCTTCTTCTACAAGTGTTCATTGCACTTACCTTTTTCCAATGTACTTAACAATTTTTAGCATATTTTGTTTGCACATGGAGCTTTTTTCATGCATCGATATGGGTCATTAGAGATTTTCAGTACCCAAGGAATGGAAAAGTCACACTACAAAGCGAGGGGTGTCTACTTCAAAAACACCCGACATGGTGGTGGCCCAATGCAATCAAACTACATGGAGGAGATGTTTAATTGGTTTTACCGCACTACATTCTCGAGAAAGTTTTTTGTGGAATGACTTAGGGATTCAAAATTGGCAAAACTTGCAAGAAAGATGCAACACAACATTGCCAGTGAGAAATGGAAGTCATCGTTAGGTCCTCTTCATCATGCTCAGTGGCGTGCAAGGAGACAACGAGAAGGCTCAGCTTGGAAGTAAAGTGAATTCGCTATTTCCCATTATGTGGTAATACATATGATTATTGTAATCTTGATTTCAATGTGTTATTATTTAATATATAATATTCTGTATGGTTTTAAACAGGTTTTGTCCGTTCTAGTGTGAACAAACAGTTTTTTAAAAAACTCTATAAATAGAGAGAACTCACTTCATTTCACACTTTTTGCAACTCAAGAGAATGGCACGCACCAAGCAAACTGCAAGGAAAGATCGCGTCTTCTTTCCTAGCCCTCATCTAGGGACACAATGCCCACCATGGTTGCAACCCCCCCAAAGGCCTCGAAGTGGTTCCCAGAGCACATCTGTGCCTGTGTCACACAATGGCACACCACCTGGGAGCAATTCAGTGCGAGAAAATGAAGTTTCCAATAGACAAGATTATTATACTCCAGGACGATCAGAGGCCATTTCAGATGATGAGCCACCAACAAGGACACCCATCAAATCAAGACCCAAACAGAAGTTGATCAGAAGGAGTGTACCAGAGAGCGACGAAGAGTCATCCCCATATGAGGAAAGCAACAATCAACCACCATGGAATGATATGCAAATACCAACGAGCCATAGGGTGACACATGGAGGTAAGACACTTCCACAAGGACAAGGGCAAATACCAACAGAGGAGGAAAGAGAGCAAAGTCAACAACCACATCAACAACAAAATGTGCAAGATGAAGCTGGGCCCTCACATCGTGTACATCGGAGAAAAAAAAACTATCAACCTCGACGTCGACCTCAACGCCAGCCAAACATACCTCCCAACCCAAGAGCTCCACAAAGACGAAGGAAGCACTGCAGGGCTTTTGCAGAGATACGACACTACCAAAAGTCCGTTGAACTACTCATACCACGAAGAGCTTTTGCAAGGGTAGTGAAAGAGGAACTACAAAGCTACCAAACAGGTCTAAGAATACAAGGGATAGCACTTGAAGCACTTCAAGAGGCAGCTGAGGCCTACCTCATCTCCATGCTTGAGGACTCTAACCTCTGTGCTATCCATGCCAAGAGAGTAACCATACAACCGAAGGACATTCAGCTAGCAAGAAGAATTAGAGGAAATAACCCATGATGTGTATATTATACCCTATGATAGGCTACTTTGCGATGTAATACAATGGATAATAGAAAATTTTGTTTTGACTTATATTCTTTGTCTCTTTTTTCTCTCTCACTCTCTCTCTCTCTCTCTTTCAGTCAGTTATATATGGATTCAGTTAAACATGCATGCACTTGCCTATTGTTTTATGACTAGATATGTTCCTTTTCTACATACTGGTGTGCAACATGTCTTTTTAATACCAAAAAACCCCCAGCCACAGAAACGCGGGATTCAGCCCTGCAAAATTTTTGCAGGGCTGAATCCCGCGTTTCTGTGGCTGGGGTTTTTTTTTGCAATATTTGGTCTTTGGTAAGCATAAGACATATGGTAGAGATGCAAGGGTCTAGGTATTAAGAGGTTATACCCTATAGGAATTGAGATCTTTAGCTACTAAAGGTTGAGTTTATACCCTACTGAAAACTTCTGGTCCTGATAATACCAAAACCAATTGAAAATTTGAAATTACATAGTTTCCTATGTATTGTAGCACCTAAAAACACTACATAAGGCCAAAAAAGCCCCAGCCACAGAAACGCGGGAAACAGCCCTGCAAAAATTTTGCAGGGCTGTTTCCCGCGTTTCTGTGGCTGGGGCTTTTTTAGCCTTTTTTAAGCATATAATCATACAGAGGACCAAAGCAAAATACAAAGACCCCCAATTAGATACAATTTGTGGAGAGAAGATAAGTTCAAATTTTTAGCACATTCATAAACAGAACTAGACAAATGATGAAAAAAAAAGCTTGTATTATCAAGACATTACATCATTTCTCAGCTGCCTTCAATTTCTCCACAACTTTCTTTCTCCTTTGGAGAGATTGAGGCAGCTGGTAAGTCAATACAGATCTTGATATTACATGGGGGTCTTGCATTCCAAGACTCATGGCGATACCTATTTGCCCTAATACTTTCCCTCTAAAATTAAGTCCTAAAGTAGTTACAACTAAGGATTTCCTAACCAAAATGACACAATTAGTGCCTTGGGTAATTGTACATAAACACAAAATCTTGCTAAGGGCCTTCAAGCACCAAGTGATGAAGTGCCCATCGGGACTGTAGTCTTTGTGTATGATAACAAAATCATCCTTTGGCAACTTTCCGATGTAGTTTGCCAAGGATGCACCACTCCCACGAGAAGCTCGATCCCCACCAGACCTTGCTGCGAACTTGTCGAGATCAATTGCTTCCTGTTAAGAACAAATGAGAATTCAAGCTCTTACAATGTTAACTTAAAATTATCGATTTATTTAATTCAATTACCACTTACATCATGAAGCTTGTCTTCTTCCTCCCCTCTTCCAGGGGCATCAAGATCAATGCTAGAGTGGGCCATGCCACTCTGCTCTGCTACATGGGATGTAGGAATTTTTTGCTTCAGTATCCTCTCCTGTGCTGCACTGAACTCCTCCTCTGTAGTAGAATTGTTGTCATCATTTAAAATATCAGCACACACCATTGATATGGTGTCTGCCACAGAATCCCCAAGTGGGATGGACTTCTTTTCAAGTATGTCAGATGTGTTGTCAAGTGGAACATCTGACATTGTGGAGAAAATACTCAAGCATTCATCTAGACGTAGACCGAATGCCTTCTCAATGTCATGGAGTAAAATAAATTCCTCTCCATCCACAATGATGCAGGAGAGATATTCAAGTTCCACCTCTGGTAATGTGGGCTCAAAGGGGTTGAGATTTGAAGGGGGGGCCTCCTCCATGCTTGATTGCACATGTAGTTTATCCTCAACACCACCAGGGAATTCTTGGTGGATTGTAATGCTTTCTTTGGAAAAATTTATGGCCTCTGGTTGAGGCTCATTCTTCTCCTTAACAAAACCCCCAGTGGCAAGGTTGGGGAGCTCAACAGGTGTAGGTTCCGGCTCCTCATTAATAATAAAATATGTTGTTGTAGTGTAGGATAGGTACTTTGTACCCATCCTCTTCTTTTTGTTAAGTTTTTTTACTAATGGCACAGAGTCATCTAGTAAGTGCCCAGCAGTTTCCGCAATTGCCATGAAGCGCTTAAGGCGCTTCATGAAGGCTTCATCGCCTCTATGTATGTAGAGTAGAAGGTCACATGGAACCCATTTACCCTCATAAGGCGGTATTTCTATAGAAAAACGCAAGATGTAGTACTCAAGGAACTCTATGATTTCCTTGAGCACATCAGAGTTCAGTTGAATTGTTTTGTCTAGATCAGGGACCCTAGACAGTAGGTCATACAAGTGGTTCTGACCTTTGAACTCAGTTGATTCCAAGAACTCATTGAAGAGTTCACGTGGACGTTTGAGTTGCAGGGTACTGGAGGATGCGGCAGCCATTGCGCGTGATGCTAGCTTGTGTGCGTACTCTGCTAGTGATTGTAGCTCTTCTTGGTTGCAAAAGTGAGAAATGAGAGAATAAGTGTTGCTTTTATAGTAGTTTCAAAATTTTAAAGTGAGTGGGGACCCATTTTAAAACTAAAACTGATACCTTCAAATAAAACAATCATGCACAGAACTCTTAGAAAAAAAACTTTTGCTCATAAAAAGATTGAACAGAATCATTAACCAGAATAAGATACACGACAACACAATAGAAAAAAAAAATTCTCAGAACTTTAAAATTATAATAAATTGCCATTGGAAAAACCAAAGATTTGGCAAATTGTACATCATATTGAGATCAAAAAATTTTACATGCTACATGTCTTGCATGTTAAATACATTGTTGCAGATGTAGGATTATAAATGGAACATAGGTGTGTGTACACTGTAGCACTCAAATAGTCCTTGAGCTATGAAAATGAAAGTTGAGTTCCATCCACACTCCATTCAAGGAGGACTTTAATTTTATCCTCCAACCTCTTACCAATCTGCAGAAAAATAGAAAACTTTAAATGAACATATTTGAGTGTAAGAATTTGTATAAACAAAAGAAGAAATACCATATGCTACTTACCTTATGCCCTTGTATTCTGAACTTTGATTGATCCAGATCCTCAAATCCCATGATTACTAGATGTTCTCTCACGTTGGCAAGAGTCCAATGATGATTTACTGAAATAACTTCCATTTCATTGTTGGGTAGATTTATCTTAATTTCAAATGAAATTAAAACACCCTCAGAACTTTGTAATGGTATCCATTCACCAAGTTTACACATCCAACAATCATAATAGAATCTAATGTACAATGAAGTACGATGTTTCAAGTATCGAAATCCTATGCCTCTTGCACCAATTTTACAAATGTATCTATCCCCTTTGGTGCATCCTTCTACAAGTCCCCATTTTTCACCTAGCAAACACTCTACCTGCTCATACGTGATATCTTTTAACATGAACATTGTTGACGTCTCTAGACTTGTGAATATCTGAAATAAATGTACAAAACAATGAACAGGAACACACCAATGTAATCCTATAGATCTTGAAACTCTTGTAAATTCCAAAGAGTTGTGTATGTCCATCACCATCTTATGCTTCAAAGATGTTAATGTCCATACATCAGGTTGCGGCCACTCAAGCTTTAAGAGAGAATCTACCTTAATCATCTCTAACTTGCCAAAATCATTTGATGAAGAGGGTACAACATATGTATGTGTGTAAAAGAAAACTCTCTCACATAATAGCTAAGCAGGACGGGCTTGTGGAAAGACTATCGACCCAACATCTGCATGCAATGCTTGGAAAGTACCTGTAAGACTATGAAGTGGTTGTTCTTCCACCAAGGTAGAAGGAAATATGTCTACAACAAAAAAATACACAACTTAGCTAGGTATATTCTGAAATTTGGACAAAAGTCAATGAGTAATACTTACAGTTGATAGGATATCTCATTTTGTTTGAGTTTTCCAATTTCATGGTTGACATTGTGAACACATGTTCTACAATGGCAACAGTTTCACCATTTTTGAGCTTTTTGAAGCCTAGTAACTTCCCTTTCCAATGAAGATCCAAGTTTCCACGATCTCTCACACGGTGAGGACCAACACCAGAGGGTTGCATGTACACCCATGCACCTTTGCAGAACTCCTGTCCTAACCAAAATCCTTCTGGAGCCTTGATATTGTGACATTTTATCGCGATAACCTCATCTTTTGGACGTCTATGAGATTTAGGTTTCTCCATTGGAGATCAGGCTATGGAAATGACAGTAGGAATTCAAAGAAGATGATGCATAGAGAAAGAAATGGAGATGCAGGAGCTGCAATGGTGTGCTAGGGAGAGAAAGTAGTGGAAAGAGATGACTTTTTGGGACCTGGGTATGAAAATGGGAGGTTTTGGAGGGAGAAAGTTGCATTTTGAGTTATTTTTGAAAAAGTCACTTTTTTCACTTCAGTTCATGCACGGATTTTGATTTAGAACCCAAAAATAGCACTTTTGATCCTAAAAAGTGGTTGGGGGACCATTAAATGGTGTTATGATGAGTTTTATAACTTTTTGAAAATTTTGAATTTTTGGGCCCAGGTAAGTTACGAGATTCCTTTCTCTCTCTAGAGACAAAACCTGAACATAGGGGAATCCTGTCCCCTCATCCCCCTTCAGCCTAGTGATTTATAGGCTATAGACTGTGTCCACCACCCTCCTCTCATTGGTCCATCACTAATCACTCCTTAATCCAAAAGGCCCATGCAGGGTTCATTTTTTTCCCTAATGATATACTTTGAAGATTAAGGAGCTTAGTGATGCTTTAGCTTCTATTGGCACAATGGTTGAAGACGAAGACCTTGTGTGTTATACTCTCAATGGATTGAGAGAAGATGAAAGATGGAAGATTTTTTATAACTTCCATTAACTTAAAAGATGCATATCCATGTTTTGAACAACTATTCCCTTAGCTTGTCACAGAAGAGCTTAGCTTTGTTGGCCCCAAAGGAAAGGACATCCACAACCAAATGTTATATACAAGTTGAGGTAAAGGAAGGAGCTCAAGAGAAGGCTCAAGAGGAAAAGGAAGAGGTCACAAAAACTCCAATTACAATCAAAAAAAATCGGAAGACAACAAGGATGCATCAAATACCAACACACAAGGAAGAGGTCGAGGTAGAAGTAGAGGAAGAGGCCAAGGCTCGTACAATTCTCATAAAGGTATAACATGCTATCATTGTGGTAAAGTAGGACACTATGCTAGTGATTGTGGGCTGAAGAATGGAAGACCAAATGGAGGAAATCAAAGTAGCCAAAGCAACTATACAAGGACCTCAGGTGAAGGAAGCAAGGTCACACTACTTGCAATGAGACATGAGTATAGAAGCTCTTGTGAAGATGAAAAAAATGGTACATTGATTCAGGTTGTAGTAACCATATGTCATGCCAAGGAATTTTGTTCACTAATCTATATGTACCAAGTGGAAAAGAATGTGTTGAAACAGGTGATGATACTCAACACATGATTGAATATATTAAAGATATAAGGCTTGGAGATACAAGTAGAGCAAAGGTACTATCTAATGTTCTTCATGTTCCTACAATTTCAAAGAACTTGATTTCAATAGGAAAAATGGTAGAGAAGGGTTATCATGTCATATTCAATGAGAATGGGTGCTTCAAGGTCATTGCTCGAGGTAGAAGAGAAGGAAGGATGTTGGAGGAGAATACTTCTCCAAATAATTTTCAGATTTTCTACAAGAGAATGGGATCAAAAGGCAGTTTACTTGTAGGTATACACCAAAACAAAATAGAGTAGCAAATTGTTGAAATTGCAAGATGCATAATGGCCATTTATTTGATGAATAGGTGCACAACATCGGGAATACATCACTTGAATCTAGAGAAGGTCTGTTCCGGTAAGAAACTTGATCGGCTTGGATGTGTTTGCTTTGTTCACATTCCACAAGAAGTTAGAACAAAGATGGAACGAAGGTCAAAAAAATATGTTTTCATCGGCTACTCGATGGAGCAAAAAGGATACGTGTTACAACCCTAGAACAAAGGAATTAAGAGTCTCACGAGATGTGGTCTTTGATGAACTAAGACCATGATATGAAGATAAAGGAAAGCAAAAGATTCTTGAAGAAGATTGTGATGATTATGCAGGAACAAATCAAAGAGAAGTTCAAGAATCAAGCACAAAGGTTTCAGATACAGAGGCATCTACATCAAATGAAGAATATTCAACATGGAGGGGGAATCATTCTTTTTCTCCAAATTCAGCTCATAGTAGAGCCGAAGAAGCAAGTGCTACTCCAAAGAGTGAGATAGATGCAAGTGAAGAGGAATATGAAGAGGTAATCACTCCGAAGGTAAAACTGAATAGGTTAAAGAAGATACTTTCTAAAGGCAATGAAATAAGATCTTCAAGGACAAGGTATCCAACTCAAAGGCTGAGTTATGGTAGTTTCATGGCGAAAAAATTTGCATACATGATGCATGTTATCAAAGACAAAGAGCTTGAGACATATGTAGAAGCTTGCACACAAAAGGAATGGAAGCAAGGTATGAAAGAGGAGATCAAAGCTCTCAAAGATAATCACACATGGGAACTAGTGCCAAAGAAAGAAAGTATGAAGATTGTTCCAAAAAAATGGGTGTTTAAAGTAAAGAGGAACGTTGATGGTTCACTAGCTAGATATAAAGTTAGATTAGTTGCCCAAAAATTGAAACAAACACAAGCCATAGATTATGATGAAGTTTTCAGCCCTATTGCTAAGATGGGAACAATCTGAACATTCATAGCAATTGGTGCTTCAAGGAGATGGCCATTATATCAACTCAACATCAAAAATGCTTTTCTCAATGGACAACTACAAGAAGAGGTATATATGATTCAACTGGTTGGATTTGAAGATGAAAACCATCTAGACTTTGTTTGCAGGTTGAAAAAGGCACTTTATGGCTTGAAGCAAGCACCAAGAGCATGGAATCAGAGATTGGTAGAATATCTAAGTGTGGATACAACCCAAGTAGTGCAGATCCTTCATTGTACATGAAGAAGGAAGAAAATAGAGAGGAATATATTTGCATATACATCGATGACCTCATCATAACAGGAAATGATGTTAAAGGGATTAAAGATATCAAAAGGAAGCTTGGTAAGGAGTTTAAAATTTCAGATCTTGGAGAACTGAAATATTTATTAGGAATTGAAGTTCTTTATGGAAAAAGTGGCATCTACTTGATGCATAGGAAGTACCTGTTGGATGTTCTTTTCAGATTTGGAATCAAACCACTCACTCAACCCATGGACACAAATACAAAGATTTTCTCAAATGATGGAGAACTATTGGAAGATGTAATGACATACAGAAGCATTGAAGGATCATTAATCTATGCAAACATTACAAGACCTGATTTATCTTATGTTGTTGGTGTACTTTGTCAGTTTATGCAAGCCCCGACAAGTGAACATTTAAATCCAACCAAGAGAGTGTTGAGATACATAAAGCATACAGTTAATCATGCTTTGTTTTACAATTTTGATGAAGTATTGCAAGTCAAAGGCTTTAGTGATGCTGATTAGGCAGGTTCAAAGGAAAATAGGAGATCAACCTCAAGTTAATGTGTTCATGATAGGAAGCAAACCTGTCACATGGAGCTCAAAGAAACAACCTACATCCATGCAGGCTGAGTATAGAGGATTAGCATTTGCCACATGTGAAGCAATGTGGATTAAAAGGCTCTTGGCTGATCTTGAAGTGCAAGTTGGAACCATCCCTATATACTGTGATAACATGTCAAGTATTTACTTGACAAGCAATCCTATGTTTCATGCAAGGAGCAAGCACATATAGGTCCACTAGCATTATGTAATGGAGAAGGTATTGAGAAAAGATGTGGAGATAAAGCTCATTAGAACCAAAGAGCAGGTTGCAGATATGTAAAGTTCATGGATGCTTCTAAACTCAAAGGTTTCAAGCATGCGATATATTTGCAGGACATGGTTGAAGATAACTCCCAAATGAGCTTGAGGGGGAGTGTTGAAGATAAATGTACAAGCTCATTTTCACATGAGCTATGCTTGGATAAATTTACCAAACATAAATATAAAGGAAAAGAAGAGAAAAGAAAAAAAAAAAGAAGAAAAAAAAATCTAGTCAAAATTCATGATGAGTAAAAGATACAATATCTGCCTTGTAGTAAGTGGCAAGTAGTGGGCAATCAAATGAATGTGGTGAGTTAAGGAGGCACGAACTTCTTCACATGCTCATTGGTTATAAACGTAGAGTGGGTGCACATTCTAAACCAAGAAAGAAAGAGGCAAGAGCTCCCAATAGTGAGATCTAGTCATTTTTTCATTTTGTCTTCCCATAGACTCCTTCCAATTGCACATCACTTTGTACATAGCTTTGTTGTGAAGCTCATATCTTAGTGTATATGTAACCATTTCTTGTGTTTAAAAACTCATTGGATGGAAAGCTTATCTTGTGCCCTTTGTTTGTTGCAAACATCTCTTTCAAAGCTTATATATTCTATGAGATATCAGTCAAAGAGTGAAGTCCAGTTTTTAGCATACCTATGTAGATAGGTAGTCTATTTTGGTCAGTTATGTTTCCCAACCAAGACGTATCCAAATTGGTTGTTTTTTAGCTTGTTGGAAAGCTCTTTGCATTTAATTTCTTCGTCCCAAATATATTATTCAAAGAATTTATATTCTATGGGATATCTATTAGAGAGTGAAGTCTAGTTTTTTAGTATACTTGTGTGCATAGGTGATCTATTTTGGTCAGTTGAGTTTCCTGGTCAAAACGCATCCAAATTACTTGATTTTTATCTTATTGGAAAGATATTTGTGTTTACTTTCTTTTTCTCAAATATCTTCCTCAAAGGATATATATTCAGGGAGTTATTATTCTGAGAGTAAGGTTCAACTCTTCAGCATACTTGTGTGGATAGGTAGTTCATCTTTGTTAGTTGCATTTCCTAATCAAAATGTGTTCAAATTAATTCATTTATAGCTTGTTAGAAAGATCTCTTTGTCTAAATTTATTCACTAAAGGCACATCCATTTGAGTTTTGTATTGAGAGAAGCAAGCTATCTAGGGTGCAGCTATTTGTCGAAGTGTTGGACATACAAGGGTTCACTACACATTTTCGTTGCACATAGGAGAACTCATTCTACACATAGGGTTCACTTTTAGGTAGATCTTTTGAATTTGAATTCAAACTTTGGCTCCAAACATAACTATAAAAGGAGGATCAAATGACCTGCATGACATCTCGACTCCTTGAGATCATTGTGTAGGAGATCCATTGTGAATTGAGAGCTCATCTCATATCTCATTCACCTCCCACACATTGATCAATGTATGATTGCCAATGACAGTGTATTTTTACAAGATTTAATATACATATTATCATTACATTCGCATTTTCACTTCTCTGTTATGACTACATCAAAACGGTGACTTTCTCATAGCTTGTTCTCAGTGCACGATTGATCATTTTTCATGATTTAAAGCATGATAGATTCAGCATACTGTCTAGTATAGGACTAATCAGTTTCATTATCATTGCCTCTCTGGATCGTGAGATATTAACACATCTTTACTCACCAGTCTATTGACTGATGCACCCCCTAATTGTCAAGATGATCCTATGATTTGCTAAACACGTTTCTCAGTGTGTACTTCATCATTTTGGATGAAATCACTCATGATTGATAGCTATGTATGCTAATTAGCGTTTCCAAAAAGGAATTAATCTAATTGTTACTGTGCTCAGAGAACTATTCAAAAAATTGAACATGTGTAGGAACAAGAATAGCAAGTTCTTTTTTGTCTTGGATCAATTCCTACTTATCTGTTTTGATCCATTGATTAGTGGATCATGTTCCAAGAAACATATGTGATTATTTATGATCATTAGATAGCTACAGAGGCCCACTACACTCTCCAACAATCATTCTTGGCAGGTGTGAAGCACGATCAAGCAACAACACTTCATCTCTGAAGACTATCCACCATCTCCTCCAACAATGCAAAGGCCAAGCACATTGATGTGAGGTATCACTTCATTAGATATTGCTTAGCCACTGATGCAATAAAATGAAAATGGAGGATTTGTCATAGAATTACCTCTTCATGGATGACAAAAACTACCTTCACTACAAACACTACTCATGGTAAGATCAATATGAAACTACAATCACAGTCATCTAGCCACAAAGGATCTTTCTTGATCAACTCTTTTATGCAAAACTAGAGAGAACCTCCAACAATATTTCCTCAAAGGAAAATGTGGCCTTTTATAGAATTACAGGTGAATCTATTAAATTCAACATTAGACACCTGAATAAGATAGTGATGGAGCACATGTCTCCATGGTAACTCATCCATCTCTAATCCAAACTGGTATAGTGCATTGTATCCTAGAGTGGCAAAAGAACATCACTATGATAGGTGATCCCCATCAATCCTAAACATCCAATTTCCAAAATATCACAATGATGTGAGTTTCCCAAAAAAGCTATACCAAATTTGTTATCATCATAATTATGAACCACCCTCATTCTAGTGTCACATGAAACCATGCACTAGCATCAAGGAGCCAATTATGAGATGGGGATTCTTAGCACATTATCATGATGAAATTCCCATTGCCTAATGAGATCACTTCATTAAACAAATCCTCACTATTATATTCCATACCATAGTGCAAATAAAATTCCTTAGAGACCATAATCATGCCCATCAAAGTCTTGGCTTCATTTGAAATCATGTTTACTTTCTTATTTTTCCCTTTTGATGTTTGTTTGAATGTAGGCTTTACATCATTCCCATGACCACCTTCACTAGCTTTCTACTTAGGTTTTGAATTTTTGGATCGTTGTAGTCTTTCTTCATATGTCCCAATTTTTGGCAATGATAGCACTATGCCTCCTCATTTTGGGACTTACTCCTTACGTTTTCTTGATCTTTTTTATTCTTGTTTTTACTTGTTTGTTGAAAAATTTCTCTTGATGCTTAAAGTTTGTGAGCTTCATCATTGATGTCTTGGACCTTCCCTATTTTTTTCACTCAAAAACATTTTGCAAATGTATGTATAGACCAATTTACCTTCTAATTGACTATTCTTGATGGTCACACAAAATGTATCCGATGAACCTAGTAACATGCATAGAAATGGGGCCTCCTGTGTCTCATTTTCTACATTCTTTTGCGCCTATAGTTGATTGAGTCAGACACAGAATCATTTATGTGGCTTGTATAACCTATTTCAAAACTTTTAAGGGCGTACAACCTCAACAGGAGGTATACCTTGTTAGATGTAGTGTCCTTTTTATAGGTATTTCATAGCTTTTACCACAGAATTGTTATCATCTTGCATTCTAGCACTAAGAAATAAACATTACCAGCTAAATCGAATTGATTTTTTCATGAAGCTATCGATTCAAGATCTTCCTACTCATCATTTTCCATGTTGATAGGTCTATTTGTTATGCCTTCCATTGGTCTCCATTGTCTCCATTGTCTCCTATGAGATTATACATCCATGATCAGATTCTTCCAAAGAGAAAAATATGTCCATCGCACCTATTAATCTCATGGTTATTTGATTGGTTCCATGCATATGCATTCATGTATGCATATGCATTCATGTATGCATATGCTTGCTTGTATGCATATGCATATGCATGCATGTATGTATATGCATATGCATTCATGTATGCATATGCATGCTTGTATGCACATGCATGCTTGTATGCACATGCATGCTTGTATGCATATGTATTCATGTATGCAAATGCATGCATGTATGCATATGCATGCATGTATACATATGCATGCATGTATGCATAAGTATTCATGTATGCATATGCATTCTTGTATGCATATGTATTCATGTATGCATATGCATGGATGTATGCATATGCATGCATGTATACATATGCATACATGTATACATATGCATATGTATTCATGTATGCATATGCATGCATGTATGCATATGCATGCATGTATGCATATGCATGCATGTATGCATATGCATGCATGTATGCATATGCATTCATGTATGCATATGCATGCATGTATGCATATGCATTCTTGTATGCATATGGATTCTTGTATGCATATGCATGCTTGTATGCATATGCATGCTTGTATGCATATGCATGCTTGTATGCATATGCATTCATGTATGCATATGCATGCATGTATGCATATGTATGCTTGTATGTATATGCATTCATGTATATACATTCATGTATATACATTCAGTATGCATATGCATTCATGTATGCATATGCATGCATGTATGCATATGCATGCATGTATGCATATGCATGCATGTATGCATATGCATGCATGTATGCATATGCATGCATGTATGCATATGCATTCATGTATGCATATGCATTCATGTATGCATATGCATTCATGTATGCATATGCATGCATGTGCATTCAGTATGTATATGCATTCAGTATGCATATGCATTCAGTATGTATATACATTCATTATGCATATGCATTCATGTATGCATATGCATTCATGTATGCATGTGCATGCATGTATGCATGTGCATGCATGTATGCATGTGCATGCATGTATGCATGTGCATGCATGTATGCATATGCATTCATGTATGCATATGCATGCATGCATTCTTGTATGCATATGTATACATGCATTCATGTATGTATATGCTTGTATGTATATGCTTGTATGCATATGCATGCATGTATGCATATGTATACATGCATTCATGTATGCATATGTATACATGCATTCATGTATGCATATGTATACATGCATTCACATGAACACGAACACACACACAAAAAAAAATAAAAAAATAAAAAATAAAAAATAAAAAAATAGTTAAATAATAAAAAATAATAATAAATAAAAAAGGAAACAAATTAATAATAAAAAATATAAATTATAAAAATAGAAAATAAATTAAAAGAAAATAAATAAAAAATAATAAATTATCAATAATAAATAATAAATAATAAATAATATAATAATAAATTAGAAAAGAAACAAATTAATAATAAAAAATATAAATATATAAAAATAGAAATTAAATTATCAGAAAATAAATAATAAATAATAAATAATAAGTATACATGCATTCATGTATGCATATGCTTGATGCATGATTGTATGCATATGCATGATTGTATGCATATGCATGATTGTATGCATATGCATGATTGTACGCATATGCATGATTGCATGCATATGCATGATTGCATGCATATGCATGATTGCATGCATATGCATGTTTGTATGCATATGCATGCATGTATGCATATGCATGCATGTATGCATACGCATGCATGTATGCATATGCATGCATGTATGCATATGCATGCATGTATGCATATGTATACATGCATTCATGTATGCATATGCATTCATGTATGCATATGCTTGATGCATGATTGTATGCATATGCATGATTGTATGCATATGCATGCATGTATGCATATGTATACATGCATTCATTTATGCATATATATACATTCATGTATGCATATGCATTCATGTATGCATATGCATTCATGTATGCATATGCATTCATGTATGCATATGCATTCATGTATGCATATGCATTCATGTATGCATATGCATTCATGTATGCATATGCATTCATGTATGCATATGCATTCATGTATGCATATGCATGGATGTATGCATATGCATGCATTCATGTGTATACATGCATTCATGTATACATATATATGCATTCATGTATGCATATGCATGCTTGTATATATGCATATGCAATAATGTGTATACATATATATGCATGCATGTAAGCATATGCATGTATGTGTATACATATATATGCATTCATGTATGCATATGCATGCATCTATGCATATGCATACATGTATGCATATGCATCCTTGTATATATGCATATGCATGTATATGTATACATATATATGCATGCATGTATGCATATGCATTCATGTATGCATATGCATGCATGTGTATGTGTATGCATATTCATGTATGTGTATGTGTATGTGTATGTGTATGCATATTCATGTATGCATATGCATGCATGTATGCATATGCATGATTCTATGCATATGCATTCATGTATGCAGATGCATGTATGTGTATACATATATATGCATGCATGTATGTGTATGCATATGCATTGTGTATGTGTGTATGCATATGCATTGTGTATGTGTGTATGCATATGAATGTGTGTATGCATATGCATTGTGTATGTGTATGTATATGTATCTCTCTCTCCCTCTCTCTCTCAGTCGAAAACAAAACTAAAGAGAGAAGACATTAAAAAAGCAAAAACATAAAGAAAGAAAAAAGAGTGATATATGTCTCACTTACATTGATGTAATTTTTGAATCAAGGTTGTCAAAATCCACTTGAAGTTCTCCTTCGTCGAATTTCCAAAGATTTGATCCCAAAAATCTCTTGCAAAACTAAAGAGAAGATATTAGAAAAGCAAAAACATAAATAAAGAAAAAAGAGTGTTACAATATGTGCGATCTACTTACCAAAGCTTCAGATCTATAAAAATAGAGGTGTGCTTAGAGAGAGAGAGAGAATTGTTTGAATCAAAGTCGTCAAAACCCACCTGAGGTTCTTCTTCGTCGAATTTCCAAAGATTTGATCCCAAAATCTCTTGCAAAACCAAACAGAGAACATATTAGTAAAGCAAAAACATAGAGAAACAAAAAAGAGTGCTACAATATGTGCGATCTACTTACCAAAACTTCAGATCTACAAAGATAGAGGTCTGTTTAGAGAGAGAGACAGGGAGGGAGGGAGGGAGAGGGAGGAAGAGAGAGGGAGAGAGAGTGAGAGAGAGGGAGGGAGAGAGAGAGAGAGTGAGAGAGAGGGAGGGAGAGAGAGAGAGAGAGAAGGGTGACAAACAGAGATCTGATGTTGGCGCGCGCAAACCCGACAGGAGAAGAGCTGGATTCAAAACGCTCAGAATGACGAATTTTGGTTTCGGGCCCGGTTAAAAAGAGAGCGTCGATATAAGCATCGGTAATTCCAGCGAATTACCGACGATTATACCGACGCTACCTTTCCGAGGCAAAGCGGCTTTCCCAAATCAACCGAGGCTCATACCGACACCGACAGCTGACCGTCGGTATTCCCTCGATCTGTTGTAGTGATAGTGTGTATTTTCGAGAGAACCTTGTGCTTCTCGTGAGGTCAAAGGACATTAAGGTGCAGTTTCATATCATTAGGGAGAAAATATTTGCATATGAAATTAAGGTAGAGCATGTGTGAGGAAAGGATCAATATGAAAATATGACCGCTAGAGCTCTTGATGGCAAAAAGATAACCAAGCTTAAGAGATGCATTGCCATGAAGAATCTAGGTTTAAGCTTAAGGGGAGGCATTAAAATTCAATCTGCAACCAAAGAGGTTCTCAGGATAGGAATACTTTCTTGGACCAATCAAATCAAGAGAAAAATACTCATAAACGAACCCCTAGCTTAAGCATTCCCCAACTCCCTTGTTTATGAAGAAGAAGATTACAATATCTAACTACATGGTGAGTCTATGTAGGCACCTAGTTGCTCTAAGCTAGAGCCGGAGTTCATATTAGGATATCTGTTTCACATATTTAATGTTAGATTATGTTCCTCCATTACTCTCTACAAACCGTGAAAACTCTCAAATCATTTCTCTACAAAATCTTTCATTAATGTACATTCTTTTCTATCTTGGAGCATCTGATTCTCCATGTTCCAAAAGTCCAATTGTATTGATCCACCTCCATACTCCAAAAATCCAATTGTATTGATCCATCAGATGTTAGATTGCTTGCTAACTCTAGTTTGAGGTCACAAAAGTGCAAGCAAAATCTTCTAGTGAAAGGAGAGAACTTTGCACAGTAGTGAACCTAGGCAAGGCTATGCATACTTATGAGAGCAAAGCCCTTCCAAGGCTACATGGGGACACACACACACACACACACACACACACACATATATATATATATATATATATATATATATATATATATATATATATATATATATATATATGTGTGTGTGTGTGTGTTTTACAAAGATATGTATTTTTAAGATTTTACAAACCGTTGGGGGCATGTATTGCTGATGGTTAGTAGCTATACATTTTTTATTTTTAAAATTTTCTGTAAAAGCTTTTAGTGATATTAAAGTACGTACTAAGAGACTATCGATCCATATGTGTGTCACATATTTGTAGTTGGTATGCCTTAAGGTTTTTTAGTTGTGTTCAAAATTTTGAACTATACATGTGGTGCAAACAAAAAAAGAGTTGTGTTTTTTAATTGTCTTCAAAACTTGAAGTGTACATGTAGTGCAAACAAGAAAAAAGTTAACTCTTTAGGCAAAATCCAAAATTTTGGTCCGTCTCTTTTGTGATACTTCCTTGTGGAGAGGATATTTTAGATACTTTACCAACAAGAAGCCAATCTCCAAGCAAAATATCTTTCCCGAGAAGGAAGCTTCTCGAATCTCGAGAACAGTCAAAAATGGTTTGGCTTGTTCCGGCAATGGTCGCGACTCGGGACTTCGCAATTGCTCCAAATGAAAACGATGTTGACGAAGTGTCGCGGAAACTTTGTCACTGGTGCTTTCGCCATAGACGCACGTGTAGGGCCAAGCCAGCTGCCACTCACCTCTCGAGTGTCGACTCTCAGGTCGTTGAAAAGTCCGAATCCGATCGAGAAACCGTGTGGAAGATGCGTCTTCCTCGAGCTTTCTTCAAGAAGACACTGCTTTACTCTCATTCTCTCAGTGTATAAAGCTCGTCAGAGATACATCTTCCCTGCTTGTTCGACATTCACATACAGAGTCACCTTTCCTGTTCTATTCTTCTATCTTGTGAACTGGTTACATTCATCTCAAACTCCCCTAACACAGTCGTTTACTGACGGAAAGATTTCCTTGATTAGCTATACTCAGTCTTACGCATTCCTACAGATTCCTCCAATACGATTCATGAAACAGGAGCACCATCTCGTTGCGGGCGATCCCATTAGTGAAGTAGTAGCATTCTTCTGGAGCTTATTCGAGCTTCTAATCACTCGCATTATCCCGCTCTTTGGGTACCTTAGTGCGCACTTTCTGCTGTATGGCTTCCAGGGAGTTGTCTCAGCGCTTGTCTCTGCTTCAGGCAGTGTTTTCAAAAGAAATGACAGCTTCTCAGAGGCCATGAACCGCCATGAACAACTCTCAGAGGTCATGCATCGCTTTGAACAATTTCAACAAAGCATTGAAGCTGATTTTATGCATTATAATAAAAGCTATTGGCAGGCTCATAGAGTGCAGAAACCGCTCCCGTACTCTGCTAAGAGAGCGCCGTTCATGGAGGACACAGTTTATTCAGATCAAGGTTCCTTTACCCAAAATGCGAAGGCGGGCAACGATCGCGAGCGGAGGTCCACATACGTGCTACCAGGAAGTTCACATAAAGACGCTGCAGAACACGCCATAGGTTCAGGTTCCTCGACCAGGAAGATGCAGGCGGAGGTTTTGCGCCTGATTCCAGATATCTCCGAGCAGAGTGATGCAGGCTCCTTCACTGATCGGGCAAAGCACCGAGACCGGATCAATCAGGAATTACCAGATCGTCATGGCTCTGAATTGAGAGTACATGAGGGAAAATTAGCTCATGTAGAGCTAGAACCTATTCCAGAGACTGATGAATCACAGAGAGCCATGGGTGGTGAACTAGAATCTATTGCAGAGGCACATGAATCACCGCAAGCCATGGACGCTGAAGATGCTGTTCAGAACGACGACAGGAACAACGATGATAAGACTGGGAAGGACAGCCCTGAACGGCAGAGGCGTGTTTCCAGAGGGCGTCGTATCCTGACACCTACTTTCTCGCAGATTAAACACTCTTTGCTGAAGAGGTCGCGACGAGGAGGGGTATCATCTCCTCCAACTTCCAAGGCTTCAAGCCTCCAACCCACCGTACCTCTCCAAGAATAAGCTCGGTGAAGTAGATGCGCAGTGTACGTCCTCCACGCCTTGAAGAGAAGATGTACATTGCACTGTTGTCACGCCTTGTAGAGTAGATGTACAGTGTACTTATAAGTTTTCAGGCCTTTAAGCTTAGCTCACAGTAGCTGTACAGTGTACTTATAAGTTATCACTCCTTCAATTCCAGTGTACTTATAAGTTATCACTCCTTCAATTCCACGTAGCCCCATAAAATCTGTGGTGTGCCTCCATGGTGCAAGCGGTGCCATCGATGCATCGAAGACCTTGTTCACCTCTTCTTCGATTGCCTCAAATCCCTGACACGGATTCTGTCTCTCGAACCAAATCAATTGGCAACAGGCGCTCTTGGGTGAGGCGGTTGGCTGCTCTTCTAGGCTGTGGAATGCCATCAGAGGCAAGACTCTTTGGAAAATTTGGAGGGAGCAATGTGCGGTCAACTTTGGCCAAACCCCAAAGGAATGGTCGATTGAGAAATCCTTGTTTCTTCTAGGTAAAAGAATCTCCCGAGACAAGAGATCTCCTCCATTTAGACACCACTGTATTTATCTCCTAGTAGATAACAAGCTGAAATCCAAATGGGTCCCCCATGAAGGAGATGATAGTTTTGTTTGCCTCATTTGTAACGCCCTCTAGCTTTTTGAACTCGTCCCCTGCTTTGTGGGATTTGGGGGGTCCCATGGGCACTAGTCCCATTCACCTGTAACTTTTCTTCATTTTTTTAATTAAAGTCCGGGAGAGTAGGCTATGGCCAAACTTCCTTTTATAAGAAAAAAAAATCCACGTAGCCTGCTGTCCTAATGTAATTGACATTTTTAATGACCACATGTTATTTAAGAGTTCCTAACCATGATGTGCACTTAACCATGATGTGCACTTTGTAAGTAGCCTTTGAGGGACTCATACATGTGTCTATAATATTTTTTCCTTTCCTCTCAATAAATGATTTCTGTACTTTTTTTTTTAAGAAAAGGAAGTTTCGCCTTGAGCTATTCTCCCGAATTTTAATTAAAATAAAGAAAAGTTACAAATTTATCGTCTCCCTCATGTGGGACCCATTTGGGTTTCAATTTGTTATTTTCGAGGAGATAAATACAGTGGTGTTTAAACGGTCGAGATCTCTTATCTCGAGAGATTCTCTTACCTAGAAGAAACAAGGATTTTTTAATCGACCATTCCTTTGGAATTCGATGAAAATTGACAGAACATCGCTCCCTCCAAATCTTCCAAAGACTCTCGCCCCTTATGGCATTCCACAGCCTGGATGAGCAGCCAACCGCCTCGCCCAACAGTGCATGTTGCCAATTGATTTGGTTTGAGAGTCTCAATATCCACGTCACGTGGTGCCAGATAACACGGGACTTGGAAAAATCAAAGAAAAGGTGAGCTAAATCTTCGATGCATCGATGGCAACGCTTGCAACATGGAGGCACACCGTAGATTTTGTTAGCCCTTGCATTGGACCAGATACCCTTATGGAAGATCTACCACATGAGAACGGACTTTTTCATCTCAATTAGTGAGTGCCAAATAGAATGAACTTTAGTTCCCATCGAAGTTTGGTCCAAGAAAGGCACCATCGCTTGTTAAGGGTGTGATGAATATCTAAGTTCTCTCGAAATTGGGGATTCTAGATAGTTTCTTACCGTTTCTCCATTTGAGGCCCTCCAGGCAAGGAGGATCCTGTCTGCAGAGAAGGCGGGTAGTTGACTGTTCCCACACTAAACACCTGCCTTGAAGAAGAGTCCATTCCTCGAGGGCAACTCTAAGACTCGGGTCTAGGTCTTTGAACCTAATCCACTGGCCGGTCTCTTGTTTCTAGAGCTATTTCCACTGTTTGAACCCCTTATTCCATAGCCGCTTAGCAGTTTGGAGGTTCCAAGACTCCACCCCCCTAATGCCAGAAATCGGGAACCAGATAGAGTCATTTTGTCTTATTCGAGCCGCCCACTTCCACTCATCACTGATTTTGATGAATTGTTTGGCCTTGTTCCAACTCTTCCATAGGGAACACACAAGGCTAGAGCCTTTAGGGGACACCGGGTCGGGGGAGAACAAAAGTGTGAGGATCCCTATGTCCTTCTAGCCAGGATGGCCAACTAAGGTAAGATCTTTCATGTTTCTAAACATCAATTTATCCCAAGAGGACTCACTATTGCTCCAAGCCTTGACAAACCACTTTGCTGCCAACTTGTCAGCCAACCTAGCAATATACAAATTACCCAAGCCCCCCTCGAGTTTTTCGATTTAATGCAAGTTTCCCATTTGATTTTGGGAATCCCCCTCCTGTTGGGGTCCCCATTCCATAGGAAGTTTCTGTCGATTCTTTCCACTTTGGCAAACTTTTTCTCCTTAGGTCTCGAACATGAGATAAAGTAAATAGTCATTGAAAGCATAAATGTGTTAACAACCATGGCCCACCCTGCCAAATTAGGCCACCACATGCTTGAAGGACTTGAAAAACTCATTGGTGAGGCCATCAAGACCCGGACTTTTTCCATTGGGAAGAGCATCAATAACCTCGATAATTTCGTTCTTTGGAAATGTTAGCTTCCAGTAGAGAATTCATGTTCTGTGGGATTCTAGATTGAACTACCCTTGAGATGGTAGCCATGCAGTCATGCCTCTGTGGGGAAAGAGGAGCCGAGACCCCAAGGAGATGGGTAAAGTGCTCCATGATGATGGATATGTTCTCAACTTCCGTGCCACATTAGATCCCATTGTTATCGACCAAGAAGGGCATGGATTCCTTAGCTTGCTTCCTTTTCATAATGTTACACATCTCTTTTGATGGTTTGTCGGCCTTCCCCGCCCACCAGTCTTTGAAGAATATTTGAAGTTTTTTCCTTTGAACCTCCTTGAATCTTAGTCTTCCCCTGATTTTTAGAAGACCTTGCTGGCATGGCAAGTTACCTTTGTTCACTTCTTCTTCAAGCCGTTAGAGCCTCCGGTAAACCATTTCTCTTCTTTTTTTTCGGATATCTCTTATAGTCTTATGAGTCCTGATCAGAATTTGTCGAGTCTTTTCCACCGCGCTTCTCCAGCACTTAGCCGGTTCATTACAATAGGCAAAGGCCTCCACCCACAATGCAAAAATTTCTTGGTGGATAGAGGGGAGGGAAAATGATGTCTAAAAAGTATGAAACCAAGGAGGTTTCCAGAGCATGGGAATCGTTTTGAAAGAAAGAGTGATCGGGTAGTGGTCCAAGATAGTCAGGTCCATATGTTGGGAAACCAAAGGACTGCCCCACTAGAGAATGGTGCTTTGGTCGATGTAACATCTATCAAGTCTTGCTTTCCTCAAAGAATCCCCCAATTGAAGATTAGACCAAGAGAACCCCTTCATGTCTTTCACCTCGACCAGGTTGAGATGGAGCTTGATTTTATCCCATATCTCTTTCTCCTAACCGTCAATAATTTGTGAAGAGATGGATAGGTATGTGCTTGAAGATGAAGAGGTGTTGCAAAATCCTTGATCTACACGAGCCAAATGAACTCCAGGGTATGTGGTAGGCCCTTTTAGCTTTCCAAATGTATTAGAAACCCTATGTACCTTGGAAGATCACTCTCAAAAAGATAGATCAAAACAGATAATTTGGAGTTAGCTCAGAGGTGAAGAACTTGCTATTTTGGTTCATACACCTATATAGTGTTTTGCATAATTCTCTGAGCACAAAAGCACTTAGCTTAATTCCTCTTGGGAAACTATAGTTAACTTAAAGACCTAACTTTCAAGAGTAATCGCATCAAAAATAATGAACCACACACTGAGAATGATGTTTAACAGTTGATGACATCATCCTGATTTTCACGGGCTGCTACAATAATGAGACCAGTGAGTAGAAAAATGCACATAACTCTAGATTTGAGAATCCAATGATTATTAACATTTTTATGCTTATACTAGACAGAATGTTGAATCCAACAAGCTTTAAATAATTGAATTTGGGTAAGTACACACTGCGAAACACCTCTAACAAGATGCGTAAAAAAGTCGGGTATTTGACAGAGAAGTGAAAATGAACAGACAGGGTTGACTTCAACTGCACATAACTAGGGATTGCAACACTCAAATGAAATGAAAATTGTTGAGCATATAGTAGACGTATAGAGCTAACTTTATCAAGTCAAACCACTCAAAATGATGCCCCAAGCTCAGAGAAACCATCTCTGCAATCTGACTAAGAAAACTGAGAGATATGGCAGTGAGAAGTACACTTCACAAGAACATAGAAATATGAACTCAAATGATCATGAAAATGAAAGTATATTGCTTGTACAATACAATGGACTTACTGATACATATGTGTACCTTGGAATCACACCTTGATATGGCATAAATCTCAGCTCTTGGAGATCTTCACATAACCACAACTAAGACTACCATGTATTTATAGTTGATCTTGGGAGGCTAACTTCCCTCAATCACTCTCCAATCAATTAGTGCTTGATTTGATTCTCTATCTACCACAAATCACGAATTCGTGGCTCCTCTTTCCCTTTTTGATCAAGTGGACTCAACCACTTAAGATTCTTTCACTTTTACATTAAGTAAACTCTTCAAAAGTTACAAGAGGTAGTTCACAAGTGAACTTTACATAGTCTTCATTTTTAAAGCTTCTTCTATGACTTTGTGGGACTCAAGCCAATACTTAGGCTTGTCATAGACTTGCTCCAACAGCTCCCCCTCAAGCCAAGTATGCTTCAGGTCTTCAATCTTCCAAGATTACCTGCAAACCTATCATAGCCTTGAATTTGCAAAGCTTTGTACCATCCAATGCTTTGGTTAGAATATCTGCACATTGTTGATGAGTGGACATATATGATATTTGAATCTCTTTGCTTAGAACCTTCTCTCGTATAGTGATAGTGAACTTCAATATGTTTAGTACTTGCATGAAAAATAGGATTAGCAGCCAAATGAATAGAAATCATATGTTCACCAAAAATAGTTGGAGTTCCAAACTCTAATCCAAGATCTTTGAATAATGTCTTCATCCACATAGCTTCTTGAGTAGCTATGGCAAGACCTATGTATTCAGCTTCAGTAGAAGAGAGAGCAACTGTGGGTTGCTTCTTGGATGACCATGAAATAAGCTTTGAACCTGCAAAGTACAATGCTTTGTTAAGTTTACACACATAATCAGGATAAATTTGATTCTCAAAACCAGGTGGTTGTGCCATATATACCTCTTCTATTATCCAACCATTCAAGAATGCATTCTTTACATCTAGTTGAAGTATCTTCTAATTCTTGGAAGAGGCAATACTAAGAAAAACCCTAATAGTGTGCATCTTTGCCACAAGAGCGAAGGTCTCCTCATAATCAAATCCTTGAGTTTGTGCAAAGCCATTTGCTACAAGCCATGCCTTATACCTGTTAATGGAACCATCAAAATTCTTCTTGAGTTTATAGACCCATCTTGAGCCTATTACCTTCATGGATGAAGTCTTGGGCACCAAATCCCAAGTGTTGTTTTCGTTAAGTGCTTCAATCTCTTCCTTCATTGCATGCTTCCATTCTGTTTTTGCTATGGCCTCTTCAAATGATGATGGCTCCTCTTGGTTTATGTCCTGTGCTATGTAGATAGAATGTTTAGTTACTAACGAGGTGTCAAACCCATACCTTTCTGGTTTTTTCTTTTCCCTCATAGATCTTCTTAGGCCATGATGTGATGATTCTACCTCATGTCCAAGTTCCTACAATTTCGTTGTACACCTTTAGACTTCCATGATTTGATCTTTTCCATATGAGATTCTTCATCATCCTCTGAGGTGTCTTGTTCTTAAATCTTCGGTTGTTGTCTACCAAGATTTGGAAAATTTTCTTCAAGATCATATGGTAAATTGACCTTCCTGCATGAATCTTCATACCATGAATTGTTTTCATCAAAAACTACATCTCTGCTTACCAAGAATCCTTTGTTGGTAGGGTTGTATAACCTGTAACCCTTTTGATTGTTGTCATATCCGATAAATACGCACCTTTCTGCCTTTGGATCCATCTTGCCTCTAACTTGTGAAGGAACATGAGCAAAAGCAATACATCCAAAAATTTTACAATGATCTAAGCTTGGTCTTCTTCCATTCCAAGCCTCATATGGAGTCATCCCATCAAGGGATTTTGAAGGCAACCTGTTAATCAAGTAAGTGGCTGTAGATATAGCCTCAGCCCATAGATAATTAGTATCACTCTAGCACAATGGCAAGTACCAATGTGAGGAGCTTCACCTCATGAATGTCAATCCGTGGAGATGTGAGGACCGGTATGAATACCAAGAGCAAGTGAAGTGCACAAGTGCGTGTGAAAGCACACAAGCATGGACACACATACACACACACGCGCACAAAGTAAGAGCAAAGAGTGGAATAATGGAAGGACTTTGATTACAAAAGAACTCTCTTACAAAGCTGAAATCTACAACAAGCTAACCCCTCAAATGAGCTTTCCAACACTTTTTATAATTTTTTGAGTGGTTTTGGCCCTGTCCAGACCTAGTGTCTGGCCTAGTTAAAAATTAGGTTCCAAGGCTTATTTGGGGACTTAAACGGAATCTAAAATTTCTGAAAACTGGTAGGCTGTTACTTCTAATACTCCTCAAGCTTGAGGACTCCTTGGCTTGAACAAAATGGAGTTGTAAAAATGGAAAATGGTATTTAAAATAGCTTTTAGTGACAAAAGTCACTATATGTATAGGGATTTCTTCTGAAAATTTGACATGTGCTTCTTGGAGCTCCCTACCTGCTCCTTCTTCTTGTGTGTCCACTTCATTGATGCGCTTCCATGCTTCTGCATGACCTTGACTGTCAACACTCCCCCCCTCTAGAGTCTGTTGTCCCAGAAAGACCCTTGTTGTAGTGATTGTTCCATGTAGTGTGTGGAGAGAGGGTGCCCATCATGTATCCACAAGCGCGGTTCATCTTCCAATATGTAGCTTGGGAAGTTGTCTAGTTCTTCATTTTGTCATTGCTACCTGTGTATGTACGTCTTTTGTTTATTCCAGCTTGATGTTGTCTTTGCGAGCGTGCTCTTGCAGTTGTCATCGTGATGTCCTCAGGTTATGCCAAACATGGCCTTCCTCATTTTTATGCCAAGTACTTGTAACCCATAATGGATGATGGGTAAGTGCATTAGTGCATGGGTTTAACAAGATATGTGCCTTGTGCATGGCCAGGGAATGTGGTCCTATGCATGCATGCTTGGGAAATGCATTGGAAGAATTATGGTGCAAGAAATTGGGTCTTGAGCTAAGTGCTCAAGTGTACGCCGACGAAGAGGTTTCCTAAACGATCATGGTTATGTTGTTGTTGAAGTATACAATTCTTACCATGGTGAGAGTTCCGTCGATCTTCAACTCTTTGTGTTGTACTTCTATCATGTTGATTGACGATCAGCTTGTCTTCTGTTGTTGATGGTTCGCATTGGAGATTCTTCAAGCGCACAATCTTGTTCTAGTTTTTTTTTTTAACAATGGAGTAGAACAAGAAAAAAGGTGTTAGCATCAATAAAATATTTTACATATGTCAGATGTGTTGCATGTGCCTGGGATCCTCAATTGTGTCTATGCACGGCCATGTAATGTGGCCCTATATTAATGCATAATTTGGAAATGCATGACCTGAATGGTGCAAAAGACAAGGTTATGCCAAAGGCACATTGTTGTTGCTGGTCGAGGCTTTTGATGTTACTTGTAGACTCGATGCAATCTTTGTTTGGAGGTGTCGATTGAATCTTGCAATGATGTAATCCTCCTTATAAGGATCCATTTGAGAATGATATGTGGCCGTGGGGAGATCACTTCTGGCCCTTTCATCTATGGATGGTTTCTAAAATTTGATATCCACCAGGGTCGGCTCGTTGGTGTTGTGGAAGCAGCTGGTACTTTTGGCTTCCAAACCCATATCCTTTGTGATTGTCTTTTTATTACCGACGAGGAGATGAATTCATCTTGTTTTGGTCTCTGCCCGTGGTTTTGGCTCTGGCTTCTACGTGGTGCTTTTGCTGAGATTTTTCTCATGGGGGAGATCATATGGTTTTGTGCATGTAAGAGTGCCTTGGGTACCCACATTTGTAATCGCGCTTATTGACCTGCAGCTAATTTCTTGGGCACCCAAATTTGTACATTAGTATGGTCGGCCTTCATCGATTGCTTTTGGTACCCAACTCTGTGAGAGACCTTGGGATGGAGCTTGTCCTCATTTCTTGGTGCTTCTTTTGGCATGGTTAGCTTGCTTCGATGGGAATGGTTGTGACAAAGCTAGTGGTTGTTCTCCTTTTCGTACCCACATCTGCTTCATGCCCTGAGCTTCTTTCTTCTTGAATTCTATCTGTCTAGTTGATATAGCAGATGTCTTTTTTGCTTGCCTCTTTGATCGAGTTACGCTTGCATTAGTCTGTGAAGAAGAAGAGTGGTTTGCTGGCCTTTGAGCTTGTGTTCCCATGATTGAGTCCTTTTGCTTCGTAGGGTTATTGACACACACAACATTGTCTTTGCAAAGATTAGTTTCAGAAGGACAAGGAGAATGTGTGACCTCTGGATTTGTGAGCATGCAATTGTCTAATTCTAATGTAATGCATTGTTCCTATACCCAAACTTGAAGAAGTTGACTTCTTAGGTTCAAGTTGATAGCATGGTCATAGATCTAGTCCTGACCCAAGACAAGTGGTTCTGTAAGGTCCTCATCGTCACACACTAGCATTTTGACTCTCATTGGAAAATCTTGAAGATAGACAGGAAGATCTACCTCGCCCAAACAAGGGGTTTCCACACCTCCTAATCCTATGAGATAGGCTTCAATGAAATTGATTTTCAATTGTAGATCTTGGCAGTATGAAAGTCTAACTGCACTAGTTGCTGCACTTCAGTCAATCAATGCTCTCACAGTCCTTGCATTCTTCTCGTGTCCTACTACGATGTTCACAAAGGGATGTTGATCAATTATTCGAGAAGCAATTGCATTTGATGTTTGATACATGCCCATGTGGTATCTTGGGGCCTCATGATTGATATCTAGGCCTAGGTGTCTTAACTTATTTCTCCTAATGCGTTCTCGTGCCTTTGCTTGTGCTTCTTCTATAACCCTTAATTCTTCTTCTTTTTGCTTCTTAGCAGCATTGAGTCTCATCTTCCATGTCTTGTTTATACATGCTTCCTACCAATATTTGATAGCTTTGTGAAGGTACAATTTCGTCCTTGTTCGTCTTCACATTCTTGTTTGCAGGTTCGAAGGTTAGGACTGGTACCAACTTATTTGCCCATTTAGGAGAAACTTCTAGATTGAACAGATAAGCATCAGGCAATTCATTAGACACTCCTTGCGGTGGCTCTCGTGAAGTGATGCGAGAAAGGTGATCCACTCTGAGGTGGGTCTTACCTTGCCTAAGAACAACTTCAAAGTCATATTCCATTAGTAAGAGGAACCATCTTACTAAGCGTCATGTATTACAAGGTTTATTGACCAAGTATAATAAAGCTTGATGATCAGTGAAAAATTTGAACTTGTTGGCCAATAGATAGTGTCTAAACTGATTTACAACATATACCATGCCTAAAACTTCTCTTTATGTTGTGGTGTAGTTTCGTTCAGCAGCATTCAATTGCCTACTAGCATAGGCTATAGGAAAATCTAAATTTTCTTCTCCTGTGGGTTGTGACACACACATCCTATTGCATAATTGGATGCATCCACATGTACATGGAATGGCTTATTCCAATCAGGAGTGGTCAGTATTGGTGCTGTGCATAGGCATCTCTTCAGCTCATTGAAGGACTTCTTGCATTCGTCGTTCCACTCAAATTTTGTCAATAAGGCATAAAGAGGATTAGCTATAATTGCATACATGTGAATAAACCTAGGATAATATCCGCAATGGCCCATAAAGGCTTGTACCTGTTCTTAGAAACAATATGACCTAAGATTTTACCTTGTTGTACCATGAACACACACTTTTCAGGGTTCAAACACACTCGATATTCTCTACACTTATTGAAGATCTGTGTGAGCTCAGGGATGTGGTTTTTTCTTTGTTGGGAATGTGCACACAAATCGTCCACATATACTTCTAAGATCTTTCACGAGAACTCTTTGAAGACATGACACATGAGTCTTTGGAATGTTGCAGGTGCATTGGTGGGCCCAAATGGCATCACACGAAATGCAAAGACTCCCCACTCTGTGGCAAAGGCTGTTTATGTTGATCTTCTGTGGCAATGGCTACTTGGTTGTAACCTGAAAATCCATCAAGGAAGCTATAAACTTCCTTGCCTACAACACGCTCCAATAAATGATCAGTGATTGGAAGCGGATAACCATCTCTTACTGTGGCAGCATTAACTTTTTTGAGGTTAATACATACACGCAACTTTCCATTCTTCTTGGGTACCACTACAATGGGGCACACCCATTCTGTATGCTCAATCTCATAGATGAATCTGGATTCAATCAATCTGTCGATTTCCTCTTTTATTTTAGCTGCATAAGTGTCATCATATGTGTAGGGCTTTTGTTTGGTGGGCTTGGCATCTGCTATCATGGGAATCATATGAGAACAAACCTTGGGATCTACTCCCTTCAAGTCTCTATAGTGCCACGCAAACACATCCCTATATTCCCTTAATAAAGCTATCAACTCTGCTTCCTCTTCTTTTATCAGGTCATCTCCTATGTATGTACATCTCTCTTCATTCCCTTCAATGGTGACTGTGATTTTTTTGGTTTTTTCTTTGTTATCATATGCTTCTCCTGTTGTGGCCTCTCTCTTAGGCATTCGTACCAAAACTTTTCGGTCCTCAACTTCGTATTTCTTAAAATTCTTTGGTACTTCGAACAATGATTCCTTCTCTTCTTGTTTTACTCCTTGTCTTTTCTTTTTCTTTTTACCTCCTTCACTTCCATCCTTTGAATTGACAGTTTTAATGCTTTTGAGAGGTTCTTCTTCCTTTTGGGTAAATACTTCAACATCTTCTAGATAGTGCTTTTTTGAGTCAAAGCAACTATCCATCACAATGGACTCTAGATCGTCACCATTCTCTTCTTTTTCTATGAAGTCACTAGGGTCACATTCTTCTAGCAAGGGCTGACACACGGACACTGAAATATCATAACCGTTCTCATCACAATGAGGTGTCCATTGTTCTTCATTGACAGCAATGTCCATGGTGGCTAAGATTTTTGCCCAACCATGAGGCTCAAATTCCTCATCCGAAAAGATCATCGGTGTATAGGCTGCGTCTCTAATTGGTCTATCTCCTTGAGAAGTTCCTTTTTCTCTTGCTTTTAAGCATTTTTCCTCTTCCTTCAAGACCTTGCACATCCACAAATGAGTATCTTCATGCATCCAGGATGTATCAGATGAACTTTTAGAATGCACAGAGATTGAATCTTCTTGCTCCTTGTGGATAGGATTCCACTGTAGGGGTGGTACATCTCTAAAGGTGTAATCCTTCAAATTGACCTTGGTGGTGACCCCTAAGCGTTGCAAGTATAAGGAGTTGGTTCCCCAATCTTGTACAACTTGCAATTGTCATAGGAAGGGTCTTCCTAGGATCATTTCATAGGTAGTAGTTTTACCAAAGTCACATATAGCAAAGGTGTTCTCAAACTCTACACCACAAGTGGTTGGAGTTATCCATTCAAGAAATCCTATAGGTCTTTCCACATGGCCGTCATCCATCTGAAGCTTCATTCTAGTTGGTCTTAATGCAGGTTTGCCCCATTGCTTCCAAAAGGAGGTGGTTGCAATAGCAACATCAGCACTTGAATCTATGACTGCTTTGGTTGTGTAACCTTCATAGGTGATTAGAAGATAAGTATTTCCTTCCTCACCTTCGCTCATGTCCCCTATTTTGTCTAGAGGTATCTCTAGAACTTTCTGCTTAGAGTCTGCTTTTGGCATATTGGAATCAAGTTTTGGAACCTGATCCTTCACATGATTCCATAGCTCTGGTTTGGCTTTGAGCAGCTCTTCTACAGTGAGATGACACTTAACCTTAGTGTTCTTCACGACATCAGTGTTTGTTGGAAGCACTGAGTCTTCATTTCTGATCAATATTGTGGGAGCTTTGATCTGGAGAGATTCAGATTCCCATGGGCCTCTGAATTGTGGCAAATCTTGCAAAGAATTGGATTCAAATCATAAACTTTCTTTTTCTTGTTGCTCTACTCGGTCGCCATAAATAGATGGAATGTCTTGTGGGAATTGATCGTGACGGTCATCAATTTCAAGAATAGGAGGGGAAACATCCTTCTCCTTGGCCCATTTCTCTTCTTGTATTTCCCACAAGAACTTTTGAGTGTGTTGTTGAATTGAAAGAGGTTCTCCGCCATCTATGGAGTCTAGAAAATAGACTTTCTTTGGTGATGAGCTTTCTCTTTCAACAGTAGGTAAAGAAACTTGAGGTTTACTTACCAACTGCTCTAATCTATCTAGTAAGCCCTGGAAGTGCAAACCCGGTGTTATAGCATTTGTCTGATTAAACGATTGATTGGCCTCGAACATAGCTTGAGCTAGTTCCACCATTTTTTACCACATTTTTGTCCGTTCAATCTCTAAATCTGCTCTAGGGTAGCTCTTGTCGAGGTTGGAAGGTGTTGGCCCTTCTTGAAGTCGAGCCTAGTATGCCTTGAACATCATGTCCAAGTCTTCTGAGGTTGGATATGCAAGAACAGACCCCGATTGTGGTTTATTTATAGTGGTTGGTGGGTGGGAATGAGGTGGTGTGGATGGAGTTTTGACAGGCGAGGGGCTTTGAGAGGCAATATCTTCCATTTTTTTTGCATCTTTCAGGCTTTCTTCTAGCTCAGATAACTTTTTGGTCCACTTACGATTGGCCTTCTCTCTAGTATCCTTCCATGCTCTTGTTTTTCTCTTACTAGGCTCTCCTGACTCACTTGGATCTGATTGTTAAGCTAGTTTAGCTTTTTGTAATGCTTGTGCCCTAGTAATTGCATGTATGGAGCCACATTATCGCTACTGGAACTTGAATCCATACACACTCATAGATACACACACATACACATGGACACACACACACATACACACACATATACACACACACATACACACATAGACGCATACACACATAATGATGCACACGCACACATACATATGCATACACACATACAGACACATATACACACACATATATGCATACACACACATAGAGAGACATACACACACATACACATACATGCATATTGCATATGCATACATACATACTTACATGCATACATAATGCACATGCATACATACACATAGATAATGCATACACACACATATGCATACATAATGCATACACACATACACACATATGCATACATACATGCATACACATACACACATGGACACATACACAGACATAGATAGATACACACACATAAACACATACACACTCATAGACGTGTAGCGACACATACACATAGACACACACACATACACATACACACACAAACAAACATACACAAATAGACACATACACACATAATGATGCATACACACATACACATGCATACACACACATATGCATACATACATGCATAGCCATACACACATAGACACATACACACACATAGACACATACACACACATAAACACATACACACTCATAGACACACACAAATACACATAGACACACACACACACATACACACACATATACAGACACACATACACACATAGACACATACACACATAATGATCCATACACACACATACACATGCATACACACATACACACACATACACACACAGACACCTATACACACACATATATGCATACACACACATAGAGAGACATACAGAAACATACACATGCATGCATACATATGCATACATATGCATACATAATGCATATGCATATGCATACGTACATACTTACATGCATACATACACATACATAATGCATACACACACATATGCATACATAATGCATACACACACATACACACACATATGCATACATACATGCATACACATACACACATAGACACATACACACATATAGACAGATATACACACACATAGACACATACACACACATAAACACATGCACACTCATAGATGCACACACATACACATAGACACACACACATACACACACATACACACATACACACATAATGATGCATACACACACATACACATGCATACACATACATATGCATACATACATGCATACACATACATACGCATACATACATGCATACACATACACACATACACACATACACACACATGGACACATACACACACATAAACTGATACAAACTCATATATACACACACATACACATAGACACACACACACACATACACACACATATACACACACATATACACACACATACACACATAGACACATACACACATGATGATGCATTCACACACATATACATGCATACACACATGATGATGCATTCACACACATATACATGCATACACACATATACATGCATACACACATACACACACATATACACACACATACACACACATATGTGCATACACAGACAAATAGAGAGATATACACACACATACACATACATGCATACATATGCATAAATAATGCATATGCATATGCATACAGACATACTTACATGCATAGATAATGCACATGCATAAATACACATACATAATGAATACACACACATATGCATACATAATGCATACACACACATACACACGTATGCATACATACATGCATACACATACACACATAGATACATACACACACATAGACACATACACACACATAAACACATACACAGTCATAGACGCGTAGCGACACATACACATAGAGACACACACATATACACACACACATACACACATAGACACATACACACATAATGCTGCATACACACACATACACATGCATACACAGACATATGCATACATACATGCATACACATACACACATAGACACATACACACACATAGACACATACACACACATAAACACATACACACTCATAGATACACACACATACACATAGACACACACACACATACACACACATATACACACACATACACAGATAGACACATACACACATAATGATGCACACACACGTACACATGCATACACACATACAGACACATATACACACACATACACACACATAGATGCATACACACACATAGAGAGTCGACATACACACACATACACATACATGCATATTGCATATGCATACATACATACTTACATGCATACATGATGCACATGCATACATACACATACATAATGCATACACACACATATGCATACATAATGCATACACACACATACACACACATACACACATATGCATACATACATGCATACACATACACACATAGACACATACACACACATAGACACATACACACACATAAACACATACACACTCATAGACGCGTAGCGATACATACACATACACACATACACATACACACACACATATACACACACACAAACATACACACATAGACACATACACACATAATGATGCATACACACACATACACATCCATACACACACATATGCATACATACATGCATACACATACACACATAGACACATACACACACATAGACACATACACACACATAAACACATACACACTCATACACACACACATACACATAGACACACACACACATACACACACATATACAGACACACATACACACATAGACACGTACACACATAATGATGCATACACACACATACACATGCATACACACATACAGACACATAATATACACACACATACACATACACACACATATATGCATACACACACACATAGAGAGACATACACACACATACACATGCATGCATACATAATGCATATGCATATGCATACATACATACTTACATGCATACATACACATACATAATGCATACACACACATATGCATACATAATGCATACACACACATACACACACATATGCATACACACATAGACACATACACACACATAGACACATACACACACATAAACACATACACACTCATAGATGCACACACATACACATAGACACACACACATACACACACACATATACACACACATACACAAATAGACACATACACACATAATGATGCATACACACACATACACATGCATACACATACATATGCATACATACATGCATACACATACAGACATAGACACATACACACACATAGACACATACACACATACACACACATAAACACATACACACTCATAGATACACACAACATACACATAGACACACACACATACACACACATATACACACATATACACACACATACACACAGATACATACATAGATAATGATGCATACACATGCATACACACACATACACATATACACACACATACACATACACACACATATATGCATACACACACACATAGAGAGACATACACACACATACACATACATGCATACATATGCATACATAATGCATATGCATATGCATACATAATGCATATGCATATGCATACATACATACTTACATGCATGCATAATGCACATGCATACATACACATACATACTCTATACACACACATATGCATACATAATGCATACACACACACATATGCATACATACATGCATACACATACACACATAGACACATACACACACATAAACACATACACACTCATAGACGTGTAGCGACACATACACATAGACACATAGACATACACACACACATATACACACACACAAACATACACACATAGACACATACACACATACACACATACACATGCATACACACACATATGCATACATACATGCATACACATACACACATAGACACATACACACACATAAACACATACACATAGACACACACACATACACACACATATACACACACACATAGACACATACACACATAATGATGCATACACACATACAGACACATATACACACACATACACACATACACACACATAGAGAGACATACACACACATACACATACATGCATACATATGCATAGATAATGCATATGCATATGCATACATACATACTTACATGCAGACATACACATACATAATGCATACAGACACATATGCATACATAATGCATACACACACATACATGCACATACACACACATATGCATTATTATCTGATATCCATTCAGAAGCTTCAAGTTATTGATCAATTTTGTATATGGTTTTTAAATAAAATAATGACATTAATATATATATAAAATACATACCCAAGCATTATCACATTGACCAGATGATGGTGCACGCTCAAAAGTTCCATACTCTGCCTCATGTTCAATACATTCCAATCGTGGTCTTTGATACGTGCCATAACAAGAGTTACACCAACATATAATATGATCTTAATAGTAAAATTCATCATAATTCCTATCGGAGGACACATGTGAAGTCGTTGCATGGGTAGGAGGTGGTGGAGTACCCTCTGATTGATCGAAATCTGCACATAATAAGAAACAAAAAAAAAGTTATGTATCCATCAAATATATTTAAAATTAAATGTTTGATATACTTATAGTATATAGTCATTGCACGATGAGGAGATGGTGGTGGAGTTCCATCTGATTGATTAGAATCTACAAATAATGGTATTTGATATTAATAATCTGATTATCTACATACACAAAAAATTCACATATACATATTTACACATACACACATATTCACATATACACATTTACACTTACATACATATTCATATATACACAACTACACATTATTGTTGGATAAATGCATGTATTTTGTATGAATGAGTGTATATGCATGCATGTGTGTGTACGTATATATGTGGATATGTATATGTGTGTTTATGTTATATGTATGTATATGTGTATATGTGTATATATATACATATATGCATGCGTATATGTTTGCATGTATATGTGTATGTGGGTATGTGTATGTGTATGTGTGTGTATATATGTGTATTTATTCTGATTTTTTTCCTGTTTGAGATTAAATTAACAGGAGATATTGTATGGTGGAAAAAACTAAGAGGTGACCTAACATACCACCTGAGACGTGGCATCCTACCCATGTTCTAGGGTCGTGGTAGCTTGATCCATGCCCAAAATAATCTCCATCATTAATCTATGGGTAAATCCAACAATAGAAATATAGGACAACGACCATTTGTTTCTAGCCCTTGATCTTGTTTAATCCACACTTGTGATCAAGTCTAGATCTAATGGTCCACAATAAATATACCCTTCCCTAAGTTAAGAAAGCCATTTTGTTTCTTGCCCTTGAACTAGGTTGATTCTTACGTAAGATCAATCCCAAATCCAATGGCTTAGAAGTAACCTTCCTAACTATCCATCTATGGTATACTCTAGACCTCATCTGACCTCAAAGTCAGGAACCTACTAATGCCCAACACTCTCACATGTCTTCCACTCATAATGGGGCCATTACAAAATAGAGTGTTATAGAACAATGGTGGTATTACATAAGGATTAAGCATTGATCATATCTAACAACAGTCCTCCCGTCCCCCCTCAATGTCCACCTAGAGCTTGCATAATTCACACTTTCAACACTCCCCCTCAAGATTAAGGTGGTAGTGTCCATATCAAGTAAGCTCATAGCTTTTGAAAATTTTGTTAACGTGGTCACATCCAAGCTTTTGGTGAAGATATCTGCAACTTGGTCCTTTGTACTTAAATCTAAGATTTTGAACTCTCTTCCAAGCTTCTCTTTGATGGTCCTTATGCCTACATCATCATCTTTTGTCACAAGGAGATCATCTACATATATGTATATCAAACATATCTTGTCATTTGTCTTCTTCATATACAAGGATGGATTTGCATCACTTGGAGAAAACCCACATCTCTTCAAGAAGTCCACTATGCTCTCTATTCCAAGCCCTTTGGGCTTGCTTAAGGCTATACAAGGCCTTCTTCAAACTGCCAACATAGCTAGAATGTTGTGGATCTACATACCCTTGAGGTTATTCCATGAACACATCTCCTTATAACTCACCATTCAAGAAAGCATTCTTTATGTCCATCTGGTAAATAGGCCATCTCCTTGGTGCGCATAGGGCTATGACAGCTCTAATGGTAGCCTTGTTTTCCACAGGGCTAAAGGTCTCCTCATAATCCATCCCTTGTGTCTGTGTGAAGCCTTTGGCTACTAGTCTAGCCTTGTACCTTGGCAAGTTGTCATCTACATTCCTCTTGGTCTTGTACACCCACTTCTTTTGGAGTATCTTCATGCCTTCCTTCTTGAGTATTGGTTCCCAATTTTTCTTCTTCTTGAGAGCTTTTAACTCTTCATATTGGGCTTCCTGCACTCTGGTTTGATCTTTGCCTCCCCATAAGAATCTAGCTCTTGATCTGCAATGATATTCATCATGTACGCATAGTGCTTTGCCATGAAAGAACCACATGTATACCTTTGTGGGGGTGCCTTCTTCTTTGCAGACCTCCTCTCTGGACCTTTGCCATATTTCTTCTTGAGTCAATTGAGCTTTACATTAGGAGTAATAAGATATTCCTCTTCTGACTCCTCTTGAGCTTCCCTAGTTCATAGTCTATCTCTTGTAGCCTTCTATACTTTGAAGTAGGAGATGGTCTTTCATAATCATAAGTATAAGAGTAATCATATGAGTGTACCTTAGATGTAGAAGCCTCCCATCATCAATGTTGATCTCTTCAACACAAGGTCATCAGAATTCTTTCTGATACCTTCTAGTGTATTCCAAAGATTGATGAAAAGGGCATGTGTTACATGACCTTTGTTACTGCCCATTGCATCAGAAAGTTGCCCAATACATGGGCTCTGCAACATCCTATTTAGTGCCTTGACTTTATCTTCAAAACATAATTGTCTAGTTTGATTTTTAAAATACTTGATGATCTTATCCACAATGCCATCCAAGTTGGTTGAACTACAATTAGCATTACGCTCCACATTAGTGCCCAACCTTGACGTTATTGTGTCTCTATATTTCCTTTTCTTTTCCTTCCAATAACATCTTAATGCTTGCTGATCGCTATCCACTACTGGTATTGTATTAACTTCCATTAGTTCACTCGCCCGAGATTGCCCTGCATCAACACACTACAAATGATGAGGAAACCATAAATACAATAACATCTACCACTCATCAGTCCACTTTATTATATTGACTTTACATTGAGTATGCTCACCTGATATCATTATGTGCTCCATCACTTACATATGTAGACTTGTTATACCACTTTTAAACCTACAACAATCATCCAAAACCTCAAATGCTAGATACAATGAATGACCAATATGAAACTAAATGAAGATTGTTACGCATACTTTCAAACCTTCAACAATCATCCACAATCTTAGATGTTACTCGTATATAACTTCCCTTTTTCTTTAGAGAACAGGAAAAAAGTAGATTAATGAGGGAATTGTATAAAATGTGCAAGGGCCAAGAGCCCACACATCACCATAAAATCAATGTCCTCAGTCTTTACAATGAGAACTTGCACCATCTGACCATACCCAATGTTGGCTTAAGTCAAGGTTTAGCTCTCTCAGCCATTGCCAATGTAATTGGAAGCATTGTTGCATAAAAAGGTGTCATGCTTCTTGTCATCAAATATGAAGAAGTGAATTACCTTTTTAGGAATGATCTCCAAACCAAAATATGTGATATGCACAAAAATAGTTATTTGTACAAACTCAGGATGCAGCACATAGAAAAAATACGTATAGTGATGGAGTCCCTCTCATTGTTCCCACTCAACATGCAGCACATTGAAAAACTCGCAGGCGAGAAGAGGTACTACGGCATACTATCCAACATGCAACACACAAAGAAATAGTTATCAATATTCCCCACTCAGGACGCAGCGTGTAGAAAAAATGCCCATAGTGATGGAGTCCCTCTCATTGCTCCCCACTCAACAGGCAACACGTAGAAAAACTCCCAGGCAAGATGAGGTTCTGCGGCGTACTCTCCAACATGTAGCATGCACAAAAACCTACATCATGAAGGCTCCATGTAGGGAGTTGGAAAATCATTCCTACTCTACAACCCACATAAATTGCATGAAGCATTGTAATGTCTTTTCTGTCCCAAGGATACATGCTGGTGGTGGCTTCCAAAGTCTTTTCTGGCTCTTAACAAAGTTGATTTCCCACTTCAACTTGGGCAAATAGTATCCAATACAGAGCTTTTGGGTGGACCCTATTCTTGGCAGCGTGAAAGTTAGGGAACCTAAATCACAATGAGCAGATGAAAATGCGAGAACCAATTCTTTAGATTTGATTAAAGCCTCCGATTTTGTGTTGTGCACGTACGTCTTCCATCACCCATCAAGAAAATCCCTCAAAGATTCGGTCGTGACTCGTTACAACAGCACATGATCAACAAAACAGTAGCCAAGACAACAGTGAGCTATGCAAAAAAAATCCCAGACGAGATGAGGTACTGCAATGGACTCTCCAACCTGCAGCAAGCAGAAAAACCCAAGTCATGAACACTCCAACATACGTACTGCCGCCTATTGCCACCTACTCTTGCCCCACCACCTTGCTTTTACTCCTCTTCCAATAACCATTACACGATGTTCAACTAAGAAGGATCGGGTTTTTCCCGCTAATTAACTATGTCCCGGACCTCACTTTGTTGTAACCATTAACATGCTTTCACCCTGTTGCAATGGCAGCATGTGAGGCATCACAACTGGAGATGCTACTTGCAGATTTAAGTGTGGAAGTGCAAAATCCTATCACTATCTATTGCGATAATCTTAGCAACCTACAGTTAGCACGAAACCCTATTTTTCATGCCAGAACAAAGCATATCGAGGTACATTATTACTCCATCAAAGAGAAGGTATTAGGAGGTGATATTTATCTTGTTTATGTGAGAACACATGAGCAGGTTTTTGATATTTCCACCAAAGCACTTGGAGCTGAGAAGTTGAAGAAGTTTCGGGAGATGCTTGGATTATAGGATATGACGTTGATCTTGAGGGGGAGTGTTGCGATATCAAGCTCAACATGTGATGATCTAGGATAAAACATATCAATTTTTCGTTTCTCTAACATATATAGTGGTCACACCGATATATGTCAGGGATACATCATTGAGCTTTATTAGATTATCTACTAAGAGTGATGGCACATTTGTTTCTTGCTAGGTCACTCGCATCGAGTAGTCCCACACACGCCGCACTAGCATCACACCCTCATTCTCTTCTTGTAAATGTACATGCATGAATAGGGAGCCCATCAAATCTCATTCCATGAAAGTTTTCCTATGCTAACATAGGAAGGTCTCATATGAAGACCCCGATGGTTTCTGCATGGAAATTAAGTTCAGGAGTTCTACTCAGTCTCACATTGGCAGTCATTCCACGTCCATGCTCCCTATAAATGTTTTTCACAACTATATGTATGTCTCCTAATTTGCAAGTTGCATTAGCAATGAATCAACAATTCAAATCATTCAGTGATGAGTGGATGTTGGTCCATGAGAATTATATGCATAAACATTTTTTGGTGATCTCTTTAATTGAATGTCTTTTTGAATATATGTTCATTGAATGCATGAGATCATGCATATCCCTAATGAAAGAAGAGGTATGGTGTGAACTTAAGAGGAAGGAAATTCAAGTATATGCACTAGCTGAGACTAGCTATCATCACGATCAACCATCTATGAATTACACATGATAGTAGGGTTATAAGGATCTTTGGGTTTACAAGATATATGCCCTGCATCTACAATTTGTTTATTAACTACCTCCCTTCCTGATAAATTTTATGGTTAGGATAGGGATGATTTGGATACAATGTCTAAATTACTTCAATATGAGTATTATCCAAGTAAGAAGATGTCATGTTCGTGGGTAGAATGGTCATTCTACCATATTTAGACCCCCATAAGGTAAAACCAAGCTTAACTGTGATCAATTAGAAATACACCAAGTGAAAAGAGTAGGAGTATGGACTTCTACATGGAAGACATTCATTTTTTTTGGATAGCTTTGGTGATCCTATTAGCATTTACTTATATTCATTTGAACATGGAAACTCACCAATTATAGGGTGCAGTAGAAGAGGCTCAAAACTTCAAGTAGATTCTTCTAGAAATTCAAATTTTCTTTCTATGAAGGTTTAACACCTATATATGGAACTTGAAGAAAATAAAGAATTTAAAATGTTTAGATATCATGGGATATTCATTGGACATAGAGTTCTTCCCAAAACCTACCTAAATTCTTCACTTTTGAACATTAGGAAAAAAATGAACCTAGCATGGGCCTTTTGGATTAAGGAGTGATTAGTGATGGACCAATTAGAAGACGGTGGTGGAGAGAATCTATACCCTATAGATTACTAGGTTGAAGGGGGAGGAGGGAAGAAGATTCCCCTATGTTCAGGTGCAAAACTTCAAAAATTGCTTGGGAAGACGATTCCCCTATGTTTAGGTGCAAAACTTCAAAAATTTCAAAACATTTTAAAACTCATCATAACACCATTCAATGGTCCCCCAACCACTTTTTAAAATCAAAAGTGCTATTTTTGACTCCTAAATCAAAATCCATGCATGAATTAATCTGAAAAAAATGACTATTTCAAAAAATAACTCAAAATATTACTTTCTCCCTCCAAAACCTCACACTTTCATACCAAGGTCCCAAAAGAGCATCTCTTTCCACTACTTTTCTCTCCCTAGCACACCAAAGAAGATAGTGTGTTTGCATTTCTTTCTCTATGCATCTTCCTCTTTGAATTCCTACTGTCGCTTCTGTTGAAGGAGACGGTGGATAATCACAAGAGATGAGTTGGTGTAGCTAAAACCTGCTTCACACCTTTTATAAGTGATGGCTGGAGAGTGTTGTGGACCTCCTTAGCTAGCTTATAAGAATAAATTATCATATATGTTTCTTGGAATATTCACAAATGATAGAATCAAAACAGATAGGTAGGCATATGATCCAATGCACAAAACTCACTATTTTGGTTGAGACACCTGCTTAGTGTTTTACTCAATTCTGTGAGTACAACAATAATTAGTAAAATTTCTTTTAGGGAACTTCAATTAGTTTACCAAGCTACCATTCATGAGTGGAATCATCTAAAACGATAAACTATGTCTAGAAAAATATGTTTAACAAGTTAAGAAACTACCCCGACTTTTACGGGCCTTGACAATCACATACCAGAGAGCATTAATTGAATGATATCCAATGATTGCAAGAACCAATATCAATGACACTTTTTGGGATCAAAGTAGAGGCTATTGAAGATGTCATGCTTCAAATCATGTAAAATGATGCACTACACAGTGAGAAGCAGTTCAGACAAAGTCACTGTGCTGATGTAGTGTGAAAGAGATATGAGAGTAGGAAGTAATGAACATGTATTGAATAAATCATGTAAAATTACAAAGTCATTGGCAATAAGGCATTGCTCAATGAGTGTAGAATGAGAGTGCTATGAGGTGAGCTCCTCTTCTCAATGAAGGTATATGGAAATGATTTCAAAACCTCAAGATACACACGGGATTTTGTTCTCATGTTTTATAGCTTTTTGTTGGAGCCAAGGATTGGAATTCAAATTCAACCTAAAAGTAATCCTAAAGTATAGGATTAATTTTCTCTTGACTTCAATTACCGAATGATACTAGATAGATGCTTCCTAACTCCTTGTGGGTTTATTGACCTTTTACAATGGGTAATTAACCTCAAAGTTATAAGCAGTTGTAAATATGAAGCTTTGAAGTGATATGCTAATACATCAAGCTTATGTGTATTCATCAAGTATTAGGCTTGGGCTTAATTGCGCCAAGAGCTCCCCAACATGCTTGATCTTCATTGCTCCTTGATCTATTTTGATACATAGGATAATTGGATATCCTTGCTAAGCAATTTCTCTCCAACATAATGATAATGCTCTTCAATGTGCTTAGTCTTGGCCGGGTACAGATGATTAACAGCCAAAAGAAGTGAGCTAGTATTATTTCCAAAGATAATTGGAGTGTAGGAATGTATCTCCAAATTTGCATACAATTGCTTAAGCCACAAGGCTTCCTGTGTTGCATTAGCCAAGCCTCTATACTCTGCTTCTGTGGAAGATAAGGCGACGTTGGTTGCTTCTTGGATGACCATGATACGAGTTTTGAACCTACAAAAGATAGGTACCTTGAAGTGCTCCTCCTATCATCCTTGGAGCCAGCCCAATCTCTATCAGAAAATAACTTTACATCTATGCCAGAAGTGAAGGGTTAGAATACTCCCTCATTCATTGCTCCCTTTAGGTACTTAAGCACCCTCTTTATAGCTTCCATTTGTCGCTTCCTTGGTACATGCATGAATTGACTCAATGTACTGAGAGCATATGCAATATCCACTCTTGTCAATGTAGCATCATTAAGACTACCCACAAGTTGTTGATACCCTATAATATCTTCAAGTAGTTCACCTTCATGTGAACTTAGTTTATGATTGCTCTCCATAGGAAATGCAACTTTAGTGTTCTCCATCTTAAACTTTACCATCATATGATGTATGTACTTCCTTTGTGTGATGAATATACCTGAATGTGTATACACAAGTTCTAAGCCAAGGAAATAGGTTAACAACCCTAGAACACTGACTTTGAATTCCTTCATCAATTGAGCCTTGACATGATTGATACCATCATATTCATTACTTGTAATAATGATATCATCTACATAGACACACAAGTAGACAACCTCTGATTTTATTCTTCTTCATAAATAAAGAAGAGTCGGTCTTGCTTGCTACAAGGCCTTGATCGTGCAAATAGGTAACAAGTCTATGGTTCCAAGCTCTAGGAGCTTGCTTGGGACCATAGAGTTCTTTTCTAAGCTTGCATACATTCCTTTCTTTTTCTTCATCTGCAAAACCTGGTGGTTGTGACATATATACTTCTTTTGATATCCAACCATTTAAAAATGCAGTCTTGACATGTAACTGATATAAATTCCAAATTTTGGATGTAGCAAGACTTACCAATACCCTGATTATTGGGATCCTTGCCACAAGTGAAAATGTTTCTTCATAATCTACTCCATGTGTTTGGGAAAATCCCTTTGCCACTAGTCTTGCCTTGTACCTGTTTATAGAACCATTTGAGTTCTTTTTAACTTTATATTCCACCTTTAACTAATTACCTTCATATCTGGTTTCTTAATTAACTCCCAAAATTCTTTACCCTCTTACTTATCCAAATTTATTGTTCCACATAAAATTTGGCTATGCATTTTATTAAGAAAAATGCATCTACTTAAGAGGATAAAGGATAGCCTTTTCGAGGGTAAATGTCATGTTCATTCTATTTACCCTTTTGTTCATACCACTAGGTGTATTCAGGAGGTACATTTCTACACCTCATAATGAGCCTAAGACCTTAATCTAAATGCTCTTATCTTTAAGGCTTATTGTGATGTTTCCTATCGGATCTTGAGCCTATTTTCTCTCTGCCCATCAGAGAAAAAACTCAATGGGAGTTAGTTCTCGATGTCCCATACCAGTGAGTTCTTTCTCCAATCCATAGACCCACATCCTCAATGTTTCCACCTTCTTTGCCCTTATCTTTACAATGCTCTTTGATCATTTACCATGATCATCAATTCTATCTTGTAACTCCTTGGCATCATTTTCATGAGAGCAAAGACTAAGGTTTCTAATGTCAATTAATTCAAAGGTCTATTTAGGTTGACCTTTGAACTTTAGTTGGTATGGAACTATAAAAAGATTTGATCTTTTTGACCAATGGAGGCCTCTTGAATTATCCAACCATCAAAGGTTTGATATATTTGACCAAATTAGGTTACTTGGCTTTCTCAAAATTCCTCTAGCTAATTTAATAGGAGATAAGATCGAGTCTTTTCTCCTTTATATCCCCTTTTTCAATGATATTTATCCATGGGATTTTCTTGGGATCTTCAACTCATACATTCATGAGTTGATATCCTAGCTTAAGTCTTTAACATCAGGTTGATGTTCTTCAAACCATTAACTATTGTCTTTTTAGGGATCAACAATTATATGTCACCCTTTTGACTTAAGCAAGTTGTCATGCTTAGTGATCGAAACTTTGGATCCATCTCATATACCCTACTCTCAATATGCTTCAAGTCTTTTGCTAGCTTATCTTAGTTTACTTGCCAAGTTAGAATCTTTTAATGCATTCCTTCTTACATATCTGGTTCTTATTTTGTTTTGAGATTTTACTCAAATATACTTAGGCTATACTTGGACATCCAATGTACTCCTTAACTTTCATGAAAGAGTTAAGGAATATCTTTTGGTTAGAAGTATGATATTGATGATACCTTTCTTCCCCCCCTTAAAGAATTTTTGTCCTTGAAAACTATAGGAAATTGATGCTCTTTTAATTTTCTATCCAAATGGGAGGTTTTTTTATGCTAAATCCTTGAAAAAGCTCTCAAATTTCCTTGAGCTTAAGCTCCCATTATCCTTAAGTTTAGTGTCCCATACCATTGAACCCACTTAAGTGACATTGTAAACCTAGACGTTCGATACCATCTGATTTACAATCTCACCTTAGTGTAGACAACTTTAGCTTTTACTCAAGTATTAAACTTCATTCATTTTAGTCTTATCAAATATAATCAAAATATTTGTAAGTTACATTCTTACAGAGTCTTGATTTGTCCTTTATGTCATTTGATAATAGAGCTAGTATTCTCATACTAGATATCATCTATTGACATAAGTAGGCATTCGTATCAAAGGATATAGTCAATCATAAGCTTTGCTACTTTTAACCATCTTGATAAATTGCTTCTTACTCATAGAGCACATTTTGAAGTAGAGGTCTTAAGAGTTTTTTTCCCCTTTAATCTTCCTCTTCTCTAGATATGCTTAAAGAGTTGCAATTCTTTACTCTTGAAGTAATTTTTTCAAAGCTTCAAATAGATCCTACCTCTTGTCAATGAACGAAGAAGCTTTTTGAGGAAGAAATGAATGCTCAAAAGGGTAAAATGGTTCAACCATTTTTTCCTTAATATGTCATTTGAGGACATTCTCTTCCCCCTTTTTGTGTGATCATTGTCCTCAATGATCAGATGTTGAAGTTCCTATGAACTTCTTAACATGGTTTAAAATGAAAAATTACCTTATGAGTGTAGGGTCTCATATAGGCTTCTCATTTCTCTTTTGGATGTCTTTCAATCCAATTTCTTATTACCACTAGCTTATGGTTAACATTGCTTAGTTTATAACCTAGGTCCTTGGCCTTGCTGATCACGCATGCCATGGGTATTATGGAACTTGGGGGTCCATAAGTAGGACTCGAAGTTTAAAATTCCTCTTCCTAAGTTGAATTTATTGGCTTTTGAATTAAGCCAACATATAAAAAGCATAAAAGTTAATGGGCATAACCTCAGCACACCATTAAACTTTTATGCTTTTGACTTGATATGAAGAAGTCATTTTTTCTATCTCAAAACTTTAAACTTACAATACTTGATTTCTCTCTCATGTCCCATTAACCCATGCATATGTGACTTAATCCATGCATCATAGTGTATACCAAAAACATTCTCATCTTTTCTTGAACATGTTTAGCATGCGTAAGGTCCAAAAATTGAACCCCTCTTTAAAGCATGCATGGAATTCATATATACAACTCCATTTAAATGCAAAAGTTCTATATTGATTGCATGCTTCCATTTGAGTTCATGTCATGCTATGATGGACATTCAATTTCCATTCTTTGACAACCTTCATGTGGTGAGTCCATTTCATGCTAATGAAAGATCGTTTTCTATTCAATTATGCCTCTAATGCATCATTTCAATGAACCATTGCATACATCATTTAATGTTGGACCTCACCGACTTCATTTAGAATGCATTCTTTCATGCATTACTCTAGCATGGCCAACAAATAGATGAAAATGAGCATGTAAAAAATAGTGCTTACCTCTAATATAGCTTCGTCCATCCATTAATCCTTGCATGATGAGGCATATTCGTTTGAGTACTTCGTACTTGAAGTTGAAAGCTTGAGGCATCATGAGTTTCCAATCGCATTTAACCTTACAAAAAAAAAAATCTAAGGGTACTCTAACACATGCTTGCCTTTATTTATGGAATCCATGCGTACTTATATTTGTACATGAATCGTTTTTCTACTTGTCAGTTCACCTATACACTGACTTACATGCTTATGGTGCGTGCTAATACCTAACTAAATACTTTTCCAAATCTGTGATTATCCAAGTAATCCAATAATTATAAATCATGCATGCTTCATAGGTGCATTAAGTGCATGATAAATTCCAAAATATGCAAAAGAAAAAGAGAGTATTTAACTTCAACTAATACTTTCCCTTTGTTATGCTTGGAAGTGAGGACATTCCGTCCCTCTTCGTTCTTCATATGGATTGGCCAAAAAATAAAACTTGTAGGCATCGATAATAGATAATGACGTGCTTCACAAGCTGCTGTAGAAGATTTCTGATGCGCGTTCTTGGAGCTTATGGAGAAGCGAAATAGCGACCCCGTAGGCTGAGGAATCGGGAGTTTTAATCCCACATTCCTGATAAAAGCAGAACTGTACTGCTATAAGAACTACAGCAGCAATGCCTTACTTTAATTTCGAAGGAGGAGGGCTACTAGCACGCACCCAGCTAACTCCTCATCCACACTGTGTGTGCGGATGTCTGGCGTCAGTCCGTGACGAATAATTCCCTTGGGGGGACTATAAGCCAGGCCCATACCCGATCGCAAGCCTCCTCCACGTGGAGGAGGATCACACGGGGATCGTTTTTCCTTTTGAAACTAACTAGAAGCTCTAAGCCAACAACATCAATAACTATACTTGCTAGGCTGCTCGCGGGCACCAAAAACAATAACACGAACTTTTAAGGCAGGAAGAAACTTGAATCTTTCATGGTGTAACCTGCTCTGCATACCAATGTTGTGAAAAACCAATTTCTACTCATAAATCTAAATAGCAAGACCACACTCCTAAGAGAGAGTACATATCCACCCATCCAACTCCACCCATATATATACGTCTAGTCCAAGGGGGTGCATGTCCTTGAGATTGGCCAAGTGTTCAGCCAAGTGTCCCTCATGTGGACACTTTCCCAAGGGTGATCACATGCCTTCTAATTTCCCGAGGTCTATCACATGCCTTCTAAATCAAATGAGGATTCTTCTCTCACGTACACACAAGGTGGTTCCTAGAGAATCTTCTCCCGAGACTAAGGTTCCCACACCTTAGGATAAATCAAGCCTAAGGTTCTAACCATTCAATTGGGAGCTCATATGAATAAATACTTCAAGGGTAAAAAACCGAGGGTTTCACCCAAAGGTTCAAGGCATGTTCCAAGGGTAATTCAAGGGTTAGACCAAAGTAAACATACATCATATTCTAACCTTTAGAATCCATATGTTTAACCCTCTAAACCCATGCATTATACAACACTACATTTCTATGGTTGTGGGGTTTTTTGGCCTTTTGAAGTGTATTTGAGGAATATATAAGGTAAAGCCATCAGATCATGTTGGAGTTAAAGCACTATCGCAATAATAACATTTTTCATCATTAGATTAGATGAATCGCCAAAAGTTAAAGCATGTGTATTGGTCCCTCTTTTCATCGTGTGTAAGACCTCCGCTATATAATTGACCTCGGTGTGTGTTGAGAACTGGATCTCCTATGTCTGATAAGAGGCACAACAAGATCCCCACCATATGTGCCAGATAACTCCCATAAATTTTGCCTGCTGTTGTTCCTCTCCTCTGCATGCACCTCCTTTTTTTCTTCCCCTATTGAATGCATGCACCCCCTTTCCTTTTTTCAGATCCGCCCGATTCTCCAAAGCATCTGCTATAAAAAAATCAAGCCAGTGATCACTTCGAACTTGTACAAATCTTTATTATTGGTCATCAAATGCACCACAACACTTCATCAAATAATTAAGTTGTACTCCACTTTAGTCCTCCTCTAGATAGCACCCTGGAATGTGTCTTCGGCTACTTGAAAAAAGCCAAGCACAATCATGAAGCTTATTTGCACCTTGTTTCATAATAATGAAGTATGCATACAGAACTGAAAACTTTTATGAGAAAAAGAAACAACACAGATCGTAGTAACTTCACAAAACATCCATGCTTAACTTTGCCATGACCATATTCTCCTTCGAATCTAAATCATATTGTCTTCCATGATAATCTACAATAATTATTGAAGTTAGTCATCCACAGAACTTCCCAATTCTCACATATGATCCCTTTGAGTCTGATTGTCTCTTAAAGGGAGGAGAGTAAATCTCTCTGACATCCACCCCCACCAAACCTACACATCCTCCTCGATGGGCCAAAAAACTATTTCTTCAAAAATAAATTCACCTTACATATCACTTTGCTTGAATTGTTACGTGCATGGGATCAGAAGATAAGTGTATGTGCAAGGCCATGTAATTGGCCCTATTCATTGCATACTTAAAAATGCATGTGTAAAATATATGATGCAAACAAGATGAAAATAGCATCCGATGTCAAAGCTAGTGCTCTCTCTTTCATATAGTCGATGTGAAAATACATAAATCCTTGTAGAACACTCATAGTGCATAGGTAAGAAAAAATATTGTGCCTCGATGCAAGATGATGAAATGTAACCCTATTACATGCATACTTCTCATGCATCCAAAAATGTAATGGTGCATAGATAGGGTAATGGTTGAAGAGGATTCGTCTGAAAATTCTAACTCTTTCAAGCAATTTCATCATGCATTTATTTACATTTGAGATCTGTGCAAGTATTCGTGCGACTAAGGGAGAAATAAGTTATGTGCATTTTACATTTTTCACATGCATACTTGAAATGCAAATAGAAACTTTATGATGCAAGAAATGGAAAATTGTTTTGGTCTCCTAAACACAACTTATTGCAAGCTCATTCCTTTATTCCAGCTTCTTCAATTCTCCTTGGACTTGTAGATGCAACTTCAAAACTCATAACTTCATTCCTTTCCCTCTAGAACCTGTCTTAAACTTCAAAAGAGAGTTAATCAAATGATCATAAACATCAAATTGCATTTCATGAACATATTACTTATGATTAGTTAAATAGCTTCTTAAAATATCTTAATGAGTGTTTTATAAAAACTTTTCATTAAAAAATGATAAAACAATAGCAATTTGTAAAAGTTATATGTGATGTACAATTTGATTCATCTTTTCTCATCAAGTTGGTGGTTTAATCATTTCTTCTATTTTTTGTAATGGTAAATTCTTAGTTTTCTTGTTCAATTTTAAACATTTTGAGTTTTTTGCATCTATATTCATATTGTTCTTGATTTGTTTAATAATATCATCAAGAAGTTGTTTCTCTGTTTCATTTGTTTGTTTTTCACAATTTCTATTCATAGTACTTTGTTTGGCCTCTTCTTGTTTGATCTCTTCTTGTTTAATTTTATTGTTTTCATGTTTGTTCAGTTGAGTTTGTGGTTCTCCAACTTTTTTATTATCAAAAAATTTCTCATTAGAAAGAAGCATTGGATTAAACGAAATCTATAAATCTTCAAGTTTTCTTGCTCCTGTTTATATTTCATGATCAAAGTCACTTAGATCTTATATTTCCAATTGTTCTTTGATTTCTGATTTTCTTCCTTTGTTTTAGTGCTTTTGATTTCTTCTATTAGTTCCTGATCTTGTTTAAATGCCCTCTCACTCATTTGTTCTTTTGTTTTAATGTTCATATCTATGATAGGTTTCCATACTTTTTGACTTTCTTCATATGGATTAGATTTGTGTTGGTTCTCCTTTAATAATGCTTTCATTCCATCCCTTCCTACATTTGATTTTAAAGGTGATAGGTCCTGATAATTATAAATTTTTCTCTAATTTTCAATCACTAGTTTTCATCTTCTTGCATCTTCATATGCCCTACAAGTCCAAAATGTATCGCCATATTGATCGCACCAAAAACATTGCAAAGGTAGCATTCGAATCCTATTTGATGTACTTAATGAATGTCTAGGGCAAGACTTTCTAACATCATCAAAATGTGTTTAGGTAAAGGATGGATGGACAAACTTTGGCTCATTCCCTCCTTGTATAAATTCGAGTTATGTGAATCAGAGTTGATTGTCAATAGTTAAACTTTATGCTATCTATCTATTCGTATTCGGACAGATAAAAACTCAAATTTATAATAGAATGATATTGGCGTGTGTCAGATGAAATGATCAATATGTGTTTTTTTGATAAATTATATTTTCTTAACGTAAAAGTGTTGTCTGAAACAACTTTAGAATTAACCGATCTTAGGGGAAAGCAAATCAAATTGAAAACTAAAATTTCATGGCGCTACGCTATACACAATCCATCAAACAATAGCCTTTCTCCATCAAATGCGCAAAGCATCACATCGCACCAAATAGAACATCAGAACAGTTAAGATACATAGTCAACGCTTTCATTCGTGAAAGCATATGGAGATCAATGTTAGCACAATATTTTCATCCAAAAAGTAATTCGAAGATCGTTTTGGCTTGAATATCAATTCAAACGTAGTCTTATAACTTGGTGTCAATTTGTATATGCACAAGTATTAAATCGCATTAAACGACTCTTTCACTCTCTCAATCTCATAAGTTATGGAATAGAGACTTGTTCAGCAGTTGTTACAGAATTTTTGAAACAAAAACGTTAGAAAAATGTATGTTATAGGGCTCTGATGGCAAATGATGAAACATTTTGTAGTGCAGACAAAAGCTTATATATCAAGCGTTTTATGTTTTCAGCTTGGAACAAATATGCAGATTTTCTTTTTTTTTGCAACAAATTGACAATAAAATCATGATTTAAGACAGAGTCTAAAAACTAAATATATAAATAATCAACACCAATCAAACGCCTCACTTGGATAGTGTGCATCAACTATAAGTATATATTCATCGTCAATTCGTGAGATGCTTTACTGCTTCGTTACTCCAGATAAAAGCTCAATAGTAGAGCTAAATACGTATGACAAGAACTCATCGTGGTTCTGTCTATGAGACGATATCACAGCGTTTAAATTACATAACGTGAGCTGAATCAATTGGTTTCACCATTCAATCTGAATACGTAATGAATTGGCAACATAATCTGTGGATCGTCAACTTAAGGATTAATTAATCGGACGTTGATTAAAAAACATAACCATTAAGGATGCACGCCAAGTCCACAGTCAAGGAAGGTTTAGATCTGAGTATTTACGATGATGGATCAACTAATAGATAAGGAACAGATGAATCACAGCAGGGGAATTATGGCTACAGTGATTTGAAGAGCTCATTGCAGAAAAACAATAGCTCATTATCAGAACTGACATGGATCTTCACATGCACCAACACTTCTTTCGATGAATGTATTTTATTCCCTCGTCACATTGTCGGTTAAGGTTCACTGCAGCTTTGGAGAATTCTGTTAGGTTTATAATCAGAGTTTTCCTTTTGTCAAGTCTATCAGAGAATTTTGGTAACGGAGAAGAGCACAACAGTTTTCAGATATGGCATAGAAGCCATCAGATCATCTGAGAGTCCTCCTCCTCATGCACTCATGCATTGCCGCAATAATAATGTTCCCCGTCGTTAGATTAGGTGAATTGCCAAAAGTTAAAGCATGTCAGATCTCCGCTATATAATTGACCTCCGCATGTGTTGAGAATTGTATCTCCTACGTCTCATAAGAGGCATGACAACATCCTTCCCATATGTGCCAGATAACTCCCATAAATTTGGCTTCTCGTTGTTCTTCTTCTCTGCATGCGCGTCCTTTTTCTCTTCCCCTACCGAATGCATGCACCCCCTTTCCTTTTTTCATGTCCGCCCAATTCTCCAAAGCATCTGCCATAAAAAAATCAATCTAGCGATCGCTTTGAACTTGCACAGATCTTTGTTATTAATCATCGAACGCTGCACAACGCTTCATCATATAATTAAGTTGTACCCCACTTCAATCCTCCTCTAGATAATGCCCTCGAATATGTCTTTGGATACTTGAAAAAAGCAAAGCACAATCATGAAGCTTATGCACACCTTGCTTCATAATAATGAAGTATGCATACAGAACTGAAAACTTTTAGGAGAAAAAGCAACAACGCAGATCGTAGTAACTTCCATGATAATATGCAATAATTTATTAAATTCTCCTTTGAATCTAAGTCATATTGTCTTCCATGATAATATGCAATAATTTATTAAAGTTAGTAATCCAAAGAACTTCCCAAATTCTCACATATGATCCCTTTGAGTGTGATTGTCTCTTCAAGTCAGGAGAGTAAATGTCTCTGACAATGAATACTCATCCATTTGATGTGATTTGAGTGGGAATAGATAGGTTGCTCTATGTACTTGTCCCATATAAATTGTCATATGATTTAGCTCATTAGATTGTGAAATACATTTTGTGCAAGAAACTTATGTTTGCTCATTGTCATCTTCCTAAAAACTCAGGATTACACCCCCAACTTGTTGATATCCTTTCTCATCATATACTCATCCTAAATTAGTGATATAAGTTCTATTAGTGAGCTAAGGTCTTCATTTATCTGTGTCTAAAAGCTCTTTGGTAATTGTAATCACATTGAGTGAGAACTAAGTATTTTTCAGAGAGGATTCTTGCCATACACGGCAAGTTTTTTGGAACCCTTCAACTCTAAAAGTTATCTATTTTGATTTAACTATTTGAGGATGATGCTCCAAGGTACATAGTGGGTCCAAATGCATATTTGGGAAGCTAAAGGTGTCTACTAAGATACTCTGAAGCTACATTGGTAGGTGTAGAGTAGGACTTCTGCACCACCACCTCATCTTTGGAGTGTATCCAACCATCCCCTCACACTCACAGATGTGGCTCACCCTTGGAAAAGTACATTGGAAAGTTTCCAAAGGATGATTTTTTCATCTTTCATAAAGATTATAGTCTTGATGAGAACTTCATGACTTGGTGCTTGAAGGCCTTGAGCAAAGTTTTATGTTTGCATAAAATTACCCAAGGCACTAATTTTGTCATTTTGGTTAGAAAATCTTTAGTTGTAACTACTCTCGGTGTTAGATTTAGAGTAAAGGTACTAGGACAAATAGGTATTTCCAAGGGCCTTGGAATGCAATACCCCAATGTAATTCCTAAATCTATATTAACCTACTCGTTGCCATAATCGCTCCAAATGAGAAAGAAAATTGTTGAGAATTGAAGGCAACCAAGAACTAATGGAACATTTTGAATAAATATAATTTGTTTTTTTCATATGTTGTGTTGTGCATTGTAAGTTATGAAATGTAATCTACACTTTGTATGTAATCAAGAGCCCTTTTATCTCCATCTATGTGCATGTAACGGCCTATGTGTGCTAAGATAGTCTTCAAAATGCCAAAAAAGCCCGAGCCATGGAAATGCAAGATTCAAACCTACAAACCTTTTGCACGCTTGAATCCCGTGTTTTTGTGGCTGGGGCTTTCTTGGCAGTTTAAAGAGTATTTTGAGGCTATCTAAGGTAATTACATAGATTAGGAGTGAAAATATACGGGTTATGAGACCAGCAAGTACCCAATGAGAACCTAGGCAGTCCATAAGGAAACTGTGCTAACTAATGTGCCCAATTAAACCCTAGATAATTCATTAAAATACATGAGTGGCCATCCATAAGCTTATTAATGCAAAAAAAAGCCCTAGCCATAGAAACACACGATTTATGCCTGCAAAACTTTTGTCAGCCTAAATCCTACATTCCTATGGTTATGGGGTTTTTTGGCATTTTGAAGTTTATTTGAGGACTATGTAAGGTAAATACATTCATATGGAGTCAAAATCAAGAGGTAATGAGGCCAACAAGTACCCAATGAAATCCTGGTCAATTCATATTAAAGTGAATGAAGTCAAAAGTACTAGTCCTTGAACACTTATGATAAAGAGCCAAAGAGAGAGAGAGAGAGATAGAAATAAATAGACAATATAGTTCAAGACAAAACATTCTATCTATCATTGAAGTACATTGAAAAATATGCTTAACAAAAGCTGTAAGATATAGAGTTCATGGTTTATTTCGTCTTATTCGTCTTTCTACCTGAATATCTTTGGGTTGTATGGTTCCTCTCTTGGTATGGATAGCACATAGGTTAGAATCTTCAAGTAGGAAGGTTAGGTAGGCCTCTATTGCCTCTTGAAGTGCCTCAAGTGCTATCCCTTGTTTTTGTAGACCTACACAATAGCTTTGTGGTTCTTCATTTACCACTCTTGCAAATGCTCTTTGTGGTATGAGAAGTTCAACTCATTTCCAATAGTGTCGTATCACTGCAAATGCTTTGTAGTGTCTTTGTCAGCCTTGTGGAGCTCTTGCATTGGGAGGTATGTTAGGTTGTCGTTGAGGTCTACATCATGGTTGAAATATTTTTCTCTAATGTACACGATGTGAAGGTCGAGCTTCATATGCCACACTGTATTTTTGACGTGTTTGTTGACTTTGCTCCCTTTCCTCCTTAGTTGATGTTTGGCCTTTTCCTTGTGGAAGTGTCTTGCCTCCATGTGTTAACCTATGGCTCATTGGAATGTTCATTTGATTTCATGGTGGTTCAATGTAGCTTTCTTCATTAGTCGATGGTCTTGATCAAAATCACTCTACGATATAACCCTTCTCCTCACCACTTGTTTCAGTTTTGCCTTCATGGGGGTCCTCTCTCGTGACTCATAATTAGAATCTAAATCTGATCGTCCTTGAGACCAATCCTTTTGTTTATTTGAAAATTCATGTTCTCATGATGTATTGCTCCTTGGAGGTGTGCAACATGTGAGATAGAGCTAGAAGTGGTGTAGGAACCACTTGGAGGTCTCTAGGGGGATGTAACCATGGTGGGCACTAAGTTCCTTGAACATGGCTAGGATAGACCATGTGGTCTTTCCTTGCAACTTGCTTAGTGTGTGCCTATCTCTTGAGTTTCAAAAGTGTGAAATGGAGTGAGTTCTATCTATTTATAGATTTTGTTGTAAAATTATATGTTCACACTAGAATGGAGAAAACCAATTTAGAAACATATAGAATATAATAATACAAATGGTAACACATTGAAACCAAGATTATATTAATCCTATGATTTACCACATAATGGGATATAATGAATTCACTTTCTTCCAAGTTGAGCCTTCTCGTAGTCTTTTAGCATACCATTGAGCATGATGGAGAGGTTCTAAGAATGACTTCCATTTTTCACTAGCAATGTTTGTGTTGCATCCTTCTCACAACTTTTGCAAATGTGACTCCCTAATGCTTTCCACAAAAAACTTTCATGAGAATGTAGTGTAGTAAAACAATTTAAACATCTCCTCCATATAGTTTGATTGCATTGGACCACCACCATGTCACGTGTTTTTGAAGTACACGCCTCTGACTTTGTATTGTGAATTCTCCATTCCTTGGGTCCTAAAAATCTCCAATGACGCATAATGATGCATGAAAAATGCTCCATGTGCAAATAAAATATGCTAAAAATTATTTAGTACATTCCAAAAAAGTAAGTGCAATGAATAGGTTTAAAGATCAAATAGACTTACAATGTACTTTGTTATATTGCTCTCTCCCCAAGATTGAATGAAACACTTCGTGAACTCCACTAATGTCTCTTGAAACAATTCACCTTGAATATCACTAGAGCTAGTAAGTGTTAGTATATGATCAATATCTACCCCTCATGATTGTATGTACATTTTGTAAGACCCCCAATATGAGGAGAAGTCAAGCATGCATTACCCAATTGATGGGAATCCCAATTTGCATGTTGGATGGTCATATTGGAACATGTAAGGTATTGTAAGGAAAGTGAGTTACTGGGTCATTTCAAAAATCATTTATATTTGTTAGGTTGTTTCAAATCCGTGTATGGTAACTACGCAGGCGGTGACTGCCCATGCTCTACCGCCCATGTAGAGTCGTCCGTGGAAGGCCATCCATTATCCTATATATACATGACTCCTGCACTACTTGAGACATCAAATAGATACATCATACCTCTACCTTGTATCTCCCTATCTAGAGTTGTCTAGATCACCATTTAAGCTCTACCTTGAGAGCGCACGGGTGGACAACATCATCGTCTTTGTACTTCTTATTAGTAGAAAATTGTTGAGATTCTTCTATATCTGTTATCTTCTCTGCTAGTGCTCCTATGTTATATTGCATAACTATTTTCTTAGATGGTATGAGAGCCATAAGGTTCGAATAGCTTGAGAAGTATCACTATCTCAACCTACTAGCACACATATCAGTAGATTATTGGGGTGATTAGATGATGGATTCATTGTCAAACACCGGTTTTGGTGCTCCAACTAATGTTAATGCTGCACCTATTCGAATTTTTCCACCTGCATTCACTGAAGGGAAGCTGGATGGAACCAACTGCACACTCTGGAAGTTCAAAATTTTTGTAATTTTGGACTCCTATGAATAACTTTCTATCATGGGACCAATGGGATTGGATCCACAGCCTATACCAATTGAAGATCCAAAAAATTCAAGATTGTTCATTCAGCCAAATCCAGATCTTCTACGTGCTTGGAAGAGGCGGAATGTTGATGCATTATCTGCAATTGTCACTAGTGTAAGTGATTCTGTGCTTACTTTAGTTCAACATACTACTAAAGCACACGAGGCTTGAGCATATTGGCTTGTCAATATGAGACCAAGAACCACACTACGATACAGAATTTAGAAAATTAGTTGCCAAATGAAAAGCATTCTGATTCTAGAAAGGTTGAAGATTTTATCGAACAGATAAAACATCTTCAAGATCAATTGGTTGTAGTTAGTGTTGTTATAACACCAGAAGTGCTGGCTCCATTTCATGCTAATGAAAGATCTTTTTCTATTCACTTATGCCTCTAATGCATCATTTCAATGAACCATTGAATACATCATTTAATGTGCATTAGGACCTCACCGACTTCATTTGGAATGCATTCTTTCATGCATTACTCTAGCATGGCCAACAAATAGATAAAAATGAGCATGTAAAAAATAGTGCTTACCTTAATATAGCTTCATGCATCCATTAATCCTTGCATGATGAGGCATATTCGTTTGAGTACTTCGTACTTGAAGTTGAAAGCTTGAGGCATCATGAGTTTCCAATCACAAGTATCTTTCTAAAGGCATCTTAATACTTACTTATATGCCCTCATATGCATTTAACCTTACAAAAAAAAAACTCTAAGGGTACTCTAACACATGCTTGCCTTTATTTCTGGAATCCATGCGTACTTATATTTATACATGAATCCTTTTTCTACTTGTCACTTCACCTATACACTGACTTACATGCTTGTGGTGCGTGCTAATACCTAACTTAATACTTTCCCAAATCTGTGATTATCCAAGTAATCCAATAATTATAAATCATGCATGCTTCATATCAAATGGTGCATTAAGTGCATGATAAATTCCAAAATATGCAAAAGAAAAAGAGAGTATTTAACTTCAACTAATACTTTCCTTCTGCTATGCTTGGAAGTGAGGACATTCCATCCGTCTTCATTCTTCGTATGGATTGGCCAAAAAATAAAACCTGTAGGCATCGATAATAGATAATGACGTGCTTCACAAGCTCCTGTAGAAGATTTCTGATGCGCTGTCGTCGAGATTTTCTCTCCTCTCTCACTTGTGAAGGCCTACAAAAAACATATTTGGTGAAGGTAGCCGGAACTCCCCGAGAATTCCAGGATGCATCAAGGATGTCAAAGGAAGCTCACATACAAAGTTTTAAAGAAATCAAGAAAGTCCATGGTAGCGGTCAAAGCTAGTCAAAGTTAGGAAATTAGGGCAAAAATTTCATTGTCACCAAATTAGATGGAAATTCATATACTTGTAAAGATTGTCAAAGGCAGTCTATAGCTCAAATTTCAGCAGAAAATGGATTTTGTAGCACATTGATATGCTATGTTCATTTTGTAAAAATGTAATTTTTCTAGTTTGACCCTACAAATTCTTGGATAGAAATTTATGTTAGCCATATGGTTTGGCATGTATAAAGATCATATGTGGCTACATATTTATACAAATTTTCAAGGCTATCAGAGCTTCCTAGACACCTTAATGCCACCATGCAAGCTTCCAAATGTAGTCAAACTTGTACAAAGGAGATTCAAATGGGAGTTTTTTCTGCATATTCCTGAAGGAGATCTTTGGAAACATAGTCCTACAAAGTTTCATCTTCATTAAAGCCTATTTGGAGGGTCAAAGAGTACAAAGTCCAGTTTTCAGGATCACCGCAGTTTTCTAGTTTAAGCAAATTGAAGGGTTGAAGGGCCACCACATGGTGAAAGCTGATTGAGCCATGTTGTACGATCAAGATGAGCTCATGTTCAAGGGTGGAGATGCACTTATGCTTAAAGCAAGGAGGATCCACGAGTTTTTCCATAAAAGATAAATTTTTTCACAATCAAAGATCAATAATGCAGCTTTTCTCCAAAGATAGTGGCTTATCGTATCCAAACTGATGTCAGCACTGATCCGACGGTCCAGATCATCCCCAGATCTAATGGTGGAGAATGAAGGCGCCTAAATTTCACTCCTTTACACTAGATTTGATAGAAAGAACAATTCCAAGCCATTGATTTGATTAATCAAATGGTTGTAATCAAAAGTAGTGATCCTAGAGTTGAGAGTTGATTTCTCTAGATCCAAGGGCCCAAATTCATTCAAAAAACTATATAAACCCCCCTCCAAACTCCTAGAGCATCATTGTTAGGCATCCATAAGGCTCATGCTAGCTTACCGTTTCCTTGAGACGATCACCCTCGGTTGAGCGAGTGAGGATCCAAGGTGAGCTAGTATGAGTATAGTACCTAGTTTCAAATTTAAGTTAGAACTCCAATCTAGGATAGGCTCTTGAAACCAGCATCTCTATCTTGACTCACCCTCGGTAGAGCGTGTGAGTGAGTTAGAGCTGATTTTAATGAGTCTTAGACTTCTTTAGTTAGACGTTACGAGCCTAGACATATATAGGGTCACTGGAGTGGAACTCACCTTCTTACGTGTGACATTCGGTTGAACTGTCATGGTTTGAGGGTCGGAACCACCTTTGATCAGTAGACTGCCTAGCTTGACGTACCACGACGATCTTATACATGTATCTTAATTCAAATCCTTTTAATTCATGTCACTTGTCACTTGTCTCTTGTCTCCTCTCTCAGTCTGTTAAGTATTTTTACATGTGTTCTATTTCTTCTATGTGTGAGAAGGCTCTGCAGTATTGCATTGAACCAGTGAGGATGTTTCTTTGAGCTTGTGAGTAAACTCTATCATCATAATTCACTTGCATGCATATAATCCATACATACCCATACATATTGATTAGTTTCTAAAAGTGTATAAGAAGCTCCAATATTGGACCATTCTTCCTTTCGAAACTAGTTTATGTGTAAGGATTCCATCTATTCACGTCATGCATACATATCATCCAAAAGAAGACTATGCATATGGATTAGAATTAGGAAGTGTTTAAGAAGCTCCTTCAATGGACCATTCTTCCTTCCAAATTTGATTCGTGTGTATGGTTCTCTTTCATTCTTATCATTCATGTTCATAAATCTAAGTTGCACTCCTACATTCCCATTCCCATAATCATTTCAACATCTCTCTCTTTTCCATACTCAACATTAATTTCACTTTCATGTCCTTAAACCATCCAACATTCATTAGCTTCATACACCCTGTGTGTGCCACGACCGGACCCGATCCACCCGGATTGCGATCACCTCCACATTTGAACCCGACGTGAAATGCTTCGTGGCATTTGCTTTTGATCTTGTTGGGAGGTTGTGATCCATATCCTTTGTTTCATATTTTTCATCCTCATCATATCATCATCATCAGTCTAGAGTGTTGCACTGGATTTCTCACAGTATCGTGCACATCTTCATCGTGAAGTAAACGCATTTGTGAGAGATCTAGAGCATCGTGCATCACTTGCTTATTCACATAAGATGGAGGAAGGATTGAAATCCCTTATTGTTGAGAAACAAGGCCAAAGAATAGTCTCTTCTATGTTGAGAGAGAAGGGAAAATTCAATGGCATCAACATTACAAGCTACTTAGATTTGTTTGAAGAGCAAGCTATGATTTTTGGTCTTACCGAAGATCTTTTGATATCATTCTTTGAACGAATTGTTGATAGCTCTATCATAAACCGTGTCACTCAATATGATAGTCTTCCTTGGAGTGATTTTAGAAAGGAGATGCTCAAAGAATTCTATCTTGAAGATTATAGCCAACATAATCGAGATGGATTCTTACGATGGGTCAATTCTCCAAAGCCTAGTAGCTCTATTACTCACTTACAAAATGAGTATATTAGACGCTATGAACAACTTCCTGATGAGGATAAGATAACTTTGGAACCTGATCTTGTGATCAATTTTCTTAAGCTTCTTCATCCTGAAACTCGGAGGGAAGTTGAACGGCGATTAGAAGAACCAGATAAGCGCTATGGTCTTACTCACAATTGGCAAAAAGTGTGTAAAGTAGTAGAGGTTGTAGCCCATAGACATCAAAGACAATCCATGCTTTATGAGCAAACTAGTCTTTCTCAAGCTAGCCTTCCACAAACTAAGGAGCAAGTTAGAGAACAATCCCATGCTATGCTTTTTGACTCTACTCATATTCCTCAAATGATGGAGCCTAATCAAGGTTTTAAAGTAGAGCCAAATAAAAGTGTAGTTGAACAATCTCAAGTGGATATTCTCACTAAGCAAATGGAAAGTCTTATTGCTACACAATCCAATTTGGCCAAGACTATAGATGCTTTACAATCTAATTACACCAAAACTTTCCAAAATCAAATGAACCCAATGACTTTTCAAGAGCCTAATCAACATGTTATAGCTACCAATCAAAATCCACAAGTAGCTCCTACTCAAGCATATCAAGTTCCTCTGATGCATAATCCTTCAATGCAAAATCCTCATCCTCATGTGCAAAATCCTCAAATGTATCAAAACATGTATCCTCAAGCTTCTCAAATAGCTTTTCAAAATCCTCAAAATCAAAATTTTCAGAATCATCAACCGTATAATATGGAAGCTCCTCTTGCACCTCAAGTACCACATGTTGCTCCCCAAGCTCCTCAAATACATCAATCGCCTTTTCAAAATCCTAATTATCCTGTTCAAGCAACACCTTATCAACAAAATCCTCAATTTCAAAATTTCCCACCACAAGTTAATCAAAATCCTCAAAATAAAAATGGTTTTGTGCGTGGCCCTCGTAGGTGTCCTTGGTGTGATTCGTTAGAGCACTTTTTGAGAGATTGTGAATTATTGAAGGCTGCTAAGGAGCAACGACTAGTAATAGACATAGACAAGAAAATTTGTGACTATCGATCTAGGCTACCTTTGCAAGGAAATTATGGTAAGGGACGAATGAAAAAACACTATGAAAATATAACCATAATGGACGTAGGAACTAGAGGAGTGAAACTAGAAGCTCTGGATGAACAACAAGTAGAATCAAGTAAACCCACAAAGGAAGGTGATTTTTCCATAGAGGCTTTAGTAAGAGCACGGGATGAGATTAGGAGAATAACGGCTTGGGAGTCACCGATAGAAGATCAATCTCTTATTTCTCACAAATCCAATGTAGAAGAAAAACGAAAAAGAGATGAAGCTGAGCCTAGTGAAAGAAGAGTGACACGAAAACAAACCTCAGAGGGAATAGAAACAATCATAGAGCAAGGAGAAACATCACAATCCAAAGATAGAAAACAAGAATCACAACCCAATGAACAAAAACAAGAGGAGAAACAAAAAGGGAAGAAGACAAAGCAAAGAAAAACAGAACCAAAGCCTTTAGATAAACAAGAACAATCAAAACAAACTGAAGACCAAACACGAGAACATGAACAAAAACAAGACCCTGAGCAAAAACAAAAGAAACCAAAGAGAAAACCTAAAGCCATCTTGATTTCAGAAATTGAGAGAAAAATAGATCCTATGGAGATTTTAGATGACATTTTGCTTAAGAGTCAAGTGACTATGTCTTTAGAACAAGTTTTCTCTATTGCAAAGCTTGTTTTTAAAGATAACTTTATCGGCCTAATTAAAAGGAAGAGGTTTCCGCTTAATCTAGATACTGAGATGCAAGATTCTCTAGATCAAGATCAAGCTATGAATGAAGCCTTAAACTTTGATGAATCTGATGAAGAGGACTTTGATGATGATGAAGTAAATGTTAATAAAAATTTCTTAGGACCTATTCAACCTGACCATGAAAATCATGAAAACAATCCTGAAAGTCACTTTAAAAGAACATTTTGGTCTAGAGGTACATCAGAGATGCATGTTAAAATAGGAAATGATAAGAACACTATCACCGTAAATGCGTTAGTAGATTCCGGCTCTGAAATCAATGTGATTTCAAGAGAAGTCTATGATAAGTTTTGATTGCCCATAGATAAAGATTGTGGATGGCGTATGAGAACTGCAGATAATGGTGTAGGTACCCTGTATGGAGCATGTGCCAGTGTGCGCATATCCAACTCTTCGGGATAAGAAAAATGATCCAACTCTTCGGGATAAGAAAAACATAGGACATACATTCACGGATGAGACAATCAAACAGGTGAAAATTGGTAGAGATGATGACTTTCTTTTGCCAGCAGAGAGAGATAAATTTGAGGGAGTCATACGTAGCCATGGAAAAGCCTTTACTATGTATCCTCATGAGATTGGTTGTGTAGATCCTAAGCTAGTTGCACCCATGATAATCTTTACTATTCCACATATTCAATGGAATCTTCGTCCTATACATGTTCCAAAGGCTCACTTACCTGAGCTAATGAAACTACTTAAGGAGAAGATAAATATGAGAATTTTAGAGCCATCATTTGCACCTTAAGATGGTTCACTGTGCCTAAAAAGAATGGGAAACTACGTTTTATTCAAGATCTCCAACCCGTCAATAAAGTCACCATAAGGAATGTAGGAACAGGACCCATTGTAGATGAGTTTGCTGAATCATTTTGAGGACATTCTATCTATTCAATGGGTGATTTATATTTTGGATATGACCAATTCCAATTAGCAATTGATAGTCGTGACATTACCACAATGAAAACTCCTTTAGGCTTAGTGCGAATGTGTACTTTACCTTAAGGAGTGACTAATTCTATGGCTCATATGATGAGTGCTATGAATATGGTCTTACATGATTTTATCCCTCATATAACTATGCCATTCATTGATGATATTCCAATTAAAGGGAGTGAGGAACGTGTAAAGGACATTACTTTAGATTCATCTGGATGTCATAAATTTGTTCTTGACCATATCTCTGATTGTGAAAGAATATTTCAACGATTTGAAGAGGTAGGTATCACATTTTCCATAGAGAAATCTGTTTTTGGTGTCAACGAGGTGCTTATTGTTGGACATTTATGTGGCCCTTATGGTTGAAAGCCATACCCACAAAAAGTTGATGCCATTAGCAAGATTTCTGAAACATGTAACAACGTGAGTGAGGTACGTAGATTTCTTGGTGCTTGCATCTTTTATGTTATTTGGATCCCACACTTTTCTCATGTTGTTGATTGTCTTTATGACTTGTTGAGGAAGAAACGAAAATTTATTTGGACCGACAAACACACTCAAGCTATGCGTAAATTGAAGAAATTATTGCTTGAAGCTCCCATCCTTAAGCGTGTAGACTATTCTGCTAACAAACCTATTATATTGACTGTTGATACTAGTCCTATTGGTATAGGTTGGGTCATAAGTCAAGATGATAGTGAAGGGAATAGATATGCAATTAGGTTTGGTGCCAAAATTCTACATGAAACACAACGAAAATATCCACAGATCAAACGAGAACTATGGGGTATGGTAACAGCTTTGAAAACAGACAAAGAATATTTTCATTGGTGCAAATGTCAAAGTTGAGACTGATTGTTTGCCTCTCATTGGAATGATAGCCAATTGTTCATCTCTTGATATAGCCATGCTTAGATGGATCTCATATATTAAGTTCATAAATCCTGAGTTAGTTCATATTTCAGGTAAGTCAAACTCAGTTGCTGATATGTTATCAAGAGCTAGATTTGATGATGATCTTGAAAGTGATCTAATAAAGAATGTGAATTTAGTTGACTATGTTCCACATATATATGAGTATGAGAAATTTCATGAGTCTGAGTACGAAGATGAATGGAGAGACATAGGAAAGTATCTGAGTACACTACAACCATTACCTAACTGGACTACGAATAGATTCCGTAACATTAGGAAACGAGCTTATTACTTTTTCCTATGTAATGGTTATCTTTGGAGACATGCTAAGGGTAAGGTTAAGAATCCACAACAAGTCCTAGGAAAACGAGGTCTTCAATTGCAAGTAATGAAGGAAATGCATGAGATATTATGGACCGGTCATAAAGGATTTTTTGAAACATATGAAAAAATTAGAAGTACCTATTATTGGCCTAGGATGTATGTTGACATTAGTAGCTATGTTTCTACATGTTCTACTTGTCAACTTCATTCATCAGTCAAACATAGAGATCCGTTGCATCCTACTTATCCACCTTGTATTCACTACAAGTGGGTAGTGGATCTTGTAACTATGCCTAAAAGTATTGACAAAATGCGTTACATTGTACTTGCAAGAGAAGATTTAACTAATCATGTAGAGGGACGTGCACTACGATCTAAGACCACTTACAATGTTTGCAAATTCTTGCTTGAAGATGTCATAAGTCGCTTTGGGTACATAGAGAAAGTAGTTGCCGATCGTGGAGAGTTAAATGCGAGAGAAGATAAAGAGTTCTTTGATCATCACGATATTCGTTTGTCTCTTACTACTGCATATAACCCAGAGGCCAATGGTAAAATAGAGAGAGGGCATCCACCTATTGTGAAAGCCATATCTAAAGCATGTAATGGTGACATCAAACAATGGCCTAAATTCTTACCTTTTGCACTTTGGGCAGATAGAATGACATGCACACGTACTACTGGATATAAGCCTGCTGAACTCATGTACTGTCAAAAACCATTGTTTCCAATTCAGTCTCATATTTCTGCATGGTCAAATTCGCCTTGGTCTGAAAACATGTCTACTGATGATTTTTTGAGTTTGCGCATTAAACAGTTAGAACAAGGTAAATTAAGACTTGATGATGCCGTTGAAACATTAAGAGAATCTAGAATGAAGAACAAGCATTATTTTGATAAAACTCATCGATTGCGTCCTAAGCCAATTGAAGTAGGGGATTGGGTGCTCATTTATGATGGTACATTTGACTCTCAATATGATGCATGCAAAAAGCTCACTCAACGGTGGTTTGGGCCATACATTGTATCAAAAGTCAACAACAATGGTACGTATGCTCTTTGTGAATTAAATGGTGTTGCACTAAAAACTTTGATTGCAGGTAAAAGGATAAAGTTATTCAAGAAGCGTGATAATGACGAGTACATTTTGGATGAGGACATTGAAGAAGATGACAACAATGAGGCCGATTCATAAACTGGAGTATCCATGTTATAAAAATAAAAAAAAGAAAAAAAATAAAAATAAAAAACATATAAAAGCATCATTAATTTTCAAGTTCATGTTGCTTTGTTTTTTTTCAAGTTCATCCTATTTTTTTTTTTCCATGCTTGTTTCATGCATGTTTTTTTTCAGTCTTTGCATTGCATTGCATATCCCCATCACTTGAGTCAAAAAGGGCAAATGATGATTTCTCTACTTGTGTAAAATGGTATCTTAAGTAGTAATTTATCTACTAAGAAATCGGTTATAATCTCGGATTATGGAAAGATAGGACATGTAGATTTAGAGGTTTATTTTGGTGATATGAATTTCATATATAAACATGTATATGTATCCTGTATCGAAAGCATAATTGTTGAAATCCTAGCTCCTGCTATTGCATATTTCTACATCCTTAGTCCATCTCACAGCACTTGTATCGGAGTTTAAACGACTATTCTCCGTCATCAAAAATGGTTGTACCTTGTATCGGGGTTTAACTTTTCCCCGTCATAAAAAAAAAAAAGGTTGTTACATGTTACCAAGACGTTTACACTTTCTTCTACCCCAAAAAACTGATCGTAACCATAAAGTTGTCGAATCATCATCATCATCAAAAAAAAAAAAAAGAGCAAGCCAAAGGAGGATAAAGAGGCATAGTAGAATAAATCACGGGCTATATAGGCAGATATATGCATTAGTGGAGTTTAGTTAGATTTCCTTGCATGTTATTAGAGAACGAGCATATTCATATTTATGTATGAAAGGAGTTGATCTAAAATAAGCTAAAGATGAAAGATGTCTCTTGAAAATCCTAAATCTTTGTTTATAATCGTATTTAAGGTAGATTGCTTTATGAAAAAGGTACAAATTTTTTTTCAAGATGAGAAAAACTGATGCTTAAAACGACTCAATACATCCACTTCCACTTCATATTGATGCTTTTTTTTTTCTTTCTTGTTGCCAATGTTGCTTGTTCATTTGCATACATGTTGCCTATTTGTTCATGCATATTCATGTTGCCTGTTTCAATTCTTTCTTTCATGCAAATTTTGCTTCATGTCACGTTACCTACTTATTCATGCATATAATCAACTTTCCTTCCATGTTTCTTATGTTGCCTATAAAAGAATTTGATGTCTGGAACATTTTGTTTTTCACAGATTCTAGAGTGGCGCTTTTGGAGGAATCGCAGGTTTAGTGGGGGCGAATGTCGTCGAGATTTTCTCTCCTCTCTCACTTGTGAAGGCCTACAAAAAACATATTTGGTGAAGGTAGCCAGAATTTCCCGAGAAGTCTAGGATGCATCAAGGATGTCAAAGGAAGCTCACATACAAAGTTTTAAAGAAATCAAGAAAGTCCATGGTAGTGGTCAAAGCTAGTCAAAGTTGGGAAATTAGGGCAAAAATTTCATTGTCACCAAATTAGATGAAAATTCATATACTTGTAAAGATTGTCAAAGGCAGTCTACAACTCAAATTTCAGCAGAAAATGGATTTTGTAGCACATTGATATGCTATGTTCATTTTGTAAAAATGTAATTTTTCTAGTTTGACCCTACAAATTCTTGTATAGAAATTTATGTTAGCCATATGGTTTGGCATGTATAAAGATCATATGTGTCTACATATTTGTACAAATTTTCAAGGCTATCAGAGCTTCCTAAACACCTTAATGCCACCTTGCAAGCTTCCAAATGTAGTCAAACTTGTACAAAGGAGATTCAAATGGGAGTTTTTTCTGCATATTCCTGAAGGAGATCTTTGGAAACATAGTCCTACAAAGTTTCATCTTCATCAAAGCCTATTTGGAGGGTCAAAGAGTACAAAGTCCAGTTTTCAGGATCACCGCAGTTTTCTAGTTTAAGCAAATTGAAGGGTTGAAGGGCCACCACATGGTGAAACCTGATTGAGACATGTTGTACGATCAAGATGAGCTCATATTCAAGGGTGGAGATGCACGTATACTTAAAGCAAGGAGGATCCACGAGTTTTTCCATAAAAGAAGATTTTTTTGACAATCAAAGATCAATAATGCAGCTTTTCTCCAAAAATAGTGGCTTATCTTATCCAAACTGATGTCAGCACTGATCCGACGGTCCAGATCATCCCCAGATCTAATGGTGGAGAATGAAGGCGCCTAAATTTCACTCCTTTATACTAGATTTGATAGAAAGAACAATTCCAAGCCATTCATTTGATTAATCAAATGGTTGTAATCAAAAGTAGTGATCCTAGAGTTGAGAGTTGATTTCTCTAGGTCCAAGGGCTCAAATTCATTCAAAAAACTATATAAACCCCCCTCCAAACTCCTAGAGCATCATTGTTAGGCATCCATAGGGCTCATGCTAGCTTATGGTTTCCTTGAGACGATCACTCTCGGTTGAGCGAGTGAGGATCCAAGGTGAGCTAGTATGAGTATAGTACCTAGTTTCAGATTTAAGTTAGAACTCCAATCTAGGATAGGCTCTTGAAACCAGCATCTCTATCTTGACTCACCCTCGGTAGAGCGTGTGAGTGAGTTAGAGCTGATTTTAATGAGTCTTAGACTTCTTTAGTTAGACGTTACGAGCCTAGACATATATAGGGTCTCTGGAGTGGAACTCACCTTCTTACGTGTGACATTCGGTTGAACTGTCATGGTTTGAGGTTTAATCAGTTTGAGGTTTGAGGTTTGAGGTTTAATCAGTAGACTGCCTAGCTTGACGTACCATGACGATCTTATACATGTATCTTAATTCAAATCCTTTTAATTCATGTCACTTGTCACTTGTCTCTTGTCTCCTCTCTCAGTCTCTTAAGTATTTTTACATGTCTTCTATTTCTTCTATATGTGAGAAGGCTCCGTAGTATTGCGTTGAACCAGTGAGGATGTTTCTTTGAGCTTGTGAGTAAACTCTATCATCATAATTCACTTGCATGCATATAATCCATACATACCCATACATATTGATTAGTTTCTGAAAGTGTATAAGAAGCTCCAATATTGGACCATTCTTCCTTTCGAAACTAGTTTATGTGTAAGGATTCCATGTATTCACATCATGCATACATATCATCCAAAGAAGACTATGCATATGGATTAGAATTAGGAAGTGTTTAAGAAGCTCCTTCAATGGACCATTCTTCCTTCCAAATTTGATTCGTGTGTATGGTTCTCTTTCATTCTTATCATTCATGTTCATAAATCTAAGTTGCACTCCTACATTCCCATTCCCATAATCATTTCAACATCTCTCTCTTCTCCATTCTCAACATTAATTTCACTTTCATGTCCTTAAACCATCCAACATTCATTAGCTTCATACACCCTGTGTGTGCCACGACCGGACCCGATCCACCCGGATTGCGATCACCTCCACAGCGCGTTCTTGGAGCTTATGGAGAAGGGAAATAGCGAGCCTGTAGGCTGAGGAATCGGGAGTTTTAATCCCACATTCCTGATAAAAGCGGAACTCTACTGCTATAAGAACTACAGCAGCAATGCTCTTACTTCAGTTCGAAGGAGGAGGGCTACTAGCGCGTGCCGAGCTAACTCCTCATCCACACTGTGTGTGCCACGACCGGACCCGATCCACCCGGATTGCGATCACCTCCACAGCGTGTTCTTGGAGCTTATGGAGAAGGGAAATAGCGAACCTGTAGGCTGAGGAATCGGGAGTTTTAATCCCACATTCCTGATAAAAGCGGAACTCTAGCTATAAGAACTACAGCAGCAATGCTCTTACTTCAGTTCGAAGGAGGAGGGCTACTAGCGCGTGCCGAGCTAACTCCTCATCCACACTGTGTGTGCGAATGTCTGGCGTCTGTCCATGATGAATAATTCCCTTGGGGGAACTATAAGCCAGGCCCATACCCGATCGCAAGCCTCCTCCACGTGGAGGAGGATCACATGGAGATCGTTTTTCCTTCTGAAACTAACTAGAAGCTCTAAGCCGACAGCATCAATAACTATACTTACTAGGCTGCTCGTGGGCACGAAAAACAATAACACGAACTTTGAAGGCAGGAAGAAGCTTGAAACTTTCATGGTGTAACCTGCTCTACATACCAATGTTGTGAAAATACAATTTCTACTCATAAATCTAACTTCTATTGGGTAACTCATTATATGCAATGGAGTCAGTGCTTCACTATGCAGGTAAACATGTTAGTAATTGAAGTTTTATGATATTTTGACAGTGGTCATATGCTCATTTTGCATAGGATACTCTAGCAAAATTTTTCCAAATTTTTGGTTTTGTGAACTATACAGTGGTCGATTTACTCCTTGATACACTTATTCATTGTTTTTTGGACTCTTCTAGCTCCATTATCATTCTATTCAGTTCTCTACCATCATGGCATCAGAGGTCTCAAACACATCTGGTGGAATATGGTCTACTACTAGTGTTCCAAAAAGGAGCTATAACTTGTAGGGCAAAGACCATTTTGAGATCCGAGAATTTGTTGGCACAAACTTTTCTCTATGGAAGGATCAAATTAAAGATGTGCTGATTCAAAGGAGGCAATGGAAGCCAGTAAATGGAATTTCATAGAAGCCTACTGACATGGATGAAGTTGATTGGGATGAGTTAGATGAAATGGTCAGGTCTATCATTCGCTTTCACCTGGTAAATAATGTTTACTTTACAGTATTAGACTGTGAAAGTGTAGAGAAACTTTGGAAGAAGTTATGAAATACATATGAAAAAGAGACAACATCAAATAAAATGTATCTGATGAGAAAAGTATATGAACTTTGCATGGACACAAATAGTGTTGCTTCTCATCTAAATGAGAAGTTAAAGTTTGAACCTCTTAGATTTTCCACCCAAAAGAGTAATTTGTTTAATCCAAACTTACTTTGAGCTTTTATCAAAAGAGGCTGGAACTTAAGTTTGAGCCTCTTAGCTCTTTATCCAAAAGAGCTAAGCGGCTTGAACTTAAGTTCAAACTTGTTAGCCCTCTGCACATCATCTAAGTCTTTTGGCTTATATGCTATGAGGCTCAACGTTACGTTTGAGCCTCTCATCTTTTCCACCCAAAAGAGTAGTCTCTCCAACTCCGATCTACCTTGATTTTTTTATCAAAAGATGCTTGAACTTAAGTTCAAGCCTTTTAGTTCTTCCCTCCAAAAGAGCTAAGAGGCTCGAGTTTAGGTTCAAGCCTCTCAATCGTATTACGTTTGAGTCTATTGGGTCATATGATATGGAGCTCAAAATTAAGTCCCTCTAAAATTTTCCACCCAAAATAGTGGTGTCTCTAACTCAGTCAATTTCCTTTGCCATAAATGTTTCTCTTAAAAAGTGGTAATGAAGCTCTATGTGATTTTTCCTTGCATGGAAAATTAGATTTGCAGCTAGATGCATAGAACTTACATTATCTCCAAGTATGTGAGACTTGGAATTTACAAGTCCTAATATGAGTACAACTCCTTGAACCATATTGCTTCTTGACTTGCAATAGTTAGACGTCTATATTCTACTTTAGTTGAAGATAAAGCAATTGTTGGTTGCTTGTTGGAACTCCAAGAAACCAATTTTGAAATCGCAAATGCTAAATATCCAAATGTACTTCTTCTATCATCCTTTGCTCTTGCCCAATCTACATCTTAATAGAGTTTAGTACCCAAATCTGAAGAGCGAGGATAGAAGATGCCTTCATTAAGTGTCCCTTTGAGGTACTTGAGTACTCTCTTTGCAGCATCAAGGTGTGGTCTTCTAGATGAATACATGATCTCAATAAGAGCTCCCACATTATATGATATGTATGTCCTTATGTAAGTAGCATATTTCAAGCTATCAACTAGAGTTTGATACTCTTTAGGATCATCAATCTGGTCACCTTTATAAACACTTAGTTTATGGTTCAATTCCAAAGGTGTACCTAAAAGATTTGTGTTTTACATTCTAAATTTGTGAACGAGATCTTGAATGTATCTTCTGTGAGTTAGATACATCTCCTCATATATATAAATCACTTGCATACCTATGAAATATGTGAGCTCGCCTAACTCATTGATTTTGAACTCCTCTTGCATGTGTATCTTGATCCTTTGAATTCCATTTGCATCAAACTTATTACAATCATGTCACCAACATATACACATAGATAGATAACCTCATTGTGATCCCTTTTGAAGAATAAAGAAGGATCTAAGTTTCTATGTCCTAACCCTTGATCGTGAAGAAATGTAACATTTATTTGAAGGTTCTCTAGAGAGAGAAGCTAAAAAAATTCGTGGGAGTTTGTGGGATTTTGTCCTATTTGCGTAGGCTTTTTTGGGCGTTCTCTGCACAATTCTAGGCCGTTGGATGGCGCCGAATCTGACGGACAAGCGGATTTGGGGCTGATCTTCATACGATGGGTGATTGGAGCCGTCCGATGTGCTGTTGATCTAAGGGGAGAGGAGAAAAGGCGCCCAAGATCATCATGGGCACCCATCTCAACCGTTGGATCAAGGCCCTATCTAAGGGCTAGAAATGAAGGCGCTCAACCATCATGCGATTCAAGGAGAGCCCTCCGATTTCAAGCCCATCCAAGGGCACATATTCATTCGCGCCCATTTCCAGATTTGTTTGATCATAGCCACTCATTTTGAAGGAGATCCAAGGGCCATAAAGCAAAGGCGCCTTGACTTTTCCCCTTCAACCTCTACCTTTGGATCTTTGAGTCATCTAAGGGCTAAGAATCATTTTCAAGAATTCGAAAACCATTCAAATGGAAAATACTAGGAGTTTTAAGTGGTTTTTTGCTCTTTGACCACACAAAAACCAGGGAAGCCTATGCCTAGCCTATGTGTTTGAGGGACTAGACTGTGTCCACCACCCTCTTCTCATTGGTCCATCACTAATCACTCCTTAATCTAAAAGGCCCATTCAGGGTTCATTTTTTCCCCTAATGACTTCCTTAGCTTGTAATCCTTTTCCATTTCATCTTGGTCATCATTTGTATCACTTCTTGGATCTTGGACATGTATCATGCTTGCCTCCTAGTTGATGGGAATCAGAATCAAGATCATATGGTAGAGTTACGTTTTTTTCTTCATCATAACAAGACCCATCTTCTTCAAACAAAACATCTCTAATTGTAGTAAATTTCTTGGTTGAAGCATTATAGAACCTATAACCCATCTAAGTTGAATCATATCTAATAAATACTACCTTTGTTGCCCTTTCAGCTAGCTAATCTCTGATTTGTGAAGGTACATGAACAAAAGCTAAAAACAACCAAACACATTGCAATGTTCAAGACTAGGTTTCCTTCCATACCATGCTTCATAAGGATTCATACCTTGAAGTCATTTGAATGGTAGTCTATTGACAAGGTACACAATAGTTGAAATAGCCTCTACCCATACATAATGTGGAAACCTTTTTGCTTCAAGCATTGTTTTGGCTGATCCAGCCAATTTCTTGTTTCTTCTCTTTGCAATTCCATTCAGTTGAGGAGAGTACCTAGTAGTCATTTCCCTCTTGATATCTTTATCCTGCAAGAACTCATCAAATTCCTTAGAGAAATATTCTCCCCCTCCATAAGATCTGAGCTTTTTGAGTGATCTACGTGTATGGTTCTCGACATGTGCTAGATACTTTTGAAGTATTAAACACTTCATTCTTACTCTTGATAAAGTATAGAATAGTCCAACTACTATGGTCATCAATAAATGAGACATAATACCTTGATCTTGCCAATGAAGGTTCTTGGCTTGGCCCCCATACATTTGTATGTACTAAGTCCAGTAAGTTGTTGTGGATGTAGCCTTTGTGGTTGAATGGTTGTCTTTGTGCCTTCCCAATCTGGCATGCATCACATTTGTTAATCATGTGTTTCTTTGATATGTTTGGCAATCCTAGAACACTTTGATCCCTACATATATCATTTAAGGTTCTTTCGTTCACATTAGCTAGCCCTGGTTTGTGTACCTCTTTTGCGATGTCATATTTGGGGCATTTGCATCATTATTTGGGCATTTAATTTATGCAAGATGATATTGAAATAGCTTTGTGTAAAACAAAATATATCAACACATTACTAGAACATTTTGGTGATGAAGATTGCAAACCTATTGCCATTCCTATGGACATAGGTTTATGGTTGAGCCTTCATGACGTTGGACATGCATTTGATGTTGTTCTCTATTAGTAGGCTATTGAATAGTTGATTTACTTATGCATAACTCAGCCTCATATTCAGTTTGCTATCTTATAGATGAGCAAGTTTATGCATTTCCTAGGTGTCAAGCATTGGGAGGTAGTTAAATGCATCTTTCGCTACTTGAGTGGTACCTAGCTACTTGGATTCTTTTATCCCAAGGGGGACCACTATCACTATGGTTGGACATTATGACATTATCACTATGGTTTGCATGTTTTCTCAGACTCATAAATGGTTGGACATTATGACACTGGTGTGTCCACTAGTGGTTTTTCCTTGATGCTTGGAAGCTCATGCACTTGGTTGATCAAGAAGTAGCCTATTGTGGTGACTTCTAGTTGTGAGGCTGAATATATCACAACTTTCACAACGACTATTGAGTGTGTGTGGCTTAAACGCCTTTCGGGTGGTTTTGGTGTAGGTTAGTCTTCTGCCACCACTATTTCCACTTACACTTACAGTGCATTTGGAGTTGCAAGGAACCCTATATTCCACGCTTTGACAAAGCACATTGAGCTGCACTATCATTATATCACAGAGGTTCTCTGCTGGAGAGATTTGGCATATGTGCCCACACATCATAATAATGTAAATCTTTTCACAAAGGCTCTACCTAGGGAGAAGTTTGAAGCTTTTCACAAAGCTTTGGGCTTCCTTTCTTTTGTGGATTGATCTCTTTCCATGTAGCTTGGAACCTCATGAGTGAAAACTCTTTGTTTAGGGCATCACTTCGAGGGGGGATTTGTTGATATATTTTGGTAGTGATGTGTGAACACATTAGGACCATGAGGGCACTTTTCTCCCCCTTAACAAGTTTATTTCCCCTAGCTTGTATATACCCCTATATCCATAATGGATCACTTATCTTTGGACATTCACTTGGTTATTCATTAAATGTTGTGTTGTGCTCCTAGTTGTTCTTCGTGTGCTTGCATAGACCTCAAACTCCAACAACTACTAGTTCGAATTTTCTCTTAGGCTATGGTAGTGAACAATTTGGTCCTAG